>OY728166.1:1173030880-1174280880 GCA_963277665.1 Viscum album | reverse complement strand
ATAAACCAGAATCTAGTGGAGGGAGATATTGATCATTGACCAAATATAAATGAACAATAGAATCTAAAATCAGATATAATCTTACATGATATTAAAAACTGTTATAGGAAATTGAAATTGATTCACTGAAGAGAAGAGGATTTTAAAACATTACGAGAAGGAACTCATGAAATACAACATGGAAAACCTATCCTTCCCCAATAACACAAAATTTTACCCCACCATGGTAAGGTTAATTGTGACTAAGGGGAAAGAATGATTCATTACAAAACTAAGAAGAACAAAAGAGAGAAAACAAAGAACAGAAAATTTGATGCTCCAAATTTTGTCTGCCAGAAGTTTGCCTCTGTTCTGCCCAACAGCCGGCCGAAACACCCAGAAGTCCCTTATTATAGAATGTTGTAAATAAGGTTGTCTATCGAAGCTAAAAAATTTTGTGTCATTGGACTGGTGTAATGAAATATATGGTTGAATCAATGAACATTACTTTTCTGACCGCCAAACACTGTTTCACCCACTCCACTTGGACGCGTCCAAAGGATTCCTTAATGAGCTCCCTAATTTATAAAATTTAATGTGAACCGTCCTTTTAAAGTCATCTGTCGACACCAGTTGGAAGAAACTCAATAAATGGTCAGATGAAAGAGATAAACTATATTTAATGTAGTGGGGTCCATTCTGCCTGCCAAACTGATTTCTCAAATTAATTGATTTTTCTGTACCATTGGGTTTCGAATTGGGTTTTGGTCCAGAAAACAAATTTGAATCCCACAAGTACATGAAGCCTACAAAAATTATTCACTTCAATTGGATCAATATTTTAAAAGTTATTCATGAAAAACATAAGCTATACAAAACTGTCAATTTTACAGAATTACCCCATTTTCACATTTAAGCCCAAAATATATCAAAAACACATAATTGATGAAAATACACTTAAATTTAATAATTGAGAGGGATTTATTTCATTTAAAACATATTAATAATATTAAAAATATTAATTCTATCAGTTATGATCAATAGATGTGCAACTTATAATAACACCACATGTTTTTCACATAGTGTAAATGATTTATGATGTATAAAATGTTAAAATTGAATATTACTACCCCTAACATTTTCATGTCGGGTTTAGATTACATAATGTGAATTATTTCATTTGTGGATTTTTTTCCAAAAAAATATATTACCCATCTACAACATTACTAAACCATCGTAAACATCAAAAATTCTGATCTAAGATATAAAACCTATTTCTGGTTTCCTCTCAGTTGGTGCATTATTTAATATTTAGAGGTAGACATTCATTGAGCCTGGTGAATTTTAAAGAAATCACACACCACTTGTTAAATGGTTCTTGATAAATTTTTAATATTTTATCATTTACCTGAATGGTTGGTCCTTTTTCTCTTTTTATTTTAATCATCCAATTATGTAAAACTTTGGAAACTTTTAAAGTACCCAAACCTAAATATTTTCATTTCACATAGAATAGCTACAAATGGGAATTAAATAGAAGAAAATTGTCCCCTTGTGATAGAATCTATCATGAAATTTATTGTTTAAGCAATTTATTTTTTCCTCTTTATAAATTTATGTGTTTTCATAAGTTTCAATTCAAATCTCTTCCATCACATCCATTTTTATTAATCCCTATTTCTTGTATATTTGATAATCAAAGTTTAATTTTTTTAATTCCTAATAAGAGGGATGCGTTAATTATACTAGTAGGTGGCAGGGATTACAATAAAATGTTATAACAGTGTAGTAATTATGGGGTTTTTACTTTTTATGATACACCAAAAACGTGTTATCCAATTTAAGACTCCAATCGCTTCTACATGTACTCAATTTCTATTCCATAATTTTTTTATCTATAGATTAGAAAATACAACTTTTCTTCTAGTATTCGGGTGGTAGGTAGTTCATTATTGTATCAAATTCCATATTTTTCAATTATACCACTAACATTAGAAAATTTAAAGTGTGTTCCAAAATCATTAATGAGTAATTGACAAAATATAAATATATACAAAAAATATCTTAGAAAATTAAGCACCACTGTGGTTGTGTCATTGGTGGTGTCTTTGGCTTCGGAATATTTTGGAATGTTTTCCATGGTAACCATGATGTAATACTTTTAAGGTGAATTATGGAATGGTCCCATGAAATAAATTCCCCATACAAAAAATATTTCAAATTAAAGCATAGGGTTCTAGGGAATTTCATTTCATTTTCCAATGGTTCCCATCCACTGGCATTGATCACAACTCTATAAAATGATCCCCACGTCATAATGGAGTGTAGTATAGAACAATCCTCTCAATAAGATCTTATTAATAGTTCATTATAGCCTATAATATACTACAGATAGCGATGTGTGACACATGGCGAGCATGGATTTAATTTCATCCTCTCAGATGTAGTGTCACATCAAGCGATCATCACAGTGGTTATATAATATTAGATCATCCAGGTAATAGAACTAAGAATCAACCAATATCTTCTTCCAATGTTGAACGGATATGTGTTGGTACAGATAAATCATTGATATGGAAGTTTTAATAACATATAAGAATGGTTTTTATTGCATATTTATATTGAATAATGTTTTTTTTGGAAAAATATCATCCTCAAAACTCTGATTTTTGTCTTCCTCAAAACACTATAGGGAAAGTCTAGATAAGTGTTCAGCAATAAAATTTTCAATCCTTTTTGTACATTTGATGAATCTGTAAAAAAATTAGTAATAGGATCCACCAAATTATCCATATTTTGGTATCCTTTTTTCTTGATAGTTATTTTAATCTTGTATGATCTGTATACACCACCACTTTAAAAAGTGTGAGGTATGAGAGAAACTTTTCAAATGTAATGTATCGTTTTTGAAGATTATATTTTGTTATCATATAAATGACTTAAGCTTCATTTATTTTATTTATGGAATAATATATTAGATATATGATGCATCTGACCCACTATCCTAAAACAATTCCAACAACGAAACTGCTATTGTCGCATATGAATTCCAAATCCATATCCCATTGGAGTGAAATTATAATAGGAGTGACCACCATGATTTATGTTATAGTGTTTAATATCCACTAAAAATATTCATTTAAATCCAATAGTTTTTCCTTTGAAAAAAGTTCTGTTAGTGGGTGGGATTATCTTGAAAAATCTTGGATAAATCATTGATTTAATCCCATGTGGCCCAGAAAACTTCTTATGCCCTTCACTATAATGGGTTCAAGTAAATATTTAATTACCATGACATGTTTTAAATTGACTTCCATGACATGATTTAATATTTTATTTATGAGGATTTTTCCTTCTAAAACCACAAAATGTAATTTTTCAGAGTTTAATATGATGCAAATCTCTTCACAAAACTATATAAATAACTCTATATTTCTTAGGTAGAATTAGAAATATCGTCCACATATAAAGAAATTATCCCTAAACGTCTCTAGAAACTCTTCTTCCATATCATGAAAATTGTGTGTCATGCACTATTAAAATTTAATCTGTGAATTTCACATTTCAAATGAAATTTTATGATGGGCTAGTGATCTGAAAGGACTTATGAATTTGGTTTTTGAAAACTTTTCTGGGCTTACTATGATTTGATTATATTCAGAATATCTATCTAGAAAAAAATCATTCTCAAATAGGTTTTGCAACATATGAACAATGAATGGGGGAAGAAAATGATCTTTTCAATTCATCTTGTTGATATTTTTTATTCCACACAAACTCATCATCATGTAATAGTTGTAGTTGAGATTAAATCATTTTCACTACTTTTTATAAAAGTAAATTTTTGTTTCTTTGGGATGACATGAAACAGAATCACAAAATAACTGTTAGAGATGGAAAATTTTATAAAACCATCAAGAATGTTATTTACTTCCTTCTTGACTACTTATTTCATCTGTGGAGTCAATCACCTTAGGGTTTTAAATTTTATTTTCACACCTTCCTCAGACAAAAGTTTTTGGAGGAAAATTGTGATACTAATCTCCGTGAAGTCATTCGCATCCCATGAAATTGAGTTTGTATGAATTTTTGGGACATTAATTAATTTTTCATCTTACAATTCTAAACTGATGGAAAGTACCTGTGTAACTATAGTTTATAAGAACAATTACATAAATTTGTTCGATTGGGACTTCAATTATAACAGAAGTGTCTTGATGACTAATGGTGCGTATGGTGTAATTATGTCCCTCATCATAGTTTTAATGTATTCTATATTCTTATCATCACTTTACTCATTACCATTAAGATATATAGTCTCTCTATTATCCCCAATGGTCATGTAATCATCTTCCTCATCTGTCAAAAATATGGATTGACATTCCAATGAATCACCACATTGTCCATCAGTTTTCCCTAAATCGAATATTACTTTAACTTCACCAACCTTGAAGATCATCCTTCCCTAATTAATATCAATCAACACCTTTCCATTAGTGAAAAAATTGTGTCCCTAGAATTATGGGGACTTCTTCTTCTTCCCCCATATCCAAAATAGAGAAATTATAAAGAAAATATATTTTCCAACTTAGACTAAAACATCCTCAATAATCCATCAATGTTACTTGACTGGTTGATCAACTAGTTGAAGTGTATCTTTTTTTGGATTCTACTATTCAGTCCCTATCATTTAGAAAACAGTCATTGGAATGATATTGATACTACCACTGAGGTCACACCAGGACTTTATGAATTCACAAATTCCAGTAGTGCAATGAATCAAGAAGCTACTAGGGTCTTTCGTATTTGGTGGGAGATTATGCGGAATGATTAAAAAGTATTCATCATTCATTGAGTTAAATACAAGGTCTTCTATTTTTATTCTACTAAATAGAAACTCCTTAAATAATTTTTCATAAGCAAGAATCTATGTAGTGGCTTCTACAAAGAGGATATTGATGTGTAACTACTTAATCATCTATTAAAATAATTGGAATTATCCCTATATGTTTTTTTATATCATTCTCTCTAAAAATGGATATGGGTATTTTTATAGTGTTGGTTCCACAAAAACAATATTATTTTAAAACTAATCTTATATACGAGATTTTTGTTGTTGTTCTTGGTTCCATATTTTGTTCTTGGTTAGGATTGTGTGTTCTTTCATCCTTATCTATACTGATGATTGTCGCATATATTTCATGTTATTATAGGTAATTTTGTTTATTTAATCATTTCTATTGAGACTTCTCCATATTTTCACTCTAAAGGACCATAGATTTAGTCTCCTCTCTTGAATGTGTCTCAATATTGTTGGGAAACATACCCAATAATTGGTCTGATTGAGTTTTTGAGATTTTTCGCACTTGGTGCTCATGAGTTTTTAGGTAAGCCCTTTGATTTTTTATCTCATATTCAGGGGTGTTCATCCTTTTATACAATTTTTGAACACATGTGGTACATATGTTCTCAATATTGTATTGTTTAATTGATAGTTTTTGTGGATTCCTTGCTAGATCATACAAAAACTATTTTTTGGGAGGAAATTTATAGGCTCTAGGGGGAATGTTTGTTGTGGAAATTTTTTGTGGTTAAGGAACTGGATTTTGTGGTGGGTACCTTGGTGGAATATGATTTCATGGGGGTGTTTGGTGACACCATTGTTGTCAGTAACCTTATGTTTTTTGTTTTATTTTTTAATCTAAACTCTATTGATAATTATAACTCTCGTATTATTGGGGTTTTCAAAATTGTTGTTATTAGTTGTATTAATTAAAATATTTAAAATACTAGATTTTGGGATATTCTATTCCTCCCTTTTAGTCCTGATAAGGGTGTGGGCCTCCACAAATTTCATATGCCTATATATCTATAATAGGGAAAGGATGTTGTAGTGATGGAGAAGGTAGCTGGAATTTTTTGATCTTTTATGAAAATTATTCAACCTGGGATAAAAGGAGGGTATTATTTTCAACCTAATAAATTATGTATTTGGGTGGTCTTTAATAACTCTTCCTCAGACCATCATTGTGCTAAATTTTTTCCAAAATATTTTTCCGACATCTAGTGTTTTGACTATTATTCCTCCATTAGTGATAGCATCCCCTATAGTTCATGCAGTCAGTTGGAGTCCCTTGTAGAATGTTTGAATCTAAATACACACATCAATTTCGTGATGTGGGTACTTATGATTGAGCGCGTTAAAGAGTTACTAGGATTCCCAAGAAGACTACCTATCTACCTGGATGATTTTTTGGATATCTCTTTTTTGATTCCATGTTCATATATGTGGTAAATATTTATCTAAATTTTTATTATCTAAATCCTCATAAGTCATAATAGAATTTGGAGATGAGATATTGAGACAATAATTATCTCTATTTCAAAAGGAGAATGGGAAACTCTATGTCTCATAGTATCAAACATCACTCCTTTACTTATGAGGGTGTTAGAAACATCTAGAAACATGAAATATGCTCATGTGGATCTTTGTTTGGAAGTCCACTAAATATTCCCTAATTCAATATAATGTTCATGAGTTGAGTCATAATTATGAACATATTTTTCTAGATATGGGGTAGAATAATGTTCGGTGCATCACCACTAATGGAAGGAAATATACAATCCATAATGGTGTACTCCTAAAAAATGGTCTCTCTCCATATTGTTTAGGGGGAACATAATGATTATTTTTATGGTTATTTGGGGAAAGGTTCTTTTATTCATCCCTGTTAGAATGATTTCATGTATACACATATCATTCAATATAAATATAAAAAGAACAAAATACTCAAGTATCCTGGATCTGAGAATGAGTCAACATACCCTAGTGTATGCACATGAATAATGGCACAAATATAGGTGCTAAAACAAGTGTGAAAAATTTGAAAATAAAGGATAGAGAGAGGAGAAGGTATGATGTAATCCAATGTTCTCACCGAAGGTCACATTGCTTAAGAAAGAGTTATATCCAAAAAAATGGTGCCAAAATTTGAACATGTCGTATAGCATCATTGATTCTGCATGGGTATGAATCAATTTTGAATTTTCTTAATCTCATACAACAATTTCAAATAGGTGTATCATATCATTAGTATGGGGTAAAATCTGTAGGAAAATATAGAATGATTGTGATCTAGTGATTAGAACCTGGAAATGGATTACTCATGTGAGTCTATGGGGTTTGGTTTTTTAAGGCATACATGGTTTTTTTTACTCTGTAGACAAAGAGGTATGGGGGAAAATTTTATGGATCATGCTAAACTTATTTTTCATATTAGTATGGTATAGTATTATATATTAGTCTGCAATGTATTGTGAAATTCACCAATTGGTTTTAGTCAACCCAATTGGATCTAACCAATATGGAAACTACTCTATCATCTATATGTAGTAAAAAACACAGTTGCATAAGGATTGTCTTCAAAGGTAGAAAAAAACCAAGGATATTGGCTCTTTCCTTCTCTTTCCAACTGGGTCATGGTCCTTCTACTACAACTCCACATATCATGGTTTTTTATGGGAATATGATTTAAAATATTAATCTAATTACTATCTATAGGGTTACCCATGTTTTTATTTAAGGGATATTAATTTTAAAACCCCCCTACTCTCAACCCTAACACTAGTGTATTAGTTATGCATGATAACATTGATATCAGATGAAAAGGAAATGGGAAATATTCATAACATAATAATTAAAATTTTAAAAAAATCAATCCATGATTACAGTAGTTAATAATCAATCAAAAAATTAATTTCATAAAATAACATAAAAGGAAACACACAAAAATGATGTTGAAAGTGGAAACTAGAATTGAAAATAAACCAGATCAAAAATGGTAAATCAATACTCCTTAGGACAATATGACATGGAAAAGGAATAATGAATGAACGAAAATAAAAAAAATAATGTTTCTAAACATTCACTAGTGAAAGAGTATAAGAGATAAACAAATTGTGGTCTTCTCTAAATTAATCGATTGCTAGAATATAAATATGCCTATAAGAATTATGATGTGTAAGTTTTTCATATCATGAACATTATTTAAATGATTTATCCTCTAATAATTTAATGGTGTGTAATAAAATTCATCTCATGAACTCAAATCCAAAAAAAATAATGGCAAGTCTTGTATCTCCCCGTATTTCACATCTTGAATCCTAAACATGTTCAAGATTTTGAATCTTTCACATTATGTAAAATAATGCATGTCATTTGTTGAATTTTCTTTGGATTTTTCACAAGTTTTACTGATTTTATGTGTTGGATTTCATCTTATATTGATATTATGCTTGAGTATTTAACATCACGAATAAGTTTCACAACATGTAGTGATTGAATTTTCTTAATTTACAGATTCTTCTTTTGATAACTGATTCCTATTTCTTGTAAGAAATTACAAATCCCCAAATAATTATCTAATTTCCCAGGAATAGATCTAATGGAATTGTCTCTATAATAACAATATGAATTCATATTATCAAATTTATAAGTTGGATTCTTTTTGAAAATTTCTAACAATTCTATCGTGTAAAATATGAGATTTCATAGGATATGAAAATCCCATAAGTGAGCATTTCTCTTTGTATAATAAAACTGTTATGTGTGATATCAAGGTCTGGGGAAAATATGTATCACAAAGGATAGGGTTCTCGAAGGATTAAAAACTCTCGTAATATTCTCCATCATGAAAAATATGTGAAATGAATATGATATCTTCATAAGATGAAGTTTTCATAAGATATTAAATTAATCAGATATAGACATCGTAAGATTTATTAAATCTTATAAAAACAGACCTCAATTCCAAAATAACTTATTAATGATCATTTAAAAGAAATTATTTATTTTTTGAATAAATATATTCTAATGAAGGGAAAAATAAGATTAAGATTTTATATAGTTCATCATTGATCAAAGATCAGGATCATGGATCTTAATTCAAGATAATGAATTGAAGAGTACTAAGATGAGTTCCATGTCATAGAATACACCTCCAAAACATGATTCATGAGTTCATGCACATATGGTTATATATTATATAAGATTTAACTGTAAATAATTTCATATATAATTAAAATATTGAAACAACATGGGTCTTTTGGGACATTCAATCTATAATTTGAATGAGGTAGAATGAGATTTCAAAAGAGATAATATCTTTAAATTTTTAATATTGAGATTTATTATGATATTTTTTTAGAATATTCCAGATTTTAATCGTTCAAATAATATTCTTGATTACATGAATATAAAAATAGGATGAGGAAAGAATAAAAAATTATTTGATACTATAATTATCAAAAAATATATAAACAATCAAAAAAGAAGAAGGATACCTAACTACTAAATCATTTATTTTTATTTATTTTAAGAAGTACAAAGATAATAAAAGAAAAAATATGACATCAAAAATCATGGGGGTCTATATTAGTGAAGGTAGAGGGAATATTCCTATACATGGTTAATACTGTCATCCATAAATGAACCAATAACAGAAAAACAAGAACTTTTCTCACCTAAATTCACTCTCCAGGCCATGAAATTAGACATTACATTGCCATCAGACCATGTACGATATATATCCATGCATCTATTAATGTAACTTATGCATCCCTCAAATAATTTACTCAATGGAAAATGGGGTAGTACCAATCCCACACAAGGAGTTATAAATATTAATAGAATACATTTCCATGGTAGCTAGGTGGATGTATTTCTTGTTACATACCCTTAACCAAATGATTAGCTAGGTTTTTGTCTTACTCATATTGAAGGAGAACAAGACCTATTATGAAACCAAAACATAGAATGTGGTCAACTAATATATTAAAAGTTATATTTAGAGGAATATCAAGGTTGTTGTGTTCCACAATAACAAGGAGGAATAATCAAATTCCTACCCAATGATTCATGAAAAGGATTCATTCACCAACTGTTGAAGTCCTTCAATCAGATCATGAGGGTCGAGCTATGTGAGACAATGAAGGAAAACAGGTGGGAAGCTGGTAAATGTGAAATGTAGTGTAAATACCCTCCATTGGGATTCTAGATCACATTGTATCATATCATCTAATCATGGTACGAGACAATTTCATGTAACCACATCATGTTAAATACTGGAAGAATATATACTTGGTTAGATAACCACTCATTGTTAGAAGTAGGCTATCAAGGTGAAACCATGTATATTTTTTTGTTCGTTCCTTCACTTACAACTTTATCAGAGATAGGATGGGAGATATAAATACAAAAGGGATTAATAGTTTAACTGGTAAAAGATGTTAAATTAAAAGTATAAATTCAAAAAAATAAAGAGGAATTTCCATTTTACCCCCTCCTCTTAGTGATCAGAAAACCTAGGAACATCACATGCTTACTTCTCCAAAATTTGTTCATTATATGTGATCATTAATCCAAAAAATATATATAATATTTATATATTTTTTCCTTATTTCTATAATTATATTTTTTGGAATGATTCTCATGGTAGACCATGATGATGACTACATCATGTTTATAGTATATTCATTTATTTATTTTTATTATCCCAATGTACTTGTATTAATAATTATTCATATATAATGTTATTTGATTGATAAAATAATTATTATTCCTTTTATTGTGTATTTATTTTATACTCTACATAATAGAATCAAATTTTATTATGAAAAATAAAATTTAGGAAAAATATAATACATAATAAAAATTAGGGTTAATATATCATCACCCTTAGGAAAATTTTATCCACACAATTTTTTATAACAAGAAATACAAATAGAAATATAACTAATCCATTACTTCTAAATCCTTTAATATTAACTCTTTATTCATGTAAATCCATTATAAATCCTTAACCATGTTTTTTTCTTATTCAACATTACATAATTCTTATAATCAAAAATAGGAATTTTTTCCTAAGATTTATTAATCCGTAAATTATCATGTTTTATATTTTCAAATATAAGAAAAATTGTTCTAAGAATCAATTCGTACCTTTCAAAACTCATTCGCATTCTCCTCATATTCAAAAATAATAGAAAATAAATTTACTAAAACATTATCAATATAATCTTTTTGATATCCTTTTTGAACCATTTTTTTGGACATCAACTCTCATAATACCCATTTTGTTGTTAAAAAATATCACAATTTAATGAGAACCTTGTTAAGTATTTATATCACTGTTTTTCTCATTATTGGCCTAACAATTATTTATTTCATTATAATAGCATGTCCTATGTCACAATTTAATATAATTATAATACTTATTTGACCCCACAATATACTCACCATAATGTTTTTAACTACTTTAAATGGGAATGGGAAAGTTTTTTATCTATCTATTATGTTTTCCGTACTATAATATTCTATAAATTTTTAAATCAATTTATTTTTATCTTAATGGTTTTTGATTTTATAAGTGTCAATCAACTCTATATCCACCTTATTTTCACTCTAATCAAACCTATATAAAATATATCAACATTACCTTCTGATTTGATAATGAAATTCATTTCATACCTTGCCAATAGTGTAAAATTTTCATCATAAGTAGCTGAAGAGTCCTTATTTTCTTTTAACTCCATAATTTCCTTTCTATTCTAAATCAAAGTTCTTTTGAAAACTAAATTCACGTAAAAATAATTAAATAACTTCAACTCCATGGTATATATCTCAACGTTCTCCATGGTATTCTTAGTTAGATACAAACACAGGTTGACTTCACATTTAAAATGATAAATTGTAAAAGTTACCTTATAATGTGATGAATAACACAAAACTGATAATATTTTCTCTAGATAATTTATCCATAGTATAGTTATCCTAGGGTATGAGGTTCCATAAAATATTATAGGATTATTCTATATAAAATTATAAAATATTTAAGTATTTATTTTTAAAATTAGTTCATTCCCTTTCATTGGTAACACAATTAATAAAATGTTTTAGTTAAGTTAAAACACCTAAAAATTTCTTAGATACAACTCAAAACATTTCATGTTGTTGATTTGGAAGGCTATTATCCCAAAGATTCATTCCCACTTTATTAACCATATTGTCCATATAGAGAACCTTTCTAAAATAGACATAGATTTAGTGTAATAATTTATCACTTCTTATAGTAATCAAATACTATCTCATGATATTATGACCATAATTTAGCATCGTATCCATATATAAACCTCTTTAACATTCAAATATTCTTCTTCCGTTGTTTGTATACCAATATCCTAACCCCTAAACTCTTCCTTACTAACAACTATAAAATCCAAAACATAACACTCCCATGATTACATTTTTCATAAATTATTGTAACACCAACATCACGAAGACCGTTTGGTATAGAGATTTATTGGATTAAGAAAAATATCCTAGAAAACACATAAACACACCATTTTAATGACCAAATAAGAATCCATTTCTACAGTAAGACACATTCCACCAATAATATTTATTTTCTACTAATCATCATGACTATAATTTTGTCTTTTTATTGTTCCTAATCATTTTAGAACCCTTTAAAAATATTAAAAACATGGGATAAGAATTTAAATCCTGATAAGGCATATAAAAATGAATGAAATTTTTTTAGCCCATCTAAATACATGAAAAATAATTAAAATTTTTTCCATTTAAAAAATAAAATTTAAACTTTCTTAGGATCATAAACATATATTCAATAATGAAAAATATTCTTTACTTATATAAATGAAATACAAAAGGATACATTAAATCTCATAAGAAAATATAGTTGTAATATAATTATCATGAGTGTTTCTTAGGAAGTTATATTAATACCACACATAATATATTTTAATTGAACATTATGGATTAACTTTTCAAGTTAATTATAAAACACCATAACGTCATAACTTCACCAATTAATTACAACATATTTTCTTTATAGAATAACCCAAAACCCAATGATTTGGATGAGGAGTTTCTTAGTCTCAAAAATCATCATATATAATTTAAAATAACCATAAGATTAATAAATCCCATAGTATATTTCATTTAAACCCGTAAGAATAAACATTTAACTTAAACCAAGAAAGAAAATAAAGTTAAAGTAATGGTTTAACCAATTCTATTTTGAGAGGAAAATTAAATTTAAGTATATAATATTGATTAATCAAGATAAATAAGTTAATGAGAAAGAAAAATATTTTAAAAAATTAGAGATTGAGATATGAAAAATTCATCAAAAATATATATAGAATAAAATAAACCACTTATAATGATTGTAACATGCAAGGTAATAATAAACAGAGAAATAAATTATTTAATAAAAATGAAAATCCTCATAATATAAGAGGATATATTGTATAAAACAATAAAATGGTTTAATATACACAATATTATATTAATATTTACCAAAAAATAATGCATATAACTCAATGGAAGAAAATTGAGTCAAGAATCCCTTATAACCTTGGTAATGTCAAAGTCAAAACAAATGAAAGAGAGAACAAGAGATGATAATTTAATTTCCATGAATTGAATGTATATTATGATAAATGAAATCAATGGTATACTATATAATCCAAATAATTTAAATAAATAATATGGAACGTGTCTCAAAGAAATAAAATTAAGATGGGAATCCCCTTTCTTCAAGCCTCAAATTAATTTATAAGCCCTATATAGTCTTGAATAAAAAAATATTGATTATTTAATAGGTTAAAAACATTTTTCAAGTTTATTTTAAAATTTATTATTCCGTTTTATTTATAAGTTTTCATGTATTATTTTATTATTGGATTAATTCTTCTTTTTTCGGTCATTTTTAGGTTTTTCAATTTATATTTCTAAACTACTTTGGCATAATGGTAAGGCTCAATTATTCTTTTCCAATAGTTTGATAAGCTCTATAAGAGTAAATGAATGTGTTTTATGTCATTCCAAAAGAAACAAAAATTTAGTATACAGGTATAATTTAGAAAATATTCCTTGGTATCTCTATTTAGAAGCATAAAATGGATTCAATTATTTACATTTAATATCATTATTTTCATGATGTTTTTATTATTATTGATTTAAAAATAATAAATTATTTTATTATTTATATTATATACCATCATGAAATTAAATTTTATGAATATCCATGATAATATTGAGTGAAAAAATAAGATATAATTGTCTACTTAGGTAGCGTAAAACACCAATTAGAGAATGATGTTTTCAAAAAATGATTAAGATAAGAGAAAAATTAATAAATATTTGTGTTTCATAAACAAATTTGAGAATAATTACATATTATTTTTGAAATTAAATTTAAATATTTCCCATATCATTGAAAGGGTGCTAATAGAATAGAAAAATAAAATACATGGAATTTAGAACTGGTAATTTGACATAGTAACATATTATTAAAATAGTTTGCTGAGAGAGAATTAAAAAACACAATTGAATTTCTGAGGTGTATTATTTTTTTCAGCCATTAAGAAAAATTTGTGGAATCAACTCAGGATGTTTTTCTATGTTATTAAAATTTTGATTAGTTTATTTGAGACGATTTAGGGTTTTGGGACTTGTTTTGAGACTGTTTTAAATTATATTTATATCAAATTTGGTCCATGTAATCATAATGAAAATGGTTAGGTAGTCTATGTATATGTTTCTTATGAAACATATATAAAATTCACCCCTATAGCTGAGCTGAATAATAGAATTATTTCTTGGAATACATATGGGTGACCATAAAAAAATATAAGAGTAACTATAAAAATATAATAAAAAATTGGTTATGTATCAGCTAGATAAGGGTAATTTTTAATTTTTCTAAATACATTATACCTTAAAACAGAAGATTTTTGAAAGTCTATAGTGCATTTGAGTCACTACCAAAGTGAGTGACTTTGAAATATTAATAAATACTAGAGACATAATGAGGTTGTTAAGATTTATGTAATTCTTGTCTATGTGCTATTAAGGTATAAATTTTCAATGTATTCCAGCTTCAATAAATTGTGTACAGGTCATCATTTTAAGTAAAAAGTGGAAAAGGCATCGAATTACAATGAAATGTTAAATTCATTTAATCTTATGAGAGAGTTGTTCTCTAAAATGTTGAAAAGTGTATTAGTATAAAAAATATTTTTGGAAATTAACTCATATTATGGTTCTATTATTACTCAGTATTTAAATGTCATGATTATTATAAGTTATGATTTATGTTATTTTATTATTATTTTTGAAGAAGGTGACTTGATTCTAGGCTGTGAAATAGAATTATTTACCATGAATAAACATTGTAGATGAATTAATTGATGAATTAGGTTATGCATTTAAATTTAATTCCATGATGGGAGAGGGAATTCAAATTGTGGGAGAAAAGATCATTTCATGATGGGTTTGTAGGACATTTTCTTTCATACGTAGAGGTTAAAATAGAAATTGTTACTTAGGATTTAATATTTAAGGTTTCTAGGAATATTAATGGAAATTAGGAGATATAAAATATTTAGAATAATGGAGAGATCATAGACTAATCTCAGTGAGATTTTTTTTATTGAATGAAAATAATGTAAAGGGATTTGATCATTGATGTTGTGTTTTACATTAAATGTATAAAATATATAAAAGAAAATAATGTGAGAAGATTAGTAGATATATCATTTTATAAGAATAATACATTATTTGAATCTAATATATAGAAGTTCATCCTACATGTTGTACTTATGATATTATATATTTGTTTTCAAAGTCCTGGAAATTGAAGAAGAATATCCTATATGGTGATTCTTTGGAATATTGGAGTTTATTAAAAAATATTTTTCATTGTGGTAGTGGTTAATATTTTTTAATTAGTGGGAACCAATTTAAATTATATTAGGTGGAAAAGTGTAGGGAATCACATCTTGGTTTTAGGGTTATATCTACCTAAAACCACATTTAATATTTTTTTAAAGGTTTGGGTGAATCCTTATTTTATTATTAAAGAAAAGATATCTTTTTTGACAGGGTAGTGGGAGACCCATTACTAAGCCCGAAGGCCCAAGTTCAAGTGGCATGAATAAAAGGCTTGAAATCCCATTATATGCTCCAGAGGACCCCATGGTGAATAGTATTTCTACAGTACAAGGGCTGCTATAGTACCTGATACAATACCGCCACCGCTATAGTGTCACCACTGCTACAGTACCACCCCTACTATAGTACTGCTACAATGCAGATATAGTCCCCTTGAATTATGTCCATTCCCAGATTTGATCCTGGGTCTTTTGGATTCCAAGAAGGAGTCTTTACCACTTGGGTACAATCTCATTGGAAAAACCACAATTACTCTTTTTTAATTATAGTAAAAATAATGAAGCAAACTCAACCCAATAATGATAAGAATATAGTTACCAACATTGGGGTAAACGTTATTAAATTATTTCACATCTTTTTTTGTTTTATTTCTACTATATTTTAGTAAATAAAAATGGAATATTTGAGTTGCCCATACTCTAACAAGTAAAAGAGGTTTTTTTTCAAAAACCAATAGTAAAATAAATACAGCTGATTACCACTTCCTCTCTCCCCACCCCCTCAAAATGGTCAAAAATGTTCCTTGTAACTTCAACTATAATTAGAGAATCCATTTTCCTGCTATAAGAGTAAATTTTTATTTTTAAGCGATACATCAAATTTTTTTAACTATAATGGTATTCAATGCATCGATGTAAAATATTATTATTGATATAAGTATTGGATGATTTGTAATCTTCTCCCCCTCATCCTGGAAGTTATAGATGAATATATAGTTAGATTACGAAAACTATAGAAATATTCTCATTGTACTCACAATAAAAAACCTTTATGAAAAGATATATAAAGGAAAGAAATTTTATTCTTTGCTTTTATTCAGAAAAAGTTTATAACAATGTTATGGGGATTATTTTAAAAAATGAATTTAAGAAAAACTAAGAATCTATTTTGAAGGGAATTTCATGGTAAAAAAAATTATGAAAATATATAGAATAATGTTTTTATATATTAGTATGTATGATAATGAAACCATAGATGATTATTTTATAAGATTAAAAATAAATTACTAGAAACATAAGAGGTTATGGAGAGAAACTATAATACTCTACTGTTTTCAAAAAGTTGATGACAAGCATTCTAGATCAGTTTGATCCCAAAAAAAAATTTTAATATATATTTTTATCTCTTTATGAGTGTAATAATATTATATTTTCATATAATATCAAAAAAGATATAGAATTCCAGAATAAGATCAAGGAATAAATGGCTTCTGAATCCATGAGAACACTCAAACTCAAAAAAATGTGATAACTCAAGTTGTTCTAAATATTATTAAAAATTTATGATGATTAAAGATAATTATAAACATTATCCAATGGAATTTATATAAAATGATAACATACATATAATGGAGAACTCCAACAATAATATTTCAAATGTAGTGGATATGGTATTTTTTAAATATGTTTTCATTGAGTAAAGGCTTCTACTATGAGTTTTATTATAAAAAATATTGAAATCAAAAAATGAAATGGTGTTAAATCCCAAATCATGTCATAAAATATTTTAAAAGAAAGAAAAATTATCCAAGAAGGAAGATAAGTAGTATGATAATAAAAAAATATGTAGTATGATCACCATAAAGTTTCTAATATATATTAGATGTTCGTAAAAAAATTTAAAAAATGTTTCTTATGTAAAAAACATAATCAAATATAAATTAGTAAAGAAGAAAAACATAAGAAAAGATATATGGATCATACATTGAATGCCGATCTCGACTTGTATCTTGATTATAACACTAAAATCAACAAGCAGATCATATTATTCATGAAATATTATGGAAATAATAATTGGGGAGAAGAATGTATTTTAAATTTTTTTTCTAGTTATAGTAAATAAATTATAAATATCATGTTTAATATAGGATAGAATGTGAAAATAGTGAACGATCTGGGTGAAAAACTGGACATAAAATAACAAGAGTAAAATGAAATCAAATCATATTTTCTTGAATCTAATAAGTATTTTAATAAGATGAATAAATATTTAAATAATGTTTTGGAAGATAATAATGATTAATCCCAAGATATAAAGAATCATTTCCCAAAAGGAAAGGTAAAATATCTTCTTACTAAAATTAAAATAATTTTTTTTATTTATAACATTTTAGGTACTCTTTAAAATACTAGTAAAATTTGGGCGTAAAAAATTAATGATATATCTTCTTTTAAATAAATATATGGAAATATTAATTTAATAATAAGTTCCTCCACAAAACAAAAGGAATCATCAAAACATAAGAGTATAATAGTAGTATTTTTCTGGATAGAACTTTTATAATTATTAAAGATGAAAATTTGGAAGACATTAATAATTAATTGGAATTTATGTAAAAAATCCAATTTATTCTATTTTATATTTATATTTTCTTAGAGTATTTATAAATCAAGGGATATCACATAAAATAAAATAATCAATCATGGGAAGATAAAAATCAATCTTGGAATGTGAAATCAATTAATAAGTGACTATTAAATCAATCCACTAAAAACTAATTTGATTGTTTAAAATATATGTGGGAAATATATGACCAATGAGGTCATTGAATTTGGTGACAAAAGGAAAATCAATTCATAAAATGAAGAATTAATAAAACTATTTAATTATTAATACATCTTTAAATGAGTTCCAAAAGATAGGCCATTAATTCTTGATAGTGGATATTTCTCTCATATAATAGTTGATAAAATGATCTCAAAAATAATAATTGTCATTATATAGGTGTGATGGCCATTTAAAATGATAGCTATATAAAAATTATATTTAATATTGATAAGACTAAATCCTAGAGGCTTAAATTCAATTATGTTTTTTTCTAAATTGATTGAACATAATCTGTTTTGTGTGATCCAACACTATTATTATTGAAATGAAGTTTTTTTTCATAAAACATTTTCCCCAAATTTGGTGTTAAAATGATGAAATAATTATCACTATTAGATAATTAAACTTCGGTAACTTTTTTTAAATTAGTAATCCATTGAATTCTTATTATTTGAGTGTTAAATATAAAAAACTATCGAACAAAATACCAATCCATGTATGGAAAATAAAAGTAAGTAAACATTAAAATAATTTTATGGTTATTATAAACCACTAACTATATATATATATATTAAAACGTTACGTAAGAGTAAGATGGTTCATGGAACCTATAAAATAGTGTACATTCAGTCTATAAGGCCACTATAGAAAATATATTATAAATTATGTGGGACTATGAGATATAAATATTCAAATTTTTATATTTAATTTATCAATTTCATAATTAATTATATTTGTTTATGAATTTTATTTTTATGAATCACAAGTCTTATATAGTATAAATTTTTAATATATTTATAAAATAGGTTGAGGAAGAGGAGGGAGTGTTTGTAAAAATTTCTAGAAAAAATTATAGAAATAAGTTTATTTATAAATACTATAAATCCCATCTTTCGTGGAATGAGATAAAACAACAATAAATCTCTCTTTATAATACCCAAAAAAATGTATTTTTAGAGAGAAATAATAAATGTTATATTGATATGGGAAGAATAATGTTTTCTAAACACAAACTCTCAAAAAAACTCTAGAGGGAAATAGTGGGTACAAAGGTTCGTATTAAGAATAAATTCTTATCGAGACCTAATTCAAAGATGAATCTATATGAAACATTGTAAAAAATACAACCTAAAATTTATTATATTAATGTTTTTTGTTGTCTATGTTTCTTGATGATCAAAAAAAGTAATCAAGTAATATATTAGGAGAAATCCAATGAAGGTAGCTTCATGGGATATCTATCTAATTTAAAGGGATAAAGATGAAATCATAAAAGGGTATATATGTTGATTGTTATTTTTTAAAAATATAAATGGCTATTTTGATGAAAAAAAAGTAATTTTTTAAAATTTAGTACTGGACAGTGTATTGATTTCTGGAAAAATCAATGAACAGTAAGCTAGAAAGGAGTGAAATTATATTAATGTTAACTTAAATAAAACTAGTGTTGAGGAAAAACTATTAGAGATGATAAATTGAGTCATAAAATATTTTAGAAGCATATAAAACTATAAAATATAATTGGTAGTTAGTATGCTTTAAGGTAGACTATAAGAATATTGATAATGGAAAATTAAAAAGCTCTTATTACACAATTTAAAATAAAAATAATTGTCTAAGATGTTATAAAAGGGAATATAAAAATTATATTAATTAATATATGGATAATATTGATAATAATTCCACTCTGTAACACTTACCCATTCCTGAAGAGGACAATTTCATTGGTACCTAGTAATAATTTAGAAATAAAATTTATGAGAAAGATGAAGTACTAAGAAAAATTATAGATTGGTCTAAAAATAATATTATCAAGTTTATGGAGAAAAATTTTAATAAAATTCATCACCTGTTATATGAATTTAGTCAATAAAAATAGATTTTTCACCTATAGTACACAGTTACTAAAACTTTTATCAAATGGGTGTGGAATCCACTTTTTTGAGTGTAGAATTAGATGTATCCGTTGAGAATCCTACAGTAATCATACATTAATGTTACATAATCATATTATTCATAGTAAAAAATCATTGTATGGGTTAAACCATGCCCCTAGAGTATAGTACTCCCAAATGAGAAATTTTTTTGGGAAAATGAACACTTATAAATGAAAAGTAAACCAAAAATAATATGTGAAGGAGATGAGTTTATGTACTCTTATTTTCATATTTTATATTGTAACATAATTTTTTAGGTCACAATGACTCTTCCAATAAGGAATTTACAAAAAAGATAATGATGTATTTTGAAATTTCAATTTTGGGTGAGATTATATATGTTTTAGATTTATACATTATTCAAATTCATAACTATATCTTCTTATCCCAAGAAACATATTCCATATATTTATTAAAGATATTTTTAATGGAATATTAAATGGAACTGTCAACACCCATAGTAAATGGTATGAAATTGAGAAAGGATGACCTCAGAAATGAAATAAAATGGAATGAATTCATGGATATCATTAGAATACTGATGTATCTTAAGTAATCAAGTCCATATATTTTGTATTTATTTTGACTCTATGTGAAAGATATCAGAGTGATACAAAGTACTTACACATACTCACTACTAAAACAATACTCAGGTATAATAAAATAACATTACTTTATAGTCTTATGTAAGAAAGAACTGATGAGACAAATATTCTAGATTTTATTGATGTATATTGGGATTTTGGATTCATTGATTGAAAATATAAACTTTGTGGAACTCTATTTTCAGGTGATAATAATTTTCCCTGTAATGGAGACAAATTTAGATCACACACTATGAGTATAACCGAGGATGAATATATAGATATAACTGATACCTGCAGACAAATTTCATGGATGGAGGTGTTGCTGGAAGACATGAAAGTAGAAATTAGGAATTAATATTTATTATAGGTGACCATAACAATTCCATTTATTTAAAGAAACATATCAAACATTCAAAATCTATTAACATTGAAATAAAAAAACATTTTGTCAAAGAAAATGTTTCAATTATAGATTTAAAGCTATAGTGTGTCACCACAAAGGATAATCTTATTGATGTGTTTATAAAATATATTCCAATATAATTATTTGTTAATTTAAGGATAAAGTTCATGTTCATAATTTCCCTCACACTTTAGGTTGTATGTGAAGAACCCCACAATACTTTGTTTTTTAAGGAGCATAATGGGGAACCAAAACTATTATGAGTCAAAGGTACATAACCCTTTTATTGTTTTTTGAAATGTTGAGGTTGTGCTTATTATAAATAAAATATAGAAACTTTTGAGGGTTTTATGTATTTAGGGGGAGATAATCAAGGTCATTTGGATAATAATTTCTTGTCATTAGAATATAAAATTCTATAAAAAAAATTATTTCCTTATCTAGCATTATAGAGTGAGGAAATTTCACTTTAAGAAAGGAAATGATTTGATGAATGTTGGTGTGATTTGTTATATTCTATAACAAATACAAAGGTGAAATTAATGAAAACAATGAAATGTTTAATTTATTATATTTGATTTCAACCATTTAGGAAAATCTGTAGAAGTTGTTAAGAATGTGTTTATAAGTTATTACCATCTTTTTTTGTTTACATGAGATGAGTTGGGGCTGTATGATTAGTTTTTATAATGTTTTTATGAATCTATATATTAATTATGAGTTATAGAATTACAAATAAAATGGGTAAGTGGTTTTTTCATAACATATCTTTTAACATTTCATAAATGTAAAATTTATAATATATAAATAATTAGAAAATCATTGAGAAATTATAAGAGTATCCTTAAAAATGAATATGAGTAACACTAAAAATTAAAATGGAATTTATAAAAGTCTTATCTATATAAAATTAATTTTCAAGCCTACATAAAAGTATTTTACCATAAAAGAGAATAATGTGGATAAGTCTATAATAAATACAGTTCACTAATAGAATAAATGAATTTTAAACATATCTAAGTAATAAATACACACTATGGTGTATAAGATTTTTTTAACTCATTTGTAAGATCCATTTTGTAGAAATTTTAAAAGAAATTTAACCTTTAATAAAATGTGGACGGGTAAACATTGGAAGTAAAGAACAACAATGTAATGTAATTACAATGAAATGTGGGTATTTTACTCTTATAGGAGGGATATTCTTTGGAATGTGGAAAGTTGTAAACATATAGAAAATAATTTGGAAAATTAATTCGAATGATGCTTGTTTTATTCCATTATGATTAAATATGATGATTATTTATAGTCATGATTAAGTCCATTTGAGTATTATTTTCAGAGAAGTTGACGTGTTTCCATGTTGTGAAATATAATTCAATGTCATAAAGAAATAATATGGATGAAATATTGAACAAAGATAGTTCTGTATTTTTAGGTTTCTCCACACTCTAAAAATGATGTTGTTCACTAAGAGACAACTTTATTATATGAATGTTTTTCTAGATATTTTTATTCAAACATAGAGGTCAATGTGAAAACATTTATTTAATAATTGTTAAGGAAATTTACAAAAATTATTAATGGAAACCAAGAGAAAGAAGATTTTCATAATTAAGTATATATCTTTAACTTATATTGTTGATATTACTATGCATATAATAAAAGCAATGGTATGGGATTTGACCCTGATCAATACTCTCTATAAAATCATTACCAAAATAATTGCGAATAGACTTATGCCTATTTGCAACAAAATTCTCTCGTGGAATCAATTCGGTTTTATTAAGGGTAGGTCCATCCAGGATTGTATTTGCCTTGCCTCCGAATGTACTAATTTTCTAAACAAAAGTTCTAGAGGGGGATGTGTGGCCATCAAACTTGATATCAGGAAGGCCTTTGACACCATTGACTGGAACTTTATTTTCAATGTGCTTTCGTCTTTTGGATTTCATGATGCTTTCATCTTAAAGATTAAAACTTTATTTAACTCAGCTTTTATTTCTGTTCTGATCAATGGTTCCCCTAGAGGCTTCTTCAGATGTTCTAAGGGTTTCAGACAAGGTGACCCACTCTCTGCCATCCTTTTTGTTATCGCTGAAGACTACTTAAGTAGACTTCTCATTCACCTGGTTGATCAAGGCAAGCTCAGACCTATTCAAGCTGCCAGGAATCTCAATACCCCTACTCACCTTTTCTATGCTGATGATATTATCCTTTTTCTCAAAGGTGATCAGAAAAATATACATGTTCTAAAACAATCCCTTAATCATTATGAAGAGGTTTCTGGTCAAGAGATTTCCTGGGATAAATCTTATATTTTCTTTGGCAAAAGCTTCCCTGTTAGAAGAAAACCTAGCATCATTGTTTCTCTTGGTATCAAAGAGGGCCTCCTCCGTTTCAATTATTTAGGCGTCCCTCTATTTTGGGGTCGTCCTAAAGCCTGCTATTTCACCAACATTACTGATCAAATTATTAAACAACTCTCCACTTGGAAAGGTAAATTACTCTCCATGGCCGGCAGGATATGTCTGGTCAAATCAACCATTGTTTCCAAAATGGTCTACTCGCTCATGATCTACAATTGGCCTTCCGGCATTTTTAAAAAGATTAATACCTATATCAAAAAATTTATTTGGTTAGGGAGCACTTTAGAAAGGAAGCTTGTCACTATCCCTTGGAATTCTTGTTGTAAACCTCTTGATACAGGCGGCATTGGTATAAAAAATTTAAAGCTTTTCAATAATGCTCTCCAATACTGCCTTACTTGGCGCATAATTAATGGTTCCTCTAAAGCTTCGGAGTTCTTTAAGCATAGATTCTTTCCTAAACTCGTGAAAAGGAATTTTTGTCACATCAACTCCTCGATCTGGCCCGCCATCAGAGACTCGTATCACTCTATCATGAAGAATTCTAGATGGATGGTCAGTGCGGACTCTTCTTTTAATTTTTGGTGTGACAATTGGCGCAGTAACCCCTTGATTTCCTTGCTTTATATGAATACCTCTCCTGGAGATACTAGTCTTTCTATAAAAGATGTCATGCGATCCCATCGTCACACCCTCCCAGAAAATATTGCTCAGATCATTGATAATCATCCTTTCTCCCCTGGCGGTGACTTTCTGGTGTGGGAACCTACTCCAAATGGCATCCTCGATTCTAGAAACTTCTATAATCACTGCTTCTCTCGAGAGGATCCCAATTATCAATGGATGAGTTTTCTTAATAAGCCTTGGATAAAACCTTCTAGACTCACCCTCATTTGGCGACTAGCTCACAATTTAATTCCCACTGATGCCTGTCTTCAAATCTTTAGCATTCAACTTTGCTCTAAATGTCGCATGTGTAATCAACATAGGGAGGATGCCAACCATCTCTTTTTGTCCTGTGCGACAGCCTCTGCTTTATGGAAATATGTTCTGGATCTCTTTAATTGCAGATGGACAACTTTTGATTCTATTTATATGTTTCTTAAATATTGCATCAGATATGATGCCTCCTTGCAGATAAAGAATATCTTCCTTGCGGCAGTGGCGGAGCTCCTGCATGTGATCTGGTACGCCCGTAATGATTTTATTCATAAAAACCACTCATTTAGTCTCAATGCAGGTAAATCTCGGATCCTTATTGCGATTCATGAAGCCGCTTCAATCCAAAAATCTTCTTGCAATAACTCGGCTAACGATTTAGTTATCCTAAGCCACCTCGGTGTCCCGGGCATATATCCAAAACCCAAGCGCTTCTTTGAAGTTTTCTGGCAAGCCCCGATGTCAGGATGGATTAAAGTGAACGTTGACGGCGCTTCCAAAGGCAATCCTGGTCCTGCTAGTTGTGGTGCCATCTTCAGAGACTCATCTGGTCACTGTCAGGGCTGTTTTTATGCTGGTTGTGGTCTTTCTTCTTCGCTCGAGGCTGAGATGCTTGGTGTCATCCATGCTGTTGATTTTTCCATTCAAAGAGGCTGGAGAAAGCTCTGGATTGAAAGTGACTCCACAACCATCGTTCAGGCCATATGGAACGGCGACACTCATCTTGCTTGGCCGCTTACCACTCTTTGGATGAAGTGTCTGAACTCGCTTCACGGGCTAGATTATATTGCTACTCATGCTTACCGTGAAGCGAATTCTATTGCTGATTCACTCGCCAACAAAGGTATTCAACAGAGCATGACTTGGCTTGACACTCTTCCAGCTGACTTATCGCCTCTCTTTGAGAGAGATTGTAACAAAATCCCATCTTTCCGAACTTTGTAATCCTCTTGCTTTCTTATATATTTTGTGCTTTGGTCTTTTGACCAAAGCATTACCTTTAAAAAAATGTATATTATAATTAGAAGGTTCACTTGTAAAAATTAATTCTAATATTACATCCTTGTAGTCTAAGTCCTTTAAGTGGAAGAAGACGATCTTATATGGTGATGTTAGGACATCCTAGAGCTTATTTGAAGATATTTTTCACATTAATGGTATTTTTTTCATCAAATAGTTGGAACCAAAAAAATTATGGTGAGAGATAAAGTTTTTGGAAACAATTCTTATCTTTAGGATAATCTCCAATAAAAACCATTTATAATACAATTTCTTATTAGTGGAATAATTATTACTCGAAATAGACTGAACCAAAGTAGGGATATATTCAACCAGCTTGATGAAGAACCTTGTAAAAACAATACATGTATTATGTTTTTTCATTTCATCTACATCTAGGGAAGGTTGATAAAAAAATATTTTAGTGGACCATAGTCCAAAAAAGTAACAATGTTTTATTTCAAGAAAAGAAATAGTAAAATAATTTCCAATGATTGAACCACCACATTATACAGGTGAAACCCATTACATGGAACCTACGAAAAGAGTTATAGCTTATCATTAATGGATAAAAGTTTTGTAAAAAACATTCTGATATAATAATTTTGAAAAAATGAGTGTATGATTAAATTAGTATTAATTAAGAAACAATGTTAAATAAAAATTAAAATATACAGTTGGGAACCCATACCTTTTTCTTTGATTTACATCCTTTGGATTGAGTCCAAAGCCAACGAAATAAGGAATTTTGGAAAGACCAAAGACTTGTCAACATGGATAAGGAAATTTTTAATTTTATTTGGGTATAATATATTTTGAAAATAGAACATTTGTTGTGTTTAATAATGGATAGAATGAATCCCCTTTTATATATAATATTCAGTGATATTTCCCCAAATATTCATTCCTTAAGGATTGAGAATATAATTTTTATGTTTCAAGTGACTTAAAAATGAAAATCCGAAGATATGGTAAATAACTCATTATCCATATATGACTTAAGAGAGGTTCTATGATTTTTTATTAATTTTTTATTCATTTTTAATGAAAAATACCATTTATATATATATTTAGAGTTATTGTTGTACATTTTTTTAAAATATATAGATAATTATTAAATTCAAGTTGTAGTATTTATACAAAATGTTATCATCGTATTTGTACCTTAAATTTGAGACATTATTTATCCTTTCGGAATATTATCATGAAGTTGCCATATTTTCTTGTTTCTATTTTTCAAAAACACTGCATCTATATTGATTTTTATTTTAATATTTATCTTCACATCAAAAATAATTTATATTAATTCGATAATTTTTATATGATATTTTAGTTAACATATAATTTAACGCATGTTATATAGTATTTTATAATGTTTTTTTTTTGAAGATATGAATATAACAATTAGAAATATAATTAAATTTAAACTTAAAACTCTTATTTTAAAAAGAAGATAAATTTTTATTCTAAACCTATAACAAATTTTAATTCACCTATTTATTTTATATTTTTATAAGTTTTAAGTATTTTTATACATTATATTCCTTTATTATTTGTTTCATAAAATTTTATACACACATCTAATTATTTTTTGTAATGTTAGATTCAATCATGTAATCTTATTTTTTTAAAGTGAATTTAACATTATTACTTAAACTATAATAAAATGGAGTTTTAATATTCAACTTTTAAATTATAATTTTTTATATCAATAATATTCTGACATATTGCATATATGTTTCAGTTTTTATAAAATATTATCTATGTTTAAAAATTAATTAGTAATGCAATTCATTTTCAATCCAAACTATTATTTTTTAAATTAATTATAAGTCAAATTAATCACTCAACTTTTAACAAAATTTAATTAGAACAATGAATTTTAAAATCTATCCTTTAAGTCTTTATAAAAAAATAAATTGGATTAAAAATATATTTTCTAAGTTTTATCCAAATTTATTTAACCAAAAACTATGATTATATATCATATTTATTATTTACAATCATAATTTATTTGTAAAAATTCTTAAAAAATAAATTCTATGTAAATATCTTTTCATTATTTAAAATATATAATTAATATTATTTAAATAATTATATGATTATTAGTGGTTTTATATTTAAATAAAATCTCATGTTATATTAAAAATAATATAAATTTTTATAGGAATAAACATTTATTTTTAAAACAAAAAAAACTCCTTATTGTTTCATACCATTATATAATAATGGTTAGTATAATAATGGAAAGATAACCTAATAAAATAATGTGGATAAAACAAGAATTTTAAGAAAAAAATAGAATCTATTTTTTATGAAAATAAAAAATTTTATGACCATAAAGGTATATATATTCTAATTGGATACATTTATTCTATTATATGTAAAAGTATCTAATTATAATATAAAAAAATGTAAATTATGAAAAGAAAATAAAACTAAAAATCAATGTAGTTACAAAAATATTATTTCATATCATGTAATAATTATTTATATGATTATCATAATTATAAATATCAATGTAAGTCTTTTAATATCAATATCATTCTATCAATATCTAATAATTAATGAAATTATTTAAATATATCAAAAATGAGTGATCAAAAAGAGAAACAATATTTAACCTTTAAATAAACCATATTTTATTTCTTTAAGAAAATATAAAAATTTAAAATTCATAATGAGTATATAATTGATTTTATAATATATATTTTTTGACCTGAAATAGATATATATAGACTTTAAAATTAATTTTTCTTTAATAAATTTAAATTCATATCATGAATATTTATTGAAACATAAATCAGAAATATTTTTAACACCTTAGGTTTTATGAATAAAAATTGATAATTTTATAAGGAAAAAATAATTTATTTATTTAAAACATGTTGTGGTGGTTTTGAGGATATATTGAGTATTAAGTTGATTAGAATGGATAAAAATATATCACACGGTTTCATGTAATCGTCTTCATTAGAATTAAAGAATAGTGTTTTAGTTTATTCAAAATCATTATTGTAAAGATTTATTATATACAAATTTGATATGGTAAATGGTTTAGGATTATGTTAAAGTAATTTGAAACACATCATTAATTATTGATCTAGAATTTACTTTTTAAAAACAACACATTTCATATAATCACATCATTGTTTTTTGTGAGATTGAATTAAAAAATTTGAAACCACTTGAAATTTTATTATTTTGTTTTGAGCCTTCTTCTTGACCATAGGGAAAACCATAGGGAGTAATGTAATATATTTTTTACATAATGTACATTTTATTAATAGATTTATTCATGGAAATGATCAAATCTTATCTTGTATTATTGGTGAATGGAATCCATGGATTATTTGTTATGTTGTATTGGTGAACCCTTCTCTATATATGTTTCATTAGAGAGGATTGAATATATAGATGACAGATTAAAGGGATTTTTTTATTTTGATAGAGAATTAAGTATTTTAGTAAAAAATTAATAAACATTCATTGAAGTAATAGGAAAAATTATGGAGTTGTTGATTCAAAACATTTCTTCATATTTATGTTATATTTTAAATTTACCATGTTTTAGTGATTGTGGGTGTATATATTAATATAGATATTTATCTAATATGAGTTGGTATCCGATTAAGCAGTGTGTTTGGTTGAATTATTTTGTATAAATTTCTTAATTTACAAATATTTTAATTTTACATTTATAAAAATAAATTGTACGAAGTTTATAGAATAGTTTGGAATAGTTTTTGTATTACTTAATAAATTAAATGGGTGTCGTATCTCAAGTTGGTAAATTGATATGCTATATATTGTGAATCATGTAGAGTTATAAATTTAGAGGATATTTAGATGTTATACTTTGAGAGATTTTAATATATTTCATAATCCAAATTAAGGATCATGTGTGGTATTCATATGAAATTGACATGACATTGTATTAATAAGACCTAATCATATTTCGTATTCCAAAGAGGATGATTGGTCTGAGCACTTTTAAAAGTTAATAAGTTGTGAAATATTGAAATAGTGTAGCTATAGTATATGGAATAGATAAAGAATTATGTGGAATGAATATTAATATGGATATTGTGTAATTTTTATTTGTTCTAATTCCACGAATATAATTTTTTTTTAAAAAAAATAGGTTTATTACCTTGAAGTGTAGAATGAATATTATTTGGTGATATAATTTAATGAACTTATAGTCTGGATTGATATGGAATTGGTAAATTTATGGAAGTAATGATATATGGCCCTAGTTGTCATTATTATAATTATATCATTATATCTTGGGTTATTTTAGATATTGTTTTTGTTTTATTCTTCATTATATATAAAATTACATATTGATTTAGATTTCATTAGTTCTAATAGCCATTTTTCATTAGATCCCAAGTGGGCACTAAAATATATATCAAATTTGATATTTTTTTACAAAAAAACTCATGATTCTCATATAAGATGTTTCATTTGCATTTTTTATAAATAATTTAATAGATATATTTATTTAAAATAGGGTTTATCCCCTAAGGATTTTTTATTCCCTCGTGGGATGATTTTGGTGAAGAGGGTTTTGAGGAGCCTTTGTTTATTGTTATTAATGATGAGTTATGTTTATATGATACTATTTTTTTTAGGAGTGTGATTATAGTGATATGGGATATAATGGGAATACCTTTTATGGGTTGGATTATGTTTTTTCATTCATTGAGTCATTAATATGATTTATCCATATTAAAATTAGGGTTTTCATGGAGGAATATAGTGAGTATTGTAGCATACCCATCCCTATATTTATTATTTTATGTTTTTTCGGAACATGTTAATATGTATTCTAAACCAAATATTTCTTTCAAAATATATTGATTAGTTCAACACACATGATTTACATTTCAATATTCTTTTTCACTAAGTTTTTTTGGAATTTCAAACTTCATTTTATTAACTGACTAGATTCTTTATTCATTTTGGTTTCATGTAATAGACCACATTTTTGGCCTCAAATACTTATGATGTGATGTGGTATTTTATTTTTGTTGAGTTTATAAATTTTTTCAAAATTTAATGTGAAATGTTTTTTGTTAAGTGAATTTTACCACCTTAGTGTTAGTTTCTAGAAAATGTCTTATTAGATATAAGATATAAGAGTAATTCTCAATCACATTGTTGACTCTTGTAGAATATTATTGGGTTTAGGTCATGATAATGGTCCCACAATTTTTCCCCTTTTTGATTATTTTAAAACATTTAGTTACAATACATTAGATCCCATGTATAATATCATTTTAATTTAGTTAAAAACATTTGCATTAAAAATAAAACCATTTGCAACAGCATACCTATTTAAAATTCTTGTTAATTTTACTATCAAGATATTAAAACCAAGCCTTTATATTTGAATCTTAAATTTTTTCCCATATGTATACACTATTTCATTGAATATTTCTCAAGATTTTTCATAAAATATTACACATAAATACACAATCCTGAACCTCTGGATATGATTTTATTCAATTACAGGAACTCAATTTCAAAACATTAATTAATTTTTAATGATTTGAGAAAGATTTCAAGTTCATACATATGAAAATACACACATTATTTATCATTCATGACCAGATAAACTTCATTCAATTATCATAATTATCTCACACAAATCCAGATATATTTTATAAAATTCTCAATCAACTTAGTTCAAGTCTTTATTTGTCACATGCAAGCCCTAATATACATCACAAAACACTATTTACTTCATGAAACATATCAAATTTAATATTTCATATCCCATGTAATATGTTTCATGAATCATTTTTCCTATCGAAATATATCTTATGCATCATAGGATATTGAGATACAATTTTTTAATTAACTCACACATTATCAAGAATCTTTACATTATGCATCTCTAAGTTATGAAACATTGAATCTTATATCATATATCTATTTTTATTGAGTAAGTTTGTATCCCATGTATATTTTATACTTCCATAATATAAATTGAATACATAATTCATCAAAACCATCTTCCTAATCCAAATATAATTCTTACCTATAATTCAATAGTCCACCCATAATTTTTCTTCTTTAGGTTCCTTTATTATTCATTTCTATCATGTATCGTAATTATATATTCAATAATTTCCATCACATACAATTAACCATCCATACATTCCCTATATTTTCTTCTACACCATGCATGATAATTTTAATTGGTAGATATAAACACTATAATATAATCATAAAAAACAACAATACTCAAGTATTCCATGGTTATAATATTCCCATATTAATATCCTCATGATTAATCAATTTTCAAAATCAATAATTACAATTCATGAAAAAAACAACTCAAAAAACCATTTGTTGTAACATTTCCCAATTTAGATTATTTTGTCAAGTACGCAATAAATATACTCTCTATATATCATAAGAATTTTCAAATATATTTACACATATTTATGACCTCTTATATCCCCATTGGACAAAAAATATAAAGGATCATTACACTCAACCTTTAATTCCCTTTCTATAAGAATACATTCATTTATAAAGTCATCATTGTCTTAAAATCTACACGTTTTAATAAAAACCACTTACAACTTTTTATTTAACAGTATTCTATAATTGTATTACCATATTATAAAAATATTCTAAATAAAAAATGATATTCTATACTTTCAAATCCGTGCCTACAAGAGTCATTATCAATGTAGAAAATAAATTTGATAATTTTGGAATAAAGTATTTTCATTAAAATTCATACATTTAATCTCATTTTTCAATTGATTTTTAGCACCAATTACACAATTTAAAATTTTTAAAAAATAATTATTTAATTATTTTAGTATCTAATACCATTGGAATTTCATGATAAAAAAATTAATTAATAATTTTTAATGTTAGTTTTTCACACATTTGTTTAATGTAACCTTCAATAATTCTTCTAGAAGCCCCCCCCCCCTAATTTTAAAATCATTAACAAAATTATGGATTACATTGTTTCATAAGATGATGAGTATATATCCCAGCAAATCCATATTTCAATATATATTATCTTTCCAAAAATAGATTATTCTATTATTTAATAATGTTATTTGATAAATAAATCATGATGTATAATTTTCTTATTTCACTTTATCATCAAGATTACATATTTTTTGATTATTTAAGGGTTTATAGAATCTTATTCTTCTCCAATTTATATATTATTTGAGAAATATTTTCTTCTTTTATATGATGATTCATTCTCTTGAAATTATTTTCAATATTCATTAAATTTGTAATTCTTTCATTTTCAATAGAAAAACGTATTTCTTATAGAATTTAATAAAGCTCATTCTAATATTTGAAATGGAGAGAGGGATGTTTTCAATCATACTAAACTAGAATAATTTTTCATGGCCTTGTTAATCGAAGACTTTTCATCTACTTTTAAAAAAATTATCGAGATTATTTGTAGTGGGATTATTTTAAATAATGTTACTTGTATAAAACTAATTTTTTATCATTCAATTTATTTATTACGTAATCTCTAGAATATTTTCCTCCTTTAATATGATATTGATCCAAATAGTGAAATTATTCTTATTAATCCAAATTAGAAAATGTATAATTAGGTTTTATATCTGGTCATTTCCCTCTTTAATTACTTCTCCCTTTTCCATCTTATTTATTTTTATTTGTTCTTATTTTATTTTATTTTCAATGTTATATTTTATTCTTATTTTTACTTCTTTAGCTCTCTATGAGATAATCTTTTATCCAAGGCCACCATGTATTCTATAGGATATGTATCCTATTCCATATACATTCAAATTTTCTTATTTTCTTTCAATTATGGTCATTGTAAATTCCATTATTTTTTTCAAGTACCAGGCTTATTTTTTTCTACCTTTATTTATTTTAGGTCCACTAATCTATTTTTTATTGTAAGAGCTTTTACTTCCTTAATAATATGGATATCCTTTGGCATAAATACCATCACCTATTTTCTATAAAAATTCCATCACTATATTCCAAATATATTTCTATATAAACATGGATAACATATAAATATCATAAACATAAATTTAGTAACATTTTAGTTTTATTATGAGGTGTAGAATATTTTTCTTTTATTTTGACCATTATATCTTCTTTAAACATGTCTATGGTGTGCCTCATACCATCACATTAGTATAATATTTTTATAATTTTATTATATTAGTCATCAAAATGAAATTTAGCAATCAAGATTATTTTTTATAATTTTTTTATATTTTTACATCACATTAACAAGTCAATAGAATCATCATATGTGGATCTTCAATAAATCCATGGACCTAATTTCCCATATCTTGTGTTCTTTGTTTTAAGAGAAACTCTTCTAACTTATTTGATGATTTTTCATACCTATAATTTAAATATTTCTCAAAAATATTTATTCTATATTGATTGTATAAAATTTTATATAACCATTCAATTTTATATCATGAATGTTTTCTAAATTCATCTTTTAATTTATAAACATTAACTCTTATTCATGAAGATTTTATAGACTAGTGGAAGCATTAGGGTTATTATTAATTTTAAATTTTAATCATATTAAAATGATAAATATTAATAAATATATGAAATGTGTATAATAGATAGGATCATACAAATTTACTTTATAATTAATTTTAAATTAAGAATTACCTTGTCTCCAATGATCTCCTGGAAAAAATTTTATCACCTCTCTTTTTACATCGGCATTCTGATGGAAAATCCCAATAATAATTAATATATATGTATCTACATATTCTATATGAATCCATAATTAGATGTATTTAGACTTCCATTTTTATCATGGAAGAATCTATTCCTTCATAACAGTTGATTCCCATCACAACAATGATCTCTTTTTCTCTCATTGTTTTTGAGAGGGAGAAAGAGAGTATTTTATCCCAAGCGATTGATAAAATTATATTGAGAATATATTTTGATTCCACAAATCCAAATAAATGAAAAATTATGTAATTTAAAATATATAATATATAATTAATTATAAAAATTGATAATTTCACCCAAATCCCTTATCAAATTATTTAACCTAAGTAAATCTGAAAGTTAAATATTATTGTTATTATTATTATTATATTTCAGGGAATGTGTCTATTTTAATATAATTTCTTGAATAAATTAATTAATATTTACATTATATTATATAATATTAAATATATCACTTTAATTGGATCCTTAAACTAAACCCATATCCTCATATAGAATTTCTCAAACCTCAAATAATAAAATATTCATTAGATAAATTATAATAAATATTATAATTACTAAACTTGTGAATTAATATTTATTTTAATATTTTCATGACAGGAATAAATATTTATTATAATATATTCAATAAATGGGTGAAAAATATTTACTTATTTATTTTTATCTAAGTAATTCAACAAGGGATATAATTCAACTCATATATTCCCTAATCAAATATCTTATGATTGAATTTCTATAATCCATATTTACTATAATAAATATTATTCCACAAATCAAGGAATAAATTTATTCTAAATTTAAATTCTACATAATTTAATAAGATTATGGATAAACATAGTGAGTAGACCTCTAGGCCCAACTCTCAATGAAAATAGATAAACTTACCCATTGTCTAAGATAAATATTTAGATACACATTAAGACACTAATAGATAATGTTAATTTAGAAAATTAAATTGTATTTTTAGGAAAACTACTATGTAATATAATTTTTTTGGAAACATATATCTCATGAACTTGGATTAATACTTGTTTCACCACCCTATATTCTTTATTTCTCTATATTTGACTTTCTGGAACAAATTTTTATATTAAATAAAATTGCCAAAAATGTTTTCACAATGTTTCATTTCAATTAAAGGTCTACAGATGTCTTCTTGAATTAATATGGAATGTAAAATCCATGTATTGACCATTCCGTTTTTTATATCACTTATGAGACACACGACACATACTACCTTAACTAAATAATATTTCATCTTAGTTTTCGTCAATGCATATAAGTACATTTCTTTTAAAGGGCAAAATCCCAGGATTATTATTAAAAAGAAAGTCCAAAAGAGGTACAAAAAAGGAATGAAAACAGATAAACTTATCACCCATTTTCAGGGGCGCCAAGATTTTTCCTCAGCTTGTCCACAATGATACGTTCTTTATTTCGCATCTTGTTCCAAAGGCTGATGTTATTACGTCCTCTTCCTTATCCTATTCCTCCATGATAGGTTTCCTCAATCTCCCTGGCTTGTTGTAGGAGCGATTCTACATCTTCATCAGAGCTGTCCACTTGATCTTCTTCCATACTCTTCATTTGCTCTTTCCTTTCTCTCTTCTTTTGGCTTCGAGTTCTAGCATGTTGCCATTCGTCATCAGAGCCTTTCTTTTTCTGATCTTCTTTTCCTAAGGTTTCCTGCACCCAAGAAGCATTCGTCAATGCATATAAGTACATGATTCATGATATTACTTAATAATGATCTGAAGTCAAAGGACCAGTACACACCTCCACAGATATGAAAATCCAATGAAACCTAAAATATGTTGAATTGACAATAACATGTCCTTCTTAATGACCTCTATACATGGAGATCCATATGTATGAACTTCATGAAAAGAATTCCCAATCCATATAAACTCTCATTACCTGATATTCAAACATTATATGTAACCCATCATATAGATGTATCTAGACCACATGACATATTAATTAAACAATATTTCATATAATCTATGGGTTATCATTGTAGAAGGAAAAAAACTATAACCATTTGATGTAAGAAATATTGTAATGATATAATTAGTTTAATGTTATGTAGAAAAATATTCACATTGTGATAAGATGATTACTATACACCTTTAGTAATCTAAATTAAAAATTCAGCTGGTTCTGGGTCACCAAATAGAATAGACTAAACATATCCATGGAAGTAATATATAACATTTCAAAACTCCTTATATCTTAGATGGATTTCATGCTTCTATTAAGGTATGGTTACATTTTTTAGGCATCTAATTTCTTTATGGCTACTCTACTTACACTGACTTCAACTTTTTAAATAAATTCTCTCGGAAGGTAATGTCTCCAAGTATATAACTTTTCCCCTCATTCATAAAAATTTAATCATTTCTAGTATAATGGTAATAAGATTTTAGATATATATTTTGTAATAATACATTTTATTTAGTACAATTCCATAATATGGGAGAAATAATTGTGTGTTTAAAACTACTTCTTTAGCTACATAAAAAAGCATTAACATAAGTAGAACTTCTAGATATAGCTACCACTAACTTCAGTAAGCTTATATTTCTTATATCATTACATTTAATATGATATAAGACAAATATTTTCTAATGGAATACTATTTTTGAATTCCTGTAATAATGAGAATTACCACTTACTTATATACTATTAATATATCCTTCATACGTTCTCAAGTAATATTAGTTAACTCTAGCTGCTACTTTATGTTGTTCACTTGGTTTTATTTGATATTTTCCCACCACCTTTTATTCATAAAAAATATAAAATATTAATAAATATCATGGAATACATAATAAATCCCATTACATAACTATATTGATTTATACTCATGATCTTTATCCCCTTGGGTATATTAACACACCATCTTAGATAGATTTATTCCATGTGATATAGGTAATGATTTTCTATTAAATGTTTCTATATTATATCTTTCAATATCCATTAAATATATGTACAACAACTCACTCTCAGAAAACACATATATCAATATCAGTAAATCATGATCCAAAGAACATGGGTCTCTACTTTAAGTCATTATTGGATAATAATTTTCAAACAGATTCATACTTATAAATAAGACTAATGTATTATATTAAATGTTTTTAAAACAAATTTCACATAGAAACCCATAGTGATCCAACTAACCACTTATAGACACAGGGAAAAATAATAATACATGATTAAATGCCTACATGGATTTAAAAATAGATATTTTCCTTATGCTCTTTATAGGAACTAGTGTTGGCTTGAGTCCCACTAGACACAGACAATGTCAATATTACGCACAGGGTGATTCAAAGAATTTTCCTAGATGGTAAATGTGTTTCATGATCTATGATACTTATAGTCTACCCAATGGGATTTTAATTTAACACATGAATAATTTTTGAATCTAAGTTATTGGTTGAGGGGTATGGAAACCCCAACATACTGCATGTGGTTGTGGGATCAACCCCTAATGGCCCCTCATAGTAGGGGGAATTTCACATTAGCATTATAGAAGTGGCAGGAACAGTTTTAAGAACTGTAGTGGTAGTGTGTACTATAGTAGGTACTATAGTGTTAGTTAGTATTATAACAATACTATTCATATAAGGGGCCCTTGACCTAAAAAAACAAGTCTTCCAAGCTATAAATACCTTGGGATAACACATTATAATGAGAATATGTTCCACTATTCTATTATTAAATTTGACGATTACCTATTAATCTAGTTAAAAAGTGGAATTTTTTGTCTAATAGATATGTTTGAATAAGGACCCAACCATAAGCATTTCATAATATAGTAAATTCTTTTATAAATCACTTTTTAACAATCCTAAAGAACTTTTTCATTAAGAGTTTTAGATAATTATGTCATAATTCATACATGAAAACCCACAAGCATGAAAAGTTGATACTATTAAAATAGTTTCAATTGTTTTCTTGATAATTATTCACAATATTCATCTGTTCTTATTCTTTTCTATTACCCATTATAAAACCATGTAGAAAAACATTTTAAAACATGTGATAAGAAAAAAAATCTTAGTGCGGGACATAAAAAAGGGGACCATTAGTCCTTGAATACTTATGAAAATATGAAATCATTTTCACAATGTCATATTTCTCACCCCTAATGTATCATATACTTACTTTGTGAAAACAAGTGATTTCCATAAAATATATAATACATAAATGAAAATATATTGTTATGTTGTGGATTATTTTACCATACATACATATGATTTTAACCCTCATGGATACCATGGGATTCGTAACCCTCGCGTCTACCTTACAATGTTACTCTCACATCTACCTTGTGATGTAACCCTCATCACTACTTTATGGTGTAACTATTTAAGTTTCACTTGGAATAATAATTAAGGTAATCTTAAAATATAAACATACCAAATGAATTTTTGGGATATCATAGTCCCACCCAGCATTATAAACAATCCCCAAGAACCATAACATAAGAATTAAACAAGAATACTTGCATTAAAAAACCATTTCTTGATAATAATTACTTATTAAAGTAATAATACATAGATAAAAAGAAAAAATAATATTTTAAACTAACCATGTAATATTGTAAAGAAAAAAACCAAAGAATTATTGTTTCAAGAAGGTGAGAAATTATTCTCACGTTATATATGTTAAAAACATTACTTTCAAATTTTAAAAAAATAATAATTAAAAGAGGATTATTAATGAAAACTTCCTTACATAAAACCTGAAAAGGTAACCTGTTTGAAAACTTTATAAAATTTAAAATTGTAAAATGGTTATTTCCATATAAATATATTATTAAAAAAATTAAAACATAGATACGAAATAGAAATATTTAGAATAATAAATATTTAAAACATTTAAAACAATGTTTTAGTTAAAGAGTATCTTACCTCAAGTTCTCCATATCTCAAATGTGTTAAAACCTCTATTATAAAGGTTCAAATAGTGTTATTAATTTATTTAATTTCTATAATAATGTATATAATACCATACAGGATCTTTTTATAACATATTCCAATGAATTTATTAATAATATGTTTTTATTTCTATTTTTTCAGGTTCTTTTTTCAAGGTTCTAAGGTCCTTTCATTATGGATTTTCATGAACAATGGAAATAATACACTAGGATTTTGAAAACAAATATGTATATATAGGTCATTTTAAACAATTATAATTGAATTTAAACTTTCCATGAATATGGTAACTAGAAAAGAAAACTCGTCGTCTATGAAGGCGATGAATTGACACACCATGCACGATGATTTTATTTTCATGAATAAAAGAAGAAAATAAGAGATTTTATGACTGATATTCCATTAACAAAATAAATTTATATTATATATATATATTACATTTTATTTATCAGGAAATTTTGTATAGGGGTGAGGATAAGGTAAAAGTGAGAAAATTTTTAGAAGAGAAAAATATGGAATTTAACTCTTGAGTCTTTTCACCTTGAGAACCTCTTTAATCCTCTTAGAATTGGTTTTTTTGTGCACCAAAAAACACTAGAATTTGGAAAGGGATGTTGATAAGTGTATTTTTTAGAATAAAATTGAACAATATGGCTTAACTTTATGAAGTTAAGTGAAATAATAAGCCCCCTTTATATAATAATGTGAGGGGAAATTAGGAATTACCTAAAATATTAAAATATAATATGTTTAATATATGATCAAATAATTACAATGGGATAAAAAACATAAGAGATAATATTCTCAATAGAATATTATCATGATTTCCCTTTTTTGGAACTTTAAATAATTTAATAAAATATTTTATTCAGGTAAAATAATTTTTATAAAATTAAACACTATTCATAACTGCGATTTTAAAACAACAAAAAGTTTCAAATTCAAAAAAATTATTATTATATCATAATCATATTTCAGTTATCTATAAAATTCATTAATTACCTTAAAAATCTCAAATTATATTTATTTTAATATTTTTAATATCATTTATTTGATTTTTCTTCTAATGTAATAATTACTTCATCATCAATGTGCAAGCCATTAAAGTATTTATTTTTTACCTAAAAATTAAAAATAAATTTTCATGAATAATATAAATTTATAATATTTCAAATTATTATTTATGTTCAAAATAACTTTTGGAAAACCATATATTAAAATATTATACTAATTAAAATCTATATTGTGTTGCACTTAACTTACACTTAAATAAAATATTATAATTGCCTTGATGTGATTCAAATGGACCAAAAAAGACCGAAATTTCAAAAAAAAAGATATTAGTTGAATATTAAACATCAAAATATATTTATTTTTATTTTAGTCTCATTTAAATCATTCTTATAATTTTAATTAAAAAAATTTTATTTAGTTTTCTTCTACTTGCACAAGGACTCCATCAGCATTGCATGAGAATTAAAGTCAATTAATTCATATATAATAACTAAAACTAAATTATTATAATAAAAATAAATTAATTTTGTTCAAGATAAACACTTATATTCATTAATTATATATATATATATATATTCATTGTAGTTGGGGTTTGGATTAGTGGTAAGCACCAAGTAATCCAACATGAAAAAGGGGGGTTCAAAACCCATTGGGTGCAGGTACTGTACTAGTGTTTTAGCGTATTATAGCAGCAGAGGAATTGTAGCCATGGCAGGCATTATAGTAGCGATAGGACACTATAGTGGTGGCAGGACACTATAGTATCATCGAGTACTGTGTGGTGAAATATCAAATAGGTAATATAGTTGTACTTTTCATAGAATGGGCCTTGGGCCAAAAATTTGGGCCTATGGGCCTTATAATGGGCTACATACCCATTGGGCCTTTGGGATATGTAATGGGTCTCCCTCTACCCAGTTAAAAGAGGTTATTTAATTGAATTAAAAATAAATGGGGCTTCGGCCCCAACCTTTTAATATATATATATATATACTCATATCAATTTCAAAAAAAACGTCTTTAGTTTGTTAATTTTCTTTTCATACCTTACGTAGGCATTTCACATGAATTTTGATAAGAATCAAGTCGCATAACTCTAAAATTTGAAACTACCAGCAAAAAACATCAATTATAAATAATAATAAATAAATAATAATTACAAATTTATTTTATTACAATATAATTATATATAATGAAAAAAATTACTTTATCAGTAATGTTAGAGCACTATGTCGACACTGAATCATTTAATTTAGATGTTATAAATTATTTATTAAACAATTTTTTTCAAAAAATTATTACTAATGTAGATTTTTTTAATTATTTATTATGAAATATTTATATTATAATTTCAAAATTTTGTCATTCTGAAATTTTAATAAATTTTAGATCCTAAACATGTCTTGTTGATGTCACAAAAATACTGTATTTTAAAAAAATGTATTCTTTACTATTCACCAAAAAATTAATTTTTTTTACAAAAATTAAAAATTTCAAACTATGATAATTTCAATATTATGAACATTAAAATTCAATTAGTTACTTCAAATTAAAATTATATAATTTGAAAATTAATGATTTAAATATTACCATATATTCATTTAAAAAATAATGAATTAAACTATTAATTCAAGTATATTAATAAATATGAATGAAAATTATTCTATTTGGAACTAGGTTATTGTATTCTCCTCTCATTTTGTAAATTTCTTCCTCAAAATTTATTCACTTATTAAATTAATAGTGATACTTTCCCCTTATATTGTTTTCATATTCCCTTGTTTCTTCTTCAACCATATGGTTTCTCCACAATACTTTACCATAGAGAGTTACCTTGTTCTGCGATACTTACTCTCTACAATCAAGAATATGAATAGGTTTCTCTTTATAATAATGTTTTTCTTCCATATAAAATACTTATTTCTAAAAACATGAGATAAATATGGCACATAATTTCCTAACATTAGAGCATAAAAAACATTTTATACCTTGTATAAACTTGGAGTCAAAGTTACTTATTATGAAATTGATCCATCTTTCACTAGTATTTCATAAGGTCTAATGAAACTTGAAAATATATTTCCTTTCTCACCAAAACACATAGAACATTTCCATTGATATATTTTATGGAAAACATGATCACGTACCCGGAAAGAAAGGTATTTCTTTCTATTATTTTCATAACTACTCTATCTATTCTGAGTTGTCATCAATTGATCATGTTTAATTTCTCATCCACTTAATCTACTAATTCTATTCCCATAAACATCCTTTCATCGACCTCATCCTAAAATGATAGAGTTTGATAATGCATTCCAAATAATTCCTCACAAGGTTCCATATGAATACTATAATGAAAACTATTATTATAAGAAAACTCAAAAAACTAAATATGACGATCCAAACATCCTCGGTAATCCATTAATAAAGCACATAGCATGTATTCTAGGGTCTGAATTTCTCACTTGTTCTGTAAATCAGATTGATATGAAAATCTATGATGAAATTGAATTTAGTTCCAAGTGACTTATAAAGGCCTTTCTAAAAGTTAGAAGTGAACCAAGGATCATGATCAGATACAATGAAGAGTATAAAACCATATATCCTTAAAACATCTTTGATATTTAGTCAAGAAAGTTGATCTAAATATATATTATCTTGGATTGGAAGAAATTATGTGGATTTAGTCAAATGATCAATAATTACCCAAATCAGATTGTGACCTCAAAAAGTATTTGGTAGTCCCACTACGAAGTCCATGGATATATTCTCCCATTTCCACATCAACACAGGTAATGGTTGAAGCATCCACTTAGTATTTGCCTCTCTAGATTAACATGTTGGAAATTGAAACTTTTTATGGTGAAATCAGCAATATCATTTTTCCTTCCATCCCACCAGTAATACTCCAAAAGGCCTTTGTACATCATAGTTCTACCATGACGAACTGAAAATAGAGAACTAAGAGATTAACATTAAAATCATTTCTTTATCATGGAATCAAAAAGGACTCTTAATATCTTTCCAAATCCCAATGTATAATCTTTATCGAAATTAAATTCTAGAAACTTTCTTTTTTTAACCAATTCTTCTTTTTCTATAACTCATGGTCTGCATTCTGAGCATTCTTAATTCTGTCCAATAGAGATGAATACACTAACACCGGAAACAAAATATAGGAATTCCCTATAACAATGAATTCAATTTCAAAATTCATCAAATCATTAACCAATGGGTCATGTTACAGATGTAACATAGTTAATGTAGCATGATATTTTCATCTCAAGGAAACCACCATTTTTTTCTTTTCCATGATGGTAATTGATCATGAAATCATAGTCCATTATTAGTTTCAGTCACCTCATCTTCCTCAATTTCAATTACTTTGGAGTAGATATATAATTCAAAAATTTATGATTAGTATATATTTCACATTTGGATTTATATAAATGATTCCTCCAAATTTTAAGGAAGAAACCATAGTTGCAAATTCCAATTCATGTGTATGATAATTTAACTCATGAATTTTTAGTTTTCTTGAATAATAATCAATTACCTAATCATTTTCCATTAGAAAACAACTAATTACATTCAATAAAGCATCATCGAAGAACGAAAAATCACAATTTTTGGAAGAAAGGTTAAAAATAGGATCATTCACTAATATTCTTTTTAGTTTCTGAAAATAATCATCACAATCAATTATGAAGAGAAATTTAACACCTTTTTATATTATTTTAGTTTGTGGGATATATAAAAGTGAAATGTTTTTAACAAACCATCGCTAATAGAATACTAATCTAAGACAAATATGAATCTTAGTTACATTTTTAGGTCTTATCCATTCATCTACCAATTTTTTTTGTGAACAAAAACTACTCCATATTTATTGAAAATGTTCCAATGAACATAAATTTGTTGTAACCAAAAATCATATTGCTAAAAATTTCGTATAATTTATTTTCTTTGAGAGTTTATACGAAAATTATTATTTGATTTTCATGATCCTAATAACATTTTGAAAAGACCAAAATATCATTAATAAACACAAAAACAAACATATCTAAATATTTACCTACTATTTTATTCCAAAATCCATAAATATGGCAGGGAAAATATTTTAAACCAAAGGGCATAAAAACAAACTCATAATACCCTTTTGTAGAATAAAATGTTGTTTTTGGAATGTCATCCTCCTTAACCTTTAGCTTATGGTACAAGATCTCACGTCAATCTTGGAAAATTATTGAGATACCTAGAGCTGATCCAACAAGTCATTGATATGAAGAAAAGAACACTTATTTATAATATTAATGTTACTAAAATCACTATAATTAATGAAATCCACATGGAACAATATTTATTTTTTAAAAAAATAGTAGCACCTCATAGCGAAGTTCTAGGATTAATGAAACCTTTATCAACCAACTCTTGAAATATGTTTTTCAATTCTAAAAGATCTACTTGATCCATTAAATAAGGGTTTTTTGGAATTGTATTATCATTAGAAACTAAGTAAACATTAAATTTAGCTTCCCAATAAGGTATAACATAGGTTAAATCGTTATGAAAAACTTTCAAGTATTCATTTACCACTAGAAGATCATTAATCTAAACATTTACCTTGGTTTTCACAATACGTGAAAGATAAATTTCATCTTCATCATTTAATAGTTTCTCATCATCCATATATGTTATCAATTGTATGGGATCATTCGTGTATACAAACTAAATCTCTTTCTTAAAAAATCATTTTAGTAATACATTCAATCTTAGTATAGTAAATAGATAGCATTTCCATATCCAGAAAAACAAAAAATCTACTCAGGAAAAAACAATAGGTTTTTCACGTAATTTATTTCTACATATAACAATATAAATAATATTATAATTCCTTTTAAAATTAATATTTATCCCTAGTGTTTTATCCATAAGTTTTGGTTTCATTTATGGAGGTGAAATTTCCAATTTAACATAATATTTTCCAAAAAAAATGAAATGTGTATACCCTACATTAAACAAGACACTAGAAAAATATGAGGGAATATAAAATGTACCTAATAACAATTCCTTTGATTTCCCAAAATCTATTGAAGTATCCAAAATGTATTTTACTAAACCTTTTTGGTTAAAGTCTGGATGATTCCCATCATTCGAATTCTTCTATGGGAAGGTATGAGAATAATGTCTCATCTCACCACATTTAAAACACTTTATATTTTTTTATCACAATTAAACATAAGATAATTTTAATTATAATATAAATCCATATTTCCAAACATACCATATCAATATAAATTCCTGTATTTGTTAAGGCTTTCCCTGGGGTGATTTTACAACACTTTTTATAAAATGGAGGTTGAATTTTCTTACCTTCGGATTTACTTGATTGATTATTACACATTTCATGTCATTTGGACCTTTTCAATTTCTTGTTTTCAAAGTAAAATGATCTTAGAGAACTCAATTTCTTCCCTTTGAATATATATACCAAGTATCTCATAAAATTTTAATTCACATATTGCCAATTCACATTAATATCTTGGTTTTAATCGTGATTAAAAATTATTCATTTTACTATCAAGGTCTTGAATAAGATTTGGAGATTACCTTTTAAATTTAGTGATGTTTCCTTCAAACATAGAAACAGAATTATCCAATTATTGTTTCAATTCCACGAATTTCTTTTCCATCCTATGCTAGACCTCATTAGGATAATATTTTTCAAGGATAAGATTCTTAAATACATCCCATTCTAAGGCATAAATCTATTCTCCTTCATTTATATTCGTGACCATTGACCACCAATGGTCAGGTTCACCTTAAAAATAATATATAGTAACCCTAAACTTTTTATTATCTAAATCCCCCATGACGTAAAATATCTTTTCAAGGTCTTTAATCTACCCATCTTCCACCACTAGGTCAGAATATCCACTGAAAGCGGGAGGGTGGTCCCTCATAAAATATTCCATTATCATCATGTTCATTTATGGTAAATCTAGATGTTCTCTTGAATATATTCCACGAAAATTTATATTATGCATCAACTGATCCATTACTGTTACAAATAACTTGGTTCCAATTCCAACCATTCCATGATGTGGATTCAAAAAGATATCATCCTTTTGGTACCGTCATACTTTATCTTCCCTGTTTTTTATATGAAAAACCATTCTGAAAAAATATATAATAGAGGAAGAAACATAATAATCTTAAAATTATATATAATTTCAAAATAAAAATAAATTATAAATCATTTATTGTATTAAATTTATATCATTTTAACTGATAAATTCAACTAAATCATGCTCTGATGGAAACTATAAGGACCCAGACGTAATCATTTCATAATATGGTAAATTAATTTATAATTAAATTTCCTACATTCCTAAAAATATTTTTAGTTTTTATTTTTATATAAATAGGTAATAATTAATAAATTTAAACCCACAAGCTTGGAATGTGTATACTATTAAAATATTTTATATTTCTTCATAATAAAATTTAAAAATACATGAATTGTTTTCATGAAAATTCTTCACAATATTCATCTTGGTGTATTCTTTTCTCTTATCAAATAGTAAAACCTATGGACATTTTTTTAAAAAATGGATGATCATAAAATTATCCTTTTTCACAAAGTCATACTTCTCACCCATAAAGTATCATATACTTACATTGTGAAAAAAATAGATTCTCATAAAACATATAAATCAAAAGTAAAAAAATATTGGTAACTTTGGTAATCATTTACCATAATTATATAGGATTTTATCCCTTTCTACCATATTATTTGTAACCCTCATGACTACCTTACATTATAAACCTCGTAGGTACCTTGTGATATAACCCTCACACCTACCATATGGTGTAACCATCACAATTACAATTGGAATGTCCAATAAAATAAAATTCCAAAATAAACATACCAAACGCATTAGAGGGATATCCTAGACCCATCTGACAAATTAAACAATTCCCAAGAACCATAACATAATCATTAAACAAGAATACTTACATCAAAAAAATCATTTCATGAGAAAAATCACTTATTAAGGGAATAATATGCACATACAATGGAAAACAAATATTTGAAATTAACCTTTTAATATTATAAAAAACATTAAAAAATTATTTTTTCATGAAAATAGTAATGTATACTCATTTAGTATATGATAGAAAAAACATTCCTTTCTAATTTTTTAAAAATTGAAATTATAAGAGGATTTTTAAAGAAAAGTCACTTACATAAAACCTTAAAAAGATTCATCATTGAAAATGTTATAAAATTTTAAATTTTAAAACATTTATTTACAAATAAATATATACATAAAATAGATTTTGAAAACATGGACATAAAATAATAATATTAATAAGAATAAATTTTTAAAACATTTAAAACAATGTTTTAGTTAAAGAGTCTCTTACATCGGGTTATTCTTACACAAAACATGTTAAAACCTCATGAATAAAGGTTAAAATAGTGATATTAATTTATTTTAAAAGAATATTGATATTTATAACACCTTGAATGATCTTTTTATAAAGCAATTCAACCCATTTATTTATAATATTTTGTTATATTCGTTGTTTCGGTTGTGTTCTTTTTAAGGTACCAAGGTCTTCTCATTATGGATTTTCTTTCCAAATAGAAATAATACTCTAAAAGTGAGAACATATATATATATCTATCTATATATATATTTAATTTTAAACAATTATATGTTTATTTCAACTTTCCATGCATTTGGTGAATGGGAACAAAAACTCATCATCCAAGAAGTTGGTGAATTGACACACCATGGATGACGATTTCATTTTTAAGAATAATCGAAGAAAATAAGATATTTTTTGATTGATATACCATTAACACAATAATATTTCAGTATATATATGATATTTGTGTAATAATTAAGCATTGGAGAGTTGGTCCGGAAAATGTATAAGTGAGAAATAATTTAAAAGTGATATTGAAGGAATTTACCACTTGAATATTTATTCCTTGAGAATCACCATAGGACTCTTGGAATTTATCTTTTTCTGAGACAAGAAATACAATAATTTGGAAGGGGATTTGGATAAGGTGATGTTTTAGAATATATTAGAGCAATATTTCATAAGGTGATGAAGTTAAGTGAAGGAATGATCCCCCGTTTTATAATTGAGGTGAGGATAGAATTAAGAATTACATAAAATAATAAAATATAGTTTGTTTAATATAGGGGTAAAGACTTCCAAAACACCTAAAATTAAGATGACGTCACATTTTGGACATAATATTATCATTTTTGGCCATTTTTAATATTTTTTTATTTTAAATAATTTAATGAAATATTTTATTCCTAGAAAATAGTTTCTGTGAAATTAAACACAATTCATAGCTATGAATTTAAAACATCAAAAAAATTTGAAAATTTGAAAAAAAAATTATTATATCTAGTAGATATCAAATTTATATATTGAATTCTTGAATTATAATAAAAATATCAAATTATATATATTTTAATATTTTTAATATAATTTAATTGATTTTTCAATTAAATCAGTAATTATTATATCATCATTGTGAAAGACTTTAAGGTATTTATTTTTTCCTAAAAACTAGAAATAAATTTTCATGAATAAAATAAATTTATTTTATTTAAAATTACTATTTATGTTTAAAAAAACTTCTGGATAACAATATATTAAAACATTATACAAATTAAAAACTATAGGGTGAACAACTTGACTTAATTTTAAATAAAATATTATAAGTGGCATAAATTGATTCAAATGGGTATAGAAAGGTCCCAAATTCGAATCAAAATAATATATTTGCAGAAATGTATGAATTAAAATATATTTATTTGTATTTTTGGGTTGTTTAAAGGTTCTTATAATTTTAATTAAAAGTATTTTGTTTATTTTTATTCGGCTTGAATAAGAATTGCATCAGCATTGAATAAGAATTAAAGTTAATTATTTCATATATAAAATATAAAAATAAATTAATTTGGTTTAATATAAAAATTTAGATACATTAATTATTTATATTTACTCATATCCATGTCAAGATAACTTCTTTAGTATTTCAATTTGTCTTTTTTCCCCTTGAACAAGCATTGCACAAAAATTTGGATAAGACTAAAGTTATATAACTATAAAATTTAAAAATATCATCCCAAAAAATATATTATATATAATAATAAATAAATAAGATGTGAAAAATATTTTTTATAACTTAATTATAATATTTTAATGCAATAATGTTTACTTTTTCAACATTTTTCATGCACTATGTTAGTGCAGACAATGATTTTTATACTTATCATTAAATAAATTTTAATTTTGATGTTATGAATTATTTATTGTTAAATATTTATATAATAATTTCATAGTTTCTTCATTCTATAAGGTAAATAAATTTCATATCATAACTATGTCTTGATGATGTCACAAAAATACTATATTTAAATAATTGTATTATTTACTATTCACTAAAATATAATTTTTTTAAGAAAAATATAAAAAATTCAAACTAAGATAACATCAACATTTTAAATTAGAAAATGAAATTATTTTTTTCTAATAAAAATTATATATTTTAAATTAATCATTTCAATATAACTAAATAAAAATTTAGTTAAATAAATTTATTTATTTTAGAAATAATGAATTTAACTATTAACTCAAGAATATTAATAAATATTAAAACAATATTCTATTTATACATTGTTTATTATAGGGGGATTCCCCCTAATTTAATAAAATTTATCCTTGTATCATTAATGTATCAATCATAGTATCTCTTGCAACAACTTGAATTTGAAATGGATTTCAACATCTATGTTTGTGAAAAGGATTCTACATTTTCAGTCACTTGATAGATCATAAACCTTTAACGACTAATCTTTCCTTATAGATAATATAATTTATTATCAATTCCTATTTATATCTTTAAAACCTATCTTAACCCATTTTTATTGACATAAATTATAGATACATATAATAAAATCTTGTTTTTTGTGCATAGAATCCATTTTTGGGTTTACATCAATATTCCAACTATTCCTTTTTACTATTTACTCCTCACATTTAAGATAATAATTCCCTATACTTAATTAAGTATATATCACCTAACTAAGTGATTATAAAACCAAGTAACTTTGGATTTATCTCTCTTATATAGTGTGTGTCTCTAGAATAACTCTCCCATAAAACTAATCGATATGATGTTCTAATTCCAAATCATATTCATCTAGATACTTGAATTTATAGAATTTTATCTTTATCACGCTATCTATAATAAATATGTTCTCCATTTTTATTGAAATATAGTAACCCAATAGACCGATACTTTTCTATATTAGGGATAGTAATATCCTTAATAACTTAAAATAGTTAGCTATAAATCACTTTGTGTTTATTTATATATATTTTTTTATTAAATTTGAATAAAATAATATTTAACAATAACAAAAATGATTTTTAAAAATATTATACTTATTTCATATTATAACTTTTATTATATCCATATTTTATTAATCATAAAATTTTATTATGTGTTAATGACTCTATTTGAGAATAATTTCTTGAAAGGATTAATGAAATAAATTTAATATTTATAAGATATATTATTTATCCTTATTTTAATAACGTCATCACTATGATGTGGATGAGGTATTGTGAGTTTCTGAATAACTCCACTATAAACATTAATGATCAAGGAATAATTTTCTAAGATATTATTCATATCACCCACCCAAATCATCTCTTATATTTTATTAATCATATTCTTTATATAATTTTACATCAATAAAATATCTAAATAGAATATCATCAATTAGATGAGTTTACCTCTAACTTTTACATAAAACAGTTCACATGCATCTTTCTAAACTAAATCGAAAATCCCTTTTCACAATAACATATTTTAACATAAATGGTTTCTTTTTCTTCAAACCAAATAAATAATTATGTAAAATACATATGATTTTTGGTTCCAAGGAGTTTACAAACCCTTATAAGTACATTATTGGAAATTAGTTTTAGTTTTTCTTGACTATGAATTATCTTTACACAACTATTTATTATTTGATTCTTGTATTTTATATTCATCATTAATCACTAATATTGGAAATTTTTTATTCAAGTATAATTAAAATAATAATTAAGTATAGTATAAAATAATAAGATTCATTTTAACAATAAAATAATGTCCCATTTTGTCTAAAAATTTACATTGATATAGATTCTTTGATATCACACAATACCAAATAATAGTCATCAAATATAAGAAAATTATTACTTGGAATTATAAAGTGAGGATCTTTACTTATCTAATATATAAATCAAGCTCCATCAAATATATTATGTATCCCTATAATTATTATATTCTTTATGATCTTTGTAGTTTTTTATATTTAAATAAAAAATATATGAGTCATATATATTATATAATTCCCATAAAGAGAAATAGAAATATTACATGCAGTGATGAATATACGCAAAGTATAAGCTTCTTCTTAGTTAATTTTAAATTCAATATAAGTGTTCATTTAGTGATCTTTCTTGACACGTATGAAGAATATAGCCTCATATTCATTACTCTCCCTCTAAATCCTTTTTTCTGTGATGTTCATTTCAAAGGAACCATTGAAAATAAATTTTTTATATTCTTTTCAACATCATCCTTCACATTGTTAAGTATAATAACTGAACTTCCAAATTCCCACCAATCCATATCGACTTATCAAACCATAGTTATAATATTACTGATAATATTATCTATACTATTCACCTTATAATTTTAAATAAAATTTTAGTTCTTTGTTGGAAAGGATTAAATAATGTGAGTGTGGATAATTTCATTTCCATATGGAATCCCAACCCCAATAATTGACCGATATACTTCACCATATTCCATACAAGATCACTAGCTAGGTGTCCCTCATATATTTTACACTTTTATAGTGTAAAGAAAATATCATTTATCATTTTCCCCCTCTCCACCACCCCCCCCCCCCCTTTCATATAATTTGACTTGATTAAACATTTTATATGCATCCGTATATATTTGTTCATATTCAACAATTCATGTATCACTAATAACATGATACAATATACATCGGATGCATCCTTTATGTGACTCTAATAGGAATCTCTTTAACTCTCACATGCCCGCTGAGGTGGATGATGGGGTATAAGGGACTCTAGTATATATAACTTTCTCCCATGGTATATTATGATGTTAAAGTCATTTTACAACTCCTGAAACTTTTCTCTTGTTAGGTAATTCTATTTTTCTAATATATATCCTATGTAAGAATATATAGGAAAGTTACATAAAATTACATAAAAATAAAATAATATTTTATCTATTATCTTGAGTATTGGTTATGGTATGATTAATTTTTTAATTAAGTCTCCCAAAATTTTATCAAATCCCAAAAAACCCTCACCATTAGATTCAAAATATACAGGTCATTGAATATTTTAATACCATGGATCCATATTTCCCTTTTAATAAACCATAAAAGTCATTTTCAAATAATTTAAAGACTATTATGAACATTTTTATTAGTAAATGCATTAATTAACAGCTCCGGGATCTGTTTAGTTGACTCCCCGGTCCAAAAATCCAAAATTCGTACTTCCTCAATGCTTTCCTCCAAGTAACCAATTCATTATATGAGAATTAATCTTTGATGTTATAATGAGTAATTTAAGATAATATTATCATTAGAATTTCTTGATAAATAAAAGTACCATGATGAGGGCCAAACCAATTCTTTCAACTATGGTTGTATTTTAACTCATGTGATAAAAGGCATTTTTATGACTTAATATTTATATTAAGATACTTTTTTAATTATAAATAAATAGCCTTTATTTTATTATTCACAGTTCTTTTCATTTTATGAGAGACTTACATATATTTTAAACATTTCTAATAAAACAATTGTGCATATGATTTTATTTGTTCTAATTTTCTCATTTAACCTTTGTATACATTCAAATTACTATATATTAGAATTTTCTTATGTAATTAATTAAAAATGGTAAAATATACCATATGCTATTTTTTTATTTACATATAACTATTAATTAATTTAATATATGGGATAATGTTTAATAATCTAAATGAACTATTCATTGAATAAATAAATAAATAACCATGCACAAATAAAATAAAATAAAAATGTGAAATAACTAGGATATTTTATAAACTAGTTAGTTTATTTAACTGTTATAAACCAAACATGACCTTGGGAGAAAAAAGTCCTTGATAATTTACTTTTATTGAGTTACAACATCTTGTTATTCTCATTTTTATCACCGCATTTGGATTCCTCTCATATCAAAACCTTGGTTGTCTCCACTAGTTGAAAACTCCATTCTTTGTATGTGCATTCTCACAAGATAACGAGTAGTGTCATGGGTTTAGGTTTAACAAAAATAATAAATGGATACATATGATGTTTTATAATAAATGGGGTAGGTATTATAATTTTATCATCATATTTAATTTAATTATAATTATCACATAATAATCCATGAAAAAAATTAATTAATTAATTAAATTAACCCAACACATACGCATTTCATTAAAGCTTATGCTAGTTTATATGATTCAATGATAACCATATTTATTAATATTTCCATTAATTTAACATCGTTTTAATTAATATAAATTGGTTTGAATTAATAAATTAAAATTTTATCATAAATAGAACTTAATTTCGAATCATTAAGACATTTAAATAATCCCATTAATTATTATTAAAAATATTTAATATATTTAATTTCTAAATTTAAAATAATAAAGTACATATGTTTTATACAGGACTAATGACATTTAATTCAAATATATTATTAAATCTCAATTCTATAAATTAATATATCACATGCCATCTTCATTTTTTAGTGAGTACAAATGGAATTTAACTCCACACTGCATGTCATAACATGCATTGCATGTTGTTCCATGTAGTCTATAAGGAATTTATGGCCACATGAAATGTCATTAATCTACATGGTGTGTATCTATAGAATGTTTTGTAGTATATATCATGTAACCAAATGTTACACATCATGTACTGGCAATAAATACGTGGTGTGTAATTACACAATGTGTTGACTCACATGAAATTCTCAAAATCACATGGCATGTACCTAGTACAGTGTAAAACATGTCACATAATAATAATTCAAGTTATATGTCACTTAGTTCATATCATTTTTTTCTTCTAGATTTGTTCTTAATATGTGGCATGTAATGAATCTATTTATTAGACCACATGATGTGTCGTGATTTATATGGTGATTACCTTGTGTAGGGTTACTCATCATATATATGGAAATTTAAATTTTTTTACTTTAATAATTACACTTTCAACATTGATAGTGAATAAATGACATGTAATTGCACTAAATATTGACCCACAAGATGCACCACTATTTACATGGTGTATTCCAAGGGAATAACATTATTTATTACAAGGCATGTATTTAGGATATACGTGGAATATAATCATCTCATGTGCCCAAAAACATTGGAGATTCTGATGGATTCATCAAGAATTCATAACTTTATTTTGGCATGTTCTAGTTTATACAAATTCATATTAATGCGACATCATGACTAGTAGAATCTGGAAAAAAATAAAGATAATAATACAAACAAACCAATTCATGAAATTGGTCAAGCATATTATAAAGAATTATATATTGTAATGATTCTATCTAATAAAAATAAAAGGTATTGATATCACACATAGACATTGTTATCATATTAAGGGAATGCTATTAGTGGATATCTCCCCTTATGAATTTTTTGAAGCATCTGAGTGTCTCGATAAATCTATGCTATCTAGGTTTTGTCATCATTAGCCTTTATCGCTTGAATTTGATCATCATGGTAAATAAAACTCGGGCATGTGAAGTTATATTGTGGTTGGTCTTTTGGATTCATGGATCATGATCATTCAATTCACAAACAAGGATGATTTTGTGGTATCCAGGTCCAATGTTTCCTTAGACTTTTTCTCAATTATATTCTTGTATGATAGGTGTTTATTCAATATTTCCTTGCTCAAGAATCATCCAAAAAAAGTTTTTTGGGTTATATTTTTACAGATTCCTTTACCATTCTGTAACTATTTACTATTAATGCTTCTTGGAAATTTATTAGGGATGCTTTTATATATTGATTCAGAAACTCACATATTGTAAAACCTAATTGTTTCACAGATCCATGTCCAGATAGATATCTCCGAACCACTACCTGATTTAATTTAGATTATTATTTTAGGGGATTTTTAAAATATATAAGTCGTAGTCTAAAAATCTAGTATTGGTCAAAAAAATCATTTTTTGAGGGAATAAATTGATCAAATTTCATAACAGTTATAAATATATCTATACATAAGGTGAAGAATCAAATGAAGTGATGGTGCCTACCTAAAATGAGGCTCTAGTTAAAGGATGTTCTATAGAGGTTTTTGAATAGTGAATCACTAAAATCTTATATGGATATAGAGTAGTTCATTTCAGTTTGAAGATTGTGGAAGTTATAGAGCCTCAGTAAGAATTAGAGGAGACTTATCAATGGGATTTATGGCTAGAATATTTTTATGTATCGTTATTGAGTTTATTAGACCCCATTTTCACTGATTTTTTGACTGTTCATCGAAATGATTTATATGTTATAATCTTTATTACATTATATTACCTTGATTTTTTGATACTTTTACCCATGGTTGTTTGTATGTTTGTTTAACACTATAATTCCATTATTAGTATCTCTACTGAGTATAGTGTAAGTAGGTTAGCATGGTCTTCTATTTAGGCAAATATTATCTCAGCCTATTTCTCTAGAGTTTCACAATTAGTTTTGGTCATCCCTAATGGAGTTTAAATCTAAAAGGAGGAAGTTATAGAAATGAAGAATGGTGATATTGACACTCAGGTTATGGATAGATTCAATATTTCTATTTCTACATATTCTATTTATGATGTTAATGTGATGATTTAGTAAAAGTGACTTGGGGATAGTTCAGTCATTTGGGAATAAGTAGAGCCTAGCATGTTGTAACCCTATAGTCTCTAATAGATAACAATCGATCACATAAAATATTTTGCTAATCAGGATTTAGGGTCTAAGAATCCCTTTGATGGAGTCATTTTATAGAAATATTTTGACAGTTTAAGATCAACAATCAAAGGAAAAATAGTGGTGTAATATTAAAAAATATAATGGTAAGAGAAGAAGAATAAACAATATAGTATTTTTTTGTGAGATTGAAGCTACTCCGATAGCCTCAATACACAAAATATGATTAGAAAAACTATAGGTATAGGTAATTAATCTTCCCTATAAGTTTAGTATAGAGAGAAATGTGTTCTACTAGGCTTATTCAAAATATGATAAAGTGAATAAATCTAGTTGTAAATTTAATTATGGTATAGATAAATAAAAAGGGGAAAATTGTATCTTGTATTTTCACTTTGACTCTACAGAACCAATATAGACATCACAACGGCTACACTAATATTCCAAATTAAATTATGAGTAGTTCATAATGTAAACAAGATGTTGATAAAGAGAATATTATTAGTGTTAATTATGTTATTTTGGAATAGGATGAATTCTCAAGGTATATAAAGGCCATGACTAAGGTACTTTTTTATACCCCTCTAACATCACTAAAAATACAGAGAATATTCAACAAGTTTGGCATGGTCATAGGGGAAGAACTCAAGAACACACACGAAATTATCATTGATTTTCTATAGTATGGTTAAGATAATGTTTAATGGGAGAAATTGAATCAGGTAATCAATGATAAACATTGAATATGGTTTGATTTTCAACTTGGTTAAACCTAATCTGAGTTTAAATATATTGACTTCGCATATGATAACTACCTAGAGGTTCAGGACTTCATATCATCTTGAATTGAAGACAACATCCATGTCAAACCCAACATAGAGATTATTAATTTATATGGGGACTAATGGTCTCGTTATTCTAGTATGTTATATAGAACCTTTGGATAATTCTTTAGTTATCACTCCCCTAGGTTCTTGGGACTTATTTTTACTGATTGGTTGTTTTTTCCCTTAGTATCTCTAGCTGTTGTTGAATGTTTCAGTTCCAATTCAACTTTAATTTCTTTTTGTTTCTTTATAATAAAATAAAAAAATATATAAGTTAATTTTATTGGTTATAAACACTATTTAAGAAGAATTATTTAATTGAAATTTTTTAAGACATTACAATGAACGCTTCTATTTTGGGAATATAATCTTTTTTCATGTCCTCATAATGAACAATATAATTTTTATGGTATTTGAAATGATAAATATATAGTGTTGAAACTTTTTATAAAGTAAATAATTTTATTTTTTATATATTATTTTATTTATAGATATTCTATTTGAAATTTAGTTTTATTAGATATTTCCATCTTCTATTCATTTAAGAAAAAATAATTTATTTCATAAATTTTCCAATTAAAACAAAACCATTTGTTAAGAAAGTATGTATTGTTGATACATTTTTAGTAAAAAACAAAAAATCATTATATGTACTATATATTGACATATATTAATAAATAATTTAATTATTTTCAATATATTTAACTTTTAAATTAAGTAAATTAATTTTAAAATTATAAATATGGTTTATATTACATTACATTTTAGGTATTATTGGTTGGTATGAAAACACTGTCTATTTGTTTTTCTCTCTATGTTTTCCAGATTCTATTAGAAATCAAGGAATAATTGATAAAAGAATATTTAATACTGTATTTCTGTTATGTGATATTTTTTTCATTTAATATTTTATTTAATTATTTTTTAATAATAGTTATTTTATAATGTTTCAAGTGTTATGACTTAAAAAACAAAAAAAAATGAATGATTTTAAAATTGTGTAAGTGTATCAGTCTTATGAGTTTTTTAAATGAAATTATGAACTTTCAATGTTGTTAATATTTTTTAATTGTATTATTTATTGTAATAATTTCATATTCAACCATATTCAATGGAATATGATTATTATTAAATTTGATACATGTAAATAATTTACAATGTAATGTTATTTCAAAATTTAAATGTGTTAGTGTTTATTAATACAAAAATTTTGTCACAAAGTTTCTTAATTTTAAAAAAAATAATCATAATAATTACATTTTTGAACTTTTGATAATGATTATACAAATTTAAATTTTACGATGAATTGTATCATTATTTTTTTCGGAAAAAATTTTATTAAATTGAACAACTTATATTTTATATATTATAAAAATATATTGAATTATTTGATTTTTGACATTAAAATTTTAGTGTATTATTTTTGTCTAATTATTTTTATTATATTTTTCCAATGTATAAATATTAGGATGGAGATATGATTATTATATAAAAATTATATTAATGGTAAGAATATTATAATGCATTGAATGTGATATTTTTTTGTACTAAAAATGGTTTTAATTTGTATATTTTCTTATCTGTCAATAAAATATTGTTAATATTGATAAGAATATTCAGTTCTATTTCCTATATAAACCAAAATGGGGAAGTGAATCATAATATTTATATCATTTTGGTTTCCAAAATTATATTGTGATATAAGGTGTCTTATATATTTGTTATTTAAGAAACAAGGATTATTTTTTTATATCCACTTTATTCAAGTTGCAAAAAAACAAAAATACTAAAATGTATTTTTTTTAATGGTGTTATCTTATTTCACCATTTTAATAGGTATTTAATACAGGTCATCTTATATCATAAGCTATGATATACGGATATTTTATTTGATAGTAATCAAGAAATATTCCAACCATGGGAAATCAAGTAATTTCTTATATATATCATATCGTACAGTATAAGAATATCGTGGGTATTGTTATATAGATCAATCATATTGTAGTATTGAAAATTAAACCAAATGATAATTTTCAACATTTAGATTCATCTTCCTCATAAATTTTCATTAAACTAAAAAATTTCATATAATGAAATGCATTAGAAGAATCATCAATGTATTTATGTGATAATTCAAATGTAAGTTGGAAACTTATAAAAAAGATAATCATATGTTATAAAATTATGATTTAATGTATATAGGCTTACATAATGTTATGTAATGAGGAACATGGAATTAATACGGCGAATCTCAGTTTAATGAAATCCTTTAGATCATTCTCTAAAAACTCTCCTTCTCCTCCACCATTTTCCACCAACATTTACTAGAATATTGTGGGTGTGAAGGAGAATTTCTCCCAAGCATTGAAAGATTCATATCTGCTAGTGGATACACCATGGAGGACAGTGATTGAGGGATACCTATTACTGATTTTGTTTAGATGTATGAATAATTATTATAGCAGAATTATAAGGACCCAGCCTTAAAACAATACATAATCTAGAATTAAATGAGTTATTCACATTGAGGATCTTTTCAGGATTAGTGTTTTAGAGAATTAGGACATAACTATTACATCTCAAAAGATTACAAAGTAGACACTTCTACTTAGTTTCCATTTTTTTCATAAAATAAAAACTCTTGAAAAAAAGTGTCATGTCTAGTTCCATGTTTTAGACAGCATGACTTTTCCATGATCCCATCCTTGACACTATTCTTCTTTAAGTCCTTTGAAAAACATTTCAAAACATGGGATGAGCATAAAAAGATCAGTAAGTGTTATAAAAAAAGAAATAAAGCATTAGTTTATCAATACATACATAACATAATCTCTTTAACATACCCCTTGAAAACATAATATTAATGAATAACACATAGTAATCACAAATCATAAAGGTTTGTTGTCGCATCCATATCATACATACAATGTAGCTATCCCAGCTACATAGGGAGTTATGTTGGAATACCCATCATAGTATATTCCCTAAATCTCTTAGGATAAATATTCATGTTCACCTCTGTCATGTTACCCAATGAATTGAAGAGCTGTCTCGGGCTCATCTTCCCTAGGTTTATCACAGAACCACCTGTATAAGTAAAAAATTCCCAAGAACCATAACATCTTCATTACACATAAAACAATTATAAAGGAAAGATAACATTTCGACATTTCAATCACAATATATCATTTAAATATATTGACACAACAAATCCATTATCAAAACCATTTTAAATACCAAAATACATAAAAGAGTAAACAGAATTTATTTTCCATTTTAAAACATTACATATTGCAAAAGAAATGGAAGATCAAATAACACTCATGGCGGCGAAAAAGTTCCTCATCACTGCTTATGTTAAAAAGAAACATTCTTTTTTTTCATTTCATAAAATTATTCGTAGAAAAAATATTCCCTTTGAATGAAATGAAAAGTCAAAGAGGTTTATACACCATGTAAAAGGAAGTTGTGTATAAATAAAAACATGCCACAACAAAACGAGATTGAGAAAAAGTACCTTACAAAGATAATTTTGTAAATAAAATATGTATATTATGTGTATTCACTATAAGTACACATAAAGAATGTATAAATACAATATTTGATATAAAAATTTATATCACACATAATCATAGTACGACATAATGAAAAAGTATATGTTTAACCCAAGGAATGGAAATTGGGGTAAGAAGTTCCCTTACCTCATGTCCGACTTGACTCGTTTTTTCATTAAGGATGCGCTGGTCAGAGGAATGGATGGTGAATGAAATTAATTAGACTCAGAAGATAGTCAAGCAGAAATGGAACTCTCAGCATAAGAGGCTAAGGACGATAGGCCTAGACATGAGATGCATTCTCTAAAATCGAGGAAAGGTAAGTTAGTGATAGTTGTTGTGACTTCAGATAAGCGTAAGAGAAAAGGTCAAGATATAAACGGTGATGATAGTAGAGAAAAAGAAAAGAATGAGGTGTCTTTTGAACCCTCTCAACTTCAGGTTGCAGGTGTGAACACTGATGCTCTAGCTAAAGAGCCCTAGATACCAGGTGCAAAGAAGATGGTGGGACTGAAAATAGCACACAGAAGGATGGAATGAATCCCATGCAAGAAATCACAGCTACTCCTGAGAATGTAATAAGTAATGTCAATTTTTCAAACTCTTATGATTTTATTTCTTCCAATATTAGTGATGTTGAGCCACCCCCCTTTGCAACTACTTTTGTGGAAGCACATTCGATTGATGAAGGTGGGGAATGGATGCAAGCAATGCTTGGAAGGAGAGGCCAACACTCTCATAGAAAAGGTGGGTGCCTCCCTTACCCCATCACGAGTACACGCTCTAGAATAGGTTAATATTTCCCTATTGAGTTTCCTATTATTTTCTTTTCTTCTTTGTTCCTCCTCTGGATCCTATTTTTTCGTTTCAATGAAGAGGCCACTGCGCCTCAATTTTCCATTGAAAAATGAACTTCTTATATGTACAAGTTGTTCATGTGGTCAAAGATCCATTATATTCAGAATGATATTCATGATGTAGATATCTTATATATCATATATATCTAGTATATATATTTATTTATAATAGTGCATAACATTTGTAGATAATTAATGAAATGTGTTGTTCATGGAGACGCTAAGTCATACATACACATGAATGATACTTTCATTTATATATCATATTTAATGGAATGGAAACATAATTATACATAGGTATATTGTAATTATAGTATAATATCATATATAATTTCAGTAACTACATCCTTTATTCATCCCATGTATGGTATGAACAATTCATATCACTTTGAGGGGGCGGTAGTCTGCAATTCCTCAAATTAAATTATCGCGTATACCCATTATAAGAACAATAAAGGTGTGAAATAAATGGAAAATACATAAGAATAGAGAAAACATAAACATAATATATATCATATATAAATATATTGTCATCATAATGTCTACAATGGCAGGTGGTTGGAGATATTGGAATAATCATCATTTTGTGAGGCAATATTTCATCGTCCAACCGAAACAGTATGTTATTTACCCTTTAGATGGAGATGTATGTAAGTGTAGGTTGGATAATTATCATAAAAAGAACCTATTATATTGTAGATATTGGTGTTTTTATAAAATAAAGTAATAAAAATATTTTATGAGGTTGGATAACTAAAAGAAAAGAAAAGTACTTAAAAGAAAATGCTACCGTTAAATTGGGTAACATCCATTGGTTTCAACCAAAAGGTTTATGTGAGGAGCCTTATGCCTAAGGTAATGATTATAGGAAGAAGATAGGGATTTAGGGTGATTAATTGGGCATAGTTTGGATGAGCCAAGGGGCTTGAGAAGTGTGAGGAAAGGGATAAGAGTTGTGTTCTTTTATAAGGGGGAGGAGGAGCTCTTTAGGAACGTTTGAAACAATTATTTTATTATAAACATTTATTCGGTTTTAAAAGTTCCAAAACTCATTAAAGACAAAGATAATATGACTCATGTTCTAAATAAAATAATCCAATAATAATTGGACACGTTTTGGATATTTGTTTAGTATTTCTATTCTTATTTATTTAAATCATTCATCAAGGAGGTAAACACTACATCATTATTGTGTCATAAATAATTTCATTTATTTGATGTCAAAAATTATAAACAAAGTACCATGTTGTATAAAATCATTTTAAATTTAAAATTAATATTTATATTTTAAGATATAACTTATATAACACCATGTAAAAATTGATTTACTAAAATATATTTGTTTTAGTCATTTTTTTCCATTAGTTTAAGTTAATTAAAATAAAGTGTCATTATCAATCCCATGTGGCTCCATGGGGTCCCAAAATTGACGCCAGTATTCCCATTTTCTAATATGTATCAAAAAATATAATTAAGACACATTTTAGGGTAATTTAATATTATTATATTATTATTTTTTACCCTTATTTACCATATTTACCAATTAACCATGGTAAAAAAATATTTACTCAAATAATATTGAAAAAGTCTAAAAATAAAAGATACATATTTACATAATTTAGACCTACTGGTTCCAAATATGGAATCCATTTTTATAAATTCAAAACACAAAAGTGGAAAAAATTAATTTAATATTAATTCTCATTGTCATAACCAAAGGTCTATTTTTAGGAAATAATAACTATCAAAAGATTTATACTTGTTTATGTCCAATTTCAAAGTGAAATTACCTATAATAGCCAACATTGGATGAAATGGTTAAAACATAATCTAATTACACTTTAAAAAAATTAAAAATATAATATATTCATATAAATAAATTATATTAAAAAGTGAGTTTTGAATTAAAATACAGTATTTGTCACTATTCGCTAAAAAATGAACATTATCAGAAAAATACCAAAATTTCATCCAAATTAAATTTGGATGTCCCAATTATAAATAAGAATATTATTCTCTCAAATAGAACATATAAAAGTGGCAAAAACTTTATTTAAAAAGTGTTCTCCATTAAATGGAGGTTAATCGACTTTTTAAAGAATATTAGAAGATTTGTACTTAAAATTAGATTCATTCACATTATAAGATGCTAACTTTAATTGGATAAATGTGAAAACATTTAAAAACATTTTTAATCATATTTTTGTTAGTTCTATTCATTCCCATAAATACAATGTCTTGTAGTTAACTTCCATTTAAAATAATATTATTATATTATTTGTGTGCAACGTAAGATTTCAAAGAAACATGTTGTTGTGTATCGGGTACACCATCGAACATAGAATCCCCTTTAAAGTAAAATTAATATTTAATTCACAAATATTAATAAATATGAAATTCTTATGTTCTTTATTTTCCTAGGAGGTTACATCCTTCCCCCCTTTTGGGAATTTCGTCCTCACAATTTTATTCACTTGTCAAATAAGTGGGGGTATTTATCCCTCATAGAATTTTCAGATTCCCACATTGCCTCTTCAACCATATGATTTTTTCACAAATATTTTACCTAATATATTACCTTATTCTACAACACATTTTCTCTTTAGTCAAGAATTTGTACTGGTTTTTCCTCATAAGAGAGATTCTCTTCCAACTCAACTACCTATGGGCTCAAAACATGAGATAGATATGGCATATAGTTCCTCCACATTGAAACATTAAAAACATTATGTTCCAAGGATAAACTTGGAGGTAAAGACACTATGTACGCAACTGATCCAACTTTATCTAGGATTTCATAGGGTCCAATGAAGCTCGGACTCAACTTTCCCTTTCTTACCAAAACGCATCACAGTTTTCCAGGGTGAAGCTTTGAGAAAGACATGATCACTTACCTTGAAAGATAGATCCTTCCACCGGTAATCTGCATAACATTTCTACTTTCCTTGAGCTATTCTCATGTGTTTATGAATCATCTGAACCTTTTCTACAATCTATTCTACCAATTATGGTCCCATTAGTTTCCTTTCACCATCTTCATCCCAAAAACCTGGATTTGAACACCGCTTTCCATATAAATACTCAAATGGATCCATCTGTATACTGGAATGAAAACAGTTATTATAAGAAAATTTAACCAAAATAATATGTTGATCCCAACATCCCTGATAATCCTTTGATAAAGCACAAAACATATCCTCCTAGATCTGAATTGTTTTTTCTGACTTCCCATTTGATTCAGGATAAAAAGTTGTACTAAAATTTACTTCAGTATCCACCAACTTCTGAATCCCTTTACAAAAGTTGGAAGTAAACCTCGGATCATGATTAGATACAATAACAAGGGAAACTCCATGCAACCTGACTATAAAATTGAGAAAGTTAATCTAGAGATAGAGTATCTTGAATATGAATGAAATGATAAGATTTAGTCAATCGATAAACAATAACTCAGATTTCATTATTACCTCGATATGTCTTTGGTAATCCCACAACGAGGTCCACGGATATATTTTTCCATTTCAAATCAAGCACAGGTAAAGACTGAAGCATCCCTTTTGGAAAATGTTTCTCTACTTTAACCTACTAATAAGTCAAACACTTCACAGTAAAATCAGCAATATAACTTTTCATTCCATCCCACCAGTAATACTCCTGAAGATCTCTATTTATCTTAGTACTACCAGGATGAACTGAAAACAGAGAACTTTGAGCATCACATACTAACTCTTTCATCCACTGTGAATCACAAGGAACACATAAACTCTTCCCAAACATCAAAACACAATCATTATCCACGTTAAAATCAGGAAACTTACCCTTCTGAACCAAATCTACCTTTTTCTGCAACTCACTATCTTCCTTTTGCGCTTGCTTAAATTTGGTCTGAGAGAGACGATTTCACTGACACCTGAAACAAAATAGAGGAACTTCCTTCACCAATAACTTCTATGCCAAATTTCATCAAATATTTAGTCAAAGGATCTTGTTCCAAACGTGTCATAGTTATTTTAGCATTACATTATCTACTCAAAGCATCGTCCACTTTATTTTCCTTTTTCGGATGGTAATGGATTGTGAAATCATAATCCTTTATTAATTCCAACCATCTCATTTGTCTCATGTGTCATTCTTTCTGAGGGAATATATACTTCATACTTTTATGGTCAGTATATATTTCACATTTTACTCCATATAGATGATGCCTCCAAATTTTTAAAGGAAAAACAATAGAAGATAATTCCAAATCATGTGTAGGGTAATTTAACTCATGAGGTTTCAACTGATGTGAAGCATAAGCAATTACCTGATTATTTTGCATTAGGACACAACCAATTCCTTTCAACATAGAATCACTGTAAATAACAAACCCACCATTTCTAGAAGGAAGTTCCAAAACTGGATCATTCACCAATATTCTTTTCAATTACAGAAAACAATCATCACATTCTTTTTTCCAAATGAACTTAACACCTTTTCGAGTTAACTTATTCATTGGACTAGATAACTATGTAAAATTCTCAAAAAACCTCTGGGAATAACCTGCTAAACCAATTAAACTATGGATCTAGATTATATTTGTGGTTCTTGGACATTCTTCAACAACTTTTGTTTTTGCAAGATCAATAGTTATTCCATTTTTTAAAATAATGTAACAAAGGAATGAAATGTGTTGTAACCAAAACTCACACTTGTTGAATTTCCCAAACATTTTATTTTCTTTTAAGGTTTGTAAGACAACCCTTAAATGAATTTCATGCTCATCTTTACTTTTACAATAAACCAAAATATCATCAATAAACACAACCACCATTTATCACTGTAGTAAACTGATCCATCACTGTATCAAACTGTTCAATTCTAATTTCAACCATCTCAGGATGCTGATTTGGAAGGTCATTTACCTTAATATTCCTTCCCAGCACAACTTCCATGTTTCCTCTAAGGAAAAACATTATGAACATAGAAATACCTTAGGTGAAGAAACATGGTAATCTGTAAATTCTATATCATTTAAATCTTACCATCAATTAATTTACAGATATTAATTTAACAATATCATAACTCCTAAAGTTACCTCTGACACCAACTATAAGGACCCAACATTAAAACATTACATAATCATGAATTAAATGAATAATTCACAATGAGGTTCGTTTTGGGTTTACATTTTTAGATAATTAGGACAAAACTATTACATCTCAAAAGATTCCAAAGTAGACCATTCTACTCAGTTTCCATTTTTTTCATAAAATAAAAACTCTTAAAAAAGAGTCATGTCTAGTTCCATGTTTTAGACATCATGGATTTTCCTTGATTTTATACTTGACCCTATTAGTCTTTAAGTCTTGTGAAAAACATTTCAAAACATGGGATGAGCCTAAAAATCTCATTAAGGGTTATAAAAAAAAGAAATAAAACATTATTTCACCAATAAATACAAAACATAAGCTCTTTAACATACCTCATGAAAACATAAGATATATGAATAACACATAGTAATCAAAAATCATAAAAGTAACTTGTGGAATCCATATCATACTTACATTGTAGCTATCATAGCTACATAGGGAGTTATGTTGGAATACCCATCACAGTATATTCCATAAATATATTAGGATAAACAATCACAATTACATCCATCACGTTACCCAATAAATTGAAGAGCTATCTCAGGCTCACCTGCCCTAGGTTTATCATGGAACCACCTATATACGTAAACAATCCCCAAGAACCATAACATATTCATAACACATAAAACAATTATAGAGGAAATATAATATTTCCACATTACAATCAAAATATATCATTTAAATATATTAACACAACAAATACATTGTCAAAACCATTTTCAATACCAAAATATGTAAAAGTGTAAATGGTATTTATTTTACTTTTTAAAACAATATGGCTTGTTAAATAATCTAAAGATCAAATAATAATCACGGCAGTGGAAAAGGTCATTGTCACCACATACATTAAAAAGAAAAATTACATTTTGTCATTTAGTAAAACACTTTGTAGAAAAAATATTCCCTTTGAATGAAATTAAAAGTCAAATATGTTTATACAGCATGTAAAAACAAGTCATGTATAAATCAAAATATGCCTCAATAAAAGGAGATTGAGACGATGTCCCTTACAAAGATAATTTTGGAAATAAAATATATATATTATGTGTATTCACTATAATTACACATAAAGAAAGTACAAATAAAATATAGGATATAACAATTTATATAACACATAATCATAGTATGACATAATGAAAAAGTATACATTTAACCCAAGGAATTGAAATTGGGTTAAGAATTTCCCTTACCTCGTGTCCGGCTTGACCTGTTCGTTATATAATCTCCTGAATAATAAACTAAAGTTAATTTATACTTGCATAAGAACCTTTTTCAATTATTTCATTCCTTTTATATTACCTATAACTATGTTATAAAAATTATTTAATCATTTATGTTAATAATGGTCGTTTTGTCGATATTTGGTATTTGAGTCAAAAATGAACTTTTTATAAGTACAAGTTGTTCACGTGGAAAAAGGTCCATTATCTTCTGAATGGTATTCATGATATAGATATCATATATATCTTATAAATCCAGTATATATATGTATTAATAATAGTACATAACAATTGCAGATAAGAAATGAAATGTACCGTTCATGGAGACAGTAAGTCGTACGTACGCATGAACGCTACTTTCATTTCTATTTCATATTTAATGGAATGAAAACATAATTATAAATAGGTATATTATAATTAAATTATAATATGATATATAATTTCAGTAACTACATCATTTATTAATCCCACGTATGGTATGAACGAGTCATATCACTTTGAGGGGGCGGTAGTCCGCACATCCTCAACTTAAATTATCGTGTTTACCCATTTTGGAAACCATAAAGGTATGCTATAAATGAAAAATAGATATGAATAAGGAAAACATAAACATAATATATATCATATATAAATATAGTACCATCATAATGGCCACCATGAGAGGCAGTTGGAGATATTTGAACAATCATCGTATCGTAAGACAATAGTTCGCAGTCCAACATAAATATTACGTTCGTTACCCATTAGATGGAGGTGAGTGTATGTTTAGTTAGAATAATTCTCGTAAAAACAGCCTGGTATATTGAGGATAATCTTTTTTTATAAAATAATGTAATAAAAAGATTTTATGGGGTTGGATAAATAAAATAAAAGAAAAAAACATAAATGTTACCTTTAAATCTGGTAACTCCCTTTGGTTTGAACCAAAGGTTTACTTGAAGTTCCTTCAGCATAAGTTAAGGCTTCTATGTGGAATAGAGGGATGTAGAGAGATTAATTGGGCCAATTTTGGACCAGCCCATGGGCTTGAGAAGTGTGAGAAATGGGTTTGGAGTGGTCTCATTTTATAAGGGGGAGGTGGGGCTCTTTAGGAAAGTTTGAAACAAATATTTTATTATAAACTTATCGTCATTTCCAAAAAGTCCAAAACTCATTAAAGTCAAATATTAGATGAATAATATTCTAAACAAAATAATCCAATAAAAATTGGGTAGGTTTTGGATATTTTTTTAGTATTTATAATCATAATTATTTGAATCATTCATTAATGAGATAAACACTGCATCATTATTGTGTCATAAATAATTTTATTTATTTGATGTCAAAAATTATAAAAAAAATACCAAGATGTAGGAAATATTTTCATATTTAAAATTAATATTTATATTTTAAGTGATAACTTATATAACCCCATGTAAAAAATTGATTTACTAAAAGATATTTGTTTATCTCATTTTTTCCTTTACTTTAAGTTAATTAAAATAAAATGTCATTATCACTCTCAAGTGGCTCCATGGGGTCCCCAAATCGACCCAAAAATTCCAATGGTCGGATATGTATCAACAAATAGGATTAGGACACATGTTAGTGTAATTTAATATTATTATAATATTATTTGTTACCCTTATTTATCATATTTATCAATTAGCCATGGTAAATAAAATATTTACTGAAGAAAATATTTAAAAAGTCTAAAAATAAAAGTTACATATATATAAAATTTGGACCTAAAAATTCCAAATATGGAATATATTTTTATAAATTCAAAACACATAATTGGTAGAAATTAATTTAAAATTAATTCCCGTTGTCAAAACAAGAAACGTGCTTTTAAAAAATAATAACTATCAAAAGATTGATACTTGTTTATGTCCAATTTCAAAGTGAAATTACTTCTAATCACCAAAAGTGGATTAAATGGTAAAAACAAAATCTAATAACCCTTTAAAACGAATTAGATAGTTTATCTAACCATATAAATAAATTAAATTAAAAGTTAGTTTTGAATTAAAAGAGAGTATTTTTCACTATTCATTAAAAAATGAACATTATCAGAAAAATACCAAAATTTAATCCAAAGTAAAATTTGAGGTCCTGATTCTAAATAATATTATTATTTTGTAAAAGTTAACATAAAAAATTTTCAAAAACTATATTTAAAAATGGTTGGTCATTAAAAGGAAGTAAATCCGCCTTTCAGGGAATATTAGATGATTTTGGCTTAAAATTGGATCCATTCACATTTTAAGCTGCTAACATTTATTAGAAGAATGTAAAAACATATAAATAAATTTATAATCTTATTTTAGTTAGTTGTATTCATTTCCACCAATACAAGGTCTAGGTGTCAACTACTATTTAAAATAATATTATTATATTATTAGTTTGCAACATGAGATTTCAAAGAAACCTGTTGTTGTGTATTGGGTACGCCATCAAACATAGTGTCCCCTTTAAAGTAAAATTAATATTTAATTAAAAAATATTAAAAAATATTAAAATGTATTATTATTTATTTACATGTGATGTTCCAGGAGTCACTTTAATTAAAGGTAATCAAGTTCTTCATTTTATATGTATACATGGTATTTTGTGTAATTCATGGTTTATCTTGGTATTTGAGGTTTATAATTGAAGTTTCAACCATAAAAACGTTTTATTCAATACAATGAACATTATAATTGGTATCAGATCTTCATCATGTTTCATTATTCTTGAAATCATGTTTTAAAATGAATAAACTGTGATATTTTATAGGTGTGAAATTGTAGATCGTAAAACATGATTAATAGATTGTTACACAGTTAGTTTTTTGATATGTGAGATAATAATTTGTAATTTTTCAATAATAATGATATGTGATACTATATCAAATGATCGTGTAAAATATAATGGTTTTGTAATATCTTAATGTATGCTATGGTCATATCATAACAATCAATAGAGATATCATTCACTAAAAAATAGACTATCATTTCGCTAATATGATATAATGTATATCATAATACATGATAGTTGGGAACCATGGGTCAATATCACACATATTATCATTTATTGCAATACATGTTTCATAATATTTGTGTTGGGTTATTTCCACATGGGACATTGTCAACTTGTTTTAATCTTACACAGGTAATGTCATAGAACTCAATGACCAATCGCCATAGGGACATTATTATACTGGGCACCATCACTGTTAGTCTTCTGTTATACAGGACTACACTAATATTATATTATACAAACCACACAAACAATCATAATTTATTATTTATAATGCTTAAAATTCTTTGATTCGCTACAGGTTTGTTTCCACTTCTTATGATATAAATATATCCCGAAAATAAAATATACTATAAAATTTGGATTTTTCTAAATATTAAATTATTAATAGATTTATTTGGTTTATAAATAGTTTATAAATCAAATAAAATCATTTTTTAGGATATTTATTAAATTTATAAATTTTTAAAAATTAGATTCATTATAATATTTTATAATTATTTTAAATATTTGTGGATCATTTTTTAAATTAATATTTCATAATATTAATGTTTTACAATACAATATATTTTTCATTTTTATGAAATAAATTATAATTTGGATATAAATAGTTTATATATAAATTATAATTTTTATTTTTTAAGGGTTTATAAATTAAAAAATAATTAAAAATACAAACAGGTTTATATTTTAAATATTTAATTCTAAATATTTATTATTAATTTGAATTATTTAAATTAAAATTCTTTATTTGAAAATAATTTAAACTAAAACCAATGGATTTTTAATAATCCATATGATCTAGTTTTAAATAATATTAAATAAATGATATTTTGATTATTTAAAATATTAACTATAGAATAGAAATATAAAATGTTTATATTTCATTTGATATCGTATAGTTTATAAAATACCATATAATTGGATAATATAAAGTAGTTGATATTAAGAAAAAATATAATGTTTTTATAGAAATTTTATATATATAATTTTTTAAATGCATAGCTAAATTATAATTTTTTTATGATTTGTTTATTTAGGAATTGTTTACAAATTCATAGTTTGTGTCAAAATTGATTATTTGTTAATTTATTTAGATAATTCCATGATTTATTCATTAATATAATTATAATATTATGAATTTATTTATGCTTTAGTTTAAAGTGTTCAAATTCTTCTATTTTCGTAAACTAATTTAAGGAGTTACATTCGAGCAATGATAATTGATTCAGTTTTCATATACATTAAATTACACTTATATTGGGTTATGACCATGAATTAAGAATGTAATTGCATTTTATTCATATAAGGTGTTAGAATTATAATTGATGTGCTTTTTGTATAGAGTAAAGTTTCCTTAGGTTGAGGTAATTTGGATCAAGATGATCATTGGCATAGGTTCTTATGCCTTGTCGAGAGAAGTGAAGGTTATTTTAACACCATGGTATTTTAGTATGTTATTTACTTTAAATAAACACCATGTTGAATATCATGTATCTCATGAAACTTAAAACTAAAATGAACTATGAAATATGTAAAAATTATAAGTATTATAAATGATTTAATTTTGGTGAATTGGATGGTATAAATATAACTAACCATATTATGAAATCTATGTATAAAAGAAAAGTAATAGCATCAAGTATTTGGATTCATCCTTATTATGTTCATTTTTTCATGATTGGAAAGGAATTATCATCCCTAGAATTTTCCCAATACCAATCCCAAATTGAGCTTCAATAAGTATTTTGTAGTGTCCTGCCCTGAAAGCCACTAATAGAGGCCCCAAGATGGTTAGCACATGACCTTAGGCATTCCTACCCATATGCCAAAGGCTATCGACTAGAATCGAGGCCATAGTGTTTGTACATGGGGAGACTATTCCCTCTTGATCAGAGTGTGGGATAGTGGTAAATAATAACAGTAATTAGAGGAAATAAACATAATTAAGCAGTGGTGGATTAATAATAATGAATCACCCAATATAATAAATAGGATGATGCTAGATCAAAATCATATACAAAAATGATGATCATTCAATAATGATACACAAAAAATAAGTACATTAGATACAATGCATAGGAATATACAAAATAATATACCAAATTACAAAAAAGACCAAAATTCTCCACTACTAGCATCATGAGCATAGTCTCAATCCTCTACTCCCATAATCTATCCTAATACTATAAATAAAACCTCAAAAGTTTGCAACTTCCCTTTGTTTTCACCTACATTTATGAAGTCTATTCGGGTACCATAGGCAACTGGAACTGTGTGTGAGTTATACTCTATAAGACACCCCCAATGGTATATAGAATTATTCAATATATGCATATAAAATGAGTAGTGTGTGGGTACATAATAAATTTAAGGTAGTAAATAAATGAACCACATCAGACCAGGATCCTCTCGGGACACACGATCGACATTACTTGCTTCTACCTAATCTGGATGTCACTAAACCAAGTTGAACCTATAAAAATATGATACGGTTGTAATAATAGGTCATCATAAAACAAGTATAATGAATTGACTAAACCCAATCATGTTATTTGTCTTGGACACCAAATCCCTAAGTTAATAGTTTTTTATTATTATTAATTAATATAAAATTCATCCTTATAATTTATTAAAATTTCATTCTGACCCCATCCAAGGAGATCCGTAAAGAGTAACTTGTGTTCCAATTTTGGATAACTATAAATACCCATCACCATAAGAGTGTGTCCAAGTATCACTCATAGAATGGTATAACCATATTTTTTTCTGACTCTATCCAAGTTATCTCACCTAGGGAACCGATATTGATCATGGGTGAGTAAGTGATCTACATTATGATCATATCCAAGGTATCCTATAAAAAATCCAAGTATCATTCCAAGCACATTATGATTTATTTTCAATTTTATTTATATTGAGTGACGATCATGTCCAAGGAATCCTTATGTTGGGACCGATGTATCACCGTTGGATCAACAAAAAGGTATGGTTTAACTATTAAGAACTCAAACCATTTAAGAAGGAATTTCAATCATATTATCTAACATATTGAGTTCAGGTAAAGAAGGTTGTGGAATAAGAGATGAGGCTTGACACATATACTACCATTTCCTTTTGATTTAATTTATTTCAGGTTGAAAATATAAACAAAGAACCACTCAACACACCAATTAATGGTTCAAATCCATTCAAGGAATAAGACCCATTTCTATTAAAGAAAGGATCACCCATGGGGTGTATCGCATCAGGGAGCTAGTTCTATGCTAAGAAAGGAGAAACACTTAATTCAATTAATTATGTATTTAGGACTGTTTCCAGAGATTTACAACATTAAACATAAAGATCCAACAATAATGAAATGTTAAATTAGGGAAAAGGAAATACACCACCAACCTTAGGTATATAATACTCTCCTTATCTATTTTTCCTCCTTAAATCAATCTAAAATAGGAAAAAACAAAAGAATATATAAAATCCCTAGAAATAATGCATTGGATATTATACCAAAATAGAATAGAAGAGGGGGAGATAAACCATGATAGAAAGAAAGATGAGTGGAGATCTTATCAAGAGGGATCAAAATAGATTAATTATAGATTGGTCACACATTGGAAAGAGAATTTATCCTAAATCCTAGTTTAGGAAAGCGGTATTTCTCAACATTAGAAGATGATTTGTCTCCTTTAGGAGAAAAAAGAAGGGAGTAATTAAAAAAGAATAAGGGGAAATGGTAATTCACCCTAAATTTTAATAGGTCTATGGTTTGGTATCACTATTGGCCAGACCATGTTAAAATAATGTTCCATCTACTATCCAAGTACAGCAGACCACATAGTTGGGGGATCATAGTTTTTCAAACTGTTCTCAACCCATATACCCCATATTTATAGAGAACACACCCCACATGGACTAAAATTCATGGTTAGACAAACCATTTTCAAGATGTGTTCAACTTATGGCTTATCCCCATAGGCCCAAACCTCCCTTACATGGTTTAAACCAAACCATGTGGCCCTATTATGTTCTTTAAAATTCCCAACATGGATTTTCTTAAACAATGAGAACTGGGTGGAATGGTTTCAACAAATCATGCAGCCCAGATATTTCTTTTAAAATATAGAACTTTGGGCTTTGAAAAACCCTCATAAAATTTTGAACTGTTTTATAAACCATAAGGAAGATTTATATGGATTAAATTTTGGATTAATCTAAAATTAAAATGGTTCTGGAACTTATTAAAAATATAGGATGTTAAAAATACCCTCCTATAAAAAACCTATCCGCAAGCTTCCATTAAGACGGTGGTATAGAATTTTTTTAGAAAAGTTATAACTAATAAGCATGTACCTCGACCTATCACTCCCAAGTATCATCATGTACACTGAAATGCTGCCACAACACATAGACCAAGTGAACTGACTACCTCGTATATCCTTCATGATTTGATTAACAAGACTAATCATATTATCTTTGAAGGAAACATCCACAAAGAGATTAATATCCTCATGATCAAATAAATGAGACATGTCATAATCGAAATAGTGAAGTTGTGTTACATGGAAGATGTCATGTATGGACTGGTGCCTTTGAGGTAAAGCCAACCGATCTGATTTCATCCTGAATCACTCCATGGTCTCAAAAGTCCCAATGTAAAGAAGTGATAGCTTTACATATCTCTAAATATATTTATTAAATAATCTATGAGAAACTCATAGAAATACCTGATATCCCACATCAATCATTATCAGTCGATGGAAATGATTTGTATAATATTTCTTCCTAGTCTGATTTGTACCCATACACTTCTAGATTGGTTATACCTAATTCGAATACTCTAGTATTAGATGACGCATTGGGATTTCTACCTCACCTACCTCTAAACAATTTGGGGTTAAATAGAATATCCTTCTGTAAAGGGCCTAATAAGTATACATCCAAATTGTTTCGAAAAAGTTTTTATTATAGGAAAACATAATAAGAGATAGGTGTTTCTCCCATCAGTAACCATGATCAAGGAAACAGGAATAAATCAAGTCTTGTAGAACATGTACCATCCTCTTGGACTACCCATCAGTCTTAGAGTGATATGTTATACTCAAGAGAACCTGTGAACCTAATGCTTTTTGAACCCCATTCCAAAACCCATATTTGAACTAAGCATCTCAGTCTAATATGATATAATGGGTAACACCATGATAGCATAAAATGTCCTAATTATAAACCCGCCTAATCATCAACTAAAAATTCATCTCATATAGGTATCAGGTGTGAATCCTTTTTTACCCTGTTGATGATCACCCACACTATATCACTACCTTAAAGAGATTTTATAAATCCCATCATAAAGAACATACTGAGTTCATCCCATTTCCACTCAGAAATAGATAGAGGTTGTAAAATTCCAGTAAGACACTGGTTCTCATCCTTCACCTGCTGACATGTTGATCAATCTACCTGATGATATATGTCTTAGTACATCTTTGTAATCCCATGGTGAAGTGCTGAAACAAATGCATGGTCTTCCAACATAAATTCTTCTTGTATGTATGTAGGGACCCATACATATCAATTTAAGTGTAGGATCTCATCATCATTGATAACCCAACCTAGTGGTGGGTCCTCACCTGATACACTCTCCCTTATGAATAAGCTCTCATGATCAAAAAACTTTCTCCTACTTACCCATTATATAATGGAGTTCTTCAAATCTAGAGATTCTAAAATAGGATACACCTTATATTCTTAAACCTTCATAATCATCTTAGAAAATAGGGCCATCAACTAAAACTCACTACTAGCCTCCTGGATGGGTTGTGTCAGAGCCTTCTGGCTAAAGGAATTAGCCACATAATTTCCATTTTTCAGGTGTATAAGCATGATCAATATCAAATGAATGTAGATAATATAACCATATGTGTTGCCTAAGATTAAAGTAACATTGTATATAAATGTATTTGAGACTCCTATAGTCTGTGTAAAAAAATTCTCCCATAAAAAATATTGACTCCAACATCATAGAGCATGAAACATGGCTGCCAGTTTTAGATAATTCATAGGTTAATTCCTCGTGTGAGGCCATAGCTAGAGGGGCCCATACTCCAAAACTCAATAATCCAACATTAGAACTAATCTTATCCAAATTCTTGAAGCTTTATAATAAAAAATATTTTTTTAATGGATCTGGTAGAATTTGGATAGGTGTGGAAGTCATCCTCACTTTCAACTCCTAAAAACTCGTTTCATATGTGTCTGACCATAAGAACACAATAACCCTTTTTGTCAACCATGTTAGAGGCACTTCTAGTCCTAAAAATTTATAAATTAAATTCATGTAATATCCATCAATCCCTTAGAAACTATGTATTTCAAATACAATCTTGGGATGCATGTAGGAAACTATGATACTCACCTTCTCTTGGTCAATAGATACTCCAACTTATGAAATGATACAACCAAAGAAGTAAACCTTATCAATATAAAAGTGTCATTTAATGATTGTATCATATAGTTGGTGCTCTCTTTGTTTATTAATCATGATCTCAAGGTGTTTTACAATGTACTCTTGAGTATGAGAGTATAAAAATATATCATCCCTGAAGACTATCATGAATGAGTCCAAAACAATGGTTGGAAATCAAAATTATTTAAGGAAAATAAAATTGATGGTTCATTAATGAGGATAAATTTCATAAAAAATACTCATACAGCTTGTATCTACTCCATAATGTTCTAAGTTTTATATCTGATGGTCTAACATGCACCTTATGGTATTGCAAACTCAAATCAGACATAGAGAAATTACCTCTCCACAGAGTTGGTTTAGGAGGTTGTTTATATGAGTTAGTGGATACTGATTCATAACCATAAGCTAGTTTAACCGACAATAATCCATGTACAATCTGAGGGTATCGTCCACCTTCTTGGAAAAAGGATTGGTGAACCCCAAATATAATTACGAGGTCAAATAAAACATTTCACTTCCAAATCATCCAACTTCATATTGAGTTTCTAGATTTTAAAGCTTCCATATTACAGGGATAAATGGATACATGTTCTACTCCTAAAATCAGATCAAAGGTTATCTCCAACTCTATATCAGGAGGTGAATGAGAGAAGTCATGGGGGAATATGTCCATTAATAGAGCCACCATAGAAAGGACTTTTATATGTTTTTTTCCCTGATTACTCATAAAGAGACTATCTATCTGGTCTATCACTATATCCACCCTTATGATCATAGTTACTTCCCTTATGTGTTGTAAAGGATACCCTTCACTGAATGAAATCTAAATGAGTATGGTAAGGCACTAGATATTCTATTTCTATTATGATGCTAAAACCTATCATCTCAAGGAAAAATAAATTCCACAAGAATCAATAGCCACCTATCTAAATGGGGAACTCCTTGCACTGGTGCACACTATTCGAATGAATCCATAATTTTGTTTTGAGAGTTAAGACACAACAAAATTTCTCTATTTATAGAACCATACATCAGATTATTTTGTAGATATAAAATATTTTGAATCCCCTATATCAACCAAGGATATTAAAAATGTAGAGGCCACTAGTATAATACCTCAAACTATATATGTTCTTAGGTTCTTCTCCTCAAAAGTAGGCCACACTGGGTAGATATGTCTAGATCTACAACCCCGATATGCAACCTGAATAACCTGAATAGTTTTACTCTACTGATGTTGAACCTCAAATGTATGACTAAATCAACCACAATCACGTCCTAATCCTAATAGGTTGTATTTGAATAGATCACTACCTAAAGTGGAGCTATTGATCCTATACCTAAATGTGGTGTTAATAAAGATCGCTTCTCACTAGGCACAAGAAGGAATGTTTGGAAAAAGACCTGAAGGTGAGCTATCCTTCGGCAATCTCTACACTCGATTGGATTCCTCAAATAAATCAGCCTTCTTGTGGTTGGTACTACCACACTAGTGAAAAAACACAAAACTATCGGTGCACAACATTTGACTGGAATTTCACTGGTGATCAACATCAAAACAATGTTTCTCACCACTAGAAAAATTATCTCCCCACCCTAACTCTCACTACCATCTTCCCTGGGGTTCCTCTCAGTGATGAGGTCCTAGTTCACTATTTCTAAACTAGTGGTCAATTGAAAGACATTCACTTATTATCGGATGGCATATGCAATCTCATCATCAAACCATGTTGCAGTCATCAAATCATTGTTGGCTAATGTAAACACAAAATGTTGAATCTCACTTATATGGTCCAAGTACTACATTATAGACTCAACACCCTATTTTAGTTACATAATTTCCCTAACACTGTCTTCCCTCAATGCCGGTGGAAATTTGTATTCAAAGAAGGATATCTTAAATTATGAAAAACAAATACCCTATGGATTATCATCCTAAGATATGACATCCCACCAATGCTTTATAGAGTCACAATTCATATAAGTGGATAGCTTGACCCTCCACTCTAGAAGAGTCTCTATATGCTTGAAGATTGAAAAATGGACTCTCTAAATGAATCAAAAACCTGAGGAACACCATTCCCTAAGAAGGTGGGAGTCTTCTATGGATGGAATTTTCATGTCAACATTTCTATAGTAAGGGTAGGTCATGTATCTCCCTGTCCAGACTACATGAAGCATAAGAAGTTATCTCAAAACTGAGCATCATTGCCTAATGGAAGATCAAAAACAGGTTCCTTCAGTGGTACTACAAGAGGTAACATTAGTGGCTCAAGGTTCTACACCATTAGATCATGGGTTTTCCACCCTCCTAGAATATAAATTGTGGGTTTCATGTTAGAATAGCTCAACAATTTTTAAATTCACAATTAAAATAATATTTAATAGTATATAAGAACAATATAACAATAAAAGTAGGTAAAATACTTTCTATAAATGAGTCACATCCCTTTTCCTTCTCCTTAATCTATATCTGTGAAATAGGAAATATCACAATGGATCACCTAATACACTTCCTACAACCCACTACTATGGTCGGTTAGGTTTAAGGACTCATGTCACATAGTATAGGTTCTGGTATATGGAGTGTCAATTGCAAGGTATAGAGGAAAATTCCCTTTATGATGTAATTGGAATCCCCATTTTACAATAACTATTTCATTAAAAGTTTAAATTTTACCTAAGTTGTTACTTATTTATGTATACATAGGTATCATAGTCCAATAAGATGTTTCACCATTCCCAATTAATAAAGTCTCGCACTCTATATAAATGGAAATCGGTACATTAGGTAACTGCAAAATTGCCTTTATGTATAGTATCAGGATGTAACTGGTCATGTAAATATATTTAATAAATTTAATCACTATTCTAAAATTGTGTAATTACATGATTCATAGATTACAATTGGAATTAATGCAATCAAATCGACTAAGGTTTCATCCCATGGTACCAATGATTCATGGATCAAATGTGGCATAATTGGTTAATTAAGGTGCCAACATCAATTTATGTAGGAAAACCTATTTAGATATATGTATAGACTTTAATTAATCTAGTTTTATTATCCCTTCATGAAACATTAAAAATCATACATAAAAACCCATGAACTCACAACAATCATAGGAAATACTATCAATGCACACAGTAATATAAAGATGGCATGGCATAATGCATGACATGTGAATCCTCACGTTCTTATAATGATTCATGATATGATACCTCCTAGTTGTATCAAACTAAGGAAAATAATCTCATAACAATAACATTAGAAATAAAAATTTTAGAAGAAATTTGTGTTACCCAAAATTTAAATCGATAAAATTGTAATTGGCACAAAGTCATTATCCATAGATACCATTTCCATACCCAAATATAAATACATCCTAGCCCATTTCCATACCCAAAAAGTAATAAAAACGACAAAAAGATACCTTGTAAACCACTTTGTTGTGTCCCTCCCTGAAATCCACTAAGAGATGCTTTTAGAAGGTTAGCCATAGACCTAAATCACACCTCCCCATATTTTAGAGCCTACTGACTAGTAGAAAGGGACTAGGGTGTGTTCATAGAGAGACGATTCCTTCTTTATCAGAGTGTACCACAATGATAAATAATAATGGTAAGAAGTTGAAATAGGAATAAATAATCATGAGATGAATAAGAATAATAAATCATCCAATATAATCAATAGGATGAATCTATATCAATATCACATACAGAAATATTGATCTTTCCATGATTCTATAAAAAAAGGTGTAAGGTGGATATAGGTAATACTTATATACAACGTGCTATAAAAATATATAAAAACCCAAAAGTAGCCTCTACTAGAATCATGAGCATAGGCTCAATCCTATACTCCCATACTCCATCCTAGTGCTGTAAATCAAACATCAAAAACCGGTTGCACCACTTTGTTTACACTTGAAATCATGAAACATTTTTAGGAACAATATATGTCACAAATGGGGTGTGAGATATACTCATTATGCCACCACCAATGGTGTCTAAAACTATCCAGTCTGTGCATATATGTTGGGTAGTGTGCAAGTACGTAATAAATTTAAGGCAATGAATAAATAAACCATATGAGATCAGGTTCCTCTTAGGATACCAGACTGAAAATACCTTCATTAGTCTAATCCGTATGACTATAAACCAAGGTGAAATTTTATATATTTATGATATGGGTGTAATAATTTGTCATCATAAAACAAGTATCGTGAATGGGATGAACCCAACTATGTAATTTGGATTAGTGAACATGCCCCTAGTTTCATTTTTTCATTATTAGTTTTAATATAAAATTCATCCATAGAATTTAATAAAATGGAATCCTAAAACCTTCCAAGGAGATCCATAAATAGGAACCCATTTGTCACTCCAAGAGAAAAATAAATACCGATCACCATAAGATTCCTTCCAAGGTGATCTCTAGAAGGAATCCCAGGTATCACTCTCAGCATATTATAAGCATCACCCTCTGAGCACGTCCCAGTTATACCACATAAGAGACCAAGTATCACTTAAGGAATGTTGTGACCATATTTCCAACTGATTTCATCCAAGTCATCTCCCCTAGGTAACGGGTATCACTCATGGGTGAGTAATTGATCCATCTAGTGAGATCTTCTAAGGTATCCTATAAATGATCTAAGTATAGACCTAAGCACATTAACATTTATTTTCAATTTTAATTATAAACCACAAAAAATATTTCAAATGTGTCCTTAAGTTAAGACCCTTCTATCACCCTTGTCTTAACAATAAGTTATGGTTTAACTATCAATAACTCGTAAAATTTAACAAGTCATTTCAGTCATATTTTCCAACTTATTTAGTTTGGGAGGAGTGAGATATGGAATAACGGATGAGGCTTAACGCATGTCCTTCCATTTCATTTTAATTTAATTCAATACATATTAAAAATATAAATAATGAAAAACTCAACATACAAATTAATGGGTCAAATCCATTCATGGCATAAGGCATGTTCCCTTTAAGGAAGGGATCACCCTTGGGGTGGCTCGCATCAATGATTTAGTGCTATAATAATCATGGTAGACCACAAAATTAAATTAATTTGGTATTTGGTAGGTGCTGATAGAGAATTATAGTGCATGGCACAAAGCACCTACTATAATTCAATGAAACATTAGGGGAAAAGGAATATAACACCTGCTTTAGGACTATAACACTCTCTGCATCCAATGATAACCCTTTAATCGAGCTATAATTGGAAAGGTATAATAATTGATGAAATATATAAAAATAGGGAATATTATCTCACACGAAAATTAAATTTGTGATAGTGAGATAAATGATGATATAATGAAAGGGGAGTAGAGATCTTACTAATATATATCTAATGAGATAAATGGTGTATTGATCATATTTCAGATGGAGATGATTTCTAATTTCAAATTGTAGGTAGTGGAGTGAGCTCAATGTGAGGAGAGGGGTTGTCTGCTGGAGGAGAAAAAGCAATACAGAGGAGTTAAATAGAAGTAGTGTAAAATGGTAATTAGGGTAAACATTAAAGAGGTGAATTGTTTGGTTTTATGATTGGCCAAAACATGCATCATCCATGAACTATCTATTATACAAGGATAGTTTCCCACATTGTTTATCCAACCATTATCCACTCGTACATCCCCCTCTGTCTAGAGAATACATCCCTCATGGGCTACAATGAACAGTTAGTCAAACTATGTGGAGCATCTGGGAACACACTTCCTCAACGGTACATGGCCTAAGCCAAACATTCAAAGTTTTAACCAAAATTTGTGGCCCCCTATTATTCACTAAAATTCCCCGAATGGTTTTTCTCAAACCATTCAGATTGGGAGGCATGGTTTCAACTAACTATGGGGCTTTGTTTGTTCTTATAAAATCTAGATCTACAGGCTTCGAATAATCCCTTGATGCTTCTAAACCATTCCTAAAACCATAGGACACATTTATAAGGTCTAAATTAGAGATTCAATTGAAATTAAAAGGGATTTTAACTTCAATTAAAAGAAAATATGCGACATATTTCTTAAGTAAAATTTTATATAGAAGAAGTTCGAGCTCATGGAAATCACTATGAGATTCATTGTAGTTGAATCAGTACCTATGATGTCCACCATTTCTTATCTTACCCTTATATCTTATGTAGTGGTCTTCATTGGTTTTTTTAATAGAAGATAGGATAATATAAACATGTAAGTATAAATGTTAAAATATTTTCTAATTATTTAGATTTTTATTAGAAACTAGTTTTTAAATAAATTAATGTTTTTTCTTTAATAAAATTTATTTATCTTCACCTTGGAAATAATAAAAATTAATTAATTTAGGAAAATATAAATTAATGTTTAAAAGGGATATTTATCAGGGAATTCAATTTTACTATTTATTATTTATCTTTATCTTAATAAATTAAATTGATAACTTTTTGAAAATGATTTTAATGAAATAAATTTATAATCAATATAAAATATTAATACTCATTAATTGTTTTTTACATATTAATTAATGAAAATAAATTTACTTTATGATTAAAAATATATTTTTTCTAAAAATAGTTTATTCATGTTGTTTTTTTATTATATTAAATTTAATTTTTCTCACTTTTATAAATTAAATCAAGTAAAATTGATTTCATATTTTGAAAAATCATTTACAAATTAGTTAATAATTTAAATTTCATTTTAGGCCATAGAAATAAGTTACCATGGTAAAAATTAGCCATCATGGTAAATGTTAAAATGAGGTATTAATGCTCAAAAAAGATGTAAAGTCTCAACGTATCCTAAAAACTAATCTATAAATGTGTGGATAATGAATTTTAGACCATGAATTATATTTTTCTATCTATTTATCTATTTTTAGGATTTTATTTCCTTAAAAATACATCTCTTTTTATTTGAAGAAATTAATAATTAAAACAATTCCACCCCTCTAACCTATAAAAGAACTTATTCACCTCCCCAATTCTCCCCACTAAAAAAATCACATCTTAATAAAGTCTATTGAATCTACTCTCATCCCTATTTCCCACATCCTGCAAGTTTTTTTCATACCAAAAGATCAATCTAAAAAGTCCAAAGGAGTAGTCTAAATGAGGATATCAATGGAAGAAGAAATTATTTTAACTCTATTATTCCATGTTTAATTATTTTTACACCTCCTCCATATATATTACACACACAATAATATAAATATATAAATATAATTATCATATTTTAATTTTATTATTTTAATTTAATAATAATTATCCACCTCGTTCTCATCCATTAGAAAAGGAAAATTTCACACATGTTATGGTCGGATTACCGCCTCCATGAACAACAGATTTCATTTTTCAAATCCACTTTACATGGATGGTTATAAAAGTGGATTTAATGAATAAATATTATATTTATTATATGATTAAAAAAATTGAAGATAAATTCGGCATTATATTAGAAGTATTAATAATAAATGGTTGTTATAAATTTAGCCACCAAACAAGAGCATACTGAGACACATTTGTTAATTTGAATATATTTTATAAATACTGTTCAAATGTATAAATTCTTTTCTTCTATAATGATATATAATATATGTCTCTAAAATAAATGTTATTATGAAACAATTCTATAACTCATTTGACCATGGTCAATGTATTGAATTTGTTTTTGAGGAATTAAGAAAACAACCTAAGTGTCCAATGAGAGTAAAAACTATACAATAAATGAATAAAATATAATAATAAAAAGTCTATAAAAATTAAATATTCCTGAAATTTTGATAAATAATTTAATAAATATAATTTTTTACTCATATGTTTAGACACATGCAGTAAGTGATTCAGAACATAAGGAAAGGGTTCTATGTCTCAATTTTAATTCCTTGAGACATGTTTCCTATTATGCACCAATTAATTTTATAGTGTAAATAAAAACTTATTTAATTATTATATCTTAAATAATTATTATTCTTTGTATTTTAACTCTAATTTAATCTCTCTCTTCTCATTTTCTTTTGATTCATACATTACCTAAGTTGTAAGGATTGTTGCTGTAAACTAAATTTGCGTTCATTAAGTTGTAAACTTTATTCTTGATCATCATCACTATATGTTTTGTATTTTCCACCATATGACTATATAATGTTGTATTATTTATTTATTTTCATGGTATTATAGGTATTCTTGGTATTTCACCAATATTTGGATCCTAATTCACCTAAACAGATTCTTGTATGTGGACTCCACCTTATCTCTCCTTTATAGACGTAAATATTTCTCTCCTATGTCTATATTATTTATATTATCTCAGGAATGTTATTATCTATACTAAAAAATATTTCTTGATGTAATTTTATAATATCTTTTACATTCTTTAAAAAAATTATAAGGAATATTTTTAACATTTTCTACATATCTCAATTTTTACCTTCTTTAAAAAAGTGTGAAAATAATCTCATTTTTAAAACATTCCACATGAGTGGTTTTTCCATTTTTATAACCAATTTTATTAATATAGATTCATATTAGAATTTATGTGGTTTTTAAAATAAAATTTTATTCATATTTTTATCTAAAATTTTCATTTTAAAAATAAATGGCAAATTTTTTATAAGATTAAATAAAGGTATTTCATTCTACTTATGAATATTTTTATCCTCCACTCCACATTTACAATTTTTAACTTAATTTATTTTTAATGTCTCAACATTTGGGATCATTTTAAACTTATGGTTTTTAATTTCATGTTTTTACCAATTAAAATGGAGTTTTTAAAGTGACATAGAAGTTTTTTACAACCATATTACAAAAGAGTTATAAAAATTCTATTTATAGTTTTTCATCCAATTTCATCTCAAAATCTAAAACATATTTCTCATTTTTGGTTATATTTCAGGTATTTAACTTTTAATGACCTTATGAATTTATTATTTATACCTCATCATATTCATCTGGGTTATTTTATCTATTCCTCTGTTTCTATCCCTTGAATATATTTTCTCCTTCTTGTTCATATTCATTAATTATGTGGATATATTCTATATCAGTTTTCCTATTAATATATTGTGTTTTATAGTTTTAGAATAACTTTATATTGATTACTCTTTTTTACTTTAGTTTTAAAGGTACTTACTAAGAAGATATTTCATTTGTTAACAGAGGAAACATTGATAATCTGTATACTATTATTCAAATACAACCTGTTATTAATTACCAAGGCATGTTGGTTATGCATTGTACTTCTTTTAATTCCTTCTTGTGATGAATGAAATAGACTTGAGTAGTGATGGGTGGAAGCTAGAATTATATATCCCCTAGATTCATTAGTAGGTCCCATGATAAAAACTAGCATGGGTATTTGGTACAAACCATATCCATTTATGCATGATTTCTCCACACTCAACCTTGATAGTATGTTTATTATGTCTTGTATTATTCACTACATCACTATGAAATTTGTTTTTTCTATCCATGTTATTATTTTCCTTATTAAATTCTCATTTTATTATTTATATTTCATTATTGGATTATTATTTATTCCTACCATATTATACATGTGTTGTTTATTCCATGATAAATTTTGTTATATTTTTCCTCATACTGAGCATTTGAGATCACCATTCGTATTGTTTCCTTTTCCACATATTATGGATAATATTATTAATTATGATATGTATATATGTCCATAATGTGTAGTGAATTTTTTGGGATATGTTCAAGACTTATTGTAAAATACGTAATCCTTGGTTTAGTGGTAAAAATGGCCATTCGATGGGACTCATATGGTTTTTGTTAGTTAAAGGTTCTTTCCTAACTATCTAAAACTATAAACTTAAAAGGAATAAGTTGTGAAAGTGACTCAAAATTTTTTGTTGATATTATACTATTGGAAGGTAATTTTTGGGTCTTTTTAGTTGGTTTCACATTTAGTATTTAAATAATATGTTTTTAACACTGGATCTAGGAGTGGGGGTATATGGAATCATGGTTGGTATTATAAAATGGTTTAGGTAAATTTATATTTTATATTTGAATACGTTTATGATGATTTAGAGGTTATATATACCATCATGGGTTGATATTTTAAGGTTAATCATTATTTAACAGGAATAGATACTCTTTTTTATGTCATATATGATTAGATTTTTTGGTGATTGATGAAATTTTGGATATTTTTATTAGACTTTAATAATAATAAATGATTTAGGTAAAGGTATCCCTTCATATTTTTATTTAATTTAATGTCAATTAAATTCACGATATGGTAAGAAGGATCATGATTTAATTATTACTAGGAATTATGTCTAGAATAAATTAGTGAAAAAATATGTATAAATATAAATATACAAATATATTCTGAAATACTTTTAAATTAAAGAGTGTGGGTTTTCCTAGAAAATAAATATTATTATAGATACAAATAAGTGGATACAATCTTTGGATGAGATGCACTTAGGGGTAACTCGCCTAAAAAAAGGTTGGTGGGTAATTAACTTGTACCTGACTCGGTGTATATAAAAATGGCTTAACTGAAGACCTTTTGTAACACTCCTAGGGAATATTATTTTGATAATTCAAAAGCTATTTACAAACCATAATAAATGGTTTGAATAAATTTTAAAATCACAAGTCATGCCTATTTTAATAAAAATATCATTGATTTTCGTTTTTGGGGAAATTAAAATAGATATGGAGTAATCTATTTGACTGGTAGAGAATAAAAACCTATGATTTTAGAAAGTTATATCCTTTAAATAAATACAATGTTTCTTATATTGTATCACACACAACATCATACCAAAAAAACTTGACATATTAAAAAAATTAGAAAATGGATTTAATAATTTCATTGACTCAAATTTTCCATTTATTGTTTTTTGATATAATATGTTTAATTTTCCTCACCAGGAGCTAAAAATGTGTACTATTCGGGGGCCTAGTGTTCCTAGAATAGATTTTTGAAATATATTAAATTCCATGCATGTGAGTTATTCAAAAAAAATTTAATAACATCTAAACATGGTCTGGGATCAGAAATTTGAGGGCATTGTTGAGTTTAGAACATGATGTTTACCCAAGGCATGACATTAAATTGGTTGGTGTGGTGAATTTGTAGAAATATCTTCATGAGCGTAAAAAAAATAATTGTGTAAAATTATTTTATTGATCTGTTGATGCAGCATAATTATTTTTATTTTAAATACATGTTTATATAAAATATTTAGGGCTGGCCACAAAACTCTAAAAATAATTGGAGAGCTTTTGGAGAGTGTGGAATAAGAATTTATTGGTGGATGATGACGGGATTATGGATCAAGGATCAACGCATAATGAAATTAGAGGATCTCAACAATGACTATGACGCCCCATCATTATTCATCAACAATTGATCCAAATAGAGGTATGATGGTTGTTTTATTGGATTTCTTCAATGTTATTGGTTTCTAAGATGAATTTTAATTAATGAATGAATAAATTGATTCATATTTCTGTCATCTTGTGGGATGGTTTTATTAGCGGGGTTTTTTTGATATAATTACATTGTGTTTTATAATTTATTCATTATTATTACAGTGAAAACAAATCGATTCCTGCATGAGCACGGACTCAGGTTTGTTCCTCTTGATTTTTCTTTTCTTTTCTCCACTAATTCTTCATTCACCTGTAGAATTATTTTTTTGACTCGTGTTTTTACACATCCTAATGAATTGATCGTGGCATAGAAAATTTGTTTCTCAATTATATAAATGTTTATATCTAAGATCGGCACGACATGATTGGGGTTAGACTATAAAGATGAGGGTGGATCAGAAAATGTAGATACTCATTTTTTTCATTATTTTGTTTTCAACAAATAACACTATTAAAAATCATTTTCCAATGTTGATCGAAGTGTCATAAGTTTTTGTTCATTGACGGTGAGGTTCAGATGAGACATCCCCTTTTTTTATCATGTGACGTATCCAGATCGGTGGTAGTAGAATTAGAGGATACATATGAAACTAGATTTGGGAATCTAGAAAATTCAGTGTTACATGGCATGTAATTATGAGATAAACTCTATGTGGGACCCCCTATGTGGTGGATAGGGTTTCAGGGAAATTTACGTAGCACACGGTGTCTGACCCCTATCACATTGGGTGTGGTCTCTCTCGGATAACTTGGCATCTACCTCAGAGGTCAGATGGACATGGGTTGGGGTACACAGGTTGGAGAATGCTATGTACTCCCCTACATAGACACGACTTGGATAAGTTCACATGCTAAGTTGTGTACTAGCACGTGGGTAGAGTAAACTGGAAACAGACAGTCTATTTACTTATACACAGACATGGACATAGTCTCAAACATGAGTTATTTACAAAGGTACAACCAAGGGTCAAGGGACATGGCATGTAACTATACTACATTTTGTTTACTCTTTAAATGTTGGATTTAATATATTTTTCAATTTATCTTAGACAAGTTTACATAGGTTTTTCTCCCCTTATCCTTTCCTTATAGGGTAGTATGGAATCGCCTCGTACTCCTAGGAAGACGATCCCTAGATGAGGACTTATTAGATAGAGTTTTTGGAATCCTTCCCTAAGCCCCAGAGTGGGATTGTTTATTCATCTTCATGACCTAGGTGGTGTTTTTGGTATCTTCTTGACCAATAATACACAGATGTAGACCTTGTAAATAGCAAGTTAATCTAGATTTATTTTTTTGGTATAACATGTGTCCTTGATACTAATCCTCGTATGTTTATCGTATCTCTTCAGACCTTCAATGTAAGTTTCCAATGGAGATACCTGATGCACATTACCTCTCAAATAGATGTCATCAGTCATACCAAACACAGAAGTGTGTTCTCCTAGATGAGTGCTTTGTGGAATCTTTGAACTTGACTCATGGGCTAGTTATTATAATTCTGAATTACATTTAGATTGTGTGTATTTTTTTAGTATATCTAAATGTTCTTATTGTATGTGTTGTATAAATATTCCATTGAAGATCTAACTATATTTCATTTGGTATATGCTTAGTGGTTTTGGGGTGTCCTACTGGATATTTTTATACTCACCCCTATATGATATTTTCCAACAGGTGTAATGTATTATTCATATAATAGCACTTTTGATAGATTCATTTTTATACTAGGACCACACGATTCCTAGTGAGGCCTTACAGACTGAGGTGTGTTCCTGTGCTATTCAAAGAGTAGTGCCAGATTTACATTCAGGTTAGACTTTTTTTCAAACATTTATGGTGGGATTGAATTTTTTCCTATTGACATTTCTTTAAATCCTATCATACTCTAGTTGTGGTATTTATATGTATTCATGTATTTTTTTTAGTAGTTTCTACATTTCTTCATGGTATAGTCATGAAGATATTTTTTATTACCAGTACTTACCCAACTGAAGAAAATACCGATTGTCATGGTTCAAAACCATGGAAATAGGCCCCAAAATTGTGGCCTTAGGCTACGACCATGATTTTGAACAACCATGGCCACTATTGTCGTGGTTGTAGGTCCCAGCCTATTTCCACAGTTTTAACTATGGATATAGCTGCCTATGGTCACGGTTTCAATAACCGTGCTAATAAATATTAAAAATTTCCACTGTGGCAGTTGAGCTATGGCCATGGTTTAAACTATGGCTATAGGAAGCTATTTCCATGGTTTTAACCATGTCTATAGCCATGGTAAACCATGGAAAAAGCCTAAATACAAAATTTCACCAGCAGGTCATGATCCCTGCACCTTTGCTCTATGAACCAGTGTACTTTCCACTACACTATGTGACATTACAGGTATATATATATATATATATATATATATTATGATATATTTATTAATATAAACTGTGGGAATATCCTCAAAACCGTGGTAGTGGGTCTTCCCGCCAAAGCGTGGGAACCCTATTGCCACAGTTTTGAAAAACTGTGGAAATAAGCCATTGTAAAAAGTGGCCTATATGTAGGGTTTTAGAACCATGGCTAAAGGCCACAGAACCATGGCTATAGCCATAGCCTATTTCCACGGTTCTGAATACCGTTCTCATAGACCATGATAAATAGCCTATAGCCACAGTTTTCAAGTCGTGGCTATAGGTCCGGGGTAGTAGCCTTGTTTTCTAGTTGTCTTAGTCTAATCCCTCCAAATTTAGTGATATGCCTACTTGATGCTAGTCGTCAGCCCATGGCATATTCGAGGTGGGATTGGGGAGTCAGAGCATGGGCCCCTCTGTGACAGGTCATGATATAGTGTTATCACTTTTAGTCTATTCTACCTTTGGATATAGATTCAATGAGATTGGTTTTGGGAAACATTGTTAAGTGTTTCGAGTTTGGGTATCAGCCTAGATACTCTATTTTTGGTGTGGTAGTCGACCTATCCATACACCAAGACTTTGATCTCCTTATTTTTTACTCGGTACATTATAACCATGGTTAGAGTTAAAAAAATAGTACATGCATCATGTAGGAATGGGTTTTTGTTTTCATGTCCCTCTGGATTTATCTATCTATATATACTCATTGACCGTGGTACATCTTGTTTATTTCAGGATGCCTATATAATTTATGCTAGCTGGGGTTCATTTTCAAGATCATGTGGATGATCACCTTCATAATGAGTCATTGATACAGGGACCAATTCATTATATGTTACTTCTAGGTGGTGATCCATTTATACCTCCACCCATTGAGCAGCACGTGGTACAAATAGTACAAGAAGATGAGGTGTAAATTTTAAGTGAACTTCATGAGTTTTAGCGATAGAGACCCATTAGGTTCTGATGTGATCTTAACCCAAAAGTAGTCGAGGAAATTTTTAAGGTAGGGACCCAATTTTTCTATCATTCAGTACACCATTCGAGCATATGTTGGTCTTAGCGGAGAGCCTTCATCATGACTCAATAGGGAAATGATGGGTGTTTGTGACCAAGTATTGTGATGAGGAAACTCTTACATGGATAGAGTTTGAGAATATTGATTGAGAGTATTTCTCCCTAGTTTCACTGAGTGTTTTCCATATCTAGAAGCATTATTAACTATATTAGGGAAACATGGTAGTATCTTACAATTCATCGAGGTTTACCAACCTATACAATTACTCGATGGATATGGTTTGTGACCAGCTCTTCTGGGCTCTACCCTTTCGAAAAAGGTCTACTTGGAGACATTTGATCCCGTATTATCCCTCTATCCATTCCTACCTATTTTCAAGTTCTATATTGATACTATGTGGTTGAAATTTTTTTGTATTAGTAGATGCAACCACTAGTAGTTTATATGCGGTTCAGGTCTCACATGGTGGGTCCAGTCATCCTAGAGAGAGGTGGTGCTACTCATGCGATGAATGGGGACATCTTTCCTGATATTGTCTAACTTGTCGTATAGCTGATAGAGAGACCATGGATGGGCCATTTAGGTATAGGTGGTTGATGAATTATATAGATTCTCATGGTGAAGGATGTGGTAGAGGATTTCAGTGAGTAAAATGAGGTGGTAGATGCTTTGACTTGTTTCCACTGCCACCCCCAAAGGTTCTATGCAAGGCTCAATAAGCTAGATGATAGGGCTGAGGAAAGCTACAGGCGGTCGATGCTTAGACCTAGAGGCTTCGATAATGATTCATGGTATTATTTTTTTCATTTATATCTTAGTTTTAAAAATGATTGACATAGTTTCCATTAAATATTTTGTTTCCCCATATCTCATTTCAGACATAGAGATTCTAGTTGAGACCTTGGATAAACCTTTATGCTTGGAGACTACTATTGGATATGACTCAGTAATCAAACATTGGTTCCAAAAGTTTGACCTTCATCTTAGTTTCAAGAGTTTCAATTGGGATATCTTTGTGTAATCCATGATTCATTATTAATTCATCTTAGTTATAGACTGGTTATCCATATTTCATGCCTACATTGAATGTTTTAGGAAAATAATTCATTTTTTCTATTGTGAAAGAACCATTTTGTCCTTTTCTAGTGAAAAGGAAACCCATACATCATAGGTTGGACTCATTCATAGTAGGGTGTAGTCGATTACCCATTAAGTGGCTAGCCTAATCATTGGTGTAGTGGATCTAATGAGTTCCTAGTTTCCTAAAGTTGTGGAGGTGTATTAGGATATCTTCCTTGAGGATGTTCTAGTCTTACCTCCCCACCATGAGATAGGATTCTATATTGATCTAGTCCCCAAAATAGCACTAATATATGCACCAGAATATCAGATGGCTACTAAAGATCTTCACGAGTTGAGGCTGTAGTTGGAGGACTAGTAGATGAAGTGATTTCTTAGACCCATTTTTTATCTTTGGGCATCCTCTCTATTGTTTTCCAATAACATGTATAGGATATTGATTTTTCTTTTGGAATACCGGAACTTGAACTAGGTGATCCGGAAAAATCAGTATCCACTATCAATGATCGATGACCACTTTGATCATTTGACAGGGGATCAATGGTTGTTGAAGGATGACCTTAGGTAAGGATATCACCATTTGTGAGTACGAGTTGAGGATATACTGAATATGAAATTTAGATTTTATTATGGCCACTATGAAAACTCAGTGATTCCCTTTGGCATGATGAACACCCAAACAGTGTTCATGGGACTCACAAATCAGATATGTCAGCCTTTCTTAGACTAGTTCATGGTAGTCTTCATAGATGATATCCTTCTATAATCAGAATCCAAGGAGGAGCACATGAGACACTTGTAGATAGTTCTTCACATAATACAAGAGTACCATCTTTATAGAAACCTCTCAGAGTTATAGTTCTGGAATTAGGATGTCCACATTCTTGGACATGTTATCTCAGTAGATGTTGTAGTAGTGGAACCGGCCATGGTCGAGGTAGTTTTATCTTGGGATCCACCTAAGTTTGTGATGAATGTGTGAAGCTAACTTGGGTTTTTAGGATATTATTGGATATTCATACATAATTTCCATAGAATATTAGTGCCCATGGCATATTTAACCTAAAATGGGAATCATTTCATGTGGAAAAAGAAGTGCTAGTAGGATTTTTATTGGTTAACATAGAGTTTGAAGAGTTCTCCCATCTTCAGATTACTGGAAGAGGGTGTTGAGTACATAGTGTTCTGTGACGCATCAGGAATCAGTCTTTGATTTCGTCTAATATAGATTAATGAGGTGATTTCCTATGGTTCTTGTCAGTTAGGACCACATGCGAATAACTATGTGACCCCAAATCATGTGTTATCAGTAATAATCTTCATACTAAATATGTGGCGGCATTACCTGGTAGGTGAGTGGTTTACCACCTTTTTTATCACAATATTCTCAAGTATATCTTATATTATGTGGATATTAAAATCATATATATTATATGGTTAGAGTTATTCAATGATTATGACTTTGAAATATTCTATACTTATGGAAAGGGGAACATGGTAGCAACTTTTGTCAGAAGGAGATCTTCCTTGTAGTTGTTGAATGAGGCATCAGAGAAGTTTTCCTCATTATAGTTATCCCTTGGGTATAGAGATGTGTTCATCTATATAGATACTTAGGATATGTCCTCCCATGTAAGTGGTATTCTTAATCAGCACTGGTCACCATCCTATGGCCTATTGAAGGTGGGATTGGGGAGTTGTGGCACAAGAAATCTCGCCCGATATTGTCTGACCCATCACACAAATGATAGAGAAACCATAGATTGGACACCAAGTAATAGGTAGTAGCAAGATCAGAAAGGTTCGCAATACATAAGATGAGGTAGAGTAGATGTATAATCATACCTCTAGTCAATCCTTTTCACTCCACCGATCTTGCAGTGATTCAGCGAGGCCCATCTTGGCGATGCTGATTGTGAGACCCTCAAAACTCAAATATCCACTTGACATGCTCTTGATAGATTTTATAAATGTGGGGAGACTATCATTATTTTCATAAAATGCATGATGGTACCAATTATGTAGCTAGAGGAGTTCCTGATAGAGTTTCATATAACCCATTTAGCAACACATCTAGGTGTGGTGACGATGTATCGGGACCTCTAACATAAGTTTTGGTGGCCCTGGGTGAAGAAGGGGGTTGGAGAGTTTATCTCTTTTTGCCTTACATATCATCAAGTAAAGGTTGAGCACCATGTTCCAATGGGTTTTACTCAACCCCTAAAGGTACTATATTGGTCACGGTCTGGGATATGCATGAAATTAGGGAAGGGATTACCACATACTTCTGGGAGACATGATTCTATCTGGGTGATCATAGACCAATTCACAAATTCATTATACTTATTAGAAATTATGGAGTAGATTTCAGTAAATAACATGGGATTTCTCTATGTGTAGGAGATATTCTAACTCTATAGAGTTCCATCTATAATCATTTATAATCGTGCTGATCGCTTCACATCTCGGTTTTTAGAAGGGATTACAGGAGACATTTGGAACTCAATTACACTTGACCACAACATTTCACTACCAAAATGATGGTGAGACTAAGCATACCATTCAAATTTTGGAACAAAAGATACAATCTTTCATGTTGGATTTCGGTCATAGTTGAGAGCATCACCTACCACTGGTGGAGTTTGAATACAACAATAACTACCATTACACCAAAGTTATGGCACCATTCAAGGATTTTTAGGGGCCACCCAGTACATCACCACTTTTCTGGAATGGCCCAAGATAGTCATCACTCATGGGCCCATATTTGGTATGACCTACTACTGAGAAGGTGCAGAACATCCATGAGGGGATGAAGACTTCATAGAGCCTTTAAAAGTTTTATGGGAACAGGATATGGTGTCCTTTTATGTTTTTGGAGGGAGACCATGTATTCCTATGGGTTTCACCTTGATGTGGATTATAGAGATTTGGTTGGGGTGACAAACTATATCTGAGAATAATTACACCTTTTCAGGTACTCTTTAAATATTTTGAGGTGGTGTACATTTTATCTCTACCTCTACAGTAAGATTAAGAACATGTGGTCGTCATTGTGTCACAACTAAGGATGTTAGTTCATGACCCAACACATATTATTGATTGGGATGAGTTGGACATTGAGGATGGAGTGAACTTTACTGAGTACCCAGTTGATATAGAGGATCAGTAGGAGAGGATCCTTTGTGTGTGATAAATTCTTGTTGTGTGTGTCTAGTGGAAGCATAGGGATCTCCAAGAGATCACATTGGAGTGGTAGGCACAAATTTTTACTCAGTACACACATCTGTTTATGTTTCCCTTATTTTGGATTTTTTCCATGTAAATCCCCAAAGTGGGGAGAATATAATGACTCATATTTTTCATTTATTATTTTTGGATATTAAAAGTATTATTTTTGAGACCAGACCCTAATATTTCAAATAATTTTGAGGACCTATGTTCCCTTAATAATTGTTTTAAATATATTAATCATATTAAATAGCATTCATGCATAGTTTTTCTAAAAAAGTGAAAGAACATTGGAACATTGTACCATGTAATAAATCTAATGGAACCATTGACTTCACAGTTCGAGGTTTACCCTACGTGTGACATAACATTGGTCACCATGGGGAATATGTAGAAAAGTAATTATGGGAATAAAATATATAAAATTAATAAGTAAAATTATTTTTTTAATTTGTTGACAAGGAGACCTATTAGTTCTTTTAAATAAATTCTTATAGAAAAAGTTTTAGGTTTATCCACATAACCTTATAAATACATGCAGATCCATTTGAGAGCGTGGAATGAGATTTTGTTGGAGGATGATGATCGGATCATGGATCGATATTTGATATGAAATGAAATAGGAGGATTGCACCAACAATTATGACATCACATCACACTTCATCATTGATTGATCTGAATCAAGGTAGGATAGTTGTTTGATTTGATTTCTTCCCCATTCTTAGTTTCAATGAAAGACATGGATCAATCGATGAAAATAATGATTCATGGTTTGATCTTCTTGTGGGATGGGATTACATTCAGGATTATTTCAAAATAATTACTTTGGGTTTATTGATTTTTTAATTTTTATTCTAATGGAAAAAGATTTTGTCAACACAAACATCGACTGAGGTTCATTCCTCTTTATTTTTTCTGTTCTTTTCTCCCTCGATTCTTCCATCGTCATGGGAATTCTTCGTTTGTACTATGGTTCAACACATCCTCATGATTCAATCATTTTTCACCCATTTCATGGAACAAAGATCTTAAATTTTGAATTTGATATCATAATGAAATGAAATAACTAAAACGATGGAGACAACAATGGCTCAGATGACATAGATACCTAGTTTTCATGTTATTTGTTGCATAATGGAGAACACAATCCAAATCAATTTCCACGTAGATAAAAGGGTTTGAAGTTGTTGTTTATTATTAGAGATTATCAGATGAGGCTTCTCTTTGATTTATTTTAGTGAGGCATGGCTAGATTAGTGGCTGGGGCACTAAATAAGACACATGGAACCATATTTTAGACCCTGAAAATTCAGTGTTACACAAAGTGTAAGTCAAAGATACATGACGTGTGGGACCCCTACATAGCGACAAGGGATTTAGACAATGTTAACTATCAAATAGCATGTCACCCTTGTCACATGGAATGTGGTATCTCCCTATTCACTTGACATGTACCACGGAGAGTACAACGACACATTTTGGGGTGCACATGGTGGATCAAGATGTGTACTCCCCTACATCAAAACATCCTAGATATGTACACAGGTTAAGCTACATACTAGAACATAGGTAAAGTATATGGGAACGCGACATGCCACATACTTATACATGGACATGGACATGACATGATACATGATCTGCTTTCATAGCCCGGACCCAGGGTTAAGGGAAATGGTGTGTAACTCTACTACACACCATGTAATCCTTAAATGTTGTCTTGAATATATTTTCCTATGTGTCTTTGACAAGTTTAGATTGGGTTCTCTCCACTTATCCTTTCCCTGAGTGTTGTTATCTTTCCTCCTACTCCTAGGATAGGGATCCCAACATCATGAATTCTTAGATATAGTTGTTGGAACCCATCTGTGAGGCCTGAAGTTAGATACTCTATTCATCTCCATGAATTAGAATAATTTCATGGTATCGTCATGACCAAAATTACGTAGGTGTTGATCCTATAATTATTAGATTAATCTGGGTTGATTTATTGGTATACCCCATGTCCTTGGGAGTGATCCTCATTTTTGTATTGTATCTCATCAAACCATCAATGTATACATATAATGCCGAGACCCGTTGAGAATTAACTCTCAAATGGACATCATTTTTGTTATCAGACTCAAAAGTGTGTTCTCCTAGATGAGTTCTTTGTGAAAATTTTGTACTAGAATCTTTGGAAAGTTATAACAGTTTTGACATAACTTTTGTCTCTGTGTATTTTTTGAGTATATATGGATATTCTTGTTTAATTTGTTGTAGACATATACATGGGTATAGATGACTATATTTACATTGTTGTATGTGTTGTGGTATTGGTTTGTCCTTCTCAGTATTTTTATACTTACACTTGCACATTCCCTTCTCACACATGTCGTGCCTCGGGTAGATGATCTCCCTTTTGACAGATTCCTTAACAGATTAGGACCAGATGGTTACTTGTGAGAATGAATAGACAAATGTGTGTTCTTGGGGTATTCAGATATCATTCCCAGTTTAACTTTCAGGTTGGACTTGGTTCTTACTTTTATGGTGGGATTGTATTTTTCTCTATTTACTTTCCTTTACTTCATGTCATGCTATAGTTTTAGTATTCAGATGTATTCATGCATGATTGTTTGTTTGTTTACATTTTATTATAGTATAGGATTTGAGATGTGTGCATGTGTATGTGGAATTAGAATATGGCCGCCCATTTACGTGATATGCATATTCAGCGCTACTCACTAGCATTTGGCCTTTTGGAGGTGGGCTTGGGGAGTTATGGCATAGGGCCCTCTAGGAAGGTTAATGATAATAATATTGTCATTTAATTAGTGGGTTTAAATATTAGTTACCTCATTGTGAAATATATATATATATATATATATAAAGAATAAAATTGGAATCAAGACGTAGGATTAGTACTTATGAGGGTAATTTTTTGATCTTTGAAAGGAAGTATAATTACTTGAATTTTCACAAGACTATGGCCAAGATGAGATTCAACAAGCATAGATTAAGTGAAATTATTGATGGTAGAAGTCCAAACTATTGGAAATTACTATGAGGTCCATTATAATTGAATTATCATCCATGATGGCCACCATTTATTATCTTACCCTTAGATTTTATACAGAGGTCATTAGTGGTTTTCTAAGTAGAAGCTTGAATGATATAAATATATAATTATAAATATAAAATCTATTATCATTATTTGGAATTTTAAAATAAATTAACATTGAAATTCTTTAAAAGTTTTTATTTAATAATTATTTATGTTAATTCATTTTCAATGAGTAATCAATTTTAAATATTAGGAATAAAATTTATTGATGTTTGAAAGATCTATTTTTCTAAGAATTGTATTTTCTATATGTTATGTTTTTTTAATTTTGATAAAACAAATTGATAAATTTTTAATAATAAATTTATTTAAATGTACTGATAATATATATTAAAATTTAACACTCACTTAATTATTTTTACTTACTAAGGATTAATAGTAAATTTACTTTATCCATAGAAATATATTTTTCTAAAAATAAATCCCATATTATGTGTTATTATATTATAATAAATTTCTTAAAATTTTAGAAATTTAATCAATTAAAATGGTTATAATATTCAGAATTATCATTTCCATATTTGGTAATAAGTTTAATTTAAATTTCAGTCATAAAAATAAGTTATGAAGGAAAAACAAGTGAACAGGATAAAGGGTCAAAATGGGGTAAAATTATTAAATCAAGTGGTAAAGTATCAAAATATCCAAAAACCTCATCTATAAATGGGTGTGTGAGAGATTTATTAACCATAATGTATATTTTAATCTCTATTTAACAATTTTGTATCTAATTTCCTTGAATAATGCATCACTTTTTATATTAAAAAAATAATATTTATAATACATTCATCCCTCTACCTTATAAAAGTAATCATTCACCACCCCACATATCTCTTCGCCTCAATATTCCTATATCAACTAAAATATCCCAAAAAAACTCTTCAACATTACTTATAATGTATTATATGTTTTTATCTCACCAAAATACCAATCTAAGAAAACTTAAGGAGTGTTATAATGGAGGATCTCAATGGAATAGGTTATTGTTTTAACCAAGTTCTTTAATGTTTCTTTCTTATTTTACCATAATAAATATATTAAACCCGTCAAAATATAATGAAATAGGTGTCATTATTATTCTAAAATGTTATTATTTTAATGTAATAACCATTATCTACCTCTCTCTCTCTCTCATCCATTAGAAAATGAAAACACATCCCATATTATAGTCAGATTACCGCCTCTATGAATGAGGTATTTCATTTTTCATCAACACATTACAAGAATGGTTCTAAAAGTATATTAATAAATTTAGTATTTATTACATTATTCATATTATAAAAAAATAAAGTAGACATTATATTAACAACATTAATAATAAATGGTCATTGTAAATTTAACCTCCAGAAACAAGCATACCAATACACTTTTCTTCATTTGAAAATATTTTTAAAAACCTATTGAAATATAGAAAAAACTCTACTATAATAATAATTAAAATATTTCTATAAATTTATAGAGGTTGTTAAAATATTTGAGAACTCCATTGACCGTGGTCAATTTACTCTGTCATTTTTCGTAGAAATTGACCGAACAACCAAAAGTGGAAGATGAGACCAAAAACTATACAATTAATTAATATCATATTATAATAAAGACCATAAAATGTAATATACTTTTATAAGGTTTCGAATAAAGTATTTGATGAAATTAGTTTTATTATTCATAAGTTTATACAAATGAACCATGTGATTTGTGAAATGAGTTAATGGTTCTTTTTCTCAATATAAATTCCTTGCGACCTTTTTATTATTGTGTACTAATTTATGTTTATATGGTGTAAATAAAACCTTATTGGATTCTTATATCTTAAATAATTTTAATTATTGGTAGTTTAAATTTCATTTAAGATCTACGTTTTCCTTTTCCTCTGATTCATACATTACCTTCGTGATAGTATTATTGTTGTTAGCTTAATTTACTCTCATTAAGTTATATCCTTTGTTCATGAACATCGTACTTCCATGTTTGGTATCTTCCACCATGTAATTTTATTTTATTATATTCCCTAATTATTATTTTTTTAAATTATTTTTTATATTTCACCTCCATTTTGTTCAAAATCCATCCAAACATATTTTTTGTATATAGACACATTTGTATCCCTTCCATACAGTATGAAATATTTTTCATCTATGTACATATTGCTTCATGAATGTTCTAATATATACATAAAATATTTGTTAAGATCATTTTATACTATATTTGAATTTATTTAAAAAATTAATGGAATATTTTTAATAGTTTCTTTATGGATCATTTTGTACTTTATTTACAAAAGTGTGAATAGAATCTCATTTTTAATGTTTATCTCATGAGTTCATTTTCCTAATTTTTTAAAAAAAATCTTCATAAAAATTCTTATTCAAGCTTCGATGGCTTTTCAATGAAAAAAACTTCCTATTATTATATGAATTTTATATTTTAAAAATAATTATTAATGTGTTAAATGAATAAATAAATTGATTTCATTCCACATATGTATATTTTTATGTTGTACTACACATTTCCTATTTTTATTTTTATTTTCCTTCATAGTTTAAATATTTTTGATTATTTTAAAATTAAGGTTTTCAATCTCATGTTTCTTCCCCTTCAAATGGACTTTTGAAAGTGACTCTGAAGCTTATTTTTACAACCATACTACAAAGAATTATGATAATTATTTTTAGAATATTTCTTCTATTTTCCTCTCAAAATCTCAAATATACATCTCTCTTGGGGTTATGTTTTAAATATTACCCAATAAATGATATTATGAATTATTGTCCATACCTAACCTTGTTTGTAAGAGTTATATTCTATAACATTCTTTATCTCTATCTTAATTTTATTTTCTCTTTCATGTCCAAATTCTTAAATTTCATGGATATATTATATATCACTTGCACTTTTTTTATATTGTGTTTTATAGTATCAATTTAACTGCATATCCATTAATATATATGATGTCACCTTTAAGGGTCCATACTTAGATATTTATTTCATTTATTGATTGGGTAAATATTGACAATATATATATTTTATATTTTAATATAGATGTTTATTTATTAATAAGGCATGTCAGCTATGTATTGTGAAAGTCCAAGTAGGATCATATAGATTCACCTGAGTGTGGGGTTGAGTCATGTGTTACCAATTTTTAACAAACCCCAAATTTGTTTTTATGTTTTTTCCACCACTTTGTAATTTTTAACCATTCAGGTCAGTTAATACTCAATATGATACTCTTTTTTTCACCCAACCCTCATACACTCTGTGCAAACATGTAAAGAAGATAAGTAAAGCATGCGGTATTTTTGTAGGATTTAGATGATCCTAGGAATTATTCTAATTATAATGTTTATCTTAATTTGATACGTATATTTTCAACTAAAATATTATTTTCAATTACAAGTGGAGTGTGGGTTGTTTTTTTCCTAACCCACTCTCTCCATATAAAATTGGTGAGTATATTCATAATAAGAATCAAGTGAATTAGTCACAATATTATACATGTGTATTGACTACTATACTACCGAAGTGATCAATACTTGACATAGGTTATTTTTACTCACACCTATGAGTTCTTAAATAAAATCCCTCCTCCTATTTGAAGTCGATCACAATTCTTTCCAATTATGTCTCACCACCCAAAATAACGACCTCCTTTCTCAATTATAGAATTTATACAAACTAAATGTTGTTAATAGATACTCATGAAACTCAATATCTAAATATATGAATAGATCCTATGTTTCTATTGACATTGAATGATAGATTCCATTAATATCTTCTATAACTATATGAATCCATTATAAAGTTCATCCTTTCCTTCTTCTTCTTTTACTTATTCTCAAAAATATAAATTATTATTACTTTATCATGGACTTAGTATCTTCTCCTTATTTATTGATGGGTTTTGTTCACTCATATCTCTCAGTTGTGCACACACTAACAATACACAACATACCTCTTTTATTGAAAGTAGTTCTATAATTTCTTATTATTGGAGGCTTCACATTCTTTATAGGATTCTCTTAAATTTACAAAAATGAAAATCTAATAGAAAAAACTTGTTAGACAATTTTACCTTCATACCTGATCTCCCATAACATCAAATTTATTTCTAAACATTTTTCAACTTGTTTTCCCCTTGTTGAAAGAATTATTTCCCATTTATTTATTTCTCTTATTTTAGAAACTCACTCAAATATATCATTAGGTATTTCTTCCAATATCCCCTAATTGAATCATATCAAAATGAAACAAATACTAGATACCAATGACACGTATGAATCATTCTCTCTTAGATATATAAAATATAACCATCGAAACTCATATATGTGGATTCGTCTTTTAGTGTAAGCACTTCTCTGGAAAACCTATACAGATTACAGTTTAATTTATATACACCTGCATTATCTCATCCCTTCCTCATCATTAGTATATTGGATTAAAAATTTCTATGTGACACTTAATGCATGGATAACACAACACATAAATAGATAGATCTTATTATTTTATTTCCATTTTTAGTAAAATCTAGAAGTCTTGCATTTTTTAATATATAAATTCCAAGATTTCTATCTCAACTAAATTTTCTTATTACTCATACATCAACGGAAAATAGTTTTCATTTTTTACAAAAAAATATCTTTTTTGGTTGAGTGGAAACCATTATGGACTAATAAAAAAATTAAAGATTCCCCAATATATATATTACTATCATATTTCACTATTAAAATTTCTAAATTCAAACAACTTAAATTTAAATTATTTATACTTTAAAGACCATCCCAAGAATTGACTCAACTTAATCATTATTATTCTTGAATATCAATGAGGTTTCATCTTACGTATCAAGTGACTCATTCTATTTATATTTCTCAGAATAGTCTTAATTATGTATAATCAATCATCATGATTATATTAACTTTAATATTTTCTCCATCATCTTCAAATATAATTTTCAACCGAATTATAAATTCTAGAAACTCAAAATTCAGACATTAAAAACTATCACAAATTATTCTGTGGAATTTATCTTCTTCAGAAATATTAAAGACCATATCATGTAATTATTATTTTTTAATAACACACTTATCTGATTGTTTTTTATATTTTGGACATCTAAGAATATCTTTTTATCATCATATATTAATTTCTTTTTTAGATATTAAATCTGGAAACTCTGGTTTTTAGTCTATAGAATTCTCCCAATTATCTTAAGGTGTGATGTATAAGAAAAGAAACATGATTCTTAGAAATATATGGATGATGGTAATTCAAATACAAATCATGGATTTGAATCCTAGTTTTGGGTAAATGGGAATGTATGATTCATAAACATCTCTATCTGATGGTTATACATGCCATACATCACACATATACAATGCTAGATAATGAATATACAAAATCCAGATGATGATTACACTGTATAAAATTATTCTTAAAAATCAAATACTTCTCCATCATTAAAATGTCTTTATGATTAGATAGTGCATATATGCATCAAACATTGTTACATGTTAATTTTTTTCTATTTCATTTATATAAATTCATGGTTGTCTTAACTCAAAATTTCCTTCTCAGATGTTGATCCATGATAATTTAAAAACTAGGTATAGTATCCATCACATATAGTTATACTTTTATAGATTATAAACATATTTATATACTATTCTTTCTTGAATTATTAATATACTCACTAGTTATATTCTTACTTAAACTTATCCAAATTATTTTAGACTATACTATGTATCCCTAAAACTTGTCTCTAGTATTATGATAAGATCAATAATCATTACATGTAAATGGGATGAACATTTTGACAACAAAACTTTACTCTATTACCCATAATTCATGGAAATCATCTTCACTCACCTTTTCCAACATGAGTTACCTTTTCTTTACGGTTCGTAGGAATCTTAAAATCATACACTAACTCTCAATAATTGAAAAAATACAACATAAGATTCTCTAAATCCATGAACACATTATTATCACAAATTGTATTGGGTGTTAATTAAAAATTTACTTCCACAATAAATGTATCCTTTCACCCCCTGGTTGATAATAAATTAAAAGTATAAAAAGATTTTTCACCTTTAATGAAATTTTAGTGTTGACATGACACTTTATTCTCCCCTTTATTGATACCCAAAATCCAAGAGAAGGATTATCATCTTGAAATAAATCTTATAAATCTAAGAAACTCATATTCTCTCAATGTGTTCATCAACATTCCAAGTTCTTCATCAATTCATGATTGAAGGGTGATATGACAATCTTCTTATAAAATTTCCATCAACGAACCAACTATAAGTCCAATTGGGCAATCCTAGTGTATAAAATAATATTGGTTAGTTTATAAAAAATCAATTAACTCCATTAAATGTGGTACCAAATCAACCTTTCACAACATTAGGGATACTCAAACTAATTTGGAAGAATTTTCAGGAACTTGTACTCACTTAAACACACACAACAACAAAAATAATTCTGAGGTTATTTATTCCAAATTTGGTTAGATAATCAGTCCCCCTTAATTAACATAACATATATGAGGTAAAATAAGGATGGGTAATGAAAATCACCCATTATATTTGGTATATTAAGGGGATTTCTAAATTTCTAGATTTAATGGAAATGATAAAGTTATTGATGTGTCCAGTTATTTTAATAGATCCCTCTCAAGGGATTATTTACATTATTATAAACATCAAATTCCCTTCAATTAGGAACAAAAAATAATATAGTAATATGATTGGATTCCATCAGTATCTCATTTATAGTAGTGGGGATGAGATGCATTTCTCAAGCCAAGAAAATTCTTATCGGAAGCTCCAACTCTTAAATAAATCTTCATGTTATTTCCAACCTTTTCTTTCCAAGTCTGATCACCTTTAGGGAACATGGATTTCTTACCTATTTAATATTTTTCTTTAGTTGAAATGGGATTCTCAACATTACCAACCTAACCTATTTGAATCTTTTCTACTTTCTCAAACATCTTAACATCTTCTAACTGATCTAGTTATATTATTAGACACTAATTATTCACATGATAATTTTTCATTTTCCTTATTGAATACCTTTTCATAGTGTCCATATAAATATAATGATTAGTTGATTCTTTTCAATTATTGTTCATTTGACCAAGAATAAAATTCACACATATAATATCTACATGTCTCAACTTATTGTACCTTCCATGAAATTCTATTTTAGATTTTAGGTTACCCACTTTGTGAAGACTTTCATACTGTTCATCAAGTTTCTCCACAACCATGACAATATTACTATATCTTTCCTCAATTAACTCTTTGCTTTTGTATTCTATCATTATATCATCTACATTGGAATTCATGGTTAAATTGAAATGGTATAGGATATGGACTATTTTTTCACAATAGAATCACTTCTTCCCTATAGGTCGAACATCCTCATCATCTCTCTTTATTGACTTATTAGGATTCATTCATTCATAAAACTTATTCATTGGTTTATCTACCAATGTATATTTATTGAAATTATTTACCTACTTGATCAAATGTTATGGAATTTTTTTCTCATTACCATGATGACTGTATTCAATTGGGTCATAAAAACTCTTCTTAGAATAGTGGGCATATATATTAAAAAAATTGAAAAACCTATCTATGATTTAAATTTTTTTATTCAAAGATAGATTCTTCCTTCTTTGTGAAATTTTATTCAGTCTAGTAGGTTTGTAAATTTATTTTTCCTTAATCTCCATTGTTTTATGGATTATATTATTTTCACATACTAACATATTTTTTTAGATATCTATATCCTTATACCAAAACCTTAAACAACACCAACATTTACTAATTAATATTGATCATTGATTATTATGATAAATACATTTGATTTAACTTATGATGGGTGAGGTCAATAGTTATATTTCCCCATGATGAATCTAGAGGTATCATGAGAAAAACTATCTTGGTTATTTTTTAGTAAACCATACCTATTTATGTATGATGTTTTGGCATGAGAACTTGAAATTATGTTTAGGATATTTGACATTAGGTATTCTGTCACTATGAAATCAGTTATTGTTATACATGTTCTTCTTTACATTGTTATATTATCAATGGACATATTATATAAAAATGTTATTATTTATTTATTTTATTATTATTTATTCATGTCATATTATTCATGCCTTGTTCATTCCATGATAGCTTCTATTGTATGTTACCCCTTACTGAGTGTTTGAGCTCACCCTTCTTATGTTATAATTTTAACCAAGTTTTAAAGAATAATTTTAATGATGATATGTGTGGATGGGTATCATGTATGGAAACTATTGTGGTGGATTTTGAAGAATAATTTTAATGTATGTAATCCATATTTTAGTGGAAAAAATCTCATTATATGGTAAATATAGGGTTTCTGTTAGTTAAATGTTTTTTCGTAATTATCTAAATCACTATTCCTAAAAATTATTCTGTATATAAGAGGATAAATATACTTTGTTAATAATTTAATTATATAAGGTTACATTTGGGTCACATTAGTTAGTTTCAAAGCTAATATGTAGTGAATGTGTTTTAAGAAGCATATTCGGGAGTGCAAGTCTAGGCATCCCATTAGTTATATATCACTCCAAGATTACACTTATGGGGATTATTTATTTATAATGGCATTAAGAATTTACATGAAAGGGTTTCAGGTACCTTATTCTGGGGATACTCTTGGATATGTGTGCATATATTTGGATTTTAGTTTAGGATTATAACACAATCTATGAGTTTTGTAAATATTTACACATTGATATGGTTTGAAAACATTTATTTATTAGATGAAATATGCTTCAAAATTAAATCATTTGAATCTTACATATATGTAAATTCATTTAAAAGAGATTAAATGGTGATATTAAATCCCCATTAGAATTATTAAGTTATCTATTCCAACCAAATTTAACACATATCAATACCTTGATCATCCAACTAGGTACGTTCTACCAAATTAGAGATCACTTTAATTATATTGTATTTGTTAAGAATGTATTGTAGTGACTGTAAGATTTAGGTTCCTTTTTTGGATTGTTTTTTGGGTTACACTTAGTTAAGAAACACTTATTAAGAATACCAAAGGAAAAGTGTTGAGTTAATCCAAGTGTTGGATTAGGAAAATTTTTGTCCTCTCAGTCATCCAAAATCCATATATGTTATAATTAGCATGAAAACCTAATTAAATATGTAGGTGTTCATAAGGAAACCAAAAACAATTCATTAATAAATGAAATATGGATCTTATCCTACTTATGAGTATGATGTATATTAAAATGGGTCTTCATTTTAATGGAAGAATATTTTGTAAAATTTATTATTAAATGAATATAATACAAGATATTCATATGATAAAAGAATATATTATAGATCAATTGAATCATCATCATCTAGTTTTCAATTATGATCAATATTTCTAAAATATAACATTAATGTAATCAATATCTATACTATTATATAATCTTAATAATCATTATTAATAAATAAAGATAATTGTATGTGTTAGATTAATATATTATAGAGTAACCAAATATTTAATTATTTTTAATAAATGCATCAAGATTATTACGAGAAGTATAAGATGATTCAATTATTGTTTTAAAAGTTTTAAATAAAATATGAATTGGGGAAGTTTGTCCCCCACATGTATATTCAATATGATTGACTATTTTAATGACTTGGAGTGACTAGTGGTTTCATTACGTATTGTTATTTCTAAAGAATTCATTCTCTTGTCATTTTTAGAAATGTTATGAAAATATGAATTATTTTAGAAAATTTTGACTCTATTTTCTAAAATAATTAATGAAAGATAAACTAGACATGATATTTCTTAGTTCTATTTCTATGTTGGAGGTATAAGTGGGTAAATGTTTAAACCATAAGAAAAAAATTTATTTAGAAAGTATAATAATGTTTAATTGAGTATATATCTATGTTTGTTAAAAAATGTAGGATATTCCAAAAAGAAGAGAGTTTATTTCAATGAGATGTAAATTTTTTGGGATCCTTTAAGGATTATAGGAAATTACATGGTGATTTCATTATAGGTGATAGTTTTATTGAAATAAATTTTTCAATACTAAATGTATACATTTTAAATGTTATAATTTTTAGGTTATTATGTATTGAATATCACTAATTTAATAAAGAATAAGTAATTAGAAACATATAATACCAATATCAACTATACATGAAATTGTAACAATATATGAAAATTAATAAATAACTTGGGTGTTTTAGAAACCAAAGGATGTTTTTCATAATCTTAATTCATTATGATTGATAAATATCAATAATAATAAATTATAGGAATCATTCCTCTATGGTGTATCCAAAGGATGATAAAAAATAGTTGATGCTTGGATAGGATTTTTTTCTCACACCCATGGTATACTACTACATATTCGAAGAAAATAGTGGTGGAAAAAGTGAGATTTCAAGGATTGATATATTCAGCTGAAGGCTTGCACAAGGATCATTCCCACCAACTTAATGGTAAATCCTCCTTTATATAACCTTTATGACATTCTGAAGCCACATGAATTTTTATATATTTTATGAATAAATGAAAATGGTCGTAATTTCTATGATCCTTCACCAATCCATCCCTCCAGGTTGTTTCGTAATTTGAAACTTATAATAAATTATAGTTTCTGTGGAAGATAAATCAGATTTTTAACTATAATTATTCAGTTTCTTGATCAATAAGCTAATATTATTGATCAATATCATAACAATTGTGATAAAAATATACCATAAAATATGATATAATTAGGTACTGACATAATTTTACTTAAATCATACCTTAAGATATCGCCATATCATAATAAAAGAAATGAAAATTCATCAAATCTACCATGGATATTATCACTTACAATATCACTATATCATACTTTACGATAAAGGATAACATATATGTTAGGATCACTTTTGGATATGCCCACACTAAGAGAGAAGGTGACTTAGTGTGTTGTGACCTCTAATAACCTTTCACTTCTATACCTTAATTACCACTTCACTTATTTAGTTAATGGATCACTCTCTCTTTATCTCTCCTTTGGTTGATAAATAAATATAGAATAAGAAAGTACCATAAGAGAACACCAGGGTATGTTAATGGGTTTAACCTTCTTTAAGATGATTGTCCCCGGTGTATCATGGTTATTATCCCACATAAATGACTTCCTTATTATTAAAAAAATAAGCTCAAGAGGGTGTATGACCATAACCCTATAATATTGGTACTAACTGGGTTCAATGAATGTGAGGGCTTATTTTCCCTTCTTACAATAGAATGGGATCCTACATCCATTGAAAAAACATCACCTATAAAGGATCAAGTCCCTCCTATAATATATGTATCAATATTTTTCCTCTCTTCCTATAGTTAAATATGGTTCCATAAATTTTCATCAGGCTTCTATAGAAGAATTCTATTGGCTAGATCTCTCTTAACTGTATCATGGAATATGATCAATAGTATCACATCTGAACTCTCTCATATTTAGGATTTTATAAAAAAATAAAGTTGGAGGTTATATCCCTCAATATCCTTCTTCTTATTATTCAATGTGAAATTATTCTTATAGAACTGAAACACCTTGTTCTTTCATAAACTCATAGAGTTTTCAACATGCATTGAGTCGATTGATATTTCACTCTCACTCCTTCTTTTGACTTATAGAATATCTTCAGTTTTTACTCATTTAATGGAATCACTTAAATTTATTCATATTCTTCAACTATAATATATAAATGTATAATAGAATTATTAGAATCACATCCTTATCATATTCATACTCCATCAAATTCCATCCTTTAATAATCAGGATATATGAGTTAAAGAATTGTTCAAATTTTCCTGAATGTTTAGTTAAATACAAGATTACTTTCTTAATTTCAATATTAAAATACTGCATGATTCCTCTCATTTTTATATTCATCCCTTTTAATTGAATTTTTATTTCCATGTAAAAAAGGTGATGTGGATCTAGTAACATACATCATGGAACTCACCTTCAATGAGATTGTATGTTCTTTGATGTGGCATCATTTTCTATGGTGTGGGGATCTCATCTCAGCAATAAAATTCTCTCCCCTAGTTCTATTAATATTTATCCTAGATTTAATCATGATCATGTATTTATCATGGAATTTTATTAATGAAGATCACCACAAAAACTTCATCTGATTTAAAGCTCCTTTTATTAGAGTATTCAAGTATTCAAGCCAGGTCTCCATGCTCTGAGGAGACAGAGTATGAGTTTATGGAAAGATGGTTTGAAGGTGCGCTTGGTTTGGAGAAGACTCGCCTATCCCGTGTTGTATCCTTTAATGTGGGTTGATGGTGCATTTGACAAGCTAGAAACCAAGCCCGATATGAAGTAGTTAGACCTTCAACTGGATCTATCCTTGTGCGCATCTGTTTCCAGCTTATTGACATGTCGTGGTCTTTAAAGAGCGGCAGTGGTCCTTCCCATTCCCATGCATGTAGAAGAACATTATATATCCTTCCCTTCCTAAGGAAGTAGGATATGGGAAGTGGGTTCGATGGAACCCCCCTGTTGTAGGATACAATCTCAATACTGATGGAGCTTGCGTAGCGGGGGTGATATCTGGAGGGGGGTTGTTAGAGATAATAAGGGTGATGTGATCCTGGATTTCTCTTGTATTCTGGGCAAGGGAAATTCCATTCTAGAAGAGGCCCAGGCTCTTCTCACAGGACTTTCTTTGTGAATTCAGGAGGAGGTTGCCATTTCGGAAGTGGAGGTGGACTCACTTGTCCTCCTTAACTCCCTTAAATATAATCTCTCTACACCGTGGTCCATAGAGTACATGATCAGTATTTGTCGCCATATGCTTGGTCATAACATTACTCTTTCACACATATATCGAGAGGGGAAAATGGTTGAATATTTTTTGGCCTCCATGGCTGACCACATTTCCACAGACGCGCATATCTTTCGGATTAACAGTTTGAAGGCGGAATGTGTTGATTTGATCAGAGGGGATGCCCTTGGTCTGCATTACTTTAGACCTCTGTAGTCTTCTTTGTGTACTTTCTTCTTCTCTTAATAAAAAATTTACTTTGTATGGATATATCTCATTTAATTATATCATACTCAAGTCCTGATTCAGAGTTCTCATATTTTCAATATATAAATCTTTATAGTCACTTCACATAACTGAAATATCTAATGAACTATTAATGTAACTCAATGATCTAACAGGCCTCTCAAGTATTTTAGTTTCACAATACAAAATATCTTATAGCTTCTTTAACCCACCATCGTGTACGATACACCCCTTTATGTATTTTTCTTTCAATATTAATTTGTGAAGATAAATTATCATACATGGCTCTAGAACATCATAAAAACATCTCAAATATCACATGTGGCTCTAAAAAGACATACTCATATGATATTTTCAATTTTCATTTCTCACTCACATAAAGATTAAATTTCATATACATAACAAAGACATCATATGCGAGAATCGTCATAGAATATTTTACTTTTCCTTTTTTCCGACTTTAGAATAATATATCAATAATTTATTCAAATAAATTTCAATAATATTGACATAAATTTTCATAATTCTCTAAAAATATTCCGTCCTTATCAAACATTTAAAATATACTTACAAGGAAATTTTATGATTTCCTTCATGCACACAACACCTTGGATGGATTCTCCATTGCTTTAACTCCTTTATCATCTTTTCAGGAAATATTTGACTGTTAAAACAAACATATCTAGAATTTTACATAGAATTTTTACAACAAAAACATTCAAATATATTATATATAGTTCTTCATCATCTACAGATCTGGTCATTCCGCCGTCAAGATCATCACAAAAAACTATCACACATAAAGTCAACAACCCTGAAAATATCATACTTGATCATCAAATATGATAGTAGTTTCATTCTATGTATTCAAGTTATTAGAACCTTAATAATTTAATGAAAGCACCATTGTCATCTTCATTTATGCTTGAAACAAATATGAGTGTGAAATACCGAGAAGTATCATATTTATATTCAAAATGATCTTTTATAAGTGAATAAATCTTCAAAAAACTCATATCTATAACATCTAATTAAAATTATTATCTTAGCTCCCTCAACAAATTCTACATATGAACTTTAATCCATAACATTAATCTTTTTCATACATATAATTGGAGAAGTTCCAATAATTATTTTTTCTCTATCACAACAACTAACTAATACTTTCATGCTTATTTTCTTGGGAACTACATCAATATTATCATAAAGCTTAGTTTCTATACATTCGTTCCAATCTATCTTTATTTATCTCATGTTGAAATTATATACGTTTCCTCAAGAATTTTAAAAAATATAACTCAAATAAAAAACTAGGTTCATCAATCTCCCCCTTTTTCAGCACAAATCTAAAAATGAAAATTCAACTTGTGAGATAATTTTATTCCCTCACCTCCTCATTGAAAATAATTACAAAGAATATGAGATGGGGTGGTATCACTTCTTCCTTGAGAAAGGTTCTATCAATAATTCTACTATAAGTCTACATGAGTCATGCATTATATAGAAAACCAAATGGTTTTGTTTAGACATCAAGGTTCACCATAATCAATATAATACGATACTAACCATTTTATTTATGAATTCACTTTTGTATTAGTTTTTCAATTGTATCTGGGATGATACAACTTAGTGATATCAATTTTGGTGAATATTTTTTGACATTTGTTCAACCCGAATTTCTTACACTTAATTAACACACGGATTAAAAAAATTATATGAAACTAATAGGTTCTAATGTCAGACATGTTTGGATAACATCATGTTTAATAAAATTCTTATAATTGACTAAAATTATTTACCCCCCTTTATTTATAGGACCAATTAATTGAGAAATTATGATGAGAGGATGGGAATTCATATCTTTTTAATGATTACTTGTGAAGAACCTTTTATAAATTCTAGAATTGTATTAATTCAATGATCCTAAAATATTCTCAAGTAGCACCCCTTAAATGAATACAATCCATCTTTACATCTTTAAGATTGATATCATTATCAAGTAAAACTTATGATTCTAGTTATTGAGATAAAACCAAGAGGGAAGAATTCATAGTTTATTCATTGGAGAAGATTCACATATTCTAATAATCTTAAGTATATCATGTACGTCATTCCCTCCAAGATGTGTACTTTAATAATTGGCTTGTACAATTTTGAAAACCTATTCTCCTTCAACATGTTTTGTATTTTTTCCTGATTTTATTTATATCGGAATTTAAAATTTCAAAATAAGATGGTGTTTTCATCATGAATAAAATAGTTATTCCAAATTGAATTATTAAATTTTATATTGATTTTAAAACTATTATCACCTTCAATTCAATGTATGGTTTCAAAAAAAAATTACAACATAAATAATAATCGAATAAGATGGACCCTTTTTGTTCATCAATTTAAGAATTAGGATTGAGAATTTATTATATACTTTTTTTCCTTTTTCAATTTTGGCCTATGTCTAGATGGACACTTCCAACATATATAACCATTTTTAAATTATGATTTTACTTTAGGAAGCATGTTTTATTGTATTCTCTTCTTATGTGGTATATTTATTTTAGTATGATCCATAAATGAACAACATTGTCTTGGATTACATTTTATGTTCTTCAAAGATTTGTTTTGGGATGGAATAAATGTCACATTATCATTTAAATTGTTTCTATCTATATTGAAACTTACACAAATATCATCATGATATTTTTTCTTATCCCCTTTTTATAACCAATCATGAAATTTGATTATTCTTCATCTGGAATATTTTATTTTTTTTTCCTTTCACCATATTATAGATTTTTAATTTTCATAAATTTCTTAATTGGCTGGCCATATTTCCAGACACACCTTAGGACTATTCTCATCATTTTTTTATTTCCCACATGGATTTATATATGTTCTATTAACCAACATAATGCCTTAATTTATCCCGTGGACTATTCTTTCATTTTTTTGAGCTTGTTCCCTTATAATATCACATTTATGGAATGTTTACTAGTTTCTAAGAAGTTTCCACTTTTTACCCAATAGAATATAATTATCTCTTTTGGTTCATATTCTTTCATTGAATTCATAAGATAGTTTTGAACTTCACTATTATCCTTATTCTTGTTACCCAGGGATATCTACCAACCCTCTATACATACTTATTGGAAACAATAATTTCATTATCTTATGATTATTTCCCATGTTGGGATTTACACTATTCTCCAGCTTTGGTGGTCATTTTCAAATACTTTTTATGGATGTATGATTTTTTTCATGTTTCTTAACTATGACCCCTAGCATTGAAAATATCATAGATTTTTTCAAGTATTCTAAATATTTTTCTTGTATACATATCTTTCTTTAGAGCCTGCAGATTTTGTAGCTTCTCAGGTTTTCTACCCCTCACTATAAGAACTTTTTTTTTCACAGGATGACATATTATACATGAAATCTATATCCATATTCTGAAATATGTTATATAAAAAATAGTTACCAAAACACCTTGGTTTATTTTTTTTGGAATTTCATGTTGTCCTAATTTTCCAAAACTAGTAATTTGTTTTTTATTTATTTCAATAGTTAATTACGATTCATTCAGGGAGTTAGATCTCATACAATATCATTTATCCATCTTTGACCTGATTGTAGGATTATTATTAGATTTATTTGTCCATATTTATATATTATCTTAATTATATTCTGCACAATTTGTAAAAATATGTTTACAATTTATATTATTTTCATAAGTGGATGGTAACTTTTCCTTTCAGGCTATTATAGAAAGATCAATATATTAACTCATGTTGTTTTTCAATGATATATTTTTTTTTCAACATAAGATTCCTCATTTATATTTTTTGTGTCTATATCTTTGTTCTCAACTTGTTTTGAAAACATTAACTGAAATTATTGTAGTTTTTTCAATTTAATTGAATTCTCTAATAATTTCATATTAAGGATGTCTTTCCCATCCTATAATGATTTTAGTTTCTCTTTATATTATTTATTAATCTTTTCATAATAATCTTCATGTGTAGCACCCCATGATTCATGTAAGTAACCATTTATTTATGATTTCTAAGTATATAAATTATATGGGTGACATTTGGGAGATTTTGGAAGAACTTTTGGATTTTTTTAGGGATTTTTCAATAGGTAAACGGTTGGTTCATTATTTTCAAAAATTGTGCAATACCTAGAAGAAACCATGAACAGTGAGACAGCGGATAAAGGGAAGGTTCACGATTTGTGCATAGTTTTTCCAAATCATATGGAATCCTAAGAGAAACCATGATTCGTTGGATTGTCGGATTTGGAATGGTTGGTGAATGGTTGGAAACAATGCAAGCCAACCGTCCAAGTTTTAACACTTAAGGAAGTATGTTGTGTACGGTTAGAAAAAAAAATTTAACCATGCACAGGTTAAAAGTGTGATCCAATGATTGTGGATATCACACATTTTGGTCACTAAATCACTAGTGTAGAAAACGTTTTTAACGTCAGTTGTTTTTCATTTTTTACGTCGTTTTTTAGCCGATGTTAATAAGGACGACGTTATAAATATTCTATTTTACATCAGTTATTTAAAAACCGACATAAAAAACATAACATCGTGGTGTTTATCACGTCGGTTATTAATTAACCAACGTGCAAAAACCAGGGCGGTGGGTTTATCACGTCGGTTATTAGATAACTGAAGTGATAAAACAGTGCGGGGTTGTTTATCACGTCGTTTATATCATAACCTATGTGATAAACAATTTCCTCGGCCTTTATCACATCAGTAATTGCATCACTGACGTGATAAACTAGGGGGTTTATCATGTCGGTTATTATATAACCAACGTGATAAAACAGTGTTGGGGTTGTTTATCATGTCGGTTATTAAATTACCGATGTGATAAACCCCTGGGAAATGTTTTATCACGTCAGTTATATAAAAACTGAGGTGATAAACCATTCCGGGGGGTTTTATCACGTCGGTTATTAAATAACCGACGTGATAAAAAGGCCTAGAAAATAGTTTATTACGTCGAATATTATATAACCAATGTGGTAAACCAGTCTAGGGGGGTTTATCACATCGGTTATTTAATAACAGAGCTGATAAAAGGCCTAGGAAATGGTTTATCATTTCTGTTATATAATAACTGACGTGATAAACCATTTCCAAGGCCTTTTATCACGTCGGTTATAAAATAACCGATGTGATAAACCATTGCACATGTGTTTATCACATCAGTTATTTGAATAACAAATTTGATAAACCCGTCCCCATTCCTTTATCACATAGGTTATAAAATAACCGACGTGAAAAATTAATTTTTTTTAAAAAAAATGGAATGCAGTCCTCTGCTCTCCCCAGAAACAACCAGAAACCAAATCAACAATTCGTACCACAAAAATAAAAGTAGACCAAAACAAGAACCAAAGAAAAATTAAGAATATACATTGATAACATTTAAAACGTACCCCACTGGACAGCCCCCATTACCCCCTGAACATCCCCCCCCCCCACACACACACCCTTGACAGCACTCCCACAACCCTGGACAGCCCTCCCCCCTCACCCCACTAGACAACCCCCACCACACCCCTAGACTACCCCCCCCCCCCCCCCCCCGACCCCCTAGAGAGCCTCAAACACCCCTGGACACCCCCCACCCCCTATACAGCACTCCCACACCCCCGGACAGCCCTCCCACAACCCTTAACAGCCCCAAACACCCTGGACAACCCCCCCCCCCCACCCTCCTAGACACCCCCTAGGGGGGAATGCTGCTGGAAGGTACTCATCACTCCCACATACGAAGCTTGATCTCTCAGAATGTTTCACATGTGCGGGTGATGAATACCTTCCAGCGGCGTTCAACCCCTCGAGGGATGGCGGCACCTCCTCCCCAACCCCCCCCCCCCCCCCCCCCCCCGGACTGCACCCCCCCAATCCCCATGGACACCTGGGACCCCCCCCCCCCCCACTGGACAGCCCTCCCACAACCCTGGAAACCCCCCTTACCCCACAGGACACCCCCACACCCCTGGACACCCCCTGGACAGCCTCCCACTCCCCTAGACATCCCTTCCACCCCCCTAGAAATGCTCCCACCCCCTGGACTACCCCCCCCCCCCCCCGTACCCCACCGGATAGCCCTCCCACACCGCTGGACACCCCCCCCCCCCCACACCCTTGGAACCCCTCCCCCCCGACCAATATCCATACCATAAAAAGCATCATAAGAAGACCAAAACAAGAAGTAGAGAAAAATTAAACATTCACATATATAACATTCAAAAATTACACTGTCAACTTCAAAAAAAACTAAATCCGACCTAAACGACTACCAAATACACTATTATAATGACAATATTAAAAATTAAATTTTACACTACAAACAACTAAAATTCAATCAAACCTGTAAAATAATTTGACCACTCCACTTGTAAGTGTTTGATGTCTTCAGCAGTATAGGGTTGAGGGTCATCAAATAGCTACAAATTAAAAGGATAGTAGTTAACGTGTATAATGAATAAATCAAATTGAAATATTATGGAAAAGTTTAAAATGAAATCTTACCAGGTCAAAGTTCACAACTGTCCCAGTTGTTATTATTTCATACATAAATCTTAACATATAATATCCACATTCGATGATGCCTTGTTGTTCATGAAAATTCTATTTTAATGAGTGTAAATTCAATATATTATTTTTATGTAATAAATCAAAAATTATAAATTATAAATGGATATTTACCTTTGCATTTACATATTTGATCTTTGCACTCCTTTTCTTGGTTTTTTTCGAAAGTAGACCCATGACCTATCAGAAAATAATACGAATGGGGTAAATTTAAAATTCATCATAATATATAAAACTATTGAGAAATTGAAACTCACTTTTCCAATATATTCATAAAACATTCCCACACATCATCATGGATAGAGAATATTCAATAAAGTGTTTTCTCCCTTGAAAAAAAAACCCCTAACATCCCATGATCACTGATAAAAGAAAATTTAAGGTTAGTGGTTTTTTATGTTAAAAGATAATGAACTCTTTGAGATAGATGTGTTTCATACCTCTCACAAAAAGGAATCATCTAATATTGTGTGACTATATTCTATTCAAGTATTTCAGCAATATAAGGCATTCTTTGTTCCTCATCCAATGCACATGCTTCAGGGGAAATAAATTGTGGGTCCATGAATCCATATACATATGTCAGCTCATTCCTCTTACAAATTTTATAAAGATACCTAATACAAAACAGACATAAGTATACATTTTTAATAAATATAACGCAAGGAAAATATGTTCAGACTTACATGGAAAAAAATTTCACCACATTGATGCCCAACTTATCTCTAGTAACAAGCTCCATGATATCAGTTTTCATAATCCCCACAGTTATTGGACGTCCAGAAACATGATATTCCATTGCAAACTCATAATGACCTGCCAACAAATTAGAATATCTTGACAATCTATCAGGACTACTAGAATCTGTATCTGATGTCATAGCCATTTGTCTTTGTTATTGTCTATATAGTATTTCTTTACCTTTGAAGTATTCCTGTAAAAATAAATAGAAAACTATATTAGTTTTCAAATGATAAAACAACTTTAATAAAAAAAGATATAACATTCATATCTCTATGTTAATGAGTCAAATAAGTATGTATGGAAAAATTAAAATATGGTCGATACTATGTCCAACTGTCATCACCTCAAATGTAGGTATGGTACTCGAGCTGATCTATCTATAATATCTTGTACAATGACCCTCTGATTCTCTACCTCTAATTTTTGATGATGAATTGTATCTCCTATACAATATACCAACCCATATGAAACTATATGATGTTGAGGATCATCAACATACAAATCGCAATAAGTAGGAAGCTGCGGCGCAGGAGTAGGATAAAAAATGGGGTTCGCAGGCTGAGGTTGTGGAGTTGGAGCTACTGGCAGAGGTGGAGGATAAATAGTGGGGTCTGCAAGGGGAGGTGGAAGAATGGGAGCTGCAGTCTGAAATTGTCTTTGCATGTCTGCAAACATAGACTATATTGACGCTCTAATATTTTTCTCCATCATCACATTAATATTATGAACTTCAGCCTCCAATAATTCTATTTTTTTATAAACACCCTCAACATTAGAAGTTGAAGAACGTGGAAAAACTTTTCTTACCGATACACCTGCTGGATATCCTCTTGCACGACCATGATGCTTGGGCTTTCCCAATGATACAGATAAAATACCTTGCCTCCCAGTAGCTGTAAATGCCCCCTGTGAGCTATGCTCCTCAAGAGAGTCCAGTACTAATTTTTTGAACATTTCTGTAATGATTGAAATTATATGAAGAAAATAGTTAACTTAAATAAATAAAATATATATCTCAAAATCCTCTCATCTATGATTCTCGATTATTCTGAAAGATATTGCCCTTTTTTCCCATCCAAGCTCTCTACCATTTTTTATGTCTAGATGGAGGGGATGGAGGGACCACCTCTCTAGAGCTTGAAGTCTCAGCTCCTAGTTTTTGAAATTTTTCTGCCATCATTTTTTCATCCAAAAATGCATACCCTCCCCGAGATAAACTATGAGGGTATAAATTTTTAGATTGAATCTCAGGATGATATTTCCTTGTTTTCTATAAACTAAGAATAAGAAATCATTAAAAAGACATTTATAAAATTATTTATATAAGAAATCTTATAAAATTTTGCATTGACCTTACAAAAAATGACTCTTTTATTCTACATTCAACAAACTGTCTCCATGTGTCTTTATCTATAAAAGGATATATACGATATGGATTTTCATCACTCCTATGACCAAAAATGAAATCAGATGAGAGGGTTGATTTGAAATCCCTCCATCTCCTGGCAGCCATCAATAAGCATTTCTTCATGACTCCTCCAGTGTCAGGAATATCAAAAGTCATCTGATGAAGAAGAGGTTAAACATATTATATATACTAGAAATATTTAAATAATAGTCAAAAAATAGCAAAAGATCTTACCAAAATCTTCTCCCACAGTGGAGAGATTATCGCTTTATCCAAACATCTCCAGTCATCATACAAAATGATTATTTTTCTCTTAGCCTGAGTTGATACAAAACTCTTTAAATCTTTTGCATTTGGGCCTCTAGGAATATCATTATCATCAAACTCAGTGAGTATCCTCTGATCTTGCGTATGGTAAAGTGCTAATTTTTGTAAACGTGTGCACCCACATTTACCAACTCTTGAACTCTTTTTCATAATAGGAGCACATGAGGAATATTGGGGAACATCAAGAGGAGCATGTGAAGGTTCCTCCCTAGAGGTATGACCAATATGCTCATCTCCAGAATCATGTTGTTGATCAACTGAATGATCTTTCATTATCCTTCGAATAAAAAAACAAACATTATATCACAAATATACAAATTCAAATATTTTAATACTACTGTAATCAGAAAATAGAATATTGTACTACGTTACGTAATAGTAAACATTGTTAATATGGTAACTATTTTAAACAATGGTAAAGATGTTCAAGATGGTAAACATGGTAAACATGGTAAACCTAGTAAACATGGTAAACATGGTAAAGTAATTGTCACTGAACAAAAATAATAGATATATAATTCATGTAATGGTAAAAATAATAAATAGACTAAAAAACTTAAAAAAACAAAAACATGTTCTTATTTTGTTTTAATACTTGTTTTAATAAAGAAAAAACTTACAATATCTAACATTTTATGAAAAAAATAAATCTAAATAAGAAATAAACATATGTTACTTGTAATTTTTTGAATGAACAAATGGATTGTTTTTCTAATTTCCTTCACCGTGATCGTTCCTTATGGCACAAACCATGTCTTCAACATGATCATCATTATGTTCTGTTAATCTTTTCATGGAAGTAGGGATCTCACATAAATCATCATCTTCATCAAGGTCATCCTCACCAACATATTGTTTTTTCTCTTGTAAAACAACATCCCACTGCATATCTGATTGATCTACTACATAGAAAATTTGTTTTTCATGTGTTTCCATTATAAAAGAATTAGATGTATCTTCCAATCTATTCATATTAACAAGTGTCATTCCAAATTCATCGTGTCTGACACTGTTGTTTCTGATAAACCATTTACAGTTAAAAACAGGAACATAAATTATAAAGTAATCAACCTCCCATATGTCTTCAATCACTCCATAATATGCACGTGATGCATAAATTGGGTTTCTGTCCTTAGCACTTGAAAAATGCATTGCTTCTGCAAACACCAATACACCACTATTCTGAACTGCACTTTTGTTGTCCTGATCTTTCGTATGAAATGTATATCCATTAATGTCATAACCATACCATGTTATCACATTTAAACATGGACCACCCACTGTCCATTTTAATGTCTCTGATACATCTAATCTACCAAGAAAGGTCTTTTTAAACCATGACAAAAATGTTTTCTTATGCTCATACAAAATCCATATTTTTTCCTCTTTGGATGACATTGTTTCGACTCATTAATATGCAATGTGATATACGGTTGAGCATCAGCTATGTTATTCAAGATGTATGATTATAACTTCTTCATCTGTTCAGCTAACAATGATTTGACTTTCAATCCACGAATCCACTTTCCCTTATTATTAACTCGCTCATTGCGAGATGGAGGCAAACCTATGTGTTGCACCACAGCCAAGTAGCTCGTACAAAACTATTAAACCTCCTTAGAAATATAATTTTCAATAATGGAGGATTCAGGTCGATATGTATTCTTAACATACTCCTTTAATATTTTCATATACCATTAAAAAGGATACATCCAACGAAGATATTCAGGTCCACAAAGATTTATTTCTCGAACCAGATGAATCATTAAATGCACCATTATATCAAAAGAAGTTTGTGGAAAATACATTTCCAATTGAAAAAGTATAAAAATTGCATCCTTTTCCAAAATGTTCAAATAATTCACATCAATCGCCTTATTACGAATTGAATTGAAAAAATAACACAACTTCATTATAGTATTTCTGAAACGGATGGGCAATATTCCACACAATGCAACTGGTAGAATTTGTTGCATCATGACATGAAAATCATGTGATTTCATACCTATCAACTTCAAGTCCTTCAAGGAGACAAAAAATTTTACATTTGAAGAATAACCTTGAGGCACTTTGATATCATGAAGACACTAAAAAAGCTAATTTTCTCCCTCTTCAATAATTTATGACAAGTCGGGGGAAGAAATGTTTGTCTTCCTTTAGGAGTGGGAGATAACTCTAAATTTATTCCCCTTGATAGTAAGTCTAATCTTGCATTCAACCCATATTTTTTCTTTCCTTTAATATCTAACAATGTTCTAATCAAACAATTATATATATTATTCTCCACGTGCATGAAATCAATATTATTTTTAACTTCATGATATCTATAATATGGTAGCTTAAAAAATATTGTCCTTTTTTCCAAATATGTCTATCATTACCAGATTTCTATGTCTTTCCCAATGTCACATCAAGGTTATTCACCCTCTCAAAATACAGATTAGAGGATAACGGTTTCGGAGAAATATCAAATTCATGTGAGCTATTGAATGCCTTTTTTAGTCTTATATAAGGGTGATCCATAGGCAAAAACATTTGATGAACCATGTACACTGTTTTCCTCCCATGATGCAATTGACAATATGACATCTGTTGTACACAAATTGGACATTCTTTATTCCCTTTAACACTGTATCCAGAAAAATTTCTATATGTTGGGAAGTCATTTATAGTGAACAAAATCACTTCATGCAGTTGAAAATATTAAGTTTTATAAGAATCATACACCCTAATACCATCATCCCATAAAAGTTTCAAATCATCAATCAACGGTGACAAGTAAACATCAATATCATTGCCGGGTTGCTTCGAACCAGAGATCATTATAAACAACATGACATATTTACGCTTCATAAAAACTTCAGGAGAGATTTTGTAAATTACCAATAAAATAGGCCATGAACTATGTGTCCTACTGAGGGTTCGGTATGGATTCATTTCATCTATGCGAAACCCTAGTCTGGGATTTGTAATTTCATTTCCAAATATAGAATACTTCTCATCAATTTTCTTCCATTGTGGACAATCAGCTGGATGACGTATTTTTCCATCACATAACTACTCATATTCATGCCATCATAACCTTTTTGAATCATGAGAATTAGAAAATAAATGTCTGAAACGATGAATTATAGGAAGATACCAAAATACCTTTGAAGAGATCTTTGTAATCCCTACATCAGCATGTGATTTTTCTTTCAACTTATAATGTGATGTCCCGCATTTAGGAACTCTGACAGAAATTCATATTCCTTCCAATATATAATATAGTCATTTGGACATGCATTTATTTTTTTATGTCTCAATCCCATCGGGCATAATATTTTCTAGGCCTTATAATGTGAATCTGGACGATCGTTATATTTTGGAATAATGTCTTTCATCAATTTTAGCAGCTCTATAAAACTTATGTCACCCCATCCATGTTTCGCCTTTAGGTTAATCAATCTTAACACCACCGACAAAACCGTAAAATCTGTACAACCATGATATAATGGTTTTTCAGCATCACTGTATAGACGCGCAACTGTCGGTTCTATCTCAATTTGTTCTGCTGCAATATTGCGAATCATTTCTTCAATTCCATCAGAGTTACTATCTTACGAATCATCATCATCAGTGACATTCAGTCCAATTTCACTATGCCAAATCTAAGGGGTGTAACTCAGATTAAAACCACGACAAATCAGATGATCTTTTATCTCTCTACTTTTCAACTTCTTCATATTCAAACATTTCAGGCATGGACAGAAAAAAATGTTACTACTTGGAACATTTCTTTTAGAAAATTAAAAAAAGGCATCAAAACCTTCCTCATATTCATTGCTCATTTGATGTGTCGTAATCCAATTTCAACTCATTATTACCTATAACAAATATCAAAATTATACATCATTTTAAGATAAGACAAATATATGTTTATATGAAAAAAGTCATAATTTGAATGTAAAACAATTTTGAAATATAAAACAAATCTATGCGTATTTAAAAAAATATTCTTGGATATGATTTTAAAAAGAACATATAGTTAGATATAAGAGTTTTCAATTCCATTGAATCAAATAAAACCATGGGGCCTCCGATGGTTGATAGAAAGTTGGGGAAAATGGAGTAAACCTAAGAATCAAATCAAATTTAAAATAAAAACTGAAATGGAGAAAATCATAATGTAAAGAAAATCATCATGGCATAATGGGGTCAGGATAACTACGCATATTTGAAAACCACGACATGGTCTCCCCCAAAACCCATAATTTTCTCATAATCGATGACTGGTCAAAAGATATATAACCAAATAGAGTCATATTGAAACACTAATATCCATGAAACAATACAATCATCATGTCATAATCTCATAAACCACGATGCAGTAGTCAATCCCAACTGACACTTATACCCCACCCCCTTGGACACCCCCTGGACACCACCACCCCCTTAGATATCCCCCCACCCCCTGGACACCACCCCCCACCCCCTTGGACACCCCCTGGACATCACCTCACCCTTGGACTGCCCCCCCCCCCCACTCCTCCTGGACACCCACACCCCTCTTGGACACCACCACCCACATCCTACCCCCTTGGACAACCCCCTGGACACCACCCAACCCGCTGGACAGCCCCCCCCCCCCCCCCCCGAAAAACCCCCAAACCCTCTGTATTGGCCCCCACCCCCTTGGATATCCCCCCCCCACCCCCTTAGACACCCCTCACCCCCTTGGACTTCCCACCCCCTTGGACCCCCACCCCCTTGGACCCCCCCCCCCCCCCACACACACACACAGAGACCCCTGGACAACCCCCCTCCCCCCCCCCCCTCCATAGACACCCTGGACACCCCCCCCCCCAATCCTCTGGACAGCCCCCTGAACCCTCTGAACACCACCCCCTCCCCACCCTCTTGGACAGCTCCACACCCCTCTGGATATCCCCCTGGACATCCCCCCACCCCTCTAGACAGCACCCCCCACCCCTACTGGACACCACACCCCACCCCCTACCCCTTTGGACACCCCCAACCCTCTGGACAGCCCCCACCCCCGGACAACCCCCCAAACCCTCTGTACAAGCCCCCACCCCCTTGGACAGCGCCCCACCCCCCACCCACCACCTTAGACATCCCCCCACCCCTTAGACACCCCCACCCCCCCCCTACCCCCCCACACACACACCCCCTAGACTGCCCCCCCCCCCTCTATGGACACCCTTGACACCCCCCCCCCCCCAACCCTCTGGACAGCCTCCCAAACCCTCTGAACACCACCCCACCCCCTTGGACACCCCCTGGACACCACCACTCCCTTGGACAGCCCCCCACCCCTCTGGATAGCCCCCCACCCCCTGGACAGCCCCCACCCTCTAGACAGCACCCCCCACCCCTCCTGGACACCACCCCCACCCCCTACCCCCTTGGACACCCCCAACCCTCTGGACAGCCCCCCGGACAATCCCCCAAACCCTCTGGACAGGCCCCCACCCCTTGGATACCCCCCCCCCTTCACCCACCCCCTTGGACAGCCCCCCAACCCCCTTGGACACCCCCACCCCATTGGACCCCCCCCCCCCACACACACACACACACTCCCCTGGACTCCCCCCCCCCACCTCCATGGACACCCTGGACAGCCCCCAACCCTCTGGACATCCCCCAACCCCCTGGACATCCACCAACCCTCTTGAAAGCCCCCCAGAACCATGGGATTTTAACCTCAAGCTATTAGTTTTGGCATATCTAGGGATTTTAACCTCAAGCTACTAGTTTTGGTATCATTCCATTATTAAAACTGAGAACCATGAACTGTATCTCCTACTTGTCTAAAATTCTCTACTTTGAAATGAATCGGGTTTTAATAGCATATGAAGACTTATAATAGTCCACGAAAATAGGCGACGTAAATAGATTATGGAACTAAAAATAATGATACCCAAAATAGAAACAACCAAGGATCAGAAACATACATTCCACCATGAAAAAATATATATATATTTATAAAATAAATCACATTGGTACACAGAATGGGTGTATCACAATGATTCACATATAAATTGTAGTAATATAGGTGAATGAGATCATTAGTTGTCAATGACAACAAAAATTACCATCAATGTCGGGCATCCATGAAACAAAAACAAACGAAATAGAAGTAGGTGAGGCTTACGTGAATATTGCGAGTCGATCTAATAGATCTGGTTATAATAAATAAGATGTTGATGGAAAATGAGGTAATAGAGTTCGAAATGGAAGAATCTTACCTAGTTTAAACAAAAAAATGCAAAACGTAAATATAGACTATCCGGAAAAAAAAAGATGGAAATAAAATTGTGGGAGGCTTACCTGAGTGTTGCGATTGGAGATGATAGATCTGAGGAGAGTAAAGATGATAAATGATGTTGGCAAAACGAGTTTAACGAAATGAGACTGAAGAGTCTATTAGGGTTTTCCGTGTGAGAGAGATGAGTCATCGGTCTGTTGATCGAAAAATCAACAATGACTATCCATAGGGCATGTTAATTTTTTAAATGTTTTTTAACATCGGTTATTTAATAACCGATAATATAAACTATATTTTTTCATTTATAAAGTCGGTTATTACAATAACTTATGTTATAAATGTATCAGATAATGCAGTTTTTACGTCGGTTATTTTATAACCGACGTTAAAAAAGCAACGTGTTGGTTTTTTACGTTGGTTATTCTATAACCGACGTAAAAAACAAATTTGAAACCATAGTTTTTACGTAGGTTATTTTATAACTGATGTAAAAACTATCGGGTGTTGGTTTTTGACGTCGGTTATAATATAACCGACCTGAAAAATTCGGCGGGTTGGGTTTTTACATTGGTTATTTAATAACCAACGTCAAAAAGGCCTCATATGCTGCCTTTTTGACGTTATTTAGGTTATAACCAACGTAAAAAATTCGTAGATACCACATTTTTAAGTCGGTTGTTAAATAACCGACGTAAAAAATGATGCGCTTCGGTTTTTTACGTCGGTTATTTTATAACCAACGTAAAAAATAACGTGGGGGATTTTTTACGTCGGTTATTAAAATAACCGATGTAAAAAATTTACTATCCGTATTTTTTACATCAGTTATAAAATAACAGACCTAAAAAACCACGTATCACAGATTTTGACGTCGGTTATATATAACCGACGTAAAAAATGGTGAAGTTAAAAATGTTTTCTTCACTAGTGAATCCCTCGTTAAACCCCCCCAATGTGTCCCTAACTCGATATTCTATCTCCCCAAAGGTTAATGATGCATCTCCCATCAATACGTAGGTGATCCAAAGGCCTCTCTTGGTGATTTCAAGCTCGGTTCTTGTAGTAATCTTTCATTCTTGGTAATTCTTGATGTGTTTTCTAAGATCTAATTATCTATCTATTTAAATTTAATATATCTACATCCCCTTTTTTAGAAATAATATTTCTGATTCTAGATATGATTAGATCTGGCATGGTCTATGATAGGGTAAGAGAACAAAGGTAGGTTCATGGAGATTTAACCTAGTTTTGTTGGTGTTCTCACACTATTTATCATTTTTTCCAATTTATTAAGGTAGGTGGCATCACTTTGGAATCCTCTATTTATAACATGAATTCTTTGTTGCAAATTTTTTAATTTTATAAATTTTAGTTGTGAAAAGAATGTGAAAATCATGGTTGAAACCCTATTTAGTGATAGTTTGTGTATTTGGGGGTTTTGTGGAAATTGGTTGGGCAAGTGATTTTGTTTCATGATTTAGGAATGTATATTTTCTAGATTTATATTAAATGGTATCACTAAAATGTTTTCAATAAAATGACAGTTTGATTGATATATATTTGAAATGGTTTGTTGAAAGGTTTTCAATAAAAGTATAGTTTTATTTAAATCAATAAAATGATTGTCTTGGAATTGGGATTTGGAATAATGGGTTGTTCGTGTTCATATGAATTTATGATAGATAAGAGTAACGAGTCTCCCCCATCATCTAGGGGTGCATAAGGGTTATGGATTTCCCCCAATCAAAAATGGTTCATTTAGTTGTGTGTTTCATGTGGATTCAGACTGGATAAGGGTGTAAAATCCTCCCCATAATTTCTATGATGGTTAAGGGTTAGGGATTTCTCTCATTAATATGGTTAAGGGTATTAATTCTCCCCCATAATTTCTGGTATTGATAAGGGTCAGGTATTTCCCCCACCAAAATGGAACTTTTCAAATGGTTTTAAATTATTGTTTGGTTTCTTTCCTTGGATCTTATTGTTATCTTGAGAAAACTATTTTTCTATGGAACTTGTTTATATTTTGATATAAATTATTCAGAAATTTTTTTTATTAATTGTTTTATATAAATGTTATAAAATTTTATATCCTAGTGGCATGAGTAGGGAAGCAATTTGGAGAAATCTACTGAGTCTCATTACTCACCCCTACTTTGGCATATTAGTTCTTTTACAGATATCATTTATCGAGGCTAAGGAAATGGTAAAGTATCACACTTATCTAGTAGTATTTCATGAAATATGGGCTGTTTTGTGGCATTGAAGAATGGAGTATGATTGGAGCCTCGATTTTTTATTGGATTCTTTGAGTCTTATCTTCCACTGTATACTTTGATAGTGTAGTCTTTCACTATGGTACTTTGTTTTAGTGTGGTTTTGATAACATAAATGTTGAATTGTATTTAATTTTTATCATGCATCATATAGTTGTTTATATGGTTATGTATTGTGGGATAGTTTTTTTATTCATGAAGGTAAAATCATCCCCCATGTGTATTGAAGACCTTTGGAATTTATTTCCATACCTTGGAATCATAGGGATGTCAGTTTAGGCCAAATAAAGTTCAACCACATTATCAAGATAATGAGAAGGGGTGGTATATTAAAAGTGGTATCATCTTGTTCCTTCCATTTTGCAGGAACAAGTAGAATTTTAATTTTTATTGGCTTCCAGTCATGGAGTTGATCCTTGAACTGGGAACATAGAAAGGAGTATGATTTTTAGGACTTGAAATGTAGAGCATAAAAAGTTGTAGCTAAACTTTTTATATTGAAATTAAAGTTACTAGTCAGTTAGGTACATATGTGTTTTGGAGATTCTAATAGGACTTGTAATCTCATTGTCATGGGTTTATCTAATGAGATGAGTATTACATGAATTAGAGGAATGACATCCCACTACGATTGAATATCTCATTTTGAGTAATGAAATATGATTTGATGTAATTGATAATTTTTGAAAGATGTTAATGTTTTTTTCCAATGAAATATTTTGGAAAAGAGCATGATAGTGGTATTTTGAAAATGGTTTTATTTTCAAAGAAATTATAGATTTTCTCAAAAATGGTTGAATGTGAAAAATGGTGTTTTTAAGAATTGTTTTGATATTGTGATGTGATATAATTTGAAATTCTAATCCTTCAGTTAATAGAGGATGATACATATGGATTTTTTTGGTTAGAAAATGGAACCACATATGAGTCCTAGGAACCAGTTGAAAGAGGCTTTTGAGAATTTGGTTTCACCGGAGCCACTAGTGAACAAACATTTGGTCCAAATCATCACTCAGGCTTTTTAAACCATTGAGTCATAACTGTAACTGAATACTCTTTTTATGATATCTATCACTATTTAAAATCCAAGTGGTGTAAGTAAGGTTTCATTCACGATAAGAGGTGAGAAATGTGAAAATATGATAAACTTGAAGAGGGACACCGATTCTCAAGGAGGTAGAACACATCATAATAAAACCATATAAGCAATTAAACTTAATACAAGACCTAAGAGCAAGCTTGGATGTTTTCAGTGTGGTTCATAGAGTCACATGAAGTGAGAGTGTACTACACAACCAAGATCATTCCCCAATTACCACCATATGGGGAATATTATGTTCTATTGTCATAGTTCTCCAAGGTTGGGTGTTGAGGACACTCCACAAATGTCACAAAAATCTTATGCATCAATGAGATCAGGGCAGCATAAAATTCCTCATCATAAAAATGAAGCTAGTCGTAGTGATTCTAGAAATAGCATGACTCCTCAACAAGGAAAATCTCAATAGGGAAACAAAGAACAAATCATTTCAAGTAAGAAATTATACAGAGATGATAAGGTTATTATGGTGGATCAGTCTAGACCATTAATAGTGAGAGGTATTATTCTTTTGAAATCTACCTTAATTCAAGATTTTTTATTCAAGTGCATTCCATTTTTTTTATTTATTCTCATGTGGTTTCTTCAATGAGTTTAAAATTTTGTGTGATTCCTTCTATGATAAAACATCAAACTCCTCTGGTTCGAATAGAATATTGAGCATTAGTGTGTGGAGAATATTCTATAACTATTGATAGTGATGAGATAAAGTGGGATTCTTCTAGGATTGGTATGGATGTGTTGATATAATCCTGGGTATGGATTGGTAATCTATGTACAAGAATCACATCGACTGTTATATGATAATGGTCAGTTTTAAAACTGAAGAAAGTGATGAGCATCTCTTTTGAGGTGACTAGAAACTATATGTCAGTGAAATGGGCTTGTTGGAATAAGTGGTTAGAATGATATTATACAAGTTGGCAGCATTGTGTTTGTAAGCGATGAACAAGATTGATAATAATAGTTTTCCAGTAGTGGTGGATCAGTTTCCTGAGGTGTTTTACTCAAATTTATTAGGTTTTCCACCCAAAAGGGAAGTAGAGTTTACAAATTATATCCTTCCAGGGACCAATACAATTTCCCTTCTAACTTTCTAGATGGAACCAAAAAAGTTAACAGAATTATAAGTGTAGGTTCAGGATCTGGAAATCCAAGGTTTCATTTGAGCTAGCACATCTCCATGGGAAGTTCTTCTTTTATTTGTGACAAATGTGTATTGAAATCTAATGATATGTATGGATTGTTGTAAACTTAATCAAGTTACAATAAAGAAAAGGAATCAACTTCCATGTATTGATGATCTATTTGATCAATTGAGTGGAGCTCAGTGGTTCTATAAAATTGAATTCTACTTAGGATATCACTTATTTCATATGTGGAACGAGCATATTCCAATGATATATTTAAGAAGAAGATATAGCCATTATTAATATGTTGTTATGAATTTCGGTCTTACTAATGAAAAAGAAGTATTTATGGAATTGATGAATTGAATATTTCAGAGATAACTGGATTCTTTTGTGGTGGTGTTTTTGGATGACATGTTGGTGTATCAAGGAAAAGGGATAGGAATGAACAACCCTGGGTGATGGTGTTGGGAATCTTAAGGTATCATCATTCATATACACTATGTAAAAAAGTTAATGTAGTATCTCCAAATGTTTGACTTTGACTTGATGTATACACCAGGTAAGATAAATTGTGTGGCAGATCCATTAAGCATAAAGTATTATGCTCAATTAGAAAAAGTGGTTTTAGATCCATGGTAGTTGATGTCAGTGATAGTAGACATAAACATGGATGGTGAAGATCGAGTTTATGTAGTGTTCTTCTTTCATGTTTCCTTTGTTTCTGATTTGGTGAAAATAGTGAAAGAGGCACAAACATTCGATTTAGAATGTATTGAAAAGATTTCAAAACTCAATGGTGGGGAAACCATTAAGGGATGGAATCTAGATGAGATATTAATGTTGTGGTTTATAAATCAGATAGTAATACATATGGATTTTTAAGAACAAATTATTCATGCTTACCACCATTTTCAATGGGTTTTTCAACTTAAAATAAAGAATATGTACCAGGAGTTGAAATAAAATTTTCAGTGGATTGGTATGAAAAGGAATGTGGATGAGTTTGTTTCAAGGTTATTAACTTTTTTCCAGGTTATGGAAGAGAATCAGAAACCAACAAGTATGTTGCATTATTTACCTATTATTTTTTAAGATATTTGGATGGTTGTAAACATGATTCTATAGAGGTGATAATGGATCATCTCAAAAATTCAACACATTCCAATTCATGAAACTCATACGGTGGAGGAATTATAAAAAATATATGTCTAAAAAGTGTTAAATAGGCATGGTGTACAAGCTTCGATCATGTTTGATAGAGATCTGAAGTTTATGTATTGTTTCATTAAAACCTTACATAAATTCCTTGGGACTCAGTTAACTAGGAGTACAATGTATCATCCTCATACTAATGATAAATCAAAAAGTACGATATAGACTTTGGGAGACATGTTATGAGATTGTGTAATGGATTTTGGTTTCTTCTGTGAAGAGAAACTACCATTGGTATAATTCTCATATAATAATAGTTATCAGGCATTGATCTAAATGGATTTGTTTATAGATTTTTATGGGTGTACATATCTCTCTCCTCTTTATTGGGTGGAAAAACGTGAGACTTCACTAGTTGGGTTGATCATTGTCCAATAAATAATAGAGAAGATCCAATTGATACAGAAATGGATAAAGATGGGATAGAGTCATCCGAAATCGTATGTGGGTTATCTTCGATAGCTATTGTTGTTCACAGTGAGTGATCATGTATTTCTAGAATCTATCCATGGATTTCAAAATGTCATTTTAGGAATTAGGTAAATTTTTCTCATAAATACATAGGCCCTTTTGAGATACATGAATGGGTTGGTGAGGTGGCATGTCACATGGAATTACCAACACAGATTATTGCGGTTCCCAATGTGTTTCATCTATCTTAGCTGAAAAAGTATCAACCTGATCATGACCATGAAATTCAATGAGATCATGTCAACTATAAATAAATTCTTCATTGGTACATATCCTCATGTGGATTCTGGATAGATAGGAGAAAGTCTTGAGTGGGAAAATCATCGGTCTAGTGTGGGATTTTTGGTAACATGGTCCGATTTAAGAAGAGACTTGGGAATGAGAGAAATAAATGAAAGTTAAATGGTCAGAACACTTTCACTAAGATGTAGTTTTTCTACTTTACAAGGATGAAAATAGCAATGGTGGAGAGAATGTAGCACCACCAGTTTAATATAAGTAACCCTTCCTTTATTATTTATAAGAATATAAAGTATATGGGTGATTTTTGGGAGAGTTTAAAGAAATTTTAGATTTTTTTCAGGCTTTTCTATAGGTCCATGGGTGGTTCATAGTTTGATAAAATTGTGAAACATCTACAGGAAACCATTCAATGTGAGACAGAGGCCAAAGGGAGGGCGTATAGGTTGTGCATGATTTGTCCAAACTTTGTGAAAGCCTAGGAGAAAAAGTGCTTTATTGGATAGTTTTATTTGGAATGGTTGGTGCATTGTTTGGAAACCATGCAAGAAAAAACTGTGAGGTTCAAACCTTAAGGCAGTAGCTTATGCACAATTACTGCATGGTGTAACTAACTGTGTGACTAACCATGCACAAGTAAAAAGTGTGATCCTAAAATTTTGGATCTCGCATGTTTTGGTCTCTAACTCCCTAGTTTTTCCTCTTATTCAGACCTAACTCGATATTATCCCTTCCCAAAGGCTAATGATATAGCTCCCATCAATCTGTATGTGATCCAAAGGCTTATCCTGGTGATTTGAAGTTGGATTCATGTGGTGAGTCTTCATTATTAGTAGTTCTTGATGGGTTTTCTGAGAACTAATTATCTATATGTCTCAGTTTCTTATATCTATACCAATTTGGTTAGATATAATAGTTTTTATGACAAATATGATTAGTTTTGTCTTGGTTTATGATACAGTACGAGATCTAAGGTGGGTTTGTGAAGATTTAACTCGGTTTCATTAGCATTTTTCATTCCATTTATCATTTTCTATAATTTCTTGAGGTAGGTGGATTCACTCTTGAATAATATATTTATAACTTGAATTATTAGTTTAAAATTGGTTAATTTTATATATTTTGGTTGTGAAATTATTTTTTAAATCATGGTTGAAAACCTATTTAGTGATAGTTTGTTAATTTCGATGTTTTTTGGAAATTGGTTGTGTAAGTGCTTCTGTTTCTGGATTTTAAAATTTATTTTTGCACGAATTGTTATAAATGGTTTCATTGAAATGGTTTTAATAAAAGTATTGTTTTATTGAAATAGATTTGAAATGGTTTATTAATAGGTTTTTAGTAAAATCATGGTTTTATTAGAATGGTTGAAATGATTGTTTTGGCATTGGGATTTGGCGTAAAGGGTTGTGTGTGTTCATATGCATTTAGGAAAAATAAGGGTAAGGATTCTCCCCCATCATTATGAGATGGATTAGTGTTAGGGATCTCCCCTTCCAAAATTGGTTCATTTAGAGATATGTGTTCATGAGAATTTGGACTAGAAAATTGTGTAAAGTCTCCCCCATCATTTCTGGGATAGATAATGGCTAAGTATTTCCCACACCAAAATGAAACATGTGAAATGGTTTTTAAGTTTTGTTTGGTTTCGTACCTTAGAAGTTGTTGTTATCCTAAGAAAATTGTATTGATATGGAACTTGTTTATATTTTTACATAAACTATTTAGAAATTGTTTCATATAAACGATTTTATATAATTGTGCTAAAATTATGTCCTAGTGAAATGAGTGGGGAAGTAATTTGGGGAAAACCTGTTGAGTTTCATTACTTACCCCTATTTTGGTACGTTGTTTCTTTTATAGATGTAATTTATCAGGACGTAGGAAAAGGTATAGTATCACACTTATCTAGAATTATTTCAATATACATGGTCTATTTCATGGCGTTGGAGCATGGAGAATTTTTGGAGCTTGGGGTTTTCATTGGATTCATTGAGTATTGTCTTCTGTTGTGTACTTTTATATTCTATTCTTATGTTGTGGTACTTGGTTTTAGTTTCATTTTGATAAACGAAATATTTATTTTCATTTCATTTTTATCATGCATCATATAGTGGTTTTTTAGTTATTTATTTTTAGAAAGATGTTTTATTCTTAAATGGAAAATCATCCCCATTGTGTATTAAACCCCTTTTGCATATATTATTAGCCTTTGGTGCCTTGGGGATGTCTCTTAAGGCCATGTGACGTTCCACCACCTTCTCAAGCTAATGAAAAGGGGTGGAATGTTACATCATCTTTATTTCAATTTTATTTTAACAGATAATCTTGTTATTTAATCCAATTTGATTTAATATCTAATTGAGAATGTTTGATAAAAGTTGCTTCTTCAAATTCATTGGTTATTTCATCAAGATTTTTCGTATCTTTTTCTCTCTATTGAATTATAGTGATCCAATCATTCTCGAAACTAGAGATTCATTCATAAAAATCACCATTCATGAATTTTATTGATATTTCCTATTTATAGAGATTTATACTAATTTGTATCATTCCTCTCATAGTATTCTCTGTCCTTTCATTCTCATCTACATGATGGGTGATTTCCTCCTACTTAATTCTAAAAATACAATAGCTATATGAAAAAATTTATTTCGGTATATTATATTACATGTATTTATTTGAATTATTTAATTCATCTTGTGAATCCTTTGAATTTTAATCATCCTAAAAAATACATGTCACTTTAAAAGGATAATTTTAACAAGATATTTTTTACCCCTTCTTCATGTAGAGATGATAAACTACATGAGACCAAATAGTTTTCTAATTATTTGTTGGTAGATTCATCCATTATATCTTTATCGTCTATCAAATATTTGTGGCATGTGGAGACTAGTATGTGTTCATAATTATTTCACAAAGATGTATTCTCATCGTATTTAATAGGATTATCTATAACATATTTAAGAGAATTAGTTCCACAATAATTACCTTCAAATAATGGATAGTCCTTATTCTTTTATGATGTTTTTATTTATTTCTTTTCATCAATTTTTCTATTATTCATCATTTTATTACTAGACATGTCTTCCATGATTTCCATGACATGGAATTCATAGTCTAATTTAAATATAAACTTCAAATAAAATTTTAAGAAAAAGAAGTTAATTATTTCAATCGAACATGGAATATGAGAATTGAAAAGAGGTATTTTCTACACTATAATACCAATTGTTAAGATCACATTGAGATATTCCCACACTAATAGGGTTGAATCAGTATGGTATAACTTATAATCCAATTTCACGTTTATCCCATAATTACATCTACCCTTATTTAGTGAATGGATCTCATTCGATTTATATGTCCTTTGTTCAATATTTCGATATAAAAAAAATAAAGAAACACATGATAACACTTGGGTTTTTTAATCAGTATCGCATATTTTCATTTGACTATGTCCCCGTTAAATCATGTTTATTATAATACATTCATGAATTTCAACTTATAAAAAAATAATCCTAGGAAAAGGTATGACCTTGAACGTATAATCTTGGCACTAACCAGGTATAATGTAAGAAAAGAACTATTAACCCTTCATACAAGAGAATGGTATTGTAATTAATTTGAATTAAGGTCACATGTGATTCCTTGAGTACCTCATTGAATATATATATTGACATTATTCCTCTCTTTCAATAGTCTAGAATGGTTTCCACAATGTTATTTATAGCACTATAGTAGGATATTGTTGGGTGGTTCTCTCAAAACATTAGTTTGGAATATGATCAATACCAACACATCCAAACTCTCTCTTATTTAAGATTATATAAAAAAATCTCTATAAGTATTCTCCTTAAAAAAATTTACTTCTTTTTTTAGTTTTAAAGGATTTCTATAACACTAGAACACATTATTTTTTCATTAACTCAGAGAATTTTCAACACACGTAGAGTTAGTTCCTATCTCTCTTTATTTTTTCAAATTGAAAAATATCATCAATTTTTAATCAGTTGAGAGTATCTATTTTATTATATATATATTCATTAAACTATATATGTATGTAGAATAGTTTCAGTATCATCATATCTTTCTCATATTCATACTCCCTTAAATATCAGCCTTCAAATATCAGGACCTCTGAGTCAAAGAATTATTCAAATTACTTATGAAATGTTGGATGAATACTAAACTTGTTTCCTTATTAAAATATTAAAATATCTAGTGATTCTTCATGTTTTGAAATATATTCCTTTTGTTTAACTTGATTTTTCGATGTAAGGATAGTGATGTGGACCTTGTAGCAAGTGGTGTGCAAATCTCCTCCAATGTGATCACATGGGTTATGAGATGGTTCCAGCTTCTATAGTGTAGATATATCATCTCAGTAATAACATATTCTACCTTTTATTATTCAATATTTATCTTATCCTTAATTTTGATCATGTATTTGATCATCTTGGTTAATCCATTAAGAGTGGCACATAAGCATTTTTTGATTTAAAATTACTTTTATCATAATATTCAAGTCAAAATATATCTCATTTATTTCTAGCCTGCACAAATATTGATTCAAAGACCTCATAATTTCACAAATTAAATCATCATATGATATAACTATATCTAAAAAATCTTATAAACTATTTTCATAACTCTACATAATGTACCTATCAAGTATGTTATGTTCGTAAGATAAATTATATTATGAGCTCCATAAATCACCGACATATATGATAAATCCTTTCATTGATTTTCCATCAAGATTCATCTACATAGATTAATTATCATAATTGGAAAAAATATGTCATATAAACTTATAAAATATCATATGGGGCTCCAAAATAAATATGATTTTGATATGTTCCTTTGAGTTTTTCACTTACAGAAACATAAAATATCATACATGGAACCAAAATATCACACATGAGCATCACATTAGGATATTTTCCATTGGAATTTTTTATGTTAAATACAATATATCTAGAATATCATCAAGTAAATTTTTATCATCTAAAAATCAATTATGATACTTCTCTAAACATCTATCATCCTTCTCAGGAAGTTAAAACTGACCAACAAGTATATTTTATGATGTTCTTTAAGTACACAATTATTTGGATGGATTCTTCAATGCTTCAAATCATCAATCCTCCATTATGTAATACTTTCACCCTTAAAACCAATATATCAAATAGATATACATAGAAAATTCAAAAAAATATATATATCCAATATATTATATAACGTTTTTTATCCTCTCCATCACTTTTCATATCACCATAAATATCATCACAAACCATCGTCACACATAATGGTTGCCACCCAAAAGTTGTCCAGCCAGATATTCAAAGATAGTAGTAGATCATTCCTTGGGATTAATTTGATAGAAACCTTAAAAAATAAGATGGAATCGCCATTATCATCATCATTACTTATTGAACCAATTATGCATGTGAAATTCTAAGTTGTTTTAGATTAAGATTCCAAATGATCTTTTCTAAGTTAATATATCTTAAATAAAATTCTATCATCAATATATAATTCATATTATTTTCTCATATAATTCAAAATATTCCATATATAAACTTTAAAAAACACCATCACCCTCTTCAATATGTATAATTTTAGAACCTCCAACACTTATTCTTTTCCATATGGAAGCAACCAACTAATACTACAAAGCTGCATTTCATGGTAACATCATTAATCTTCTCAATGGACTTGGGTTCTATAATTTCCATACAATATGTAATTATCCATATCATATTAAAATACTTAATATTACTTCATTCATTTTAAACAAATAAAACTTAAACACAAAGTGGTTTCATCAATTTATCATATACATTTTAGGATTTAGGTCATATCTCCTTCAATATCACACTTACACTAAATCCTAACAGACTTAGTGTCATTTCATCTTATATTGTATCATATGAAAAAACTAACGAAAACATAACGAAAATTAATTTCGAATATTCCAAAAATTCTTTTTAAAATCTATCAAAAAAATCATTTGATGTTAAATTATATACAGTAACTTTTGAATACTCATGTAAGAATCCGGGTTTTGAGTCTGTAAGACTTTGAAATTTTCTTGATGTTATTCCAGAGCAGGGTGTTCAGACAACGTGTGATTCTGAGCCCCGGTGTGGTCAGAATTAAATTTTAAGTGCGTTCAAAATATACATGCCAAATAAATAGAATAACTCATAAACAGTTGCATGGATGGGAAAACCAAGGTCACCGTTGAGTCCGGAGCGTGCCGCTTACCTAAGAGGAGTGTAAATTTTGCGGGCGCAGCCCTTCTGTGGAAAACGCCACCAGGGGTGTTTTCGTAATTTATCGGCCTCAGGCTTAAACTTTATAACATCTGAATGGAGGCTCAGATTAAAATTTTGAGACCACTGTTGTGCTCAGAACGTGGATTTTACCCTAGGAGCGGCTTAACCTCGACCCAATCAAGAGTTTGGGTAAGGGCCTACTGGTTGGTGTTTAAAATTAATTAATTTTTAATTAATTTTCCCTACATAAACACATCCACCCCCCTTCTACCCCCCCCCACCCTAAAAATTCTCCTTGTAGAAAGCTCTCCCAACAAACGATTCACCTCCCTTCAAGCTCCCCCTCCTCCCCAGTGAGGTGATTGCGGCTCTGGCGGGTTGTTCGGGAAACGATGGGCTACGCCCTGCGAGGTAGGTTCGTTGCACTTTGTTTCTAATTTCCGCATCTACTTTAAAATAAAATATTAGCATCAAAATATTGTTAAATTGTCGGGAGAAGGGCATAGATTCATAGGGCTTGATCCGATATTTCCAACGCTCTTTTCGTATCAAAAATCTGAGTCACGGGGCGTCCGGGGTGGCCCCGGGGTGTTTTCCGGCAAAAAATCTCTTTTCTGGTAGTTCTAGGGTTTTCTGGCGGCACTGCACAGTGGTCCGGTAGGCGACAATGGTGGTATGGGCTCTAGGCGGCGGCGCGGCTCCTCGGCGGTGGGCACGGGTGAGTGGGACGGCGGCGGCTCTCAGGCAGCAGCACGGCCGGCTATGGGCGAGCGGCTACGGTCGATGGCGGGGCACGTGAGAGGACAGGGGCGCGCGCTGGTCGGCTTCGCTGGTCAGCGTGTGGCGTGAGATCGGGGTCGGCGCGACCCCAGGAGCCGACTGAGACCCACAAAGTGTGGGTCTCGTGGAAAAGAGTTGGACCGGCTTAAGCTGGTCTGGGTGAGGTAGTGCAGCCCGCGCGGTGAACCGAGGGCCACGGTAGACCGGGTGGTCCTTGCGGCTAAGCCGCGGACCGCCGGTCTAAAGGGGGTGGACCGACCGAACCAGTCCGGCCCACCCCATCTTCGTCCGTTAGTACTAAAATGAATCCTTCTTGCAAACTGAGTGTCTGATTCATGTGTCGTCTATGGAAAAGTGATTCTCGGATTGAGACGGAGGTTTTGGGAAGGTCTAGGTGGTTTTTAATTTGCGATATGGGGGCTCGGGGGGCGCAACACACCTGTTAAGTGTTATTTAGCACCTCACCGGGATTCTTGTTTCAGATGGCGCGAGCACATCCGGAGTCCGTTTTAGGAACTGTCAGCAGCATTGTGACCCTGGCATCGAGATAATGTTGACCAGGGTGGTTTCATTAATTGATGTTGGAGTTGAGGTGTGGGACCACGGGCCGTCATTCAAGCTGCGTGCAGTATTTTTGTGACTTTTTCACCAGACGCCCATTCAGGGCGTATGAATAGTTGATTTGGCATGTTTTTTCTAGAGCATCACGATGGCGTAGTTCACCTGACCTTTTTTGAGATCGTGGTGTGGGCCCCAAAAGAGTTTGTACGGGCATAAAGTAGTGTTGAATAACATTTTTGTCGGGAGTCTGTTTCCAGCGATTAAATAGTCTAACTCGCATGTTTTTCTATGAGGATTACAATGGTGTAATCTGTTTGGGTGAGTGGAGCCTCTTTAGAGATCTCATTAAATATGGAAACAATAAAGGGCATTGGTTGGAGGTTCCTATGAGGTACTCCAAACCAACGCACGGTAGAGATGTTAGTGACACCCAGTGATGGCACGAGCAGTGCAGAGTTATCAGACCAATTCCGGGTTTACCCTCCAGCGGGGCAGGGTAGTGAGTTACCTATAGGCATTTTAGGGTATATGCTCCAGTGGGGCTAGGTAGTGGGTTACCCGTTGACCTTAGGGTTTACCCTCCAACGCGGCTGGTTAGTGGGTTACCCATTGACCATAGGGTTTACCATCTAGCGAGGCTAGGCAGTGGGTTACCCATTGACCTTAGGGTTTACCCTCTAGCTGGTCTAGGAAGTGGGTTACCCACCGACTTCTTTCAGACTCATCCTTTTCTATGATTCTAGTTAGTTACTTTTATCCATGATTACCGGAGCGGGACTCTTGGTTGTACGGCTTAGCGATGAGACAACTTTGACATGTGGGGCTGTTGGGAATCAGTGATGGATATCCATAGAACTGTTGGCGACATTTCCTGAGCTGAACATGGAGATGGAGATCCCGTTACACACTCGTTCGGTTTTCTTGTTGATAATATATATATATATACACCCTAATTTTGTTCCCACTCCTTGGGTTCAGTTACTCTCCTTCTAAGAGGGGCGATGACGCGCGGGGTATGAGACGTGCTTTCCGTGTCTAGATCTTCTTGGGTTGGACGAGTCTACTTCCTTTCTTTTGTTGGGTTGAGTTGCACTCTTTCTGTTGTAATATTACACTGTTCTTTGTTCTATCTACTACTCACCATTTTAATACCTCCTTTATTACTCCCTCGAGCTTTCAGGGCATCCTACTGAGTATCTTTATACTCATCCCTGCTTGGTCTTTTCTTGTACTTGGTTTTCCCTTGTAGACAACGGACAAGTCGATCGAGACTATGGAGGAGCGTAGAGGACACAAAAGCTTGGGATGCGTTCAGTGGTTATCGTAGGACATTTAGGTGTAAGACTCACTACCTGTTCACTTTTTTTTACCTGTTTTTTAGGTTGTGGAGCCTTTCGTTTTGGGCTTTTTTCCCTTTTTTTGTTCAGTTATCTTGTTAGTACTTTTCAGAACTTTACTTGTTCTAGTTAGACGTTGATGCAAGATTGTGGTTGGGTTATTGTTGTTTGTACTTTGGGTTCCTTTTTACTCTACACTTCTGCATTGAGTGGGTTCTGTGAGTGTGTATAGGTACTTAGGCAAAAGCCTCTCTGAGATTATTACTCCTTCATCACTTGTCGTCAGCCCCTAGCCTATGGGGGTGGGCTTTGGGCAGTTGCAGCTCGAGACCAGTAGGGTTGGGTTGTGACAAAGTGGTATCAGAGGTGGTTTGTTCCTTGGAGCATTTTTCAGACATCCCTAAAAAGGAATTGGTTGGGATTTAGTGAAATAGTGTTGACGTGTCTCAAGAGAGACTCTCAGGCCAAGGAGTCCAGTGATGGAACGGGCTGCTGATGTATCCATTCACTAGGACCCTAATAACCCACTTGTCGACTCTGCACGCTAACACATTTGTTGCAGGGAACTTTGGAACATGCATTAGGTAGGATTGAGTCTTGGACTGTCCTTTTTGAGTTATCCCCCATTTTTGATTACTATTATATATATATGCTCATCTGATCACGGTAATCATTGATAATTTTCAGGATTCCCCCACGACAACAGCTAGCCAGGTTACCCTCTCCACTTCGTGACGAAGACCTAGTGAGCGATGAGCTGTCAGTTCAGGGACCCTCACATGATCCCGTTCCACCCAGTGGTTCAGTAGTAGCCCCTCTATCTGGAGAGTGGCAATTAGTACCAGTAGCACAGGTCTAGGTTGAGCGCAGGTTGAGTGCACTCCGAGACTTCTAGCGTTAGCGGCCGCAGAAGTTCTCCGGGGACCCGGATCCCCAAGCAGCGAAAGACTAGCTAGAGTCTGTGGACCGACTTTTCAGGCTGGTACGAACATCAACAGACCAGATGGTATCCCCAACTACCAGCCTTTTCCTCAGGACGACTGGGTTTTGGTGTGGGTTGGTTACGCGGACCCACGATGAGTCATATCTCATGTGGGATAACTTTCAGCATCTCTTTCGGGAGGAGTACTCCCCCACTTGTTTATGATCTGTTTAGATTCATGAACTTCTAGAGCTGAAGCAAGGGGGATGATCGTGGCACAGTACTCGGCCTGGTTTACCGATCTGACATGCTACTCACATGATATGGTCTGTGATAGTTACTTTTGGGTGCGAAAGTTTGAGGAGGGTCTTCATAGGGAGATCTGTTCTAGTGTAGTGCCCCTATGCATCCCTACTTATATTGGGGTGATAGAGTGGGCACTTGGGACATAGAGCTTCTTGGATGAGGGACGCCAGCTGGTAGGGCCTAGTAGTGTCCACTTCAGAGCAGAGTCTTCGGTAGCAGGTAAGCGGTAGAGAGCAGAGCCCTAATCAAGGAGACCCCTCTGTGAGCAGACTCTGGGGCAGGGTGGTACACTACAGTGGCATCATAGGTCATCGGGGTAGTCAGGAGAGATCTGGTGCTATGCTTGTGACGTACGGGGTCACCTAGCATGGGACTGCCCGACCAGGCGTACCGAGCAGCCATGGCGGGAAGTGGGTGCACTGTAGTGGCAGAGCCAACGCTATGATCAGGGATCTCCCAGGTGAGGACATGGTGGTCCTCAGGGAGGCGGCATAGGCAGAGCGGCAGGACCTGGAGGTGGGGGTGGCGTTTCGAGGTCCTTCCACCACCACCACCAGGCGGCCCATGCCAGGCTCAGGGATTTGGCGGTAGGGGCCGCAGGTAGCTTCAGGCTATGGGTGTTCGTGACCCCCCAACACATGATATGGTCTGAGGTATGCTTTGTGATTACTCAACACTTGCTTAAGTACTAGTGGACAGAGGCACCAACCACTCTATTATATCACTGATTTTGGTACGAGAGTTGGAGATCCAAGTAGAGGCACTGACACCCACACTTAGCCTTGAGGTTCCTATAGGGAGTGCCTCATTTGTGACCTTTGTTTGTAGATAGTGAGAGCTATCATTCGGAAGAGAGAGTTTCACGTGGGACCTACTAGTCATCATGATGGAACCTTACAACGTCATCCTGGGCATGGATTGGATTTCTATGGTTCATGACCAGATTGATTTTCATCACAGAAGAGTCAGATTCGTGCATTCTGATGGGACAAGGTTCACCATTCTAGGTGAACAAGACCTCATGGCAAAGCAGACGGGTACTCTGAGCAGGAGACCATGGCCTTTTTCTCAACAGTTGGCGAGCATGGCTCTTGGAGCAGCAGAATCTATAGGCACCTGGATCCCTACCATTGTATAGGACTACATGGATGTCTTTCCTGAGGATGTCACGAGACTACTTTTGAGGCGAGAGATGGATTTCTGCATTGACTTGTAGCTGGGGAATGCCCAGATATCACGTGAGGCTTATCGTATAGCACCCACAAAGCTTCAGGATCAACGACATCAGTTGGAGGACCTTCGTGAGAAGGGATTCATCAGACCATGTGTGTCCCCCAGGGCCGCTCCGATTTTGTATGTCAAAAAGGAAAATGGGAGTTTGCTACTTTGTGTCGATTATCGTTGCCTAAATCGGGTGATGATAAATAACAAGTAACCTTTTCTGTGGATTGATGACCTCTTCGACTAGTTGGGAGGTGTGAAGTTGTTCTCCAAGATTGATCTTTGATCTGGCTACCACCAGTTGTGGGTTCGTGAGGATGACATTCCGAAGATGGCTTTCCGTTGTCATTATAGGCATTACGATTTTCTAGTGATTCCCTTTGGCGTGAGGAATTCCCCTGCCATTTTTATGGCTTTGATAAACTATATCTTCCAACTGTACTTGGACCGGTTTGTGGTTTTCTTTATTGACGACATACTCATCTACTCTGCGATGGAGGAGGAGCACGCGGAGCATTTGAGGATGGACCTAGACTTACACCGGGAGCACCAGTTGTATGGGAAGCTCTCGAAGTGTCAGTTCTGGATTCACGAGGTTTACTTTCTAGGGAATGTCATTTCGGAAAAAGGTTTAGTCATAGATCCTGAAAAGATAGAGAAAGTTCTTTCTTGGAACCACCCAATAATGCGTCAGAGGAGCAGAGCTTCCTTGGTTTGGCAGGGTAATACAAGAGGTTGGTTGAATATTTCTCCAGGATTGTTGCCCCTTTGACCGCATTGATGAAAAAGGGACAAGTGTTCACCTAGACTGATCAGTGCCAGAAGGCCTTTGAGGAGTTCAGGTAGAGTCTGACTAGTGATCCATTGTTGAGGCTACCATAAGAGGGCGTTGAGTTCATGGAATATTACGACACTTCAAGAGCTAGGCTCGAGTGCGTGCTGATGTAGCAGTGAGAAGTGATATCATATGGGTCGAGATAGTTGAGGCCCCATAAACATAATTATGTGACTCACAACTTGGAGCTGGTAGCGGTAGTCTTCCCCTTGAGGTTATGGAGATACTACCTTCTGGGTGAGCATTTTGTGGTCTACTCAGACCACCAGATCCTCAAGTACATCTTCACTCAAAGGGATTTGAATCTGAGGTAGAGGCACTAGATGGAGTTTCTGCGGGACTATGATTTTGAGATAGTTTACACTCCAGGGAATGGAAACATAGTAGTAGATGCTCTTAGCAAGAAGTCCCAAGCTCATCTATTGTGGGAAGCTTTGGAGCAATTGGCTTTCCTACATCTAACCTTGGTAGAGCAGGAGGGTACGACATTTCTACAGTCGATGATGCTGACTCCTTCTCTCCTTGAGTGTGTGAGAGAGTCCCAACTGGGGGATATCAACAGCAACAAGCTGCGTGATCAGATATCCATTGGTGACGCACCCAATGGGTATTCCGAATGAGGGAATCACAAGATCCTATTCTAGGGGTGATCTGTGGTACCAGTGGAGATGCGGGAAGAGGTGATGTTGGAATTCCACACTTCTCCCTTTTCTATACATCCCAGTGTGTAGAAGATGTATAGAGACCTTTAGCGGTTTTTTTAGTGGTCTGGCATGAAGTGGATCGTAGCAGAGTTTGTTTCTCGGTGTCTTACCTATTAGTAGGTGAAGGCATAGCATCAGGTTCTTGCAGGGTTGTTGCAGCCCCTTGATATCTCGAAGTGGAAGTGGGATGGCATATCTATGGACTTCCTCACATGGTTTCCGTGCACAGTGAAGGTCCATGATTCCATTTGGGTGAAAGTGGACCGACTCATGATGTCGTCCCACTTCTTTTCCATTAGGGAGCAGAGTTCGGTGGAGAGTCTATGGCAGCTATACGTTCGGGAGATCGTCTGCCTTCATGGAGTACCCTCAACGATCATCTCCAAATTTGACACGTGTTTTACGTCGCGATTGTGGCGAGGCCTACATGAGGCATTCGGGACTCAGCTATGGATGAGTACAGATTTTCACCCCCAGACCGACAGGCAGACGGAGCACACTATCAAGGTGTTGGAGGATATGCTCAGGTCATACGTGTTAGACATTGGCCTAAGGTGGGAGGATCACCTGTCCCTGGTGGAGTTTGCGTATAACAACATTTATCACTCTACTATCAGAATGGAACCTTTTGAGGCCCTATACGGGAGACCCTTCAGGTCACCATTGTGTTGGATGGAGTTTGGGGATACCTCCCTCGTGGGCCCAGAGTTGGTGTGGGCGATGACGGTAAAGTTCCAGGTCATTAATGAGCAGATGAGGACGGCTCCAAGCAGATAGTAGACTTACATAGACCATCAACACAGGCCTTTACAGTTCGAGCAGTGGGACCATGTCTTTTTTAGGGTCTCCCCGCAGCGTTGAACACTGAGGTTTGGCCTGGGAGGCAAGCTATCCCCGAGGTTCATTGTGCCCTTTGAGATCGTGCGTAGGGTTGGTGAGGAGTCCTATCATCTTTCTCTGCCCACACAGTTGGAGAGGGTGCATGACGTCTTCCATGTGTCATAGTTGAGGAAGTACGTGCACGACCCCACACACATTATCGACTGGGAAGAGTTGGACATTGAGGATAGATCCACCTTCGCGGAGCACCCATTGGAAATTGAGGACCAGAAAGGTTAGACTCTGTGTGGATGGACCATTATTTTGGTTTGTGTGATGTGGAATAATGGGAGGGTGCCGGAAAGCACCTGGGAACGGGAGATCCAAATGCGGTCTCTGTATCCTGAGTAGTTTTTGTAGTTTTGTTTTTCGAGGATGAAAAACTTGAAGGAGGAAATGATGTAACAACCAGGGTTTTGAGCCTGTAATACTTTGAAGTTTTCTTGATGTTATTCCAGAGCAGGGTGTTCAGAGGACATGTGATTCCGAGCCTCGGTGTGGACGGAATTAAATATTATGTGCGTTCACACTAGACACACAAGATAAATAGAATAACTCTTAAATAGTTGCTCGGATGGTAAAACTGAGGGCACTGTTGAGTCCGGAGCGTGCCTTTTACCCTAGGAGGGGTGTAACTTTCGTGGGCACGACCCTTCTGTAGAAAACACAACCTGGGGCATTTTCGTAATTTAGAGGCCACTGGCATAAACTTTGTAACTTCATAATAGAGGCTCAGATTAAAATTCTGAGACCACTTTTGTGCTCAGAACGTTTATTTTACCCTAGGAGCGGCTTAACCTCATCCCCATCGAGAGTTCGGGTACGGGCCTACTGGTAGATGTTTAAAATTAATTAAATTTTAATTAACTTTTCCTACTTAAACACATACACCCCTTCCCCCCCCATAGAACTTCTCCCTGGAGAAATCTTTCCCAACAAAGGATTCACCTCCCTTCAATCTCCCCCTCCTCCCTATCATGGTGTTTGCAGCTCCGATGGGTCGTTCGTGAAGCAACGTGTTATGCCCTTTGAGGTAGGTTCGTTGCGGTTCGTTTCTAATTTCCACATCTACTTAGAACTAAACATTAGCATTGAAATTCTGTTAAATTGTTGGGTGAAGGACACAAATGCGTAGGGTTTTATCCAAGCTTTCCAACGCTCTTTTCATATCTAAAATCTAAGTCCCAGGGCGTCCGGGGTGGCCCTAGGAAGTTTTCCGTCCAAACCTCTATTTTCCGGTGGTTCTAGGGCAATCTGGCGGCTCTGCACGGCGGTCCAGTGGGCAACGACGGCGGCGCGGGCTCTAGGCGGTGGCACGGCTCCTCACCGGTTTGCGCGGGTGAGCGGGACGGCGGCGGCACGGTGGGTCTCCGGCAGCGGTGCGGCCGGCTGTGGGCAAGTGGTTGTGGCCAACAATGGAACTTGTGGGAGGCCAGGGACGTGCACAGGCCAGCTTCGCCGGTCGGTGTGCCTTGCGAGATAGGGGTCGTCGCGACCCCAGGAGCCGACCGAGACCCGCGAAGCGTGGCTCTTGTGGAAAAGAGCCAGACCAGCTTAAGCTGGTTCTGGTGAGGCGGTGTGGCTGCGCGGTGAACCGTGGGCCGTGGGGGACCATGTGGTCCGGGCGGCCAAGCCACGGACCGCCGGTCTAAAGGGGGTGGACCGGCTGAACCAGTCCCTCCTACCCCGTCTCTATCCATTAGTACTAAAACGCCTCCTTCTTGCAAACTAAGTGTCAGATTTTCATGACATCTGAGCTGACGTGATCCTTCGATCGAGATGGATGTTTTGATATGGTCTAGGAGATTTTTAATTTTAGATACAGGGGATCGATCGCGCGACACGCCAGTTAAGTGTTATTTAGCGCCTCCCCGGGATTCTGGTTTCGGATGGTGCGAGCACATCCGGAGTCCGTTTAAGGCACCGTCATTGGCATTGTGACCCTAGTGTCGTGACAAAGTTGACCAGTGTTGTTTTAGGCATTTAAGACAGATTTGAGGCATGGTCCGTCATTCAAGCTGCGTGCAGTGTTTTTGCGACTTTTTCACCAGACGTCCATTCGAGGCATATGAACTGTCGATTTGGCGTGTTTTTTTGAGAGCATCACGATGGCGCAATTCGCCCGACCTTTTTCAAGACCATGGTGTGGACCCCATGAGATTCCATATAGGCAAAAAGCGATGTTGAATAACGTTTTCTCCGGGAGTCTGTTTCCAGCGAGTAAATAGTCTAACTCGCATGTTTATTCCCAAGGATTACAACGGTGTAATCTGTTTGGGCATGCGGAGCCTCTTTATAGATCTCATTAAATGTTGAAACATTAAAGGGTGTTGGTTGGAGGTTCCTGTGATGCACTCTGAACCAACGCACGGTAGCGATGTTAGTGACACCTAGTGATGGCACAGGCAGTGTGGAGTTATCAGACCAGTTCCGAGTTTAACCTCTAGCGGGGCTTGGCAGCGGGATACCTACCGGCATTTTAGGGTTTACCCTCCAGCGTGGCTGGGCAGTGGGTTACCCATTCACCTTAGGGTTTACCCTCCATAGAGGTTGGGTAGTGGGTTACCCGTTGACCTTAGGGTTTACCCTCCAACGAGGTTGGGCAGTGGGTTACACGTTGACCTTATGGTTTACCCTTCAGCTAGGCTGGGCAGATGGTTACCCGGTGACTTCTTTTAGACTAACCCCTTTCTATGAGTCTAGTCAGTGACTTTTCTCTATGATTCTCTCAGCAGGACCCTTGGTTTTATGGCCTATAGATGAGACAACATTGACTTGTGGGACTATTGGACATCATTGATGGATACCCTTAGAACTGTTGGTGACTTTTCTTGAGCTGAGCTTGGAGATGGAGATACCCTTACACACTCGTTTGGGTTTCTTTTTGATCATATATATCTATATACAACCTACTTTTTTACCACTCCTTGGGTTTAGTTACTCTTCTTCTAAGAGGGTCGGAGACGTGTGGGGTATTCCACGTGCTTTCCATGTCTAGCCCCTCTTGGGTTGGATGAGTCTACTTTCTTTCTTTTGTTGGGTTGAGTTGTGGTATCTCTATTGTACTCTTACACTATTCTTTTATCTATATAATTCTCACCATTTTAGTACCTCATTTGTTGATCCCCTGAGCTTTCGGGGAATCCTTATGAAAATATTTATACTCACCCATGCTTTGGATTTTCTTTTACTTAGTGTGCCCTTGCAGGCATTGGACAAGTCGATTGATTCTATGGAGGAGTGTTGAGGACACAGGAGCAAGGGCTGCGTTCAATGGTCATAGTAGAAATTTCAGGTGTGAGACTCACTAGTTGTTTACTTTTGTTTACCTGTGATGGGTTGTGGAACCTTTTGGGTTGGGCACGTGTTTTTCCATTTTTCTGTTTAGTTATCTTGACAGTACATTTCAGCACTTTCCTTGTTCTATTAGGCATTGATTCATGACTATGGTTGGGTTATAGTTTTTTGTACTTTGGTTTCCTTGTTACATTGTACTTCTTCATTGAATGGGTTGTGTGCATGTGTACAGGTACTTAGGCAAAGGCCTCCCCGAAATTGTTATGCCTTCGTCACTTGCCTCCGGCCCCTGGTCTATGGGGGTGGGCTTGGGGTAGTTGTGGCTCAAGACCGGTATGGTTGGGTTGCGACAACTCATCCAAAATAGATTTTGGAATAACTCAAAACTCTTTTTGTTCTCTGAGTTTCGTAAAATTAAATCCTCAATTAATCAACCATAATTTCTAACCCTATAAGAATTTGTAGCATTCAAAACAAATATAAATTACTTAATTCATAAATGTAAGCAAACAGTAGGCTTTATCAAAGAGTCAGCTCTACTCAATCTATAAAGGTATGTAGTGTGATTTCCATCAGACACATGTATCTATATACTTGTGTCCACTGGTTGTATCATATATAGGATTGAATATTCATATGATCCCATTTTTCCAAGACATAGAGTAACCAGGAGACATAAAGTGTGTCATTCCTCAATACCTACCCATACATTATAGATTGTTCGAGTATAGTCTTGCCAATTCGATGAATACGTCACATTACATTCCCTTTTATGGATTAGAATGTCACATTAACTTCATCTGATAGAGAATCACATCACATATATAATCTACGGATGGTCTGAAACACTATCAGTATATCTTAATAAGGGTCCTAGAAGATATATTCATCATATTAGAGGATAAATATCATATTAGTTATGTTCTAATGGATGACATGATCAGAAACACCCCCAAACAAAACTAATTAGATGGTCATCAAGGATTGAATAAGAAATATATCAAATTTTAAAGGGTATAATACTATTTATCATTCCAACCTCAAGTATAAGTAATTATAAATATGAAACATCCACCCAAAGTATATACACACATAGATTATGACCCTCCATGTGGTGTACATGGGGGCATCTTGAATAGAAAACTTATTTTTTGCCACATGAGTATATTTATTATATGTATATGAAATTATACTCATGCCAACCATAAAAATTTATGACAAAATATAATACTCAATAATAAACATAGATTAGGGATAAATCAAAGTTATACTTTTAGAGGTCAATTAAAATATCACATTGTATAAGATATGAAACCAACATGAATGAATAACAAAGTGGAACCTTCCTTTTTATATAACATGAAACATTTAATATTCTTAAAATCCTTTATTTTTTTTTTAAAAAATAAACATAACTATTGATCACTCATATCACAAAAGATAGAAAACTAGACATGCCTTATTATTTTTAAAATTTTGTGGGATTTTTAAACTTGTTATATCCTTATGGAATTCATAGCACATTTTCTATGTGACAACATGAAAAACCCCTCCCACTAAAATCATATAGATAGTAACATCTATAAAGATATTTTTGATTGAATAATGGTGAGACTTGGAAATTATATTCCATATGTTTAATTATTTGAACATAGTATTCAAACTAAATTACATAACAATATTCAATGTTATGATGTAAATAACTTTTTTGTCTACTTATAACTATTTCTAAGTTCATCATCATCATTATCATTTGATATTTTCCATCAATTTATTTATTGTGATTATTTTTGTTAAAACATAACTCTTTAAATTATTTCTTTACTAACACATCCTAAATTACTTTATGACATTATGTGAAATTTATATAGTTACAGTAACCACTCATTATATTTATCTTTACCAACATACGCTAAACACTTTTAGGATATTTGAGTGGAATCAAATTTTTTTAACTTGTTTAATATTCTCTTTATATAATTTGAACTAATATAGGTACAAATATACTATCATTAGCTTATTAGATACTATATTATCTTTAGACTAACATTCTCATATATAAATCCAAGTCCTATAAATATATTAGTATATTTTTTTAAATATAAAATACCCTAAAAACCCATATATCTAGAGGTCTAGCATCTTTAGTAGATTAGATACATAACACATCAACATAAAAATTAACTATATCATATTTATTTAAATATCCATAATATGGTCCAAAATACCATTTCACTTGTGTTACTACATAGAATATATTTGGGATATACACATATTAACCAAGTGAGTTATAAATACAAGTTATGGTACATGCATGATAATGAAATATAACATATGAGTTAACCCAACTAGAAAATCAATTTATTGAGATGGGTCATTTGCAATGGAAAAATGACCCATCATAAATAGCCACTTTTTGTGATGGAAGAAACTAGTCTCTTGCAAATAGTTTTGGTGGGATTTTCCACTGCCTAGTCCCAAACTCATTGGTGAAAGATTATTTGTGATGAAAGATTTAATTAATCATAAAAAATTCATCTATTTAACCTACATGGACCATCATTTATCCTCCTCTCCTCTTCTTCCACCTCTCCTCTTCTTCATCATATCCCTCTCCCGCACAACATCATTGATTCTCCTCTGCACCACACTACTGGACCTCACCTCAATGTCGCGCTACTGCACCACTACAATGCTCTACTATGCTGTTTCACCACTCTGTCATGCCACAAAATGTTTCTCCGTATCCCACACAGTCACGACACATCCAAATCGTCCAACCTCTATTCTGCTTCATAGAATTCTGATTTCATTTCCTTTTAACAAATTTGGGTTCGAAACTCTGTGGATGGGATTCCACTAGTCTTAATTTTAATTATTTTTTGTTTTATAAATTTTATTTATTTTTGTTCATTTTGGAAAACCATCGGTTTAATAATTTACCTATTTATGATGTCTAATCTGGTATTTAGGATAGATACAATTTTTTTATTCAATATTTTCATGTTAAAAAACATGTATCGTATGATCTGGTAATTTATCTATTTATCTATTTATCATGTATAATATTTTTATCTCTTTATCATGCCTGATCTATTTATCATTCCTGATTTGGTTTAAAATTTTATCTTTTTATCATTCCTGATTTGTTTATTTTAATTGATTTGTAGTTATTTATCTATTTTTTTAATTTTTTTATTTTTATGTGTGGTTATATATATTAACATGTGAATATTTAAATATATATTTAAAAAACAATATGTGTGATTATATATAAATATGTAAGGAATTACTTTTCAAAAAAATGTAAGTTTTTAAATATATGTATATATATATATATATATATATCAGGATTACAAAACATGTAATGTTTTATATATATTTATACACACGCATATATATATATGTGTGTGTGTGTGTGTGTGCTTAAATAGATTTAACATGTATATTTTTTTAAAAGTATAAGAATATATTTGATGTATTTATATTAATTATGAAATCATGATATAGATATAGATATATAAACACACACACACACATTGACATATATAAACGTTTTAAAAAATGACTAAGGTTTTTCATTTATATATATATATATATAGGTATATATATGTTGTAAAAAATGTAAATTTTTAATATATATATATATAAACATAATATATATACATACACTTATATATAAACATTGATATATATATATATTCTTATATATTCTTATATATATATGATTATATATATATATATAAGTTGACATATATGATTATATATATATATGATTATAAGTTATATATTTTCTTATATATATATATATAACGTGGATTTTTATTGATAAATATATATATGTTGTAAAAAATGAGTAAGGTTTTTTGATATATATGTGTGTGTGTGTGTGTCTGTGTGTGTGTGTGTGTGTGCCTATATATATCTCTTTGTGTGTGTGCGCGCGCTTATATATATATACACATATATATATATTAACAACTAAATATGTATATAATATATATAGATATAGATTTGATATGTATATTTGTTTCAGAAAGAGTCAGTATGCATTTTATATATTTATATTAATTACGAAATCATGATATACATATTTATAAAAATTATTAAAAATTTAATAATAATTTCAAAACTTAATACTAATATTTACTTAATTTATAATAATTACTTATTAATTTGTCAATATTATTAATAAATAGTAAATATATATGTATGTTTATATCCATGTATATAGAGATGATATATTAGTTTTTTGAAAAACATGTAAAAATAATTTGACGTAAATAGATTAGATTAATCATGTGTTATATATATATATATATAATGTGTGAAATAAATAGAAATGAGTATTTCTTATGAATGGTGAGAAAAAAGATTTAATGAAAACATTTTAATTAAACTTTATTTATAAGATTTTTTTATATTAAAAAAATTAAAAATTTGGTTTTATGAAAAAATGATAAAAATTTATAATATGTAATACTTATTTAAAACTTAGTTAATAATAGTTTGGATAAGTTTTTTAATACTTCATAAAAAAATATAACAATTATAAGACTTATTACAAATTTTTAAAAAATAATAATTATTAAAAATGTATTGTTTGTTTAAAAAAATTATAATATTTAATAATTACTGATTCATTATTATTAATATATTATAACTATTACAAATAATTATAAAATCCTAATAATAATTTTTAAAAAAATATAAAAACAAATATAAAATTAAAAAATTAATAACAAATTTTATTAATAATAATCATCACATAATTAATAATAATTAATAATTAATTTATAAATATTATTAATACATACTAATTATATTTTTAAATTAAAAAATATTATTAATAATTTGAAAATATGAGGAGATTATGAATATTTGTCAAAAATTTTAAAGAAAAAAATATGGGTAATTTTTAAATATTAGTAATATTTATTATAAATTCGAATGTTATGTCACGTCGAGGAGAAACCCCATATCCCAGGCCCAATGGTGATCTCCAATTTATCAAATGATACACAGTTTGATAGATATATTAAATTTTCATCATAAATTATAATAAAAATCTTAAATGAATTACCCTCATGTGTAATGTCACTTAACACTCAATGCTCACAAATGTTATGTCGTGCCTAGGGTAAACCTCACATCCCAGACCCAACGGTGACCTCCAAATTATCAGACAATACATAGTTTGAAAGATTCATTAAATTTTCATAATAATAATTTAAATAAGAATATCAAATGAATTACCCTCTCCTGCAATGTAACAAAACACATGATACTCACAAATCTAATGTCACGTCTAGGGTAAACTGTTAGGTCCACTAGGCTAGATACCCTGAGAGGGGGTGAATCAGGGTATGCCAGATTAAAATGACTACCTCTTTTGATCTTGTTTTGCTGTTAGACAAAAACCTCTTCTCTCTCCTTCTCGATGCAGAGTATGAACAAACCTTATAGCATGCACGAGACACATCGTTTTTTACTTGGTTCTCCCTCACTGGGATACATCCAAGGAGAATACACCGGCAGTGTGTTGATGTACCAATTCCACTATAAGTGCACTACTGTTTACAAGTTTGAAGAGGACTCATTGTCCCTCCTGGTTTACAACCACTCACAATTTGAGAACTCACTGCTCTCTCAATTGAAATGAGCTCACTGCTTCTTCAGAAGATCCTCTCACATTTTATAGACCTATTGGTCTCTTCATTACCACTAATGAATTCATCCTCCATTGTACGTAGATTCCCTATTTTAGTTCAAAGTTCATCCGCTGATGAATACCCTTTTTCCCCTGAACACTAGGCAACTCACTTTGGGACACCTTCGCAAAGCACCCTACTTCGCGAGGCTCCCAATTTCGAGAAGCTCAAACAAGCCTTCACGAAGCTCCTGCCTTTTCATGAAGCACTCTCACAAAAAACTCTCGTGAAGAACTCTCGTGAAGCTCAAGTCATCATAGAGAGACATCCATCGCGAAGCTCACTGAGCCAACGCGGAGCTCGTAACTTTCTCCGAGCTAGATTAGATGTCGCGAAGCTCCTCTTTCGCAAAGCACACTGCCTTCACGAACCACCTTCACGAGCCGAGAGAAAATATTTTTTTTTGAAAACTCTCTCTACTTATCTCGAGGGGTTCGAGGCCTATTTATAAGCAATTCCACTGAGCCTCAAACATTCTGCGCGAAGTCAACGCCACGTCATCACAAATCGTGAATCTCCCAATTTCCCTATGAAATTATGTGGAAATCGCGAATCATCACAGAAAATTTCTGATCGTAGATCTCATCGTAATCGCAGATCATTCTATCATATACTTCGTGCATTCACCATGAAGCTCCAATCACACCCCACAAAGCTCCACTCATAATTCCCTTCACCGCCACAATGCTCTTCAATTCCGCCATTCGCGAAGCTCGTCGTAATCGTAAAGCATCGTTGTCAACATTCTTCTAATCTTCTAAAAATCCAATACATGAATCCGGTCTTCATAAAACTCATGCATTTTCCATATTTAAATTATATCTTCAAGGAAATCCTTTTTTCTCAATTCTCACCAAACTCCAAATTTTGTACCCCAAAAATTTGGCAAACACTGGAAAATTGAGCCGCCTTGTATCTATTCTTTTATACTGCCTCCAGATCATCAATTCCTTTGTCATGGTTCTTTGTAAACATTGATCGTCAACAACATCTCTAGAACTCAAAAATTCACCATGGAAACCTGCTTTTTCAAAAAACACTATCGACCCAAAAATGATGCAATATTACCTTGAGGGATTTTTTTTAACATAAGCCACGCATCTTAGACCCAATGGTGGTCTCTGATTTATCACATGATACACATTCCAATAGATATTCTATTACTTTCAAAAAATATCATGTGTCGTGTATAATATATTTAATATATATATTGTATCTTTGTTGAGCCTCTACGTGCCCCGTAATCTAGTGTTAACCAAGTGCCTCACTCTGTTCATATTCCAGAAACTAATTCAAGATGGTAAAATATAATAATAATTATTATCTAGTCGAAATGATCAAAAATAATTATTCACATTCATGTTGTTTTATAGATGAATATGGACTCAAGAAGTAGACACCAATATCTACTATGAAATTATGATTGGATAAATAATCCCAAAAATCCAAACAGACCCGGTTTAAATCCTTTCTACATTTAAGGTGTTGAAACTTTTACATCATTTGCATTTTCAAATTCAGATTCTATTTCCAAAGTAATAATTAAATGTTTGTTCCAGAAATATGATCTTAGGAGATTCGAAACATTTGACAATGTTGGACCTCATCTATTACGTTTTGGTTTTTGGAAAGATTATATTTTTTGGGTATCAATATGGTGAAAAGTCTTCAGTAAAAAATAAAAAAAATTGTTTCTAGATTGATCATTTCAAAATTTAATACTTGAGGTTGTTGGTTCGTCGATTCCCGAAACAAGAAAACAGAATGATATTTCAAAACATCAATCATAACCTTCTCAGTTTTATAATTTGTAAGAATCCACTAAGGAGTCCTTATATCTGGGAAGTTAGATGAGAAAACTTGAAGATGTTGCAAAATTTATGGCTATTAAATCATATTTTGGAATGCCTAATAGTTTTTTCAATTAGATTTTATCTTTGTTTAAGTCTTTGTTTCCTGATATATATACATTACATAGAAGTTTCTATAAAATTAAAAGGTTGGTTCATAATATGGGTCTAAGTTATAAAAAGATCCATACATGTTCAAATGACTGCATCTTATATTATATTGATTATGAATCTTTGGTTAATTTTCATACATGTGGATAATTGAATTATAAAGCGAAAAATTATGGAAATTCATGAGTTCCCATGAAACAATTGAGATATCATCCAATTACCCCTTGTTTATAGAATTTATTTATGTCTTGCAACACAGATGGACTGATGAAATGACATAAATCAAATATTTTCATCACAAAAAAACATAAATCATCCATGTGATAGCGATTCATGGAAATATTGTGATCATATGAATCCTTATTTTTTTTATAACCATGTAATATACGGCTGGACCTTTCTAAATATGGTTTTTTCCATTTTGGGATTACGACAGTCAATATTCTTATTGGATTATTTTTATTACATCTTAAAACTTTCTTCATTGGATGTTGATGAAGGAACCATATATATATTTGATTCTATTAATTCCGGGACATCCAAAGAATAATATTGATGTTCATTTGAACCCACTAGTTGAAGAATTAATTTCGTTAGGGAATAACGGTGTGACTAAATTTGATATAACTATTGATTAGAATTATATATTTAAGGTTGCATTAATATGGATGATCAGTGACTTTCTAACGTATGTTATGTTATCTGAATGGATCACGCATTGTATAAAATTATTTCCATACTAAATAGATGAGAAAAAAACGTTTATTCTTATTAATGGGAGAAAGGTGAGTTATTTTGACTGTCATTGGAGATTTCTTCCTACGAATCTCACTTTTCGAAGGAATAGAACTAATTCTACAAAAGGTAGAATTGAAACAGATGCACCTCCAATAGTGCTATTAGGTAATAGGGTAAAATCTATGGTCTCTACATTACATCATGTTACTTTTTGACCAACTATAAATGGAAAAAAGATAAATGGTTTTGGGAGAGATCATAATTGGATAAAGCAGAGTATTTTTTGGGACCTTCCATATTGGTCTGATTTGTTGTTTCATCACATGTTAGATATAATTCATATTGAGAATAATGTTTTTGATAACCTGTTTTATACCATTTTGAACACACTTGGTAAGTCCCAAGATAATTTAAAGGCGTGGTTAGATCTTGCTCATATTTTCATAAGTCTTGTACTTCAATTATTTTAAGTTTAAAGATCACAAAAATTAATGAATATAAAATCATCTTACTAACTTAGTAAATAAAAATCTTTATTATTCAAGCAAAGGATTCGGGATTTTAGGTTACCATATGGTTATGCTTCTAATTTGTCTCATTACATAATAAATGGTCATATTATTGGGTTAAAAAGTCATTATGTTCATGTCATAATTGAAAGATTACTACCTCTTGGTCTTAGAGTGCTGTTGAATTCTTCAAACTGGATGTGTTGACAAAAATATCATATTTTCCATGATATGTTTGTGGAAACATTGTATTATGATGCATTCAGTTTGTAGTAAAATAAATGTTGTTTTAATTCTATGTAAATTAGAGAAAATTTTCCCATATGGCTTCATTGATTCGAGAGAACATTTAATATTTCATTTTCCATATGAAGTAAAATATGGAGTGCCAGTACAATTCCGGTGGATGTATCCTTTCGAGAGATGTTGGTAAAAAAAATAAAAAAGTGCATAATATGTCAAAATTTGATGTTTTGATTGCAGAAGTGTACTTACAGGAAGAAATTTCAAATTTTGACTATTATTATTTTCAATTGTAATATCCTTAGAGAAATAATCACATGGGTAAAAATGAGAAAAGCTATGATGACATCACAAACCATCAGTTTTCAATTTTTAATCGGCCTGATCTTGGTTTTGGTGGTTATCGTGAGTGATAGATTAAAGATGAAGAACATCATAGAGACTATACTTATGTTTACCTGAATTTTGAGGAAATGACATGATTTGGGAAGTAAATACTAATTCATTATTATTTCATTAAATATTTATAAAACAAATATTTATTTAAATTAAATTTTTTGTAGATTATATGATGAACATTTCAAAAATCAATTTATACAAATTACATCTACTGTTCTTGAAGAATGTCGGCAACAAAATTTTGCATATTGGTTTCAAAGACTACTAAGATAAGTTTTGTTCAATTGAATATAAAATAAATTTTTCATTGATATCTAGTATTAATAAAATTTTTTGTTTATAGTTAATACAACATGAATATAAAATTCATAGTTGATTATGTGTGCTCAAAAACCCTCCATCAAAATTGATAAAATATTATAATGGGTATGCGGTTAATGGATTTAGATTCCACACACGCATATATGGTGACTCAAAGAAATAAATGAATAGTGGTGTTCATTTGAGAGGATACCATCATAAGGAAAGTGAAGTTGACTTTTATGGAATAAAAGATGAAATAATTAAGCTACATTGTCTAGGACCAAATAAATTTACAATGTTTAAATGTCATGGGCTTGATACTGATTTAGGGTTATGAGTTCATCCCTGAAATGGAGTCTTTGACATTAAATATAATATTCTTATTCCTTTAAATGAGCCATTTATGTTGGCACATCGTTCGCATCAAGTTTATTATGCAACTTACTATGATGTTTGGAGATATTTAAATGACTAGTGGAGTGTGATAAAAATAAAATCATGTGACAATTAGTTTATTGAAAATGTTAAGTGTTCTATAGAAGTGAAAAATATTGAAAATTTTCAAGTAACATCCCAAAATATATCTCTTACCCAATTAGATATAAATATCAATTATAAAACCCTCTAGTTAATGGCTGATGATATAGATAATGTTGATTAAGTAATAAGGGATGTTGAAACTGAAAGTCATATAGAAGTTGAAAATACAGAATATGAGGATGAAGACATTGATGTCAATGAAAATATTGATAAATATGATGATTGATGTATTATATTCAGGTTATTATTTACATGCAATTATTAAATTCTTATATTTGTTAGTTTTATAAATTTAATATTTTTATTAACAATCTATTACAGGTATCATTATTTTATTCACACATTTATTAGTTTCTTATATATCACATACGTATTAAAAATCTCTTACTAGTGGGAATATTTTTTCATATGGATGGAGATGATCCTAATGATCTATTATATTATCTCACTGATTTTGGACTTCTTTCTGATGAGAATGATTTAGTTTCTCCTCCTCGGGCTAGTGTGCCTACTAAGAGGGGGTGTGGTCCTGCTCGATTACAGGTTGCAGATCCTATTCCAGAGTGAAAGACATCTGTTTATTTTTATCCTCATTTAAAAAGTTATGTTTAATTGTTTATGGTATTTATTTTATATTAACTAACATTATTAATTTTATAATAAATTTACGAATAAATATTTTTTTCAATTTTCACAGTTTTTCGTAGTTATCCGTTGGGCAGGCTGGTCTGATTCTGATAAATTATTTTTCTCATCCATGGGTATCATGGACCTTGTACCCATTGTCGTGCATGACTAGATGTTCAAACACTGGATTTTATGTAATTAAATAATATATAATTTTTAAAATTTATTTAATTAATAACATATATTTTTTAAATTGTCTTGAAGAAATTATTTTCTCCAATTTCTGATACCGATAGATGTATTATCCGAGATGCATGGGATAGTTGTATACATGATAGCTTTTATTAGATTCTACACAACATTAGAAAGTGAGCTATGAATAAATATTATGTTGTCATTTTCAATTAGTCTTGTGTCTCCCATCATCCTGACAATATATCATCACAGGAATAGGATGTTTTGTGCACCTTCTGGCTAGGAGAGTTATTTAGAAGGAGAGTATCATCTGGACATCAGAGCTAGGGGATGAAAGAGGTCACCCATAGGGTTAGGAATAATACATTTGGAATATATCAATGACATATGGTAAGTGATACTATTTATTAATGTCTATATATTTTAACTATAACATTTTTGTTATATTATACTGGATCCTACTAACCCATATATTATGGAGTTTGAAGTTTATAAGAATATCTATATTGATCCACGTATATGAAAAGTTGTAGGTGAATTACAATGCTATAATGTGGTTAGTGATTTTGTTTAAAAATTTCAAGAATATTAATTTTATTGTTATTTTAATTTTTCATTACAATTAAAGGAAATATATGAATCTGTGAATTCTCATTCATGATAGATTCAAGATGAGTCTGAATAACATGACACTATTGATTCAAGTTTCGATAAGGGGGCTTGGATACAAGAAACTCTGCAGGGTGTCAAGAAAGGTTGAGTGATTGGTATTGGTTCTCGACTGACACCTACTGGTTATTATGGTACTTATGTGATGGAATCAGTGATCGTGAAGGGAGATCGTGGAGAGTTGGCATCATTGTTGTCATATAATGCATAATATGAGGATAGATTGAGAGCTCATGATGAGATGATACGGTATTTGGAGAATGAGAGGGAGGAGGAACATGACTAAAAGTGTCTGATAGATGAGCAGATAATGGAGTATATGCGACAACTTCTATGTGGTGTTGGTATAAAGTTTTCTCCCCTATTCTTTTGACTGATCCCCCCAAGTCCTTTAGGTGATCCTCCTCCACCTAACGATAGTTGATGATTTATGGTGTTTTTATGAATTTTTTTTGTAATTTGGTATGACAAGCATGTTATTTTTTGACTAATGTATTACTTTTATGTTAGTTTTAATTTTTTTAATGTTTTCTAATTCTTTTTAAATATTTGTAAATTTATTAACTTTTTTAATGTTTTGAACAAATTTTAATTAATTTTAGGTTTTGTAATTATTATTAAATATATATTTTATTATTATATTTCTATATATTTAATATGTTAATTGATTTCAATAAATTAAATTATTTAAATTATATTTTTCATTTTTATTCTGTAAATAAATTTTATTTTATTTTATATTTACATTTTTTAATATATATATTTATTTATTTAAAAAATTAATACTTTTTTTAAAAAAATTAAAAGAATTTTAATTATTTTTTTATTTTATTTTTTTTTGGAAAAATTTATATTTTTGATTGATAAATCCATCCATATCAAATAACCTTTTGAGCCTTTTGGAATGGATTGTCATAAATGATTATTTAAAAAACCTTACAGAAGTCTTTTGTAATGGAACCTTTTTCTATTGAAAATAAATATTATTTGTGGAAGATCGTCGTAAATAAACACATTTGTGACTCCCCGATCCATGATTTGGTTTTTGTGATGGACTCCCATCACATATAATTTTTTTGCGATGGGAGTCCGTTGCAAGTACCTTGTCGCAATTACCTTAAATTATTTTTGTATAAGAGGAATAACATGATATCATCAAAGAGGAGGATCATATACATTATTAGATAGAATCATTGAATAACGAATATTATATCATAAAATATTGTAATCATAAAAATTTGGCACCAATATAAAACATGACAGCATAAGACTAATCAAGTCTAACAACCAAGACAACACTACATAGTATACTTGCCTTATTTCCTACGCACAATACATCATATCTCATGAGATTAAAACACAACCCAATGAATTGGTGGGATGTATAGTTCTTTCCCACCCATTACATAATTATGTATACATGTATATGGGTCCCACATGATAAAATAATATACATATATAAGGAATAAACATGATAAACACCATGAAAAGGAAATAGGTTGCATAAATTTTTCTCAAAGCACAACCAAATGATATATCATAAATATTCCAATGAGAAGAAGAAATTAATAGTTTATGTATATTAATATTTGAATAAAAAATAATAACCCTTAAATATGGAGTTTAAGTGATGATAAAGTTATAATAATGGAGTGGATAAGTAGGTATTAGAATGAACCTCTTAAATGGTGTTTTAAGAAATGAGTAAAATAAATTAATAAAGGTAAGTGTATAGTATTTTTCATAAAACACAAAATAAACCAAAATATTTTTTAGTAGAATGGTTATTATTATTATAAATAATGAATGATAAAATATTTTAAAAGAGTGAAACATTAAATGGAATAAGTAATAGTTATCCCCATTAAGTTTAGTTTGATTTAGGGAAAATATTATGATGAGAACTTGAAAGAAAATATATATATCCAGCAAAGAAAGATAAATTAAACAAGGTATATATGTAAGGAATATATATATGTAATATAAAATACGTTAATGTGAAGAAGATAAGATATATAGAGGGGGATAGGTAAATATAGAGAAAGCATAACTTAGAACAAAATAGGGTGGCATGGGAGTTCCTTTACCTTAAGTTTGAACTCACTTAGTATGTGAGTCTATCATCCTGTATAACCAAATTAATTTTACTAAATTATTTCTTCAAATAATTATTCATATATATTTAATTTATTATTTTACATTTATATTTATTTATTATCATTTTATTAAGATACTGTGTTATTTTTCACTTTCCCATGGATGTTTGTTTTACGGTTCCAAATACCCATTAGTTTATTGATAAGGATCACTAATCATGTTAAATGGGTCCATAACTCCATAAGTGTAATAATATGATGTTCTTATAATTTCATAAGTTCAGATGGTTCCAAATACACATAATTTCCTTAACCCATACATTGTTTAATGAGTATAAATTTTATCATTTAAGGTTTTGTTCATTTAAGATATTTTACCGGCCATTATGAAAATAATTTTTTATTTAATTTTCTATTAATTTAACCATTATAGAAAGTGAATGATATTATAACATGATTTCCAATTTCATATTTAATCATAAAACAATATATTATATACATCCATGAATGTTTTAATAGTAATTGAAAAATAACATCCTTATGGGTAGTTATATCATCCATGAGTTAATGTTTGTTTATGAAAAAAACTATTATCTCAATATATTGTTTTCATATTAATATTATAGTGTAATAATATAATATAATTTATTAAATAGTACCTTTATATTAGATATATGGTGAATAATAAGAAGATTTAAATTATTATAAATAAAAAGGTGTGTTTTAGAGTTCTTACATTACTTCTTTGGATGACTCCTTTTCTAATTAAGTTATGCCTTTGAAGGGTTGTCTTTTGCTGAAAAAAGAACCTATAAAACATGGATAAAGATTTAACTAGGGAATTTGGTAGAGTTTTTTAATGACCCATGTTTCTACAAACTAGAAGTTAGAGAAAAAAATTGAATTTTCCTATCAAATTCTTATAATGGGTAAAATCGTCTTTTGCCTATTATACGATCTTGGATAATTTTTATGACTACCTTTTTGGTCCTAAATTTGAATTTTTACACTAGGAAAAAAATTTGGTGGAATTATGTGTTGTTAGGATTTAACATAATAATTAATATTTAATATTTAATTAATTAAATATTAATTTTTTCATGCATTTCCATTCAATCAGATATTTTAAAATGGGAATCATATCGATATTATGTCTCTTCCATTGAGTCCATAATGGTTAGTTTTTTCTAGGAGGGTTATAAACTCAAGTAGGGCACCAAGACTGGGCTCATTTCCCTTTTTCTTTTTCTTTTCTTTTTTGTAATTTTCTTTTGCTGATTTTCTTTCCTTTTTATTCATCTCCTTCCCTTGATATTCATGTAATTCATATGGGTCTTCCTAAATCAAATTAATAAGATAGAATATGGGGTTCTAGTGAGATAAATATAGATATATGAAGAGAGGTACTGTCGTAGAGCTTGGGAGGAGCCGAAATGACATGAGACAGTCGTGGACCGTAGAAACAGGCAAAGCGTTGGTGGATTCCACTTAAAGGTATTCGATTTTTATGTTTTTTCATAATTCCTTATAAATTTAACATTATCAAGTTTAAATTTTTTATTATGACTAATTTGGTCCCCTTGTGGTTCGATCAATAGATTTTGAGGATAAAATAAGTGGTTCGGGAGATTTGAGGGGTTTCTTGTTCAGAAATACTGACGACGGAACTTGTAGTTCCGGAATACATGCCAAGTGTTATTTCCATTCATGCAAAATGATATTTAATATGTAAAGGCTGATTATAGGGTATGCACACCATGTACTGGGAGTTGCTCATGTAGCCGAGTACCCTACCAGCTAGCCCAAGTAGGGGCACATGACTATGCAGAGTATACAACCATACCCCATACGGGTTGCACACCATGTATAAGTAAATAACCATGCTATATACATGTCCATTCCATTTGAGGGACTTGGTTATGTATCCTAGGTAAGGTACACATTATGTACCTATCTTACATGTTAGTTACTTGGGATTTTACATTCCATATCCGATTGGAGTACATGCCCAGCTGAAGCTCTAGGATTACACGTCGTGTGCTAGCATACACATCATGTACAATCGCCTTGATACCCTTTTGAGGTATTTTCATATCTTAATGCCAATGATTCATAATTTGAAACATGATTTTTTTAACTTTGACTATCTTTCCATGTCGACCACTTTGATTAAACCATTTAGGTGATATGTGGACTCCTTGGAGGAGTTTCATGAATTTTTCCAAGATAGAGAGGTTCTTCCTCCATTGATTAGATCTAGTTATCTCCTAAGAGTAAAAATTTGATATGAGCTATGCTATGAGCCTCCTCTCAAGTATGATGTTCAATGAAATTTCCTTTTATTCTAAGAGGCCATCTTATAGTTTCAACCAAGAGGATACCATATAGGATACATCTACCTTACCACTATTTCAAAGTGTACCTTATGGTACACCTTTATTTGCATGTGGACCTTGGGAATCCCTTTTAATATACCTATAACTATTTACTCTTATTGAGGGTCACATATAGGATGCATATTTCTATGTACTATTTTGAGTATCTCGTTTAGGATGCCTCTATTTACTTATCATCAAGGATCCCATGTAAGATTCTTCTTTTTACTTTTACAGATGAGGGACCCGAATAGGATACCTTTGTTTCTATGTATACTTCAAGGATCCCAAGTAGTATGCCTCTCCTATGTTTTTTCTTGTGGGATCCAATGGGTGAATTGATGTTTGACTTACCATGATCTTGTATATCAGGTTTGGGGAGTAATGGTAGCATGTGTCACATTATAAACAATTCCAAACTTGTATGATTTTGAGGATATGATAATATTGGTGGTTTTAGGTGTTCTTCCACCCTCTCTATTTTATTTATGCATTCACCTATTTAATATTTATGTAGTGATGACTACTAGAGGTGCTTCCTAGTTTTTCATCAATGTTCTTGACATGATGTGATGTATATCTTTGGGATGACCAGTTATTGTTCCCGAGACCCTTTATATCTATTTATTTGGGTCATCCATACATGCTTCCTAGGACATTTCTTCTAAGTATTATTCTATTAGTATTTCCATACATATTACCTAAAATCCAACTTTTATCCCTTATTTTATTAGGATGGTATGACCTACATCCTGGGGTCCAACTCCTAATCCTTACATGATTGAATTTTACTATTACTATTATTATAAGTCCCATTATAGAAGATGCCAAAGGTTTTTGGGTGGTTTCTTTTCCCCTAATCAGCAGGATACATATGAGCTCCTAGAGGATGGACCGATATCCTCATTTTATGACTAGGATACCTCCTAGGATCAGTGGATGCACCATTATAGATACTCTAAATACTTTTCTAGAAGTGGGATGTTTACATGATCATTGAATGGTTCCATGTTTATATATCGGATCATAAGAGTATTCCTTACTTTTCACCTAAGGGTCACCCCTGGGGATTATATAAGTTTCAATGTGATGATTTCCTATGGATTGGGACCTAGGAATCAGACATTGGACATCATTACAAGTTGATTAAGTAGTTTAAAATCAAGATCAATTTCACATTTATAGGATTTTCCTTTGTTATATGGTACCCTTTATTTTAATTATTAGAAGAATGTATAGGTGAACCCAGGGTTAGGATATGTATCCCCCCGGCAGTGATGTCATTTACTCGGATACATTTCTAACACTGTCCAAATCAAGTATTTTTTTGGGATTATGGATCCATATATCATCTTAATTAAACATGGCTTGAGTGGTATAACATCCAACTTAATGTACTTTTTCACACAATGTATAGGAAATCAGGATTATGGACCCAAGGATTGAATGCTATTAATTTATGTTATTTCCCACCTTACTAATTTTTATTCATATTTATGTATATATATAAACATATAAATATAAATATAAATTATGATATAACCTTACGCAATTGACTAGGTTCATAAAATCAAGGATCAACTATAGTTTCAAGTTATTTATTTTATTTATTGTTTGAATTTTGGTATCGGCTTGGCTGGAAATTTTTCATGATCATGATCTTATAAAAGTATGTTTTGTTTATTTTTATTTACTACTTATGTATTATTTATTTACTACATGGATGATATATAGTTATTTATGCTATTTTTATTCTAATATGAGGGAATGTTCTTTCCATTCACATGCCCTAGTCCATTCCTTCTAGTCAAAAGCCTCTCGTGTATGGAGAGGCATGCTTAAGGTATTATGGCCAACCAGTTTGGGGTATGGTTTTAATAGCACTCAAACTAGTATGTTACAAAGTTGTATCATATATTCTCATTTCCTTTTGATTTAATATTTTGGATATGGTAGAAAGGTGTTTTATGAATTTTTCATAACCAGTGATGGTTATTAGACTCTTGCATCAAGAACACTTATTCTGGTCAGAAGTCGTATTTGACAGGGTATGGGATTATGATTCTTATATATGATTTTATATTTGTATAAAAAAATTCTTTGAGTTATGCACATTTTTTGTTGATGTTATGATTTATTTTCTATTTCTAGATCTTTATCCATTGGATATAGATTATTGATTGATTTTGACTCTTAGCCAACAAAGGGAAGAGGCGTATCATGAATTATATTTGGAACATATTATTCACATGTTATAGGTCTTCTTGTTTTTGATTTACTAATAATAGAGGCCAATTGCTTAAAGTTTCAAGAAAATATAAATAGTGTTTTTCTGTATTGTTTTTGGTGTAATTATACTCAATTAGGCTGATAGCCATATATTTTTGTATTTGGTGGAAGGCTATTTGGATCTATGGTGAGACATTTAATGGTGAGACTGATGACTCAATCCTCATTAAAAAGAGGTACAGTGACCCTTCTAGGTCAAGATGACACATTATTGCCATGTTTTGGACCCCAAAGGGGTGTTGTGTTGGAGGTTCATTTATTTAATGTGTTAGTAACAACCTATATAGTGTTTTCCTGTATATTTTGGGATGACATTGTACTTAACTGAACCGTATGTGTAGTATGACATGGGTCGTTGATACGATGTTGTGTGCATACTATTTTCCCTCATCGGTCAGATTTTTTATTTGATGGCATCGCAAATAATAATATATTCAGTTCATAGAGTACGCTACTGATCGGTACCAAGACATTTCAAGTGAACTGGACCTCAAGGGGGTATTCCCATATGCAGATTCCTGGTGAGTGTTAGTTCAATGTCTCTACTATGTTTGTATCATGGCCTCATTGGATCAATTCTTTATATGGATACTCATAGAGGGTCGAGACCATTTAAACTGTTTTTGATAGTTTTGATCCTCATTGGACGTTATTATCCTTAACTCCCTTGGATAGGTTTGGTATTTGGGCTAGGTATTTAGACCGATTTACATTATTATGAGACTCTATCAATTGGTTAAGGTTGGAGACCTAGTGTCCCTTAGTTGGACTCAGAACCTTATAGGTTGATGTACGTTTTGATAAAGGGAAACCTAGGAGAAGGGTTGGCCTGACCTTATGAATTCCATTGTAGTAAAATAAAAAGTTTATATGCTTGTTTGAGATCGATGCTTGGTTATTGCTCAATTTTTGTGATATAGTCATGTCGATGCCTTTATCTTTTTATAAAACACCTAGCATGATTTGGTATCACGACTACCTTTAATAGGTAGTATTATTTAGGTGTATATCTTTATTGACTAGTGATTCTGTTATTGCTGATGTAGTAGGATCACATGTAGATGCTCATGACTAAAATGATGTTTGGTGAAATTTAGTCATGGAATAAATCATGGAGTATGTGGGGTGCTCGCTTTGGAAGAGGAGTTCCAACGGTGATTTTGGATTTTTGTACTAATGTTCCATGAAGCATGGTCAGCTTAGCCTCATGATCTATGACTCACTGAAGTAGGAGTTAAAAGATAAAGATACATATTGGTTATGCATTGTACAATTTAAATCCTAGATTGGTGAGTGGTCATTTGAAATATAAAGGATGATTTTATCATGGAATTTACATGGGAATGATTTCTCTAGAGTTGTAGTGAATGATAAATTTCTCTCCATGGTAGAGGATACACTGAGAGTTAATTGGGTTCCATGATGTGGTTGACCCATGTTTGGACCTAGGCACAAATTTTTGGGAGATCTGTGGTTAAGAGTTTATTAAGGGGAAGCATAGCCTATTTTGATGTGATGATGACTCGGGATAGATATACATAAAAATCAATAGAATATTTGTGTAATAGTAGATATAAGTGATCATGATGTATCTTAAAATCATACTAAGTGTACTATAGAGTTTCTTATTTACATTTATCTTCCTTCCTTCTTAAATGTATTTCCTGGCTTGGTGAAGGAACGTGATGAGGTTATGCTTGACAAGAAATATATAGTAATATATATCTTTGGGAGTAGACCATTAGACATTTGATGGTGGTGAAACTAATTACTAATTTAATTCAAAGTTTTATATGAGTCTTTGAGCACTGAGTTTGGTTTTTGAGGAAACAATAAGTATAATCCTATCATGGGGAGTACGAGATTCAATGCAGTAAACTGTCCCCCATGTAATAAATTTATTGACGCTATGTGACTAGTCATTTTAAATTAAATTTAGATTAGTTTCATATATACTTGGGATGAAATAATGTGTATTATTTTTACCACCAAGGATTTACAGGTATGAGAATGTTTATGGTGGAGATAGTAAGGACCCATGTTTTTATGGACAAGAAATTTGAGAAAAAAATTGAATTTTTTCTATCTGATGGTTGTAAGGGGAAAAATGGTATTTCCACTAGTATATGTTCACATATAAATTTTTTCCACTACATTGTTCATGTAATAGGGTTTTTAACATAGGATGGTAGTATGGTTGAATTCTAAACAATTCTAATTTTAGCAAAATTATTAATATTTTATATTTCATTAATTAAATTTTGATTTTTCACACAGTTTTGTTTGGACATATATTTTGAAAGGATAATTATATTTCTATTATGTATTCTCCTTTGATTATAAATTGAGGAGTTTTTTCTCGGAAGGACATAAAATCATGGGGGTTGATGGGGCCAGGTTTGAGCCCCTTTTTCTTTTCTTTTTCATCCCTTTCTTTTTTATCTTTTTTTTATTTTTCTTATTTTCCTTCCCTTGCTTCTCATGTAGGAACCCAAGGGGAATCCTACTTCTTTAAATTGATATATAATAGAGACACGGAGATACATAAAGTAAAATATAGGGAAAGTGGTATCACCGTAGAGCTCAGGAGAAGACTGATCATTATGCGGCAACTGTGGACCATAGAGATGAGAAAAATCAGTCAATTCCAACCAATGGTAGTATGTTTTAATATTTTTCCATAAATCACCATATTTTAAACATTTTATTTTTTATATTATTTATTAAAACTTCATAGTACCCCTTATGGGTTTATCTATAGCTTTTTAGGAGAAAATAGGGGTTTCGATCAATTTAAAGGTTTTCTAATTCGAAAATACTGATCACACGACATGCAGTACAGGAACACACATCATGTGTTCTTACAATTTAGGGAAGATGATATTTTTATAGTATAAAACATGTATGGTTTATACAATCCATGTACTACGACGCTTACATGTTTCTAAGTACCCATCCAAACAGCCCACGTAGGAGCACATGGCTGTGTATAGTACATGACCATACCCCGTGTGGGTTGCACGCTGTGTATAAGTTCAAAACCATGCTATATAAATGTACATACCATATGAGGTAAATGGGTTAGTACCATGTGTAGGGTATATAATATTTTTTTGTCTTGCACATTATGTACTTCGGATTTCAAACTCCTAGTCTAGCTGGAGTACACGCCCAGGTGAAGCTCTGGGAGTACACATCGTGTACTGTGTATACACGCAAAATACTTCCCCCTTATTACCCTTTTGAGATATTTTTATATCTTAATGAGTAATAGTCATAATTGGACATATTATTAGTCCATTTTGAGTATCATTCTGCATAGATTGAGACAATGAAACCCTTGGGTGATCTGGGGACTTCAAGAAGGCATTCTGGTCATGTATCTTAGACAAAGAGGTTCTTTATCTTGTAATTGAATCTAGTATCTATTGAGAGTAATCCTTTTGATATGAGGTGCTCCAAAAGACTCCTCTATAGTACAAGGTTTATGTACTTTTTATTTTTGTACAGGATGTCATATTATGTTTTAATCAAGAGGATCCCATGTAGAATTCCTTGACCATACCACTATTAACAAGGGTTCCTTGTGGGATGCCTTTTATTATGTGTTGGCCTAGGGAATCAATTGTATGATCACTCTACCTATTTACTCTTATTTAGGATATCATGTAGGATTCCTCTTCCTATGTACTATTCTGAGGACCTCGTGTTGGATTCTGCTTCTTATTTATCATCAAGGATCCGATTTAGGATTCATCTTTTTTCTTTCATAGCTGAGGATCCCGGATAGAATTCCATCTCATATATGTAGACTTGAAGGATATAAAGTAGGATAACTCTCTTTTTTTACTCAAGGGACACAGTGGGTTCCATAATGTTTGATTGGACCTAAGCTAGTATGTTGGATTTGGGTAGATATGGTAGCAGGTGTCACCTTAGAACTCGTGTCAAACTTGTAATCCTGTGAGGCTATGATAGTAGTGGTGGGAATAGGCATTCCACTACCCTAACACTTTTATATATCCATTCACATATTTACTACTGATGTATTGATGATAACTATAGTTTATTCTTGGTTTGTGTCTAATGCACCTGAAACAATGTGACAACTAACTTTGGAATTCCTAGACATACTTCATGGGATATGTATTATTCATTTATTTGAGGTTCTCAAACATGCTTCCTAGGACATGGATTCTAAGCCTCATTCTATTAGGATTTCTGGATGTATTGCCAAGAATTTGGCTTCAAATAATTATTCTATTGGTATTTACATACATACTCTCTAGGGTTTTGTCTGTTGAGACTTACTTGAATGAATGTTACGATTACTATTAATGGAAGTCCCATTTTCATTAGTATTCCATGTTGATAAAGGACATATAATTAGAATGGTAAGAGTGTCTCAGAACCCTTGTATATGGGGTCTCTCTAGGAATGTATATTCTATTATTATTCCATAGTATTCCAAAGTTTTTTGGGTGGGAACATTTCCCCCAAGCATGAGGATGTTGATAAGATCCCATAGTATGGACTGATCTTCTCATTTTATTCCCAGTACACTCCCTATGATCGTTGGATGCACCATTATAGATACTTTCCATAAATGACTGTGAGTGGGGTGTTGAGTCGATTAATGAAGGTTTATGTATTGATATGTCATATTAGGAGGGTAATACTTACATATCACCTTAGGGTCACCCCCTCAGGGATTATCTGAGTTGCAAAGTCATTATTTTTTATAACCGAGACATGAGAATCAAACATCAGACTGAATTACAAGTGGAATTAGTAGTATGAAATATATCTTAATGCCACATTTATTTGATTTTACTTAACTATATAGTGTCCTTTATTATAGTGATTGTAGGTGAGTATGGGTGAACCCAAGGTCAGGACATGTATCCCCTTGTGGTGATGTAGCTTACTGAGACACATTTCCAACACTAGATGAAATAGTTATTTTCAATTGTAATTACAAACACATAGGTCGACTTAATCATACATATCTTTAGTGGTACAACTTCTCTCTTAATTCCCTTTTTATTAGGATGTCTAGATGATCAGGATTATGAACTCGAGGATTGATAGCTATTTATTGAAGTTATTTCTCACCTTACACATATATATTCATATATATATATATATATATATGTTTGTATGTGAATATATATATATATATATATATATAAATATACATGGTGACCTAACCTTGCTATCTTAACCGTGATCACGGATCAAGGGATCGATTGTGGTTTCACATTTTTTATTTTATTTTTTTTCATATTTGCCTTTGGTAGGCTTATTATATTGCATGAGCATGCACTTATAAAAACATGTTCTATTTTTTATTTATTTTTTTCTTCCACACTCTATTTATTTAATTTTTCGATAATATATAGTTATTTAAATTATTTTTTACTGTAATATGTTGGCATAGCCTCTCTACATACACACCCTAGACCCTCACTGCTAGTCAACAGCCTTTGGCATATGGAGTGGTGCTCTTAAGGCATTGTGACCAAGCGGCTCTGGGAACTATTTTAGTGTCTTTTGAGGAGGGATGTTAGATGTTTTCAAAATCTAATAAGCTAAGGATGTGGAGATAAATGGGGTGGTGAAGGGTGGTATTTATAATGGTGGAGAGAGGTGTTTTTGAATAAAATATTATTCTAAAATATTATAATAAGATTTTATATATTCAAATAGTTATCAAAATTTTGTTTCAATGGTAAGGGGATTGTGATTTAGTAGTAAATGGGATATTAAAATATTCATAAAACTTCTAAAAACCTAGAAACTTCATTCATAAAAACCGTTACAGATTATTGTACTTATACTATACTCATGTGGTATTTTACTATTCACATCCATAATTTACTATTTATGAAACTTAAAAAAAATCACCCAAACCATATTTTTATGTGATTATTAAAAAATAAATAAATAATTTTAAAATAATTTTCTAAATATGAGAAATTAAATTTTTAAATAAAATCATAATTTATTGAAATATAATATTTTTTTATGATACGATCAAATTTCTATCCCTTATATAAATTATTAATGATTTATTAAAATTATTTTGTTATTTATTATAAATTATAATGGATTTTAAAACCGTTTTATGAAAATATAATTTCATTATAAAATTATAAACCTATTATAAAAATGTATTTTAATAAAGATAAAACATATATGTTTCCCAAAAATATAATAATTGTTTTCCTCTGTCAATTTTTTTACCATATTTAAACATTTATTTAATTATATTGTAAGATAAATTTATTATATTTTTATTTCTTAGGATACCCAAATATGTTTTATTTATCTAATAGTTTGTTTACTATTACAGGGTTAGGTTACAATTCTTAGAAATCATGTTACTACTCAAACAATCATATTCGCAATGTTCTTATAGGTTTTCTACTTATAAATACTACCTATCTCATTTATTTATCATTATCTCTCATTTAACTCAAGGTTATACTCTTCATTTTCAATAATATTTATTATATTATTAATTTTTTTTTTATTTACAACGTTGTTCTCTAATGTGATTTTTATAATAGACCAAAGTGATCCAAATTTTCTTATTCTATTTCTTTTTTTATTGTCCTATAGTATTATTATTAATTTTACTGGGAATATTTAACCCCTAAATTTTATATTTTATTTTAATATAATAAATTATTTTTTGTTTTTTATTATGTGGTTAATTGTTTATATTATATTCCTAAATATGAAGTTTATTTAAAAGGTATATTCTATATATAATTTTTTGGGTCATTATAATCTCCCAAAACAATTCTCCCCCAAAATTTTATTACACACTAAGATAAAAACAATTGAGTGTACTATTTCATTTATAATTCTCGATCCCTTGTTCCTATTTGTTCTTATGATTCCCAAAAGTAGTTTTTCAAGGAGAGTTATCTTCTAACATAGAAAAATCGTCTCTTTAGTGAAGGATATGAATTCGTATCTCCTTATAAGAGGGATCATTCTCCAATTATACCACCTATATATTTAGTATATGTAAGGAATATGGTATATAATTCCTCAAGAGGGATATGTGGAACTCATCATTAACTTAAAACATTTTTGGTGGGAGAGATATTTGATTAGACACATCTTTGATATGATCAAGAATATAAAAAGGAAAACACATCTTGGACTTAGCTTTCTATTTTTTCCAAACCTCATGACTCTATTGTTAAATTCATGTTGAGGTCTTCTCCAAAACATTGAGGTGATACTCAAATATTTTTTAGATAAAATGAATAGTTTTTTTCCTTTAAATCCTAACCACTTTCCAAATGAGTGTCCTTTCATATAGGCACAGTGATAAGTCCTATGTAATGGTGATTAAGTGATCGATATTTGTAATCTAATCCACTAAAACATAAGGAATTACTTCCTTTAGATATCTTCAGAATACCCATGAAACAATATATTATGATGTTCAATTATTTCTATATAGGTATCAGTAATGGTTTCACCATCCCCTAGTACTTTTTCCTTTCTACATTCACTTATTATCATACCAAGCACATTGATGTATATTCAAAAAAACATTTGTTTATATTTTCCCACCAATATTGCCCATATAGATATTTATTCATCTTTATTATCCCTTATCAGATAGAGAATGTTGAGTTATGAGCATCATTTAATAGCTATTTCATTATCTTAGGCTCTATTATTTTGTAAAATTCTTTACGAAACCACAAAAATCATTTATCAATGTTGAACTATAAGGCATTCTTCTTCCTTTTTCCATACACCTTCTTTCATATCTCGAAATCCTCCCTCTATGAATTTTTAATCTTCTCTATCATAAATGGTTGATAAATAATTTTTGTAATGTGGGATTAAATTCCTTCCTTTTTTATTACCACAACTATCCTTTACATTTCTAATAAGATTGAATCATTATCAATCCTTATCATGGATATGGTTATATAGTTTTTTTTTACATAGAGAATATTCCACTTTATTCAGCTTCCTAAGATGGTAATAGATTAAGTAGTCATGGTCCTTGATCAACTTTACCCATATTCATTGAAAAATGTTGATCTCCTTTTGTGTGAATATATATTTAAATATATTATTAAAATTATATATGGCACACTTCTCTTTATAAATACAATTACTCTGAATAGTCAATGTAAAGACCATTTCATCAAACTCTAGATCATGTATTCAACAATTTTTCTCAGAAAACTCAATTATCTTAAGTCATATTCTATAACTTTATCATTTTTTAAGAGTGCATAGAAAAAAAATTATTTTATGCATCACTATATATTTCATATCATTCCCAACTTGAGGGTAGTGTGATTATACTTGCATTGATTGTATTCTTCTTCAAATCCTTGAAGATATCTTCAATTTCATCAGTCTAGATAAACTATAATCCATTATAAGTTACCTTGGTTAGTGTTTTTATTAATAGGATAAGTTCATTAAAATTCATAAGAAATACCCATGTAATCTGATTTAACCATACATCTTTGTTATAGATGCTTTTCTAGGCCATTTTTCAATATCTATTATCTTTTATGGATCTGCAAATATCCCCTTTCATATGGTAACATGCCCCAATAATGTAAATTTCTCCATAATTATTTCCATTTATTGTAAATTCTATAAAACTTATCCTTTCAAGATTTATTTAGTATATTACTCAAATTATTCTCATGTCCCTTCAGAGTATATGAGAATATCATTAATAAAGGCCCAAAACAAATTTCCAAGGTAATCTATATAGACTCTTTCCATCAACTCCATGAATTTTTTTTGAGAATTTGTGAGCTAAAATTGAATAATTATGAACTTATTTTGTATTTATCATGTATTAATTGTATTATTAGGAATATATTCCTTCCACACCTTCAATTAAATATATCCTAGTCAAATATCTATTTAGAGGTGTATTTATCCAATAATTGTTGATCTAGTAATTCATTAATATTGGTAGGGGATAATTGTTCAATATATTAATCATTTTCAATTCATAATAATCAATTCAGAGATGCATTTACCTTTACCTATACTTGAAAAAAAGGATTGATACACCACATGGTGAAGCAATTGTGAATAAGAAACCCTTTTCTGGATTTTCATATAGTTTCTTCTTTAGTTATTCAAATGAAATGGGGTATATTTTGTAGGTAATATTGGATATAGGTATAGACATGTTTATAAGTTCAATTAATAAATCAACCTCTTGGTTTGGAGGAAGACCAAGAAACTCTTTAGGGAATAAACAAACATATTAATTTTTAATGGTAATGTATTCAAGGATGAACTTATTCTTTGTATAAATAAATTTAAGAAAGTTATGATTTCTCATAAGGTAGAAATATCAATACTTGTTAATGACATTTAAAAGGAGATACATCCATATATTTTTACTTTAATAGAATTTTATGATTATTTGGAATATAAAAAGTGATTTCCTTCACCTTTATGTTGATGTTAGCTATACATAAATACATCTAATTCATTTATAATATTGAATTAAATTCTACCAAATGGAGTATAACATGGTTTTATAGGATATTTTTCACCAAAATGTTTATTGGGTAATAGTTATATACTTTCAATAAAAAAAATAACACCACTTGGTGGTTTCACTGATAACTCAACCTCTGTGTGTTGATGTCTTAATTGAATATGTCCACTAAAATTACAAGCTATTAAATAATTCGTAGTACTATAATTATATAATATATTTTAAGTTATTGAATTTATAATAAGAATAAATTTATCAGCATTATTCCAATTATAATAATTTACTAAAATCATAATAAAGTTAGTTATGAGAATAATAAAATTATTAATAATATATAAGTGAAAACTCTGAAATTAGAAATAATAACTCATAAATGACATGTATATACTTAACATATGTATTTATAGGTATCAATATAAGTTATTCATATTATATTTATTATTATGTTCTATAACCTAATCAAAAAAATATAAATTTATCTAATACCAAATATAACATCCTGATACTCATAAACATATTATATCAATATTTTTAACATAAAATTACATAATACACCACCTTGAAATCTAGAGGTCCAAAGTCATTTTTTGATTTGATATATAATACATTGACATAAAAATAAACTATATCATATTTATATAAATATATATAAAATGATAATAAATCTCATTAAACTTTTATTGTTTCATTGGAAACCCTGGGGACATTCATAAAGAAAAGGGGGGAGCTATAAAGGTCAATATTAGAACAAACATCACAAGGAAGAAAAACATATGAGTTTAAAGAGGCCTAACATGATATCATATAATATAAGGATCATATATATTATAAAAATTAATCGTGGAATAAATAATATGATATCATAAAATCATTTCATCAAAAGAATTTAGAAACAACATAAAAAATGAAATCCAAAGCATAATTCAAGTCTTTCTACCAAGACAACATAACGTAGTGTGATAGACTTATTAGTGTGCACCATACATGGTATCTCCTGAAATGAAACATTACCCATTTTATTAGGGGGTGTATAATAATATTCACACCCTTAACATTATGATATTTAGATGTATATGTGTTTCACATAATGGAATCATACATAAGGAATAATCATAAGAAAAAACCATGAAAAATAAATGGGTCAAAAAATATTATCCCAAAGCATAAAAAATGATGTATCATAAAGATTCCAATGAGAATATAAAATTAAAGGATTATGGATATCGATATTTGAATAAATAACGATGGTTATTAAAATGAAGTTTAAGTAAATAAAAATTCAAAATAAAGGATTTTATAAGTAGATATAGGAATGAACCTCTTAAATAATGTTTTGTGAAATGAGTAAAGTGTCTTTAAATAATGTTAGAGCATAGTGTTTTCCTTAAAACTATAAATGAACAAAATAGTTTTCCATATAATGGTTGGTATTTTTAGAAAATATGGAAGATAAAATAATTTAAAATAATTACATGTGAAATTTATTGAGGAGTTGAAAAGTTCACTTTAATTTAGTTTACATTAAATAGAATATTGAGAAGAGGGCATGAAAAAAAAATTATATCCCCATAAAATAAAGAGAAATTAAAATGGTTATATTTAGGGAACATATATATATAATATAAAATAATTTGATGTGAAGTAGAGAGAGAGAGAGATAAAGATCGGTTGAGAGAGAGATAAAGATTACCTCACAATAAAAGAGGGTCATGTGAAAATGATTAAGGAATTGAAAAGTTCCCTTTAATTAGTGATGCTTTAAATAGATGATTGAAAGGAGGACATGAAAAAACATTTATATCCCTATCAAAAAAGGGAAAATAAATCGGTATATATATATAAGAAACATATATACATAATATAAAAGAAGTTAATTTTAATAATAGAGATAGATAAAGAGAGGTAGAGAGAGAAATCATTGTGTAAAAGAAAAGAGGGTGGTTTTGGAGTTCTCTTACCTAAAGTATTTACATTCTCGATATGTGTGTATAACATCATGAATAACTAAATTATGTTTATTAAATACTGGATTTGTAACATTTTTTATATAAATTTAATTTTTTATTATTAATTTATGTTCATTTATTATCATTTTATTAAGATATTATGTTAATGTACACCCCCCTCCATTAATGTTTCTTTCAAGGATCCATGGTCAAATCATTTTATTGATAATTGTGGAAGTTTCTATCAAGAGAGTGTATAATTGAAAATTATGATAATATGATGGTGATGTCAATTTAGAATTCCAAACGGTCTCAAATTCTCATAAGTGTTCCAATATATACATGTTTCATTGAGTATAAATGTTATTATTTAATGGTTTGTTCATTTAGGTGGTTTTACTGGCCATTAATAACATTATTTGTTTTATTTAATTTTATGATGATTTACCCATTCAAAAAAATGAATCACATTATAATATCATTATTGAGTTCGTATTTAATCATAAAATATTTTATTAAAACCATCCAAGTGGGTGGTGATATTTTTTTAACAATTACATCCTTAAAGGTGCTTATTCCAACTAGGAGCAGATTTCTTCTTACAAATACAACTATTGTGTCATTATAATGTTTTAATGATAAAATTACTGTAGACTACAATCATATATTTATTAAATATAATCTAGATAAAAATATATTTAGTAGAAGAATAATATTTAATAAAATATAAATTAAAAGGTTTGATTAATATTTATTACCTTACACCCTAGGAGGAATCATTTTCTAAATGAATTATGAATTCTAAGGGTGGTCTTTTGATGAGACTGGAACCTCTAAAACAATTATGAAATATTTTTTATGCTGTTTTTTAGAGTTTATACAAGATAAAAATAATAGGGTGTGAGGAGAAGTGGGGTGGTGAAGGGTGGTATTTATAAGGGGGAGAGGGGTGCTATGGAATAAAATATTATATCTTCAAATAGTTATCAATAATGTGATTCAATAGTAACAATATTATGATTTAATAGTAATTACAATTCTGAATATTTACCTAGCTTTTATAAACCTCAATATTTCATTCTTACACACTATTATAAATTAGGGTACCAATACCGTACTAATTTGATATTTTACTATTCTCATCAATATATTTTACTATTTATGAATAATACAAAAACATCACCCAGGTCAAATTTTGACATGATAATTTCAAAATGACTTCCAATTTAACAAAAAAAATTCAAAATATTTGTGATTTAATTTTTTAATAAATCCCTTATTTGTTAAAAATATTATATTTGATGATACGATCAAATTTTTCATCCTTAGAAAAAATAATAATGATTTCATAAAAAATATTATTTATTAGAAATAATTTTAGTTTTTTAAAACCATTTTTTTAAAATAAACTTTTTTTTAATATTATTAAATTTATCATAAAAATTTAGTTGAACAAAAATAAAATATATATGTTTATAAAAAAAATAATTATAGTTTATTTTTTAAAAACTATTTATTTTATCATACGTAACACATTTATTTAATTTTATTACGATACTAATTCATTTTATTTTTATTTTTTATCAGAACCAAATATTATTTTACTAATCAAATAAATGGGTTACTATTCTAATGGTCAGGTTACTATTCCTAAGGGTCGGGTTACTATTCCAATGGCGATATTTCTAATAGTCATGTAGGTTTTCAACTTATTAATATTCCATATTCCCTTCATTCATAATTCACTCCAATTTATCTTAAGGTTTTACTATTTATTTTCCATAATGTTGATTACATTACCAATGTTTTGTTTTTTTAGTGTTTTTTCTGGGTGAGATCATTCTAGGAGACCAAAGTGATCCAAATTGTCCTATTCTGGTTATTTTATTTTATTTATATTTATTATATCATTATATTATTTTCAATTTTAATGGGTATATTATTCTTCTAAATGTAATATTCTAGATTTATATAATAAAGTATCATTGTTTTTTATTATGTGGTGAATCTTGGTTCGGGGCTCCTCGCAGCTTCAACGGTACCCGCTTCTATCCTTTTCATTGGTCGTATGAATTTCATATGCGGCGTGATTCTCCATTGATGGCGATCTGGGTGAGTTTCCCTAATCTCCCCCTACCGTTTAAAATCCCTCTATGATTCGTATGCTTGCTAACTTGGTCGGGAGATACCATTGCTTCGATAGCCGAACGGAGTCCCTGTGCCATCTAGTTAACCCGAGCGTATGTGTGGAGGTGGATGTGTCCAGGGTACCCTTTGAGTACGTCTGGATTACAGTGCGAGAGGAATTTGGGTGTAAGCAGCCGGTCATATATGAATTGTGGTCAGAGTTCTGTTCAGGATGTAAGCGGCTGGGTGATTCGCAATCTCTCTGTTGGTGGGGGGTTATGAGTCTCCCCAAGGAGGCGACTACGATTAGCAGCAATGGGACACAATTTCACGCCGAGCTCGAAGTGCCTGAGCAGTTTTCAGTGGGTGGGAATTCTGGATGTACCAATACAAGGGGCTCAACGAGTGGACCATGTGAGGCGGTTCCCATGGTGACTGAGGGTGCAGTGTTTGAGCTGAACCCAGTGGGCGAGGCCCCTGACCGTGCCGATGAAAGGGGCATGCAGGTATCGTAGGAGGTGAACCCCTTGGTGACTGAAGTTTTTAACTGACTGAGGAATGATTTGTGTGCACCTCAACTCCAGATGCAGGCTACTTCGAGGCCTGGGGTTGGGGTAGAGGAACCATCTGGAGGTGTCAGCAACCGGGGGGTTTCACAAATAGTGGATGATGGATTCTACACGTTGCATGGTAAGGCCTCTTATGCAGAGGTGATGAACTCGGATGGTGGCAAGCACAGAAGAGGAGTTACTCCCTTTGAAAAGGCAGGTAAGAGTGCGGCTACAGTCAGGGGATGTTACAAAGTGGTAGAAGGTATCGAGATGGTAAATCGGTTTGATGCTCTGGTAGTCGAGGACCTCGCTCAAGATGTTGGAAATGACTTGGACCGAGCCGATACGAATAAGGAGTCGTCTTCTGAGAGAGCATCTAGTGACGAAGGACCAAGCTGCTTTGCTGGCGATACAGAGGACGAGGATCAGGGAAGGTACCCTAGTCCAAGGCAGAGCAAGAATAGAAGCGTAAAAATGGAAATAGAAAAAGGACTACTCATATTTACCATTACCGATGGAGACCCGATTGGCAAAGAAGGTGAAGGACAAGTCTAAGGACTACGGCCCCAATCCTCTCAAGGGGGTCAGCCAGCAACGGGAGGTGGATGATAACCCTCTTGAGATGCTTATGAGCTCGGATGAGGTTATGCTTGAAACTGTTCTGAAAATCAATGTTCTTAATGAGGAGGCAGAAATAATGATGACGAATACTTTCAATTTGGACACTAATGATGAGAAGAGTGCATGGATAGACAAGTTGTACTTGATTCTGGTTTGGGGGTTCAACAACGGCAAGATCAATGTAGAGGAGTACATTCAATCATGGGGGAATATGGCATTCAGGTTTGAAGACTTTCTAATGGTGCAACTGGACATCCAGGTAAACACTATATCATGGAAACTGTTTAGAGAGGTTAACACAGGTAGGCTGCAATTCCATTTTTGTGACTTTGTTCTCCCCTTCAGTACCTGACATGGTTTCTCACTTTTTTCCTTAAAAGTGTTTGATAATAATAAAAAAATTAATTTTGGAGGAGTATTATGTGGTGAATGCATTTTATAAAAAATTATTAAATATTATATTTATTTAAAAGGAAAACTTTATATATAAAAGTTTGGGACATTTCAAATAAAATACAAAAACTCATTTATGTTAGGAAATATAAATTATTTATTTTGTGGGAATATTTAAAAAATAAACTATTATATCCATATCGTACATTGTATTATACCTTTTCAGAGAATTATTTAAAAAAAATATATTATTCTTTAAAATATTCCATTGAAGGTGGTGTATCTCTTTCCCATATACAAAAATTATCTTGGAAAACAATTTTATCCCAAATGAAAAAACACTTTTGATGAATCATGAACCATGTTAATCATATCATTTTATTCATAACAAATCCTTGTTAGAAAACAACTTCTCTTATTATATAAGATATATAATATGAAAATGAACATCCTTAATATAGATCCATCTGATCTTGATATTTTCATATTAATTCAAACCCAAGATTTAGAAACTCGGTTCCTCATGATCCAAATGAGAACTGTAAGCTCCCTTGATTCTTTCAATTATTTTGAACTCTTGTATACTTTGAATGTATGTAAATCAAACATTTGGTATCTTATACTATTAAAAATAAAATAATTGATGCAATAGTATTGACACCCATCATGGAGTCACCATGGAGTATCCCAAAATCCTTAAAGATTTCCAAATAATTCCATCATGTGGAAAAAATTTACTCTTTCCTAAAGATTCATTTACATTTGAATACATGTCACTAACTACTCAAATAAAAAATATTGGACTTTCCAAATAAAAATTATTATTAGGGTTTGAAATTTTATCTAATCATACAATAAATACAACATATAAACCTAAGCCTCACATGACCTATTCATTTATCCTCAACAATTTGAGAATATAGAGTAAACTTCTATTGAACTCATTCATCTTGTTATTGTTGTTCAAAGAATGATCGCACTAAATCTCAATTGGGGGTGAATTGAGTTCTTCAAATTTTATTGTCTTATAAACCCACCCACTTTAATGTATGATGAGTTATGATATTTTCCTAACACAAACAAGAATTGAAAATAAATGAAAAAATAAAATTTAGAACATAGGATATTTATACTGGTTTGGGGATCATAAATCCCCCAGTCCACTCCACCAATTCTCAACTCCAAGAGCCTGTTGATTTTCACTAGACTAGTACTTTTACTATGGACTATCAGTAATTTTCCTATGGATTTAATGACTAAGTGAAATAATTATACACTTGTTACAATATCGAGATCCTTCACCCAGGTCAAAAAAAGATTTATAAAAAACAAGCCTCCAAGGTTCATTTTCTAGGAACCTTCACACTTCCAACATAAGAAAATATTAACAAATTTTATAGATGAATATCAAAGTTGAAAGATGCAACTAATAGAAGAGACGAAATTTAATGGAGATAATAATGAGATTATAAATAATCTTTAGGATATTCTTAGAAAAACAGAGAAATGGTGGACTTGAAAACAAAAATGTAGAGCTTGTATCTTCTTCTTGTTTTCAGGTAAAATAGAGCAACACACATAGAGCTTTTAGGGAGATAATTTAGGTGATTATTCTATTATTTTTTCTTATATATATATATATATATTATTTTACACATGTGAAAATACATTCAAAGCTTCATTTTTTATTTTATAGAATCATATCCATAAAAATTTTGTGTAATAAATAACATCCAAATGTATTTTTCTAAAAAATAACTCTACAAAATATACTAATGATTAAATTATCCTTGTAATTATTTTCATCTTTAGATACTTGAACCCCTTTTATGATTTATTTAATCATAAATAGGTAATATAATATTTAACTAATGCTTGGAATCATTAATTTTTGCTAAAATTATACGAATGTTAATAAATAGTAGGTTACAGAATGAAATAGCTGATTCTGGATCAATACTTAGCTAAATTCCACTGATTTGATTTCATATAGCCAAACTGATCCATTTAGTTGGACTTCATGTAGTTTTTTTCTTCACTTAGTTGAATTATTAATGTTTTCATTATGTACTCATTTTCTTCATATATCTTTCTTACTCCCATTTTTGAATTGGATGTAGCTGAGTGAATCATGTATCTATTTAAAAAAACGTATCTGATTTTACCAAGTATAAAAATCATGTAGATGATTACTCCATGTATCTGATTTAGATAGTAATTTTAATGATATATATTATTTTAAATGTACGTAATTCATCAATTTAAGTGATTTTCACATACTCAAATCTATGACATAGCCATTTTGCACAGGAGTTTCCTTCATATATTTGATTGACATAGTCAATTACTCGATGTTGATAAATCTTCATGTAGTTGAATCCCTCACATAGATTATTTTCCATACATAAAAAATTTTAGAAAGCTTCTATAATATTCATAACTAATAAAAGATTGTCTTAAACAATGATAAAACATAATGAAGACACTTAAAAACATAATAAATCAATAATATATGAAGGGTTTTTTAGATCATCAAAAACATAAAGGATATGGTATATACTTAAGAAAAGTTAATAATACAATAATATCCCCCATTTTTATGATCAAAAACTCATTAAATATTGAACGTGAAATTTTAATATATTTAAAAGGTATTTTTAAAAACAATTATGTAATTTATATATTTATTTTAAAATGTTGTGTTTGTCCTTTATTCTCCCCCTTAATTAGGATCTTCTATCCATATGGTTACCTCTTCCACTTGGTTAAATGTATCCCCATTTTATATTATTAAAATGGAAATTAATGGATATAAAAAAAGTAATGTATTGCAAGAAGCGAAGAACTGCAGATATTTAATTATAAAACTAAATTTGAAAATATAGAAAGACTAGAATTTAGTAGAATAGTAAATAACTCATTCGGGAAAATAAATAAATAAATAAAACACTAAATTAAAATAATTTATAGGAAAAAGGGATAAGATAAGTTAAATTAAAACAACTATTAAGAAGCACAACAAAGAGATAAAATAAATTAACATAAAATATCAGTAATAAAGTCATAAGAAATTGATAAATAATTATTTCATTAAGTATCAACATTTCTACAAAAAATAATCCGCTCAACTTACACAAAATTTCATAAACAACACACTAGTTAGAAAATTGGGTTTTATGGATAGGTTCAAATTTAGAAGGAGGTTATAGTTGAGAGGTTTCTTGAAGGTATGATAGGTTTAAGAGGTGGATGGAGGGTCCATCACTAGTGGTAGAACATATTTTCCAACTTCCACAACAACACTATCTTCATATCCAAGTGAAGATCAATCTATTGGATTCTAATAAGGTGCGCTGTGAACTCCTTTAATTTTTTTAAATTCAAAACTTAAATCATAAGTACCAGTAGGGGAAACTTCTAGCCTTTTTGGAGGTCTCGAATGTGATGTTTCTAGTCTGCACCATTTAGAAGCAAGGGAATAATAATCTTGGTTTTATTTTCCTTATAAATATGGGCTAGATAAAAAATAAAACTAACTATATTCTTAGTCCCTATAAAGGTATCTGGGGTATTGGGATAAGTGTTATTCTTTCTATTAGATAAAATAGAGCATCGACACACATGTCTATTACATTTATGAAATCAAACTTTTATAAATCTAGAATAGAAGTGGGGGATTTCATATTCATCTAGGAAACTATTGAGATACCATTGTTGAGGTTCCCTTTGAAGTATTCAAGATGTATAGTTTAGAAACTCTGAGAAGTACTAACTAAATATCGTATTGAGAACTCGAGGGAGCTATAGAAGTTTATGAATACAATATTTTCTAAAAACATTAATTGATACTTTCAAATGGATCAACCAACTATATAATGTGGCCTTAGTTTTATCCACATTGGATATAGGTTCTACTTTTACTTGAGATACTTTCTAGATATTATTTTAAAAATATTGAGAAACTATAAAAATAATAGCAGGTTCAACAATTTCTGGAATAAGTTCAGCTGAAGTAAGTATAAAAAGAGTAGTTGTAACTGGTTTTAAGTAAGTAATAAGTATAAGAGTCTTGTATAAAAAAAATCTTTATTCTGATATATTTAATTAGAGTTTCATGTGTCTCCTTGGACTTTAATGAACTCAAATATTCCTTTTATGAGTCTGTTTACAAGCCTTCATCTTCCTCATAAATATTTACTATAAAATATATAAATAAGTTATTATTTATGATTATTTGACCAATATAATCAGAAACTAAACCTTGAATGTGTTGAGAAACTCCAAAATATATCCATCATATTTCCAACAATTTATTCCACAAGTTATTACACTATATATTTCAAAGACATATTAGGCTCAAAACCAATCCTTCTAATATCTTGTATGGTGTACTAGAACTAATAAAAAAGATCTTTCTTGAATTATTTCATTAGTAAATATGTTAATATATCACAATTAGGATATTTAATTTGAGAGGATAAAAAATTAAACTCAAAATATATCTAATAAAGCTAATTCTAAATGTTAGGAACTACTATAGGATAATATTCAGAAGTGTAAGTTGATTGAAAAATCCTAAGAAACACAAACTGACATGTAACTACACTTTTTGAAGAGTGAAATCTGTCATTATATCATACATAAAGCTTTAAATCTCAAAAACTACATCCTGAGACATGTCAGATTGAATGATAGGAATATTTTGAATCATTTTCCTTCGAGAGTAAAAATAACACCAAGATCATTTATCTTATATTTGGTTTTACAAAATTCTATATGTCCATCTACTTGATCTTTTGACTCCATAATATCATTATAATTCCCTTCAGAGATAAAATATTGCATAGTATTCAAGTTTAGGATCATGTTAGTTTATGCTATCATTATCCTAACTAGCTTGTCAAAATCAGCTCTAGAAACTAAAATTTCCATAATTTGACCAATATCATCCTTATAGGATATCTACTTCTTCTTTAACTCATTATAATGTCCTATGGGATTATAAAATTTGGACATAATATTATGTGAAAAGGTCTTCATATTAGAAATTTTTGGACTTTTACTAACTTATGGTGCATCCTCTAACACTCGATGAGGTGAACCAACAATATCTGGACTGTGGGATATAACTTCATCTAATTCCAATACTATATATCTAGATCTATACCAGTTATTAGGTGATCCAAGAAAATTATATCAACTTCATGTTTCTCCACTCCAAGTTTAACTATGTCCACTAAAACTAGAACACTTTGCAATGTTTCAACTGGCCTTTCCTCATGACCTACATTAGTAATCACAAAAACTACCTCAATATTACGAACTGATTCAAAAGCTTCAGAAACATTATCTTATTATATATAAACTTTTTATTCTGTTACATGTCTAATCTATGGAACTTGAGGCTTTGTTATGGAAACTAATGACTCCCTCAACTCCATAGAAATCACCATATGAATAAGTCATGCTTTCCTAAGAGGTGTGGATTGAGATGGCTCCCCTAGAGATACACCTTCCAATACAATAGATCTTAAGGAATTAAATGTAGAATATCCAAAATATCCAACAGTCTCCAAGATAACTACAGAAATGGTATTACTTTTATGGAACTTCATAGACTCCCCTTCATTGATATCTAACTTTATTGTTATTAACAATAGGGATATGTGCCTTCCATTGGGATAGTAGTTTAAATTTCCCTTCCATTGGTAGTAGTGATGCATGAACATCGTCATATACTAGTTTAAGTTCAGCTTAATATTTATAATCGTGGAATATAAAATGTAAATTTCTTGAAATAACACATTTTCCATTTTTATATCTCTCTAGTGAATCATAGTACGAATAAACATAAAAAGATCATTCCATTCACCGTATAATCCCTTTATAGCCTTATTCTCAAGATCATAGGTTCTAAATAAGAACTTGAAAACCTCAGTTTGTCCCACTACACTTGTTCCGGCTAGAGATTAGCTAAATATAATCTCTACTTCCTAAGAATAATAAAATACATTGGACATTTCTAATTAAGAAACATGTATATATTTTCCATTAATATTTAAGGAAAACATATCCTCTGCTTCACTAAATGAGAACTCCACAATCCTCATTAGCTCGTTAGCTTCCTCGTCAAAAATAAAACCTAAAATATTCTCATCAAAAACAAACTCACATCCTCAAAACTGAGATACTTTCATCAGAAACATTTAGGTTACTCTTATCCAAGACACATCAATGGATTCCCCAGCTAAAAAACTACATGGCACATAGCTTTACATGGATTTCTTTAAAGAATAAGAGATACCATCATCTCCAGGATTACACATTCTCATCGTAGAAGATCAGTAGAAGTTTAAGAGGGAATCAACATAGATAAAGGGTTATGTTTCAAATTTTTATAGAAGTAACATAAGCAACATATAAATGGTTTGAGGCTCGATTAAAAAAATTTAGGTCACAAACCCAATTTTAAAATGGGTTTGTAGTTGATTTAAATTCTTTGTCAATTTTAACTTAGAAAAACAAATAAACAAAAACTATAAGGGAAAAAATTTATAAATACACATTATTTTCAATTTAAATATAAAAGTATAAATAATTTTTCAAATAAACTAAAACAAAATAAATTCAACTAATTTTTATAATGAAATAAAATAATTAAAAATTAATAATCAACTAATATATTGATATATAATAAAAAATGACTTCAAATATTTTCAATTAAAATAATAACAATTATATTTTAATAAAATAAACACAATCAACCAAAAGGTGATTAATAAAAATGTCAACTAACTTGTTCTCTATAAAGAACAATTCAAGAGTGATATCACCTTTTTGAGTATCATATCTCAAAAAATCATTCCTTATATCTATATGATTTTTTCTCAAATAATTTATCAGTTTCATTAAAATTTTGATATCAAAAGTGTTATAAAATTTTATTTAGAGTTGATTATAATTGAATCCAAAATCTATTAAGGTATTTTTCACCCATAACACTTGAGAATAAAAAAACTGGTAGATATTTACTATACTTCAACAGTATATAATCCAATGGAGTGTTTTTTCTTAATAGACCAGAGAACTAGGGATTTTCCTATAAAATTTAACATTCCTAAGGTTAAATTCCTATATAGTCTACAAAAACCAATTTCATCATCTGAATATGAAGTAAAATTAAAAGCCAATGTTTTTATAAAATTTAAGTAAAGATAAATTGTTCCTTTTTAATACTTTAAAATTTATTTGGATGCTTTAAAATTATATTCTTTGGGATTATCTTGGAATCTATAAAATCATCATACATCATAAATAATTTCTGGCCTACTATCAGTTAAATATAGTAGACTCCAAATTTTTTCTATGTATAACTTATTATCAGTCATTTTCATGGTTCCATCCCAATCAGTATTTTCATTAGAACTCATATGAGTTGTATATAATTTACCTCCTTTGAGTCCAAACCTTTTAAGTATGTCAATTATGTATTTACTTTGATTTAGTACATTAAAAAAATTCTTTTTTATAAATTTAAAACCTAGAAAATAATTTATCTCATCCATCATGCTCATTTAAAATTCATTTTTCATGAGTTTTGATAATTCACTAAATAATTTTTTTTATTTATAGAATGAAAAACCACATCAATATATATTGAAACTAAAAAAATATTTATAGATGATGTTTTCTTAATAATGGTAGCATATGCCTTTCCAACTAAAAATCCATTTGATAAAAGAAAGGATATTAAATGTTTATACCTAGATATAGGTGCTTATTTATAGCTATAAGTTCCTTTGGTATGTTTTAAAACTAAATTTGGAAAGTGTGTATTTTTAAAACCATGAGGTTTCTCAATGTAAACATCCTATATAAGAAACTTTTTCATCATTTAGATATAATTTCAAATTTAAGTGTCATTAATTATCTAGGATAATCCTAATGTCTTCAAATATAGATATAAGTGCAAAGTTATCTTTATAACTTATATCATACCATTGGTTATACCATTTGGAAACTAGTCTAGAATAATTACTAGGGATCACACCATGATCATCTAGTTTATTATAAAATAATAATTTTGTTCCTATAAGAGGATATTCATAGAGTCTATAAACTAATTCTCATACCTTGTTCCTCTTGATCTTCTTTAATTCTTTTTTCATTATTAAAACCTAAATCTCATCAACTATGATTTCATTTATAGTTTTAGGTTATATATGAGATAAAATGGAAGTAAATTATGCAGGGTTTCATACACTACTTCTAGTACTAATACCTTAATATAAACTTTATATAACAATACTTATGGGATTTTTTTTCAATGTTCTTGGATATCTAGGTTGAAAAGTCTCTAGTTCATTTGTATCTATCTTTCCAAGATTTGGTTTTTCAAATTCATGTTCCAAATAATCATCCTTTACATTATAAAATATATTTTTTGGTCTCATATTATCAAAATAATTTTTTACCTCATCATCTTGAGTAATTTTTTGATCAAAAGGATCACTTTCATAACATTTCACATTAGTTCCTTATTCATCAATCTATGATATTTTTTTGAAAACACTGTAGGCCTTGGAAGTAATATAATAGGAAACGAATATTCCTTCATCAGTATTTACATAAAATTTTCCAATATAATCCTTTTCGTTCAGAATATAAACCTTTCATACAAATACTTTAAAGTATCCAACTTTTTTATTTCTATTATTACACAGTATATAAGGTGTTTTCTTCAAAATAGGCCTAATCAAAATATTATTTATAATATAATATAATATATTTATAGCTTCATCTCAAAAAAATTTAGCCAAGTTATATTCAAATAAAATTTACTAGAAATTTATTACAAGTTCATATTCCTCCATTCAACAAAATTATTCCGGTCAGGTATCTCAGGGGCATAAAAAGTTTTATTTATACCATGTTTTGAAAAATATAAACTAAACTCATGTTTTTAAAATTCTCCTACAGTGTAACTTTTCAAAGAAATAATTTTTACATATTCCCTTTTTGAACCAATTTACATAAACATATATACCAAAAAAATATTAACTCTTTATACTCAAAAATAAAACCCAAGTAAATCTATAAAAATCAGCAACCAAAAAATAGAGAAAAGATTCTACTCATACTCTTTATTTTCAAAATGTCCTGAAAAATCCATCTGAATATGTTCTAGGGGAGATAAATATTCAAGTGTGGGTTTGAATTATTAAAAAATGCATTGTGTATGCCTCCTCCCACTCTTCCCTTTCTAAACATTTCGGTGGACTCTCCTCTTCTGGTTGCTCCATCTCCGATAGATCATCCCCCCTCAGAGGCATTCAGTTTATTCATGTTGATGCATAGCTAGATATTCCTAGTATGGAGGCTCATAACTTCCTCTATGGTTCATCCATTAAATAGGTTCTCCTCACCCCCACCCCACACCTCAGCTAGGCACATTTGGTGTCCCCATTTTCGTAGGTTCAGTTGGGTTCCTCCGATGTTAGATCGAGGGACGGAACTTTGGTGATCTCATTTCCAGAATCATCTTAGTATGAAGCCTCAGTGCATCTCATATAGACCTTTGTGGCATGGTTTAGGGTGTACAAGCCTCTATTGGGTATTTTTCTAAACTTTTTTTGAGTTTGGGGCGTGAATCTCCTAGCTAGAATATCGGATCATAATAGGAAATCATACCTTATAATTCTAGATTCTCAGTAGAACTCCATATATCGTTGGTCATTGAGCCCTAAATAGATCACCCATTAGCATTTCCACATCTTGTTATGTTCCATGGAAGTTCACTAAGGAAGGTATTACCTTGTGTTGGCGATATGGGTTAAACTTCCCAGCCTCCTACTGCCCTTACAGGACCTAGAATTTTTTGATAGGATTAGTGATCCCCTCAATGAGTTTATGTGTGTGGATAATCATACCCTTAATATTCTAGATTCTACAGCCTTCTAAATTTTCATTTTTATAGATATATCATCTCATCCTTTTTCTGATATGATCATATCAGTTAAACGATCAATGGAATTGATTCAACCCTTATTTTACCTCCCAACGCCTCACCCATATACAGGTTGTCATATCCTAGGACATTATTTATTAGAGTGTAGAAAGAGATAATCTCATCACACATCAATAATATAGGATAATCCCTTAGACATAGTCAAATATCCTTCCATAGTGGCTGGTCTCACTTGATCAATAGTCATCTCTACACTGGCGATCCTTGATGTGGGATTTGAATCTCTCGCACCATCCTCACCTCCTCTCTCCCTCCCTTCTGACCCTCCATTATTATTGACCCCCCATGTAGTGAACTCATCCCCTTTGTCCTTCATCTCTCCCCCCCCCCCTCTTCCCACTAATTCACCTCATGTTATCTCTAGATTAGCCAGATTTATGTCCAAAGGGAAGGAGATTTTTCTCTATGAACCTCCTCAGTATTATCCTCCACCAAGGGTTTTTTATCTTCCAACCTCCCTGATTTTCCTTTCGAACTATTATAGTGTGTTATCACATGTGTAGAATTGTCCCTCCTCCCTCTTGTTGTCATATAGTAGTGGCTGTATCATCTCCCAATCATCAGCGGTGGGGACTCGGTCACCCTCCATTGTTATCACTCCCACAAATAAAATGTTCATTATATATCAACTTAAGAAGATGTATGATTCTTAAAGGGAGAAAGATAAAAGGTCATCTTCCCCTGGGTCTAGTTATAGTTATGTCTTCTTTTAATGTTATTGTTGATCATATGGAATACATCTGGCCTCAGATCATGAGTAAAAAATGAAATTCCTCTCCCATGAGTTTTCAAAGAATAGTGTCTCTATTTTGGTGGTTCTTGAACCGAAGAAAATCCCTTCTAAGATTGGGGAATTAACCAAGACAAATAAAATGTATAATTTTATACATGGGGATCCTAATAAGCAACATATTTGGGTCTTCTAGAAATCTATTATCGTGGTTGAGAAGCTGGTGGTTAATGATCAGAATTTATCTTTAATGTGGAAGTTGAAAATTAGTATTTTTTCTTTTATTTTGTTTATGAAAAGTAACAAGTGAGGATTCATGACCAAAATTGGATCAAACTTAAATCCATTAACCTTGATGATGCACCATGGATGGTGGCAGGAGACTTCAATATGATTATGGATGCCCCTGAGAAAAAGGGTGAGAGTTATCTTCCTGAAAGTGACTGGATCATTTTCTCTTCCATCATAGCCCAGGAGGATCTCTCGGACCTGGGATATACTAGTGATAGGTTTACCTAGTGAAATAACTAGAGAGGGAATTGTTGAACTTGGTGCAAGTTGTACTGGTGTTCTTTTAACCTCCAAGTTGTCTCATTCATTCCGAATATATAGGTATTTCACTTATTTAGTTCGAGATGCCACCTATGTCTTCAACATAGGGAGGACCTCAATCATTTATTTTTATCATGTTCCATAGCCACTGCTCTTTGGAATTATATTACTGATATCTTTGACTGTTGATGGTTAATTGCTTATTCAATCTGCGCCTTGATCAAATGTTGTGTTGAGCTGAATCTCTCGCATCAAATCAGAAATCTTTTTCTTACTGTAGTTGCTGGGATCTTCCATGTTATCTAGTATGATAAGAATTCAGTTAGTCACAATAATTATTCTCACAATATTAATGTAGGTTGGTCTAGAATCCTCATTGCAATAAAATATGCTTCTATGCTGCAAAAATCCAACTGCGATAACTCGGTTTGTGACTTCATGATTCTTAGATGGCTTGGTATCAAAGGAATTTACAAGCAATCGAAGCACTATTTCAATGTTTTCTGGCAAGCCCCGCTTCCTAGCTAGTTAAAAATCAATGTTGATGGTGCTTCCAAAGGAAATCCAGGCCCCACCAGCTATGGGGCCATTTTCAGGGACTCTCTTGGGCATGTTCACGGCTATTGTTTTTGGAGGTTGTGGGTTTTCCTCTTCCCTTGAGGCTGACATGATGGTAGTGATTCATGATGTCAACGTTGTTAAGAAAAGAGGCTGGAACAACATTTGGATTGAAAGTCACTCCACCACTATTATTCAATCCATTTGGAATGGTGTGATTCACCTTTCTGGAGCTCTCACAGCGTGCTGGATGAAATGCCTCAACTCACTTCTGGAGATTAACTGCATCCCCACTCATTCCTATCGTGAAGCTAATATGGTGGCGGATGGTCTTTCCAACAAGAGAATCAACCAAGACATTACGTGGTGTGATGATCTTCCGATTAAGCTTTACCCTTTTCATGAGAAAAACTGTAATAAAATTTCCTCTTTCAAACTTTTGTAATCACCCTTATCTTTTTTAATAATAATTTGAGTCTTAGTCTTTGACCAACACATTGCCTTTTAAAAAAACTCACCTCTTCTCATTCATCATAAGATGGGAATATCAGGGGTTTAGTGCTTCTTCTTCTCCAATAAATGGTCTCACCACCTTGTAATTCTTTCTATGGTGTAACATTCTTGGGAGACTTTGAGCTACGGAGGGTGCTGGATTGGTTTTCACAATTAAATTTTTTCTCCTGAAACACAATCTCATATATTGGGATGATTCTCTTCCCTCAGTTCAGTTGAGCTTGGATGCTATTAAAATGGATATCACGAGTGTTGAAGAAATTATGGAGGATTCATGTGGTGAGGAAATTATATTCTCTCCTATACTCAAAAAACATAAATTTAATGAGATTTTACTAGAGAATTATAGATTCCTCTATAAAATTTCCTAGGCTACCTGGATCAGAGAAGTTGATCACAACGTGGATTTATTTCATGCCTATTTGAAGGAGAAACAATGTGGGTGGGATTAAAATGTCTCTCCTGAAGATGGATCATATTCTAGTGACCTAGAACGGATAGTTGGTATGGTGGATGTGCATTTTAATTCTTTATTATGAAATCATAACCCATTATTGTGGAAAGGTTCTCCCTACGTCTAGGACGATATCTTTGAATTGATCATGAGGTTGATCTCTTTCCATGTCAATGGCCTTTTATGAAGTGTTCCGATGAAGAAGGAGGTGTAGGAATCCATTACATATCTCAACTAGGATAGTGCACTAGGTCATGATGGGTTCCCCTGGGAAATTCTATGAAATCTTCTAGAATGTCATTAAGGATTATCTCATCACTACTGTCCAATACTTCTTCTATGTAGGATTTGTCCCTTGGGTTACATGTTCCACTACTATAATCCTTATTCCCAATGTGAGAGATCCCTCTTCAACCAAATATTACTAACACATCATCATATGAAACTTTACTTACATGGTTTCGGTTTCCATCATCGATATAAGGCTCTATATGTTTATCTATTGTTGTGTCTCATAAGAGCAACATGAATTTATCAATGAAAGGTCTATTCAAGGTGCAATGGGAATTTCTTGGCAGATGGTTGTAGAAATAAATAAGAAGTTTATGGGATCCAATATTGTTATCAAAGTGGATATGGATATGTCTTACAATCATCTTGAATGGGATTTCATCATTCAAGTCATGAGAAGCATAGAGTTCTCCAAATGGGTTGTTGACTTGTCGTTTTATTGATATAGCTCTCCTTGGTTCAACATTGTTTTTATTGGGAGGAGGTGTGGCTTCCTAAAATCCATTAGGGGGATTAGGTAAGGAGATCTCATCTCTCCCAACATCATCATCATGCTCCAAGATGTTCTAAGTATATATGATTCCTTTTTCATACAGTGTGGTATCCTTCATCCTTACCACTGTGGGGATCAATTCTCAAGGGTGTCTCAACTTTTTTTTTATAATGACATGGTATTATTAATAAATAGACTTCGAACTTATATCAGAGGCTTTAATAATATTATGTGAGATTACACCACATGGAATGTAAAAATCATAAACTAGGATAAGTGTTGCATCTTCTCCCATCCTATTTTTCAGAAAGGAGAAAGAAAAATATTGAATATATCTTGGGAATTCAAAGTAAGAATATCTACATGGTTTATTTGGGTTCTCCTGTTACTCCAATCATATTTTGAATAATGAATATTTAAGGTGTGGTTAATAATATAACTTATCATATTAGTAATTGGAATAAATAGTTCCTATCATTGGGTGGAAGGGTCACACTTATTAACAGTGTGATCTCATGAATCCTCTTGAATATCTTATCAGATATCAATGTGTCCAAGTAGATTCTAAGGTAGACTGAGAATCTCTTAAACTCTTTTATTTGGGACACTGAAGTGGAGGGTAGATACCAATGGGCCTTATGGATTAAACTTTTAATGCCAGTGGAGAATGGGGTTATCAACATGAGTAATTTATTGGAGCCAATGTACTTCCTATTGAGAAAAATACATGGGAGTTTATGGAGGGTCAATTCCTCTGAAGCCAGTTCATGAGAGTTAAATATGGTTATGGTCTAAGACAAAAAAGGAACCCTTACTCCTTATAGAACTCACTATATGAGCATATCCCAATTCTCAAAGATCACTCTCAATCTATTATGGGACATTGTTACATCAACTTCTAACAGGGATGCTAGGGTGGAAGGATATTGGGATTTCCAGGATGTATCATGCCCAACTTGACCTTCAAAAAGGATAGATCTCATAACTCATACATCTAGGTGATTATCAACCCCACCCATGAGATCACATTTGATAGCATCAGGTTGGAAGCGACCCCTGACCAATGTATATTCATGGGATCCTCACTGGATAGGTTCACTACTAAGACCTATAAGAAGATGATCCTCATACAGCCTATTAGAAACCATTTGGGAAATTTCTTATACTGCAAGCCTATCCCAGCTAAGTTTAATTTTCTAATTTGGAGAATCTGTTACCATGTCCTTCATATATAGTTGGATATTAAGAGTAAGGGTGTCAATTTGGCATCCAAATGTACTGTTTGTCTAGTTCACAAGTAGGAGACCATGTTTCAACGCTTCTTACAAAGTGAGTGGTCAGAAAAGTTATGGATATATCTAGTTGTGTTCATAGATAATTTAGGTTCGTGGTATCCTTTTACGAGTTTATTAAATGTTTGTTCGGTGGAATCAATACAAACAAACATGAAAAGAAGGCCTGAATTATTCTTCTTACATCAAGTTTATTGGTTCATTTGGTAGGCATACAATCAATCCCTTCACAACAGCTCCCCCCCCCATGATGGGCTTTGGTGGTGAGGTATAGGTTCATCGTTACTGAGATTGCGAGCCTTCTGAAACACTAGGAGGAGGACCCTTCTCCCAGGAAAAACATTTCTAGAGTATTCCAATATAACCCATACAAATCTATGAATATGGGACATTTGGTGTGTCTTTCTCAAACCCCCTAAGGTCTTATCATCATTACTGATGCAGCATGATGTCGGGGGTAATGTGGTGGGGTGTTTGTGGTTCGTGACTCGACTGGATTAGTGTTATTTGATTTTATAAATTTTTATGGGGTCGTTGACTCTTTATGGGTGGAGGCTAAGGCCATTATTAGTGGACTTGATCAATGATACTCAAGTAATATCAACTTTTCTCTAGTGGAAACAGACTCTAAAATCATCTAGAGCTCCCTCAAAGGGATTTCTTCTACTCATTGGAAATCACCTACTTAATTCATAAGTGCAAGGCCCTCCTCTCTAATGACTCTGAGATCCTCCGTAAGTGGATCAAAGGAAAACGTTTGGATGACTTCTTGGCTTCCAAGGCTATCCAGTACCTCCACCACATGGAGTTTTACACAGTAGGATCTCGTACCTTATGTAGTGTAGACATAGTTATTAGGGATTCTCTTGGTCTCTATTTCTATAGGTAATTGTGATATTTGTTTTCTTTTCCCCATTATTTAAAAAAAGACATATTTTTGTTATTGATAAAAAATGAAAAGAAATAATTTTTAGGGTTCTTGAAGTTTCATCCACTTTTATTTATTTAAAAGATGACTTGTGTTTATTTCCCATTTGGCATGTATCACATAGTTTCTTTTTTTTTAATTTAAGTTATGGTAAATCTAAATCTAAATTTATTTTTAAAAATTTTTCTAATTAATATATATTTAATTTATAATTACCTTGCCTTAAACAATAAAGGAACTTTATTTTTATTCAATAATTTAATATATTTCAAATTCAGAATCGTTTTAGGTTAAGAGTTTAGGAAAATTAGGCCATAACTAATATATAAAAACCATATAATACAAAGTGGACACATCCTATTAGTATCCATTTTTTCCATAATATAATCTTTTAAAATAAATCATGATTTATTTTCATGTAAAATGCACCTGACATTCAACTAGACTTCTTCCTTTCCCTTGACCATCCTTTAACCTAATGAAAATATTTCTTTAAACAAGGGATGATCTATGATAGTGATCAATCCTTCGTATAAGATATATCAGGATCACCCATCTCTCATGTTAAATAATGGGGCTCAACCCTTTGTATAAGCTATATTGGTCTCACCTGTTTCTCATGAACAATAATGGGGCCCAACCCTCCGTATAAGTTATATCGGGCTAACCCATGAGCTATAATGGGGATTAACCCTTTATATAAGTTGTATCGAGGATAACTGTTTCATATAATATTCCAGTACCGTGTCATTAATAAAAAAACTTTCATCATAAAACCCTTTTAAAAACTCTTTTTAATTCATATGGAAAACACTTTCTAAAAATATTGTTTTCCTTTAAAAACCATTTGCAATTCCAAAACACCGTTTTATTTGAAAACCCATTTTCAATAAAAAAATACTCAAAAAAAGGGAAATAGGATTTTTCATTTATTAAAACTTGTAAGATTTAAAATTAATCTATAAATATAATAAAAGTCTTGGTGGTGAATCACCATGTACGTTAAGAATAGAACCTCACTTTTGTCCTTTGTTGAAACGTTCCATATAAAACATGTAAAAAGATTCATTTTTTAATACCATTTAAAAAATATAAAGAGACATAAAATTTAATTCATAAATATTTTATGTCCATATGAAACCATTAATAAAATCTTTTTTAAAACATAGATGTTGAATAGAAAGAGAGTTTGAGGTAAAACATTAAAAAATAATTTTTTTTCTAATGAGAAGTCCTTTATCACTTAGGAAACACTTAAATCCTTATACCCATGAAATTGTTACATTATGAAACATTAGAAATCATTATAGTAGATAAATTCATGATATAAAATGTAAAACAGGCTGTATATACACCTTATAATAGAATATAGGTGCATAAAATCAATGAATCCATCAATGAAAGAAAAATTAGATAAAGACCCTTGCCTTGAGTATGATTCATCATGTGTTTCACTATATTCCTAAATAATAAACTTATGTTAATTATTTACCTTATTAAGAACATTTTTCAGGTTTATTATTACTTTTATTTCACTCTTTAACAAGTTATATACAATTACATAATTAATTAATTTTATGCCGGATGTTATAACTGTATTCGACCTATGTGTAAAAATTAAATTGTAGGTTGAATATGGTATAAGATATAATTTTTTAAACATATTAATAATAATAACCATGAAATAATTATCATATATATACATAAATTATACTTTCAAAACCAATCAGGGAATACTAATAAGAAAAATGAACTAACATTATGATCATGAAGACAATAGGGAGTATGTACGCATGAGTGAATTTTCTATTTTTAAATGATCATTATTGAAAGAAGGTAAATAGAATTTAACTTTATAGAATTATAATTATATAATAAATATCATATTTATTAATAATATTTATTTATATATATCATTATTGTGATACGCTCATGAAAAAAGGATTCGCGACTCTTTGTTGAGGTGGCATTCCACATGTCCACAAACGATGTTATCACTTTATGAGTGAGTGAAAAGGTAAGAAATAAAATTTTATATTATAATTACATAATGATAAATATGTCATAAATTTAATAACATGTAATTTATATCACATATAACCACTATATTTACCCTTGTTTCCTTACATGTTACATGTTAGTGAAAATGAATCACAACACTTCTCGAGGTGGTAGTCTGATGTACAAAAGAACGACGTTATCGTATACCTTAATTATTAGAATATAAAAAAGGTATATATGAAATAAATATGCTTGTTGAAGAACATTACCTCTTCTTGGGGTATTATCCTCTGGTTTTAACTAAACCCTTCCTAGTTTGTATTTATAAAAAGACTATGTCTTATAGGATGAGTGGATAGATTTTGGGGAGTTATTGTGGAAGGTTTGTGATGATTCAATTTTATTTAGTGGTGTGGATAAGTGGAGAGAGTGAGTGGCCTTTTATAGTGGATGAGTAGAATTTGTGTAAATACTCAAATGTAATCACTATTGGGAGGTCTCCCTTACCTCATGTGCATAAAAAACTGAAAAATAATGGATTTTCGGGAAAGTAACTTCTATCCAAACTTACATATCCAAAAAATAAAATCATTTTTATCATTTTTTACTTAATATTTAAGTTTACTCAAATGTACCATTTTTGTTTTTACCAGGTTAACTAGTTTTATAACCTAGGTAATTTTTCCTTTAAAATTATATTAAATTGAGAAATATTATAAATTTATACCAAATTATTATAAATATGATATATAATTTATAAAATAATAAATTACATGTGTCATGAAAATTAATTTTATCATTAGTTCATGTAACGCGCAAAAACACATCTTTAACTTTAACCGTGGAAACAAAGTTTTTACTCTTTAGGGGTAAATATGTTCATTATAAAAGAATAATTCATCCATGAATTTAACATATTTGATAATTATTAAAATTTTAAAATTTCTTATGCATTTTAAGTAACTAATTCATCTAAAAAAATTAAATATAAATTATTATGAGAATACAAACAAATATATACTTAAAAATATTGCGTATAACCTAACCAAAATATTTTTTGTCCCTATCCCAAAGCATTATAGACATTAAAATCAAGAAAGGTTCCCTTTTTGTATTTCTATTTACTTAACATATTATATATGTCACATTCATAGAAAAGTATCCCAATAACTCATATAAATATATCCAAAGGTTATAATAGCCTAAAAAATTCAATAAAATGGGTTTTTTTAGAAACTGGTAGGTCATTTTACACTTTATATTCTAATATTATCCCCTAAGTAAACTCACTTTTACCACAATAATTGTAATTAATTTTTATTATTTTCACTAAACATTATGGTTATAAGAGACAAAATCCACCGAAGGCCTCAGGAAAGCATTATAGGGAAAACTGAAGGCATATTTTGACTCTACGAACCATCCCGGGTTGGGCTGAAGGTTGTGCGTAAAATCCAGGGGTAGCGCATAAAAAGAACTCAACTGTGCGAAATCTTGTGCGACTAGAGGGATTTTGTGTGTGGGAACAGAAAATTATTGACTGGATGACTGATGGGTACGTTTTTTCACATCGTCCCTATTTATGTGCCCTTGTTATCGTTGATCACCTATAAATAGAGGTTCACCCCTCCCCCCTCACTTCTGGTGGCTGAAGAATTTAAACTGTCTCATGTGCGTGTAATACACCCCTTCTAAGAGAAAGATATAGTATTTAGGTAAAGGGTTTTTTGTGACATGTCTCCAAACGGTCCGCCATTGGGTGGGACCACTAGGGATTGACCCTCATCTAGTTCCTTTATTAATCTACTTGTGCCCAATACTCCCACATTTCATGAAAGCATACCTTTTTTGAACAATAATGGCGGATTGTGCACACATGTCTCCTATTGTGTGCAATAGTTTTCATGTGCGCGCCTATTTCACGCAAAACCCTTCTTTTTCATGAAATCCTCCCTCATGGGTGTTCCCTTAAGTGTGTATTCAATGTCGCTTCCCCAGGAACCATCTTCAGTATCTTATTAGGCATAACACACTTATCCTACACACCCTTCTCCTGTATGACCCTCCAGGTTTGTAAGAATTGATTTCAAGGTCCCTTGGGTGGTGCTTCATGTTGGGTTGCTTAGCATCATACTTCATTTCTTAGGAAATCTAATGGAAATTTCTTCTTCATATAGCTACACTAACGTGATTCCATCAATGGATCACTCCACAACCCTATATCCACATGGAATTTTTTGGTGACTTCCATTCACTAAGGATCAAATGGTACCATTCATGTAAGTCCTAGGGATGCATAGTAAACTCGCCTTGTCCAAGCTGTAGGATGTTAGACATCCAAACTCCATCGTCCTCAGCACATGACATTAAACTGTGGCCACACCCCATGAAATGTACACAGGGTGCCCCGCCTCAAACATTTTCCACGCCCACTGGTCTCCACAGGAGTGAGAATGTTCCTTACATGGAATCATATCCTCTTTGTTGGAATGGAATCTGTATGTGGGGAATGGAAACCATCCTAGTGTCAGCCCCCTTTCCTTTCTTGTGGGTGGTAGCATCCTTGCTCCTCCATTCTTATTTAGTGCACAAATTCTAGAGGATATATGGGCACTGGGATGTTTGTTCCCCCAACCCTCTCCCTTTGGGATTTATCACCATCAGGCCTCCAACCTTGAGTAAGTCCCAATCTCCATCTCCTTGGGCCGCAAACCACATACAAACCCCACTCTATTCCTCATGGATGCACCTTCCACGATGTGATTGTCAATTCTTTATTTCCACTGATTTCTCACACTGAGCATGACTCACGTGGGCTTAGTGTAAGAATAGACAATGGCATCCTCCCTGGTTTGCCTTAGTTAGTAAGCCCCAAGCCCCCATTCCGAACTACATGGACTTTGATCCTTCCCCCTTTCCGAGCAAGGTACGTAGGAAGCCTACCTATTGTTTATGTCCAACACCCATCGGTACCAAAAACTTCACATCGGTTTACCCCCATCCTTCATGACATTAAACTATATTCCCTTTTCCAACCTGCACAACATTAAACTGTATGTATATAAACTACCTGGGTTCTGATCCCTATCTCTTAGACATGGTACGTATGAAGCCTTCATGAGGTTCAACCCAACCAATGGAAATCCGTTGCAATCCCCAACCAACGGTAATCCATTTCAATCCCATTTTTTGGGACCCACCTCTCTAGTCCACCCCCTTGGGTGTTAGACCAACCCAAGCTGCTAACCATGTGTATCCCCAATAATCATCATCGGGTCATTGTCCTTCGATCACACCTTGATTCCATCGACCCACCAAACTCTGTGTACATTGATTCCATACCACGAGGATACATAGGAAGCCTCTCTAAGATTCAATCCTAACACTATTGTCACCTTCACATTGATTTCATCTCATTAACCATCCACAATCATCCAACCAAGAGAACTCCTCTTGCTATGCGAGGCTAAAACTGCATAAGCCCCAACATGTCTTTAGGATGGGTCCTTTGTGCACACCCGGATTCCATATCTCAACCTTATTGAACTACGTGGGTTTTGATACCTTTTGGGTACGTAATAATCCTCCCTGAGGTGAAATCCCAACCAATAGTAAACCTTGGTGTCCCCTTTTCCAAGACCGATCATTTTCTGATTAGTCACGGTAAACCTCCTGGGTGTCCCCTTCTAGGGACATGCCCATATAATCCACTTTCGTCAGTGTTCTGATCAATCTGATCCATCTCTACTAGACATTAAACTCGCAACATACCCCATGTTAAACATGGGAATCTAAGGGAAACCTCACATACATGCCTCTATCATAAAATTCCATGCATTCAACGTGGGATGCCTCGGGCTTCCACTCCCTTGAGAATTCCTATCATAAAGGAATGAAATACATATGTACAAGTGCTTCATTGACCAGACATGCCAGTGATGCCCAATGTGAGTACTCCCCTAACTGAATGTTTATTCCCTAACTTGACCCCCCGGGAATGTCCTGAAAGAAGCAGTTTAATTAAATGGCATCCACAAAGATATGGCATCGGGAAGGGATTCACAAACAATGTATTAAATATATAAGGTAGACATGGAATAAGCAAAGACCTTTGAGGAGGAATCCATTTAAGGAGAGACTGACATCCCATCATCCCATTTGGATCAAGGAGAAATGGTCTCGGAATAAGTTATGGATGTCACCCACCATTGGAAATCAGGAATTTTGGGTATAAATGTGACTATATTAAAGCAGAAAGACGCGACAGGAAGCGCGCCCCAGAGAAAGTGTCAGAAACATAAATGGTGAACCCAACGTGAACTTTTCTCCTCAACGTGGGAATTAGTAACATTCGAGGCATCAGAAGATAAGCATGCCACCGGATCTAGTTATCTGGTGTCAGGTCCCACCATGAAAATAAGGGTCCTAGCTTGAAACCCACTAAAGTTCAAGGCAGTTAATCATTGGGAATCTCGATCTGCGATGTTGTCAGTGCGGGTCTTTCGGTCCAACCATGAGAGATTAAACAGAATTGGAGAATTGGACATTGTTTTCTTACTATATATACTAATTTATTAATCTTACTGCTTTCCAGGACTCAAGAAACTGTTATAGGACAACGATCACCACCCTCCCATGGACGCGGGGACAGGGGTAATGTGAATGTCGTAATCCCATAGAGCTTCATAACACCTGTGATGACTCTCATAGCCATTGGTCACTCATGCCCCATCTCATCCTTAGAGATTATTTAGAGGAGGGAGATTAATACTCATGTTCGTCGATATAAACAAGAGGGGGTCATCCCTATAAGGGAAATAGACTGTCATGAACTAGAGGCCTCGGTGCCCTGACAATGTCACCACCCCCGAGGGCCGCACAGGGAGACACTCCTCCCCACACCAACCTCCAACAACTTCGGGGCCCTCTCCCCAGATAACTCCTATGAATCTCTCCCTTACACTATTTAAGTGGGGGATGTACGTGGCCTTTCGAATGTGACTTCTGTTAGGGGACTTCCAAAGAGAGATCCCACCCGTCTGCATCAACATCGCCAGCTAGTCCAGTGGACAAAAGAGAAGGTATCATGTACCCCTACACAACTTTCCCTAGTTCATATAACCCGACATCAGTGTTGGGTGAAACTTCAGGAGTACACCCATCAGGGGGCGTTATCTTCTACAAATTTAGTGGGCCGAGCCACCACTAGTGAAAACCATCAACCCCTTGTCACTTTTAAGCAGGGGAACCCCTTATTATAGATCAGGGGAATTATAAATCTCAGCTAAGACTAAGTCACCAGTCACCTCATGAACAGGTTGGATTGGCTCTCCCGGTCATCAAGGTAAGTGGCAATCATCACGGGACAACCTATGATAGTGTTGTTTGTTAAGAAGGTCCTCCCCATACCACCATCAGATGGGGAAGAGTTCCTCAACACTCTCACATCAAACATGGAGGTCATCACCATACACCCATTATCAGCTCAATCGGTGGTTCTTGCTGCCTTATTGACATCTGGCACAATGTTCTTCCCCAGGCCTCTAACCTCAGGTATGGAAGTTATCCTCACATACTAGGTTCCCGATGTGAGGGTCTCCCTTGTCCATCTATTCAATAGCATGGAGGTCCTCCCCATGTACTTATCAATATCAGTGGGGTTCCTCCCTAGACCATCAATCACAAAAGAGGAGGCCTTCCCCACTTCGTTGAACGTAGAGGTCCTTCCAACATCCAGCATGATCGATGTGAAGGTCCCCCTCATGCCACTAGTAACAGGGCCAGTTGGCATAAATGCCCTCCTCATACCATAGACGGTCACCACGAAGGCCTTCCCCGTGTCCCGTTTTATATTTTCCCAGGTGCTCCTAGCACCCCGGTTCTCCTAAGCGGGATTCCTCCCCACTCCAACATCCACTCACGCGGAGGTCCTCCCCACGTTGAAACTCTACCTTATCTGAAGAACCACCCTAGGGTAGAATGGTGGGTCATCACTGCCAGAGGAAGGACCCTGAGAAACATCAGATCGTAATCAATCCTATCTAATTCTAAGATTCATAATAGAAATGAGATTCAATGATGTAACCCTCACCCTGATCCTCTTTGTTAGGGATTGGGGTAGCGACCTGGTGTATTAGATTTTCCCTCCCAAAAAGTGTAGTTCATTGAATCCCTAAATCCCACTATAGGTACATCTAGAAGGAACATGATTTGACCCCTATGAGGTACCTCACTCTTCAATCATGTATGTCATCACAAGGATCATACTGCACTTCAATACGAGATCCCGGTGAATTATTATGGGGACCTGTATACCACAAGCCCTGGTCAGATTCATCAAAAATCGTTGTTTCCCTAGAACAGGAAGTAGCAATTAGTAGCCTGTCCTATAGGTATGTGGTGGCATAATTAGTTCGGTCCCAAGGAAACATCTTGATATGCGGCGGTTTTTCACTCGTACACCTTATTCTCCACCAACCGGCCCATCACCGCAACGGTCAATGTCTGTGTCGTTGTTGGTCCATCAACCACCTCCAGTTGATGAATGAGGAAATCAAGGGATATATACATAGTTTGTACAGAGATGTAACTTGGACATCCTCTATGCACATCACTTCCCTGAGATGTTCTGGCCATCAGAAGTGGAAAACTTCAACGCCCCGACAGCCCTTACCCAGGACGAGATCATTTGCTTCTGTCAAAACCTCGATATGATGCACTCTCATATCCAGCATGAACGGTTGGATTATTCAAAGTTTAAGAAATAATAGGATGGTATTAGTCATCAGTTTCGCCTAGTTGAGTTATCCGCACTTCTGCTGCTCCACACCCTATGTCGCCCGGTTATTATCGGGAGCTCTAGAAATGATGTGTACAATGATTTACTATGATCCACATAGTTATTAGGGAGGCATCCCCATATGTCCAGATCCCTAGCTAGGGGTAGTATGCTACCTTGCATTTCAGCCCTATCCTACACCAACTTGGTTGACTGGGAAACATCGAAGATATTCCTCCCGGCATCACTATGGTAAACATGGATGTCTCATAGATATTTACAGGAGGGAGCATGGGCCTCGGGTCTGAAAAATATGAGAAGCTTACTGGGGAAGAACAATGCCTGGAAGACCCAACAGGCATCCATACCTTCCACCAAAGGTAGACACTTGGCCTTCCTTCACCCTTCAAGTCGTTACCTCTCGCGTGGGAATCCAGAAAATGTAAAGAAAATATTGAGGTCATTAAACCATCTTACCCGTCTATCTTAGCACCAAAGATGGAAGAAGACCCATCAAAGTTTAATTTTCATTTGTAACTCATGAATACTAAAAATATGGTTGAAAATATTCTTGTCAAGTGCATTTTAGAATGATGAATAGATTATTGTATTTCTCGACCATGGCAGTAGGGGTAAGCACAGCTCCCCCTGGTGAGTTACCTCTTATCAACCTCGATAACCTCATCCGTCTAGATAGCGTAGAGGATGAGGTTTATGTCATGCGACCATGATATATGTTTTCTAATCCACCATAATTTCTATATAATTTTCCTCTGCACCCATCTCTGTAGGTTGTTCCCCCGGCTTCTCCATAGGTCGCTCCTCAGGCTGTTCCCCCAGTAGCTCCTTAGCTCATTACACTAGCCACTCGAAAATATACAGGGACCGCTAATCATGTCAGAGAACTCAACAATACAATGGTGTTCAGGTTCCCTCATCTAGACATGAATCCCCACAAATATTATCTAATGACCACCACCATCGCTCACCTCAAGGCTATTGAAACTCAAAAAGTGGAGATCACGCCTAATGGCAAGCCATATCTGGCATGGGTGGATGACATGCCAACACCAACAGGTTTTGAGAATCCCACATTTTACCCTTTCAATGGGACTGGTGACCCGCTATATAACCTTACCCACATCATTTCTAGGTGCATTCCAATTCTTGGAACTCCATCGTAGTTAGAATCTACCAAGATCTCTTGCTTCGTATAGACAATGGAAGGGCCCGCATTCGTCTGGTACAACCAGTTTCCCATTGTGTCTATAGATGGTTGGTAGGATCTTCGTAGGAAATTTTTCTACCAGTTTAGTTCCCCCACATGGAAGATGAGTATCATGGACCTCTTCAAGTGAAAGTAGAGGTTGAATGAATGGGTAGCAGGCTTTGTTACCATGTGGAAGGGTCTCATGTACTCACTCGATATGTTGCTGACTAGGGAAATGATGATAGAAATGTGTGTGGGGAATGTTAAGACTGAGCTCGTCCCTTATCTAATCACATAGAATTACCCAGGTGGGTTCTGAGACTACTTTGAAAAAGCGTTGTGTTTGGAAGAAGCCTTGTAGCAAGCAAAAAAGGCACGTTTGTTGCCTCCTGCAGCCCCTACAAGAAGAGTCGTTGTTCTGGCACAAATGGAAGATCCTAGAAAGCTAGAATTTTTTCCAGCTGAACCTCCCCCACAACCTCATTGAGGAAAATCTCATTTGGCTATTACTCAGGTTCAACCTTCAGCCCCAAATTGGCCACCGCGGAATTGGTAGGCACTGCCACGTAATGCACCACCTCCTCCTTTGTGAGACAATTAGGTCACTCCTTCACATCAAGCTCCACCTCCTCGACAGGTTCAAGCTCCCAGAGCCTTGTTTCTAGATAAAAGAAACAGAACCTACTCATTCAATATGGCATAGGTTCCTAGATATGTCATAAGTTCCTTAGAGCAAGGAATCCCGCGGTTTCTAGAATATAGGTGACTCGGAGAGGCTATTCTCCTAGATGCCCTAAATATTTTTCTTATCACTGGTTCCTTGGAAACACCCTCAAGTAGTGTTATGTGTTCAAGGATTGGATCTAGGACGACATTGATAATAACATAATCAGACTAGGTCCAGCCCTGGAAAAAGTGGCATGTGTGTCTCTAAGTCCCAACAATAATAGCAAGGGAAAGTGGAAACAAGTTTCTACTCATGGGTCCCATAATTATGACGATCGAATGGCTCGCAGAGTAGTCACTTGTACCCATGGTATTATCTATGCTTGTTGGAATCATCTTGAGCCTGCTGAGACTACCTTGTCACCTCCATTTACTACTTCTACATCAATGTGTCGGGTTTCTTCATCCAAGGAAGGTAAACGTTGATGACGCAAGGGAAAGAAATTTCCCCACTGATTCAATAGTTTCCCCATACTATCGACAATTTCATAACCCCATAAATGGGAATCACCCCTAGAATCCACCTAGAAATGGAGGATTCTTCAAGTTATGATCAAGAGTATGCTACGGAAAACACCATAGAGTTGGAAAATCCTTACATGATTCCTGATGAAGAGGAATGCAAGGCAGATCCACCTAATACCCTTAGTAGACATCAACGTTGACACAATCGTGGATATGTGAATCATCAGAAAGTGTTGGTCAGTGCTTCCAACAAAGTTGTGCATGCCACCTAGACCAGAAAACAATCCTAGCATAGATCTTAGCACATGTAATCCTCCCATCCGATCTCATAATATTCATCTCCACTATCGGATGTATTCCTTGATCAGGAAAATATATTATGACCAAGTTATTATCTATATCATTCAGCTGAGGCTAGACATCAATCATTTATACCTTTACCAACATTTGTTTCAAATAGTTCAACCAGTGTGAAATGGGATACTCCTAGAACCATCAAAAACCCTCTAGTAAGACCTGCAGTAGTGCTCATTATACCTCTTATCATGGAGCGACCTTTTGGCGGTAGAAACGTGCATCTAACACAAAAGTATGATGTGATCAAGAACCTTTCCATCATTCCTAAAAGGCTCTTCATACTTTAGTCCCTTTTCCTATCAAAATAAATACTTGGAGTGCTTGGGGAGTCTTTGAGAAGCCCCCTCTAGTTTTAAACAGAGGTTGTAGCTACAAAATCCTTTCATGTCGAGGCGGATGAACATACAGAATGCCAGGACATTATCTCATTTTCAGGAGAAGATGAGGGTTCTCATGTATGGGGTCACATCCTCCTGTTTTATACAATAGTCCATTTTAATGGTGTGTAAGTTCATATTTTTCTCATAGACATGGGTTCTGGGATCAATCTCATCCCGAACCGGACACTCCACACACTAGGACTATCTGAAGAAGACTTGAGTCCTTCAGACCAGAAGATCGAAGGGTATGACTGGAGAGAGCAGACACTGCTCGGCAAGCTTCATATAAAGACTCAGTTTGGTGGATAAATCTCCAAAACTAAGTTTATGTTTGTCTCACTAGACACTACCTACAATGCACTGATGGGAAGACCCTGGCTCCACTTGCATGTAGCAGTTCCCTCCTCATATCATCTGTGCCTAAAGTAATCCCTCAATGGTCGAGTGGGTGTACTCTAAGTTGATGCTTCTCCTTTTTCCTCTTGTGAAGCCCACTATTTGGATGCCATTTCTACAAAATCAAGGAAAATAGTTTTAAAAATAATGAAGTTGAGCATGCCACCAATGCCATCGAGCCATGAATGGATTTGGAAGAATCATTCAATTCCCAATTCAATGGTTGGAATCCACAACCCCAGACATGGGACAATGCTTTGTCATCTCTAGAAAACATGGGAAGTGTGCTCCCAAGACTATGGAGTGCCAGAAGATCACCTCATTTTCTGACACAAATCATGCTTGAGTGATCTAGGATCCCCCTAACCCAGTGAGGTATCGGGATATCTTCCCCATGGAAACAGTGATACATCATAATTTTTTATTCCGCCAAACAGGGATAAACCATCTTAGGCCGACGCACCACTACTTATTTGATATTATCTAGCATGTTCCCCTAGGTCGAAGGCCAGATGGAATCAGATCAACAGATTTTGTTTTCATGGTATCAGTAGTGCCAGATTCTCTCGAAGAAGATTCCATGGCAACTCAGGCTGGTACCAATATTCCGACAGATCAATTTAACTCATAAGAATCACCCCTTCCAATGATCCCCATACTGTGTAAAATGAGGATGATTTTTAAGATGTTCCTCCTGGATTTGAGGATGGTGTCTCCACCATCATCGATGAGTAGGTACAGGTGAATCTCAGTACCAAAACGGATTTGAAACCAATGTTGATCAGTGCAGCCATGTCTATAGAAGAACAACAACAGTATATAGATTTCTTGAATAAGAATCATGATGTATTTTTCTATCGTTATGATAATATTCCAAATATAGATCCTCTGGTTTCTATCCACCATCTCGGCCTCCTAATAAATCATCGTGGGTTCAAAAAACCTCCCAGAAAGATGCACCATTTTCACGGTTCCATGGTTGAGGCTGAACTTGGTAATCTCATTAATTCCAAATTTTTCAAGGAAGTCCAGTACCCCAAATGGTTAGCTAACATTGTGCTAGTCAAAAAGAAGAATGGACAGATCAGGGTTTGCTTCGAATTTTGGGATCTCAACTGTCACTGTCTGAAGGATGACATTCCACTTCCTACAACAGATCTACTAATTGATGCCACATCTAGACTCCAAGATCTCTCCTTTGTGGATGGGTATTATTTATACAATAAGATCTGAATGTCCCCTGAATATGAAGAGTTCACATCCTTCATAGCACTGCAACGTACCTTTTTTTATCAGTTAATTCCCTTCAGTCTAAAAAATACGGGTGCCACCTATCAATGTACCATGCACTGAATATTCAAGACAATCCTTGGGACATTGGTTGAATTATATGTGGATTATTTTGTGGTAAATTACCACCAATGTCATGACCATCTCACGGATCTCGAGAAAGCATTCAGCTTCCTCCGCTCCTTCCATCTGAAGATGAACCCTTTGAATTGTTCCATTGGGGTTACCTCTGGAAATTTTATCGGTTTTGTTTTCAGATACAGAGGAATCAAGGTTGACCAATATTAGATCAAATCCATCAGTTAGATGTCCCCTCTGAGAAACCTATAAGATCTTTGAGATTTTCCAGGACACTTAGCCTACATACACTTATTCATCCTGAATTTGGCTATAAAGTGTAATCCCTCTTCCCGACTCATGAATAAAGGCATCGTCTATCAGGGGGACGAGGAATTAAAGACCACCTTTGAGTAATCAAAGTAGTACCAGCTCCAGCCTCTGGTCCTAATTCCACTCATCCTAGGGTATCCATTGATCCTTTACTTGACTGCTCTGGAATTTTCCATCAGTGCCCTTCTCACCCAGAAGAACAACGAAGGACAGAGAATTGTTTGTACTATCTCAGCTGAAAAATCCTCAATACAGAGACTATATATACCTCCATTAAGAAGAGTTTCCCCATTCAAGTACTTTTGGTATAGAATCTGTTACATTACTTGCAGCACCACGAGATATAACTGGTGTCCCATGTGGATCTGTCAAATTATATCATAAATCTCCCCATGTTGATAGGTCGTCTAGCATGGAAGATAATAATTCTTCAATAGTTTGGCATCAAGTTTGTCCCTCAGAAGGCTATCAAGGGTCTGCCACTGGAAAAAAAAATTTCTACCCACCAAAAATCGGTAAAGAAGTCCTTAGATTTCGACTTCCCATATGAATCCATCCTTTCAGCAGATCAAGTCACACCATGTTGGAAGATGCATTTTGATGGTGCCTCATGGATCCCAAATGGAAGAAGGCTCAATGACCCCAAGCTCAATAGGGTAGGTCTGGGGATCCTCTTTACTATATCCTCACATGCCATCTTTCCCTATTCATTCTTATTATCATAAGGTTGTACAATAAATAAGGATGTCTATCAGGTCCTCATAATCAGCCTTAAGCTAGCTCTTGAGATTAATGTTCTCCACTTACACATGTAAGGGGACTCAAAGTTGGTCATCAAGAATACCAATGGTGACTAAATTGTTAGGAATCCAAAACTCATAAGTCTATTAGAACACACCTATCATCCGATGGCTCATTTCCCTACTCCAATAGAAGTTACTCATCTTCCTCGGTCACAGAACGAACAAGATGATGCCTTGGCTAGCCTTGTCACATATCTTGTATAACTAACTAGGACAATCTAATTATTCCTGTGGAACACCATAGTGTCTTCACTAATGTCACTCCAAAGGATGATGATAGCCAATAGGTAAGCCATCTCACCGTTGGGGCTTCCACGTCCGGACCGTCTGGTCCCCCTGAAATAGCATAAGAGACCCCTGATTGGACAACTCCCATTGTTGAGTATCTCCAATGTGGTATTCTCCCAGTATAGTCATCTTAACATGACAGGATCCAACGGTATGCGGTGAAATTCAACTTTTATAGTGGTCCCAACCTCAAGAAGATCCTCTATATACCTGGGTTTGATGGGGTTCTTCTTTTTTGTATTCAAGGAAGTTAGATATCCAAGGTTATGTAGGAAGTTCATTCCAGTTCATCTGGAGCTCATTATATAGGCCTAAAACTCTCTCATCAGATCCAAATACTGGGCTACTTCTAGCCCACCGTGATTCATGCTGGTATTGAGTTTTCTATGAAGTTCCACACATGTAAAATACAAACCAATTTCATGCATCGATTTTTAGAGCCTCTTAAAACTACCAAATAATCATGGACCTTCATACTCTAGGGACTTGATATTATGGGGTTGTATCCACCAGTGACAGACCTCTAATGTAGGTTCATCCTAGGCACTATGGATTTCATTTCCAAGTGGTTAGAGGCAATTCCGCTCAATGAGGTCAAGGCCCATTCCATCATTGACTTCATGAAATCAAATATCATTCTTCAGTTTGGAATCCCTCACTTCTTCCTCACCAATAATGGCACCCACTTCCAGGAAGCTAAACTGAATAAAGTGTATGATAAGTACAACATCCGTTCTGACCATACATCTCTCTATCATGAAAAATAAAATTGTCAGATCTAGGAATTCAAAAAATCCCTCTTGAATATTTTTTAGAAGATGGTTGGTTAGAATAAGAAACATTGGTCAAACAAGCATCCCCAATGCACTCTGTGCATATCGAACGACGACTTATAATACTACCCAGGTGACCCCATATTCCTTGTTATATGGAATTGAGTTGGTAATTCCCATTGAGATTCAATTTCCATCTCTTTTCACAACCATCTATAATAAATAGACACTAGAAAGAGTAGAAAAAATCTTTTCGGACGAACTGGAGGCCCTTAATGAAAACTGAATTTGTGCCTTACATAATCTAGAGAGACATTAGAATAAGATAACCAGGGATTTTAACTAAAAAGTTCATCTCTGCTGCATCCTTCAGGGTGACACGATATTGGATCTCATAAATCCAATGATACCTGGTTGGAATCCACCAAATTTGGAGCCCAAATGGGTGGGGCCTTATATCATGCACAAGGTTTTCCCCATGGGATCATAATCCCCAATCACCATGGATGGTGAGCATATTACCCCTCCCACCAATGTAAAATTCCATAAGCAGTACTTATCTTATGAGTACACAAACCATCTTCACCACCCAACATTAAACTGTGAGACCCATCGTAGATGAGGGATATAAAACCATCAGGCATTCATCCAGCATATAGTTCGAGCTCAATGAACATAAAATAAGATCTACCCCATCATTACATAACTTAAGAACTACGTATGGCTTGATTTTCATCCTCATGGGATATGTAGGAATTCCCAGACACTCTGTCCTTAGGTCCAGCCCTGAATTTCTCCATTTTTGGCCTCTTGGCCTAGGGCTCCTATTAGGAACTTGTGGTGTGGTATAGAATATTTTTTCTTCACTTACATTGGGTTTGCAACAACCACACCATGTGCCTCCCTCAGGAACACCCTTTTCCCATTTTTATCATCGTCCTTAACACAGGACATTGAACTGCATGGCCCCTTTAGAACTATGTCTGGCTTGATTCAAATCCTTACGAGATACATAGGAATGCCCAGTCATATCGTCTATGGGTATAGACCCAAGTCCCTTGACCTTTTGGTACCATTTTCCCTGCTCGATGGTCTTATTTCTACTCATCCTTCATGAATTTAAATTGAAAAGATGTCTGAGCTCTACAAACCTAAACAAAGATCTCACTTGTCTAGACCATATGACATTAAACTGTGATGCACAGTCTTACATGACTATAAATTGTTATGTCTTTATTGTATGACTTTAAACTACATGGTGATTCAAGAACTATGTTTTTCTTGATTCCAATCCTTATGGGATATGTTGGAATGCCCCGACATTTCATCTTCGGGTCTATCCCCAAGCTCTAAAAATTAGTAATTTTTTATTTTCACCCTCTTAGCCTTGATCCTTTCTAGATTCCATGGTGTGGTATGAGACCACATTGGTCCTCATTCATGTCGGGTTTTCAATAACTATACCATGTTTCTTCTTTAGAAACTATTTTTTATTGTCCTTACTGCTTGATATTGAACTGAATGGTGCTTTAGAACTATGTGTGGCTTGATACATGACTTTGTATGATATGTAATAATGCCCGAACATTTTTTCTATGGGTCCAGCCCTAGGTTCATCTGTCCTTCCCTCGGCCTCTTTTCCTGAGTTCTCTTCAGTAATTGTGAATGGTGTGGTGTGCAGGACCATTTCATCCTCATTCATGTAGGGATATCATGTCATGCCATACACACTTCCCCTTAGGGGATTCCCACCATTATCCATATGTCCTTACCTCATAATGTTAAACTGCATGGAACTCCAGAACTATGTGTGGCTTGATTCCCATCCTTATGGAATACATAGGAAAACCTGATCACTCTACATCAGGTCCTGTCCCAATTCCCTTGATTGTTTCATCTTCAAGGTCATCCATGATGTCGGTGAATTTCTTTTGTCCTCATTCACGTCAGTTTTGACTCATCATGGTATAAAAATTTCCTTTAGAGCCTTGCATTCCATCCTTAACACATGACTTTAAATTTCACAAAACTCAAGAACTACATTTGGTTTGATTTCTACTCTTGCAGGATATGTTGGAATGCCTAGACATTTTGTCTCTAGGTCTAGCCCAAAGATTATCCTCCTTTTTTGGATTTCTGTCCTAAAGTCTCTACTGGAAGTATGCAGTGCCACAAGACTTCTTTTTTCCTTATTCACATATGGTTTATACTTCATTGCATACCCCTTTAGAGGACCCCCCCTCTTCATTTCTGTCATTACCACATGATGTTAAACTGCATGGAATTTTAGAACTATGTGTGGCTTGATTCCCACCCTTATGGGATACGTAAGAATGCCTGATCATTCTATATCGGGCCCAACCCTAGGTCCCCTGACCTTTTTAGGGCCCCTTGGCTTAAACCCCTTATTAAAGTTCATGGTGTGATGTGGAATTATTTTTTCCTTGTTCACGTTGAGATTCATTTACCATACTATGCTCATCCCCTTTGGGTCATCATCCTTTCATCAATGTCTTTATCACAAGGCGTTAAAACTCCATGGGTCCATGGGATTATTTTCACTTTTCACGTCAATTTTTTAGGGCCCCATATCCTTTCACATCTGTAAGGACCCCCTGATAGTCTGGTCCCATGCTATTAAGTCTCACCTACCACCTTGGGCCAACATCTTGGAGGATCTTGAACAGCATCTGATGTCGGTCCTGTGTCTCAAATTTGGTCTGCAGTCAACCCTCAGTTGTTTGTCTTCACATCATGCCACACAATAAGGATGCTATGTTTCGAACACAGTCAATGTTTATCCTCCATATTTATCACCACCTCACTAATTCTCAAGTATTGGCTGTAGCAATTTGTGATTCCCGACCCATTTAATCCCTCCGTACAACAGATGTGCGTTGGAAGGGAATGTTGGTTTGGTTGAGATTATACCTCCAAACACACCCTTTTCTATTGTTGTGCACTCTCATGTGATGGAAATTCCTAACATCACTCCTTGTTTCTTACACCAAGCATGGATAACGTAAGCTTTGGAGTTCTAATAAGGTAACACCCACGTGTAGAGCTGCACAACCCCCTCTTTTGGGTCTAATCTCTATGACCATAAACTGAGATCTTTATCATCCTTACCTCGTGATGTTAATCTAAATGACACTTTAGAACTATGTTTGGCTTTATTACCATCCTTATGCGATACATAGAGATGGATAGACATTTTTTTCTTAGGTCTACACCCAAATTTCTCTATCTTTGGTCTTTCAACCTATGATTTCTCTAGGGAACTCATTGTGTGATGTGGACTCCTTTGGTCCTCATTCATGCCAGGTTTAAAACAACTACTCTGTGGTCCCCCCCCCCTCTGCGGATCTTCTCTCTATCACTACCTCATCTCCATCTCCATGATATATAATATAGGGAATTCTAGGTCCTCACCAGAGAGGTCTTGTTTAGACATGGGTTTAATCATGATTCAATCCAGTATACCTACCCAATGTGCTTTTTTCACGGTGGCATAAATCCACGAGTGTTGGACTTTATTCGAACAATCTGTCACTCCACCCCACACTTATATTTTACCTTTATTTCGATCTTCACCCTCTTTCACATTAGAAAGGACCCCCAAAACAACATGGATACTCATCCTTTTGGCTTTCATACCATCTTGGGTCAATTTCCCAGGAAGATATTGGACAAACAATTTGAGTTAGGCCCCATATTTTTGAATGTGGTTAGCAGATGACCCTCATTTGTTTGTCCCCATTCCAGGATAATGTGGTGTGGGTACTGTGTTCCAAATATGGTCAGCAGTTACCCTCATCGTCATGACACTATCATTGTGTTCTGAGTACTAGGCATCGTGATTCACGCCTTCCATTCCCCGTTGTTCAAATCAACTCTAACACCGTTGGCATCATCCCTCTCATGTACCAGAATACGTTAAGGGAAATCATTTTGACTGTTTTCAGAACCCTATTATCTAGTCAAGACCCTTCCACTGGCTCGGAAACTCTACACGTTATTCAAGCCCCATGTATTCAAAGGATTAGTAAGAACTCTCAAATACATAGTGAATAATTATGCAGTCACCCCTTGTTTGTCACACCGAGTATGACCCACGTGGTCTTAGGGATTGATTTCATGTTACACCATAGTTATAATTGAGATGTGATAATTAAAATAAACAAGCAAGAAGATAATAAGTTTTTGTATGTATTTTGGGATAATAAAACAAAGGGAGATATGTTTATAGGTCCTTACAAAACACAACACTTATGGATTGCCCCCTTTTATGGATTTCTCTAGTGTTACCACTTTCTGGATTGTAGACTCCAGAACAACTTTGTAATCCTTGAGCTCGCTCTCTTTGTCAGTAGTTATGGAGGAGATTTCATTAGCTTTAATCTGCATCATCTCCCAATTATCTTGAAACTCAACCATTTGATTGTTTTCCTGTATTGCTTGATCTTGGGATTTTACCAGCTAGGCCTTCAACCGTTTGACAATATCATATTGGTTTGTGATGAAAATGGATTTCTAATTTGGCTTCTCTTTACGATTTTGAACTTCTCATTCAGCCTCAAGGAACTATTTCATTCTCACAGATTTTTTCTAGCACTAGTCGACGGTGAAACATTGGCTACTCTCCTACATCTTTTAATCCATTTAATCCTAGATCACTGTATGAAGATGATGAGCATCCACCCCCCCCCCCCCCGGCATATAGAAGGAACAACCAGGTGCACATTGATCCCATTCTGGGCACCCATTAAGTTATTAGATGTTTGAGGAATCTCCTGATATACATATACCCCTTGAGCCACATTATATGGCTCCCCTCAGCTACTTCAGGATCAGAATCATCTATCTCCTTAGTGTATGTAGGTCGGTATTTGAGGAAAGAAGCCAGAGGATCAGTGGCAGGTCTCCCTCTGGCATTCCTCCCAAGGGGTTAGGCTCTTAGATATTTGTGCGACCTCCCTCACTCATCTAAATTTTAGAAATTTTTCCCTTACCAACTTTAGACCCTGTCCCAGAAGTGATATCATCGGTGGCCACAACCCTTTGCTAACTAGGTACTGGGACCTGCTCAGTTTGAGAAGCAGGTTTTGAGTGGGTTGGTACGGCCACCAGTATATTCTCTATAGATGGTATGGATTTGGAGGCCTTCCGAGCCTCCAATATCATGATTAATACACTAAGAATGAATTTCCTAATCAGATGATCTCTTTGATGGTGAATACTGGTATCTAAGAAATAAAACTTACAAGAGCACAGCACATCGACCTCCAGTGTTTCAGTCATTGTAGGAGCTACCATTGTAGGAGATCCTTCAGCACATCTTAATTCAATAATAGTTGATGGCTCTCCACTTGTTCTTGCTATGGTTGTCTCTCCAACTTGTTCTATCGGTGCACCTTCACCCCCCGCGGGGAAAGTTTCCTAACCACCTGTTCCAATATGCGCTTGAACAAGATAAAAGTTTGATTGGTGATTACGAATGATTAAAATAGAAAGGTTAGGGTAAGAATTGGGGCATACCTCAAGTTACTCTTCCATTTCCAATTCAGAGCCATCAATCTTTCCACTCTCCCAGGGACTCCCTTAATGGGTCGTTCCCTGAGACCCTTCACCTCTTGGCTCCTCTTCAGCTTCCCCTATTACTTCTTCTTCTTCTTCTTCTAATTCACTTTCTTATTTCTCCTCATCCATGTCATCATATTTAGATGGTAGTATTATTGGGTCATGCTCCTAGCCAAACATCACTTTTACTAGGAGATGTGATTCCTCATGCCATCCTCATTGGAATGCATATACATCCATGGCCATCAAATACGCGTGCTGACAATGAAATTTCACCTTGTCATCAATCTGAGTGAGTCCAATTTCTAACAGATGGATCCCATCTTGCACTAATTTTTTCCGAAGGACTTCGGGGATAATTAATTGTCATAACGTTATTCAGGATAACAACAACACAAGGAAGATTTCATCCTCATCAGTTTGAAGTAGATACCTTGTATGATTCCCATGAAGCTCCCTAGATGCTCTACAAGATAGTTCATGAGCCCTTCTCTCTCCATATGGTGGGGGTATGGCCGCACCACATGACATTCTTTCCACTAAATTCCTAGCCTATACTAACCCTGCTGCCTGACTTGTTCTCGGGTTTTTCTCCACAATGGAACCTTGTCTGCTCTGTCGCCATCTTGGTTCCACACTTTCCACCTCGAGCTGTAGATCTAGCTTCTGCATGATTCCCTTAGGATATGTCACCACCCAATGTCCAGCATACTTTGTTGAGAGGCCAACATCAACTATAGTGTGGGGAGGGTAATTACATCACTAGAGCCGTAAGTTTTGAATATCATCCACATTTGACAAAGAACGCATGAATGTTTCTCTCCTCGAACATCTGTATACCCCTTTGTAACGACCCGAAATTTTGAATAAATATTGTTTCCTAATTTTGTGTGTTATTTTATTTTTGATACTCAACAAAACTATTTCATTTGATAACATGAGTATAATTAAGATGAGACCATTGGGTTTTGACTATTATATGACCATTGGTAAACATGACCACTGGGAACTAAACGTTTTGATTATTGTCTCTAAATACATGTAATCTTGGTTAATTAATATAGAAAGAAGATTTGATGGCCTCACCCAATAGTCTTGGACCAATCGAAGCCCATCTATAAAAACATGGGAAGTAGGTAGCACCATTGGGCTTTGCTCTGGACCAAACCCAAGCCGAACTTCATCATGTAAAGCTAGAAAGGAATCGCCTTTGCGAGAAGTTCAAACTGATAGAAATTACTACTCGTGCGATGTTAGTTGAGCCTCCCTCAGATTCTCTCACTTTAGCACACCTTACACTTAGGTCCTATGCTGGTGTGATAAGGGGCTATGTAAGGAGACCGTAACTGCCTTGTGTAACCCTTTGTTTTAAATAAAAAAAATTATTTCTTCTTATGATGAAGTTTATGAATTTTCAAATTTCTGGATAAATATAGTATGCATATTTTTGATGAATTTTAGAGAAAGTATATTTTAAAAATGTTTATGTAAACCTTAAATAAATAAAAATGTGTAATGATTTTCAAAAAAATTTCTTCTATAATTATGTTCAGTACGAAATTTAGATTCTAATAAGATCAACATAATTTTTGATGAATAGTAAATTATGAATAGTGATTTTATGATTAGGATTAGTAATATGACCAAATGGATTAGTAATCTCACTTAAAGAAAGTATTAATATAATCTAGGCACCTTGATTTTGTAATGTTATTCAATAAAATGGTTAAATAACAGTTTCATAAATAATTATTCAAGTATTATTTTTTTCGAGTGAATAGTGTTTTTTTAATTAAATTAAAAATATTTAGAAAATTATTTTTATAAAATGGATTTCATTTTTGATCTCAGAGCATCGATATTATGTTAAGGTAATTTTTGGGGTTTTTTGTGAAAAAATGAATTTTCAGTGAATAGTGTATTTATTTAAAAATTAAATTAAAACTATTTAGAAAATTATTTTTATAAAATGGAGTTTATTTTTTGAAATCAGAGCATTGATATTTGGTTAATGTGAAATTTTGGGATTTTTCTGAGAAAGTTGAATTTTCAGTGAATAGTAAAAAAGCAGTTTTAGGGTTTCGCTATGTTTAATGACATCATAACTGTGTCATGGTGATGTCATGATATATTTTAAGGTTTGGACGACCAAAGGTGATGAATTATTGTATTGGGGTCCCCATGTGGCCCAACTTTATTGGAAATACCATGGGAGAGCACATGGTTTTGAGAAAACAACTTTTGAGGTGTCCCTTGGCCATTAATGCCTTGTCCCCTCACTTTCCCTATAAATACCCACCCTTTACTCCTTTATTTTTTACTCCCAACTCTCCCCCAACGAAGTTATGGTCTCATTACCTCCCAAGGAGTCCTCCCAAGGTTCCCCCAATCCCTCAAGGTTCCAACCTTTGAGTTTTAAGAGTTACGTTTTAAGGTAAGGGATCCTACCTCCTTCTTTATTTCCAAGTACTCTCTTTTATGTCATTTCTTTTATGCTCCATGTTCTTATGTTGGAGGATGTTATTTTATATTAATTATACTGTCCTTTTTATTTTCATTTGATGAGAGACCCCCTCTTACTCTCATCATTTCATTTTATGAATGTTTAAGTGGCGCCGTTAGGCTGCCAAAATATTTGTAACGGATTCTTTCACCCTTCTAATTTTCATGTTCTATTTTCTTGTCAAGTCTTTAAAGTTCCTTTTTATTATGTTGGGGTATGATATCTATATCTATTATACCGATATTTTATGATCATATGATGAGATACCCCATTTGATCTCTTCAATTCAGTATTTTGATGTTTTAAGTGGCGCTGTTAGGCTGCCGAATTTTTAAGTGGTTCTTTCCCCCTTCTCGTTTTGAAGTTCTACTTTCATGTAATGTCATTGAAGTTACTTTTTATTATGTTGGGGTGTGATCTCTATATCTATCATACTGAACTGTTATGTTTATATGATGAGATACCCTATTTTATCTCTTCAATTTAGTATTTTGAAGTTTTAAGTGGCGTCGTTAGGCTGCTGAATTTTTAAGTGGTTTTTTCACCCTTCTCGTTTTGAAGTTCTACTTTCATGTCAAGTCATTAAAGTTACTTTTTATTATATTGGGGTATGATATATATATCTATCATACTTAAATATTATGTTCATATGATGAGAGAACCTATTTGATCTTGTCAATTCATTTTTGTTGAATTTTAAGTGGCGACGTTGGGCTGCCGAATTTTTAAGGGATTCTTTCACCTTTCTCATTTTTCAAAGTTCTACTTTCATGTCAAGTCTTTCAAGTTCATTTTTATTATGTTTGGGTATTATATATATATCTATCATACTGAAATTTTATGTTCATATTATTAGAGACTCTATTTGATCTCGTCAAATCATTTTTATTGAAGTTTAAGTGACGTCGTTAGGCTGCCGGATTTTCATAAGAGAAATATTATTGTTGTCTTCCTTTCATGTTCTTCATTTCATATGTTATGTCTTTAAAACTTCATTATCATGTTATTAAATCCTTTATATTCTTTTCCCTTACTGTTTTATGGATCATTTATTAGTGGGTGACCCTTGTCCCCTATCTTTTCAATGTTTTCTAAAACCTCGTAACATAGCCTTTATGCTGCAGAATTTCCATCTCAAAATGTTTCTCTCTTTTTCTAAAGTTCCTTTATTTTATTAACTGAATACTCAAATCTCTCTCTTCTATATGGGTTTTCACATATATACCAAGTCGTTCTATTTTAAATTCTGGGATTTACATACATGAGACCCACCTTCCTTTTCTGTGGGTTTTAAAGTGACACAAAGATCATGTCTTTAAAGCAGTTTTTAAAACATTATGATTATGAAATGAAACCCATTTCTTTTATTCTATATGGGTTTTTTATGAAATGATTGATGATGATATATGTGTCTCACATGATGATAAATACAAATTTAAGTGTGCGCCCTGATAGCGCTTAAATGCATTGGGTAAAGACTTAATCTATAGAGATGACTTTTTAGACTCATACCTTAGTGAATAACCTTGGTAATTTTTAATGACACCTTGGGGATGGACCTTGGTGAAACGAAATGATTGTCAATATTAAATGTTGTATCCACATATTCAAGTTATGAAAAATTTAATTTTTATTGTGATATATCTCATGATTTCTTTCACATGCCTTAATGTTCTTTTCATGACCTTATTGAAGTATCTCAAGTTCACATGTAAAATGTTTCTCTTGTTTCCCTTACTGGGCCTTCTGCTCACCCTTTCTTTTGATGTATGTCCCCAGGTTATGAGATGCAGTAATGAACCTAGGATAAACATGAGGAGAATCCTTTCAAGTGTTTAAGAAGAATGTTTTATGTTTTCATGTTTTAATTTCCTGGTTTCCAAGACACTAAACCTTAAAGATCCTCGGTTTTGTAAAATGTAATGAAAGTTTATGTGATAAAAAGGCGGGATGCTATAGTTGGTATCAAAGGATGGTTTAGTTATTTGTGTAAATTAGTATATGAAAACTTTAGGAAGAATCCTGTAGAAAAGTTTATATATGGGGAATCTTTCTGGTATTTTGGTGAGTATTGAGTAATGGGTTGCCAAGCAAATACATCCCTGTCTGGATACGAGCAGGTAGAGGTTGCTCTGGGACAGATGTACATAGGGGTAAAACCCGAAAACACCTCTTTGAGCTAGACTCAAACGGGAACTAGTACACGACAATGGGCCTTGCTGTACTCTTGGTTACGACACTCCCGGGGGATATTCTTTGGTAAATTCATAATCTTAGTATGAACCATTGTTAAAGGAACAAAGATAAAATAAAATAAAGATTCACATAAGAATATATGATCATGGATAACCTAGATGGGGCCTAGGGGATCAAAATTTAGGGTATAATTTTCATCTACAAGTTATCCTTATATGCTTTAAGTTCCTTTTCATGATTATTGGCTAAGTATTTAAGCCCCTAATTATACTTTCTCTTCTTAGTTAATAGTGGGAAATGGAAGAACATGTCCCAACAACCAATGTGATAGTAAATGCAACGGTTTCCGTATTAATATGACAGAGATGATTAGGGGATTAAAAGATGATTATTATTTTGGAAGACGTTTACTATTTTGGGGACCCTATATGATCAGGGTAAATAGATTACTACAGTATTTTCATTGAGGAGTAAGGTTGACTTATATTTTGAAGAATCAATGAATTTAAGGTGGACTTATAGTAATTTAGGTTATTTATGGGAATGATTAACCTATCTTGGGTAAAAATGTTTAGGTTAGCTACTTTTGTTATAAGCTATTAGGAGTGGTTGATGTTGTTTGGAGATGAACAATGAAGTTTATTTTGGAAGACTATGTTATCAAATCCTTCTTGTATTTGGGTTTCAATCTTAGTTTGGTTTATTTTGAGGAATTTTAAGGACAGTTATTTATGTAATGGTCTATGATGAACTTTGGGTAGTACCATGGAACATTGAAGATTTAAAAGTAGTTTCCATTCCTATGGGATTCTTTCTTTTTGAAGAGTTGTTTTATCTTACCCTTTATGTTTTTGGGAGTAATGTTTAAAGATAGATAGTTTTTCTTTTGTGGAATATGTGATTCTCTAGAAGATCATTCTTGTGTTTTGATGAGACCAAGTTTTTTTGAATTCTCATCATTTAGAGAAAAGATTAATTTTGGTAGAGACTTATTAAAGGATGAAACTCTACTTGAATGTAGGTATATTTTCTTATGTTTTTTTTCAATGTAGTAAATGAATTCCTCAAAATTATGAAAAGTAACGTAAAACAAAAACGTTGTTGGTTTACATTTCCTACTAGGTAATCAAAGACTGTTTACACACATCATAAGTTTGGGATTTTCTTATGGTTAACTTTCTCCTAATCATGTTTTCTATCAATCTCCCCCAGAACCTGACCCTTTTTTTTTCTTCCATATCCATTTTTCCTACATGGAATCCTAGTATGGGTAAACTCGGGTGGCCTTTGTACTTCCTTTTCATTCTTTTAAAGTAATAGTGTTACTGACTCTCTTTCCAATGTGGGACATTCAATGAAATTTCAAAACCCAATTTTAAAAAAATTGCAAGGACGTAATTTCTTAAGGGGAGAAGATTTTAATGACCCATAATTTTGAATAAATCATGTTTCCTAATTTTGTGTGTTATTTTATTTTTGATACTCAACAAAACTGTTTCATTTGATAACATGAGTATAATTAAAATAAGACCATTGGGTTTTGACTGTTATATGACCATTGGTAAATATGACCACTGGGAACTAAACGTTTTGATTATTGTCTCTAAATACAATTAGTCTTGGTTAATTAATATAGAAAGAATATTCGATGGCCTCACCCAGTAGTCTTGGACCGATCGAAGCCCATCTATCAGAACTTGGGAAGGAGGTAGCACCATTGGGCTTTGCTCTGGACCAAACCCAAGCCGAACATCATCGTGTGAAGCTAGAACGGAATCGCCTTTGCGAGAAGTTCAAACTGATAGAAATTACTACTCTTGCGATGTTGGCCGAGCCTCCCTCAGATTCTCTCACCTTAGCACACACTAGACTTTGGTCCTATGCTGGTATGATAAGGGGCTATGTAAGGAGACCGTAACTGCCCTGTGTAACCCTTTGTTTTAAATAAAAATTTTGATTTCTTCTTATGATGAAGATTATGAATTTTCAAATGTCCGGATAAATATAGTATGCATATTTTTGATGAATTTTAGAGAAAGGATATTTTAAAAATGATAATGTAAACCTTAAATAAATAAAAATGTGTAATGATTTTCAAAAAATGGTCTTCTATAATTATGTTCAGTACAAAATTTAGAGTCTAATAAGATCAACTTAATTTTTGATGAATAGTAAATTATGAATAGTGATTTTATGATTAGGATTATTAATATGATTAAATGGTTTAGTAATCTCACTTAAAGAAAGTATTAATATAATCTAGGCACCTTGATTAAGTAATGTGATTCAATAAAATGGTTAAATAACGGTTTCATAAATAATTATTCAAGTATTAGTTTTTTTGAGTGAATAGTGTTTTTCTAATTAAATTAAAAATATTTAGAAAATTATTTTTATAAAATGGATTTCATTTTTGAACTCAAATCATCGATATTATGTTAAGGTAATTTTTGGGGTTTTTTCTGAAAAAATGAATTTTCGATGAATAGTGTATTTATTTATAAATTAAATTAAAAATATTTAGAAAATTATTTTTATAAAATGGAGTTTACTTTTGAAATCAGAGAATTGATATTTTGTTAATGTGAAATTTTGGGATTTTTCTGAGAAAGTTGAATTTTCAGTGAATAGTAAAAAACAGATTTAGGGTTTCGGTATGTTTAATGACATCATAACTATGTCATGGTGATGTCATGAGATATTTTAAGGGTTGGCCGACCAAAGGTGATGCATTATTGTATTGGGGGCCCCATGTGGCCTAACTTCATGGGAAATACCATTGGATAGCACATGGTTTAGAGAAAACCACTTTTGAGGTGTCCCTTGGCCATTAATGCCTTGTCCCCTCACTTTCCCTATAAATACCCACCATTTCCTCCTTTAGTTTTCACTCCCAACTCTCCCCCAACGAAGTTCTGGTATTATTACCTCCCAAGGAGTCCTCCCAAGGTGACCCCAATCCCTCAAGGTCCCAACCTTTGAGTTTTAAGAGTTAGATTTTAAGGTAAGGGATCCTACCTCCCTCTTTCTTTCCAAGTACTCTCTTTTATGTCATTTCTTTTATGCTCCATGTTCTTATGTTTGAGGATGTTCTTTTATATTAATTATCATTTCCATTTTATGTTCATGTGATGATAGACCCCCACTTACTCTCATCATTTCATTTTATGAAAGTTTAAGTGGCGCTGTTAGGCTGCCGAAATATTTGTAACGGATTCTTTCACCCTTCTAATTTTCAAGTTCTATTTTCTTGTCAAGTCTTTCATGTTCATTTTTATTATGTTGGGGTATGATCTCTATATCTATGATACTGATCTTTTATTATCATATGATGAGAGTCCCCATTTTGTCTCTTCAATTCAGTATTTTGATGTTTTAAGTGGCGCTGTTAGGCTGCCGAATTTTTAAGTGGTTCTTTCACCCTTCTCGTTTTGAAGTTCTAATTTCATGTCAAGTCATTAAAGTTCCTTTTTATTATGTTGGGGTATGATATATATATCTATAATACTGAAATTTTATGTTCATATGATGAGATACCCTATTTTATCTCTTCAATTCAGTATTTTGAAGTTTTAAGTGGCGTTGTTAGGCTGCCGAATTTTTAAGTGGTTTTTTCACCCTTCTCGTTTTGAAGTTCTACTTTCATGTCAAGTCATTAAAGTTCCTTTTTATTATGTTGGGGTATGATATCTTTATCTATAATACTGAAATATTAAGTTCATATGATGAGAGAACCTATTTGATCTTTTCAATTCATTTTTGTTTAAGTTTAAGTGGCGCCGTTAGGCTGCAGAATTTTTAAGGGATTCTTTCACCTTTCTCATTTTTCAAAGTTCAACTTTCATGTCAAGTCTTTCAAGTTACTTTTTATTATTTTGGGTTATGATATCTATATCTATCATACTTAAATTTTATTTTCATATGATTAGAGACCCTATTTGATCTCGTCAAATCATTTTTGTTGAAGATTAAGTGACGCCATTAGGCTACCGAATTTTCATAAGAGAAATCTTATTATTGTCTTCATTTCATGTTCTTCATTTCATATGTTATGTCTTTAAAATTTCATTACCATGTTCTTAAATACTTTATATTCTGTTCCCCTACTTTTTTATGGATCATTTATGAGTGGGTGACCCATGTCCCCTATCTTTTCAATGTTTTCTAACACCTCGTAACATAGCCTTTATGCTGCAGAATTTCCATCTCAAAATGTTTCTCTCTTTTTCTAATGTTCCTTTATTTTATTAAGTGAATACTCAAAGCTCTCTCTTCTATATGGGTATTCATATATATACCATGTTTTTCTATTTTAAATTCTGGTATTTACATACATGAGACCCACCTTCCTTTTCTGTGGGTTTTAAAGTGACACAAAGATCATGTCTTTAAAGCAGTTTTTAAAACGTTATGATTATGAAATGAAATCCATTTATTTTATTCTATATGAGTTGTTTATGAAATGATTTATGATGATATATGTGTATCACATGAAGATAAAGAAAAATTTAAGGGTGTGGCCTGATAGCGCTCCAATTCATTGGGTAAATACTTAATCTCTAGAGATGACTTTTTAGACTGATACCTTGGTGAATAACCTTGGTAATTTTTAATGACACCTTGGGGAAGGACCTTGGTGAAATGAAATGATTATCAATATTAAATGTTGTAGTCACATCTTCAAGTTATGAAAAATGTTATTTTTATTGTGATATATCTCATGATTTCTTTCTCATGCCTTAAAGTTCTTTTCATGACCTTATTGAAGTATCTCAAGTTCACATGTAAAATGTTTCTCTTGTTTCCCTTAATGGGCCTTCTGCTCACCCTTTCTTTTGATGTATGTCCCTAGGTTATGAGATGCAGTAATGAACCTAGGATGAACATGAGGAGAAGCCTTTCAAGTGTTTAAGAATAATGTTTTATGTTTTCATGTTTTAAGTTCCTGTTTTCCAAGACACTAAACCTTAAAGATCCTCAGTTTTGTAAAATGTAATGAAAGTTTATGTGATAAAAAGGCGGGATGATATACCCTTCCTTGGAATTCGTTGGATGCATACAAACTACCTGTCAAATCTTAATGGGACGTAGGGCTCTCAAAGGATCTACCCATCAACCCAAGCCACAAGTACCCCACCTCTGATGCTTTTCAAATATTCTCTTTTCTCTAGTGAGCCTTTCCTGTCATCTACGATTTGGTCGGCTAGAGTAGGGGATAGACTAAAGGTAAAGTTAGAATGATTGTCGATCCTGATCCTTATCCCCTCTTCATTAAAAATCGATGGCATTATCCCAGAAATATTTAACCAAGAGGGTCGCAGACTGTTACCTGGGGTAAGAATGGAGTTTGGAAAAGTGTACCCACCACAGTGATCCAAAACTCAACCATGATGGATTTGGAAAGTTCCATAGATCCTTCTTGGAATGCCTCCACTAAAAATAAACCATAAAATGGTGTACAGCTGATCCAGAATAGTAACCCCCAGGTTAAAGCTCTGATTGGATTCCATTATGTCAACCATCAGTAATGTTGCTTAGCAGACTCCCATCCTAGTATCCCTTACTGGAAGTAGCCACCCACTCAAAAATTCTGCAAAAAACCAACCATACCAGACGTTTGGGTCTCGTCTTTCATCCCCATGAAATCCCAAAGATTAATATTCCACCATATTCAAAACCCTCCAATATGACCCTCTCTTGCTCCTATGCGATGTGGTTGGACACCGCTTTCCCTGCCTTGGTATCTTTGTACTTTGGTGTTTATGCAGAAACAATCTAAAACACTTTGAATAGGTGATATCTTTCAAAGAGTCCCTGACCCCTAGCCTCTCCTTTCCCAGCTCTAACAGATTGTGTGTCCGGATGGGAGTCAGTGACCTATCCCCCTATATATTTTCTGTTGCTAGAAACTCATCGTATTGATGCCCATGAAAAGGGATACCCCTGATGAATTGAACATCCAAAATACTAATGTCAACCTCCACATGATGGATATAGAAGGTTTTGGAATCAGTGGACCACTAGCTAAACATCTTCGTCCCAAGATGTTGTTCGCAGTAGAAATGGAACTGCGATGTCCACACAGCCTCGAACATCCTGATATGCCGCAGATCGGCTCTAAACTACTCACATGGTTGGAATACCCAATATACCCAGGCCCACTCAATGGTGAAATTGACTATGAACCTCAGGTCCCAATCCGGAATCCATCCCTTAGTCTCATCAGTGACGCTTTGTCAAATGTTGCTTGCATAATAGGACAGAGAATCTTTAGCAACTGGCTCTCTTCTTGAGAAGGTTTCGGTCCTTGGATCCAAGACATAGATGGCCATGTGCCTGGTTTCTCTGGAATAATGACCATTGTTCATAATATTGTATCATGAAAGATCATCCTCAAACATCAACCATGACCGTGGTGTATCAATATCAAATCTAGGCACTAGTACTTCCTCTAAAATAAATAAGTCTTGTATCACTAGGTTGTTAGATAGTATATAATCCTTTTGGTCTTGGGTATACATATTGAATAGATCTTGGTTATCAGATACAACATTCCTTGCACCATAAACCTGAGGTCTTGTAATCATCTCAGCCCTCTGAGCGGCATAGATAGCTTATCTCACAATGTCAACTAAGTGGTTGTGCAAACAATATGTAATATGCATGAAAAACTGTCATTGCATGAAAAAAAGTGACCAAAGTTGGTGATTTCTACCAAAAAATGGAATGGATTCTCGAAAAAAGCTGGTGAGATTTACACGAACAAGAGCATTAAAGCGTATCATGTGAGAAATCATGTATGGAGCACGGGACCCCTGGGGTATTTATAGGCACCGATCGAGCATTTAACATGTGCAAAATGGATTTTGCGCTCAATGGGTCATTTTTCGTGCACCCTCTTCAAAGTTCATTGGAATCTCGATATTTCCCTAGAAATTGGACCTTCGCGTCCCCTCGCAATTTTAATTCTGAGGAGAAAATTTGTAGGATCCAAAATCTGCCAAAGGACTCAGGCGAGAATTTTTTGGGAAAACCAAAGGCATATTTCGACTCAGCAAACCATCATGGGATTGTCTAAAGGATGTGAATAAAATTCATGGGGTTTTTCATAAAAATAACTCATCTTCACATAGTCTTGTGCGATAAAGGAGGATTTAGAACTTTGGCACCGAAAACTCACGTGTAGTTGACTGATGAGTATGGTTTTTCGCATCGGCCCTATTACCATGCCCCTCATTTCCACTGATCGTCTATAAATTGAATCTCCCCCCTCACTTCTGGCAGCTGAAGAATTATAACCTTCTCTCGTGCATATAAAACCTCCCTTCTTCTCGCAAAAGATGGCATCCAGGTACATGATTTTTCACTACAGGTCTCCCAGAGGTCCACCTTCGGGCGGGACCACTAGGGCTTGACCCCTTCCTAGTTACTTTATTAATCCATTTGTGATAAATACTCCCCCATTTCACACAATTGTACCTTGTCAATGAAATATCAGCTTATTGGGTGCACATTTCTCTTGTTGTGCACAACAGGTTTCAATTGTGCACCTATTTCATGAAAAAACCCTTCTTTTTCACGCAATCCTCCCTCCTTGTGCATGCCCTTAATAATGTGTTCAATGTCTCTTCCCCGGGAAACATCTTCTGGCTCTTCTTACCTGTAACACACCTGTCCTACACTCCCTTCTCCTGTACGGCCCTCCAAGTTTGTACAAATTGATTTCAAGGTCACTTGGGTGGTGCTTCATGTTATGTTGCTTAGCCTCATGCTTCTTCACATAGGCATGCTAATGGCTATTTCTTATTCACATATCCACGCTAACGTGATCCCCTAAATAGATCACTCCACAACCTCATCTCCCCATAGAATTGCTAGTGCCTTCCCTTAATCAAAGGTCAAATGGAACCAGTCATGTAAGTCCTAGCGGTGTGGATTAAACCAAGCCCATTTGAGTTTCAAGATATTAAACTACCAAGCACCATTTTCCTTAGAAAATAATGCTAAACTGTGCCCTCACCCCATGAAATGTATGCGGGATGCCCCACCTCAAACATTTTCCACTCCCACAGGTCTCTATGGGAGTGAGATCATTCCTCACATGGAATGAGATCCTCTTGGCTGGAATGGCATCTATCCATGGGGAAGGGAAACCATCTTGGTGTAATCCCGTAGCCTTTTTTGTAGGAGGTAGCATCCTTTCTCTACCTTTCTTCTTCTGCACGCAAAGGTTGGAGAAGATATGGGCATAGGGACCTCTGTTCCTCAGTCCCTCTCACTTTTGGCTATATTACCATCAGGCCTCTGACATAGACTAAGTCCTAATATCCATCTCCCTGGGCCTAAAACCACACATAAGCAACACTCTATTCCTTGTAAATGCACCTTTTGCAACGTGATCGCCAGGTCTTTGTTGCCTCTTGTTTCTCACACTGAGCATAATTCATGTGGGCTTAGAGTAAGCATCAACCATGTCATCCTCCCTGGGTTACCTTAGGGAGTAAGACCCAATCACTCATTCTAAACTATGTGGACTTTGATCATTGCCCCTTTCTGAGCATGGTACGTAGGAATCGTCCTGGAGGGGAAATCCCAATACCTATCGGTCCCGACCACTTCACGTTGATTCACCCTCATCATTCATGACATTAAAATGTATGAACTTTCCATCCCGCATGATGTTAAACAGTATGTATTCAAACTACCTGGGTTTTTATCCTTATCTCCTATACTGGGTACGTTGGAAGCCTTCATGAGGTTCAACCCAACCAACAGTAAGCCTTTTTAATCCCCAATCAATGGTAATCCATTTTAATCCCTAACCAATGGTAACCCATTGTAGTTCCCTTTTTTTGTACCCACCTCTCTGACCTGCCCCCCGGGTGTCAAAACAACCCAGGACGCTAACCAAACATAAGACCCAACAATCATTATCAGGTCGGTGTCCCCTGAGCACACCCTAATTCCATCACCCCACCGAACAACATGGACTTTGATTACCTAACATGAGGACACATAGAAAGCATCTCGGAGGTTCAATCCCAACACTACCATCACCTTCACGTTGGTTCCATCTCATTCACCATCCACAATCATCCAACCAAGATCACACCTCTTACGATGGGCAGCTAAATATGCATATGCCCCAACATGTCTTCAGGACGTTTCCTTTGTGCACACCCTAATTTTGTGCCTCAACCATGTCAAACTATGTGGGTTTTGATCCCATTTTGGGGACAAAAGAAGCAAACCTTAGGTTCAATACCAAAAAATGGTAAATCTTGGTGTCCCCTTTTCCAAGACCCAAAATATTCCGATCAATCCTAGTAAACCTCCTGGGTGTCCCCTTCTAGGGACATGCCCATCCGATCCACACCCGTCAATGTTTTGATCAAACTGATCTATCTCTTATAGATGTTAAACTCATGGAATACCCCGTGTAAAACATGGAAATCCAAGGAAAACCTTGGAGACATTCCCTTGGCATAAAATTCCCCACTTTCGATGTGGGGTTCCTCAGGCTTCCGCACCCTCAAGAAGCACTATCATAAGGGAAATAAATTCAGATGTATGTGTGATTCAGTGAACAGACATGCTAGTGATGCCCAACATAACTACTCCCTTAATCAAAGGTTGCTACCCTGACTTGACCCTCTAGGAATGTCCTAATAGAAGAAATGTAATTAAATGGCATCCACAAAGATATGGCATCGGGAAGGGATTCACGAACAATGTCTTAAATCTAGAAGGGGGAACCAGACTATGCGATGACTTTTGAGGAGGAATCCACAAAAGGAGAGACTTACATCCCATCATCCCATTTCTATCAAGGAGAAAATGTATCTGAATAAGTGGCATATTTTTCCTTCCTTTAGAAAGAGGGAACGAGGGGTATAAATGTGACTGTCATCAAGCATCAACACGCAACATGCAATGCACCCTGAAAAATCATGGGAAAAAGTGGTCAAAAACATAGTTGACCATATTAGATAATTTAAATTATTAATATTATAAATATTGAATAAGTTTTTCTAAATTTAATTCACATAAATTGAATAATTTAATCTAAAATTAATCTTATATACGTGATGAGAAAGTTGGTTTTTAATGAAAAAAAATTCAAAAGTTCACAGTGTTTTTATATCAACATTTTACATAAAAATGTTTAAAATGACATATACTGAATTAATATATGTATAATTTAACTATAATAACATTAAAAACAATTAAAAATATATTTTAATATTAAAATTTATTTAGATGAAAATTCTATTTTCAATTAAAATCTATTATTTTTTACTCTTCATCTAAAAATGAAATATTTCAGAAAAATATCAAAAAGTAACCCTAATATAATTTTGGTATATTGATTTAAAAATAAATTTTATTTTTTCATAAAAATTTTCTAAAAGTTGGAAAATTTAATTTTAAATTATGTTCCCAAAACATGATAGAATAGTATTTTGGAAAAAAAATCATCTTTCAGAAAACATAACTTTTTCATTCAAATGATTCTTATTTTATTACTAATACGTAGATAATTAATTAAAATTTGGAAACTATATATTTTCATAAGTTATTTACTCTTATTCAAACCCTCCATTCCCATTTCTATAAGATAACTTTTATATTAAATAATAATATTAATAGTATATTTTTGTTTGGTAAAACATAGTCTTGTATGTGTCGCAAGCTATTGAATAAAATCATTATTCTGGTTAAACCAAACTATGTTTATGTTGTGTATCATTTATGCTATTGGAAATAATTTTATTATTTTAAAATCTCAATGTGTTATAAAAATATCATTGTATTAAATGCTAAATCTAAGATTTATTTGTTTCATCATTTAAAGAGTTCAATTTTTTTATACAAAGAATTGAGATCTAAGGTATATACATTCTCTATAATTCGTGCCTTAAATTTAATAATTTTATCGTTGAAAATAGAAAATTATTTGAAAAATACCCAAAATAAACTTTATTAAAAATTTAAGAAATTATTATCATATATTTCTAGAATCCTTCCATATAAAGAACTGTATTCATGTGTACTGATATAGGATTTCGAACTGATCTAGCTCCTATTATGATGCCTTTGGAATTACCACCAAATTGATATAGCCTCCATCAATTTATTATATGGAGTGGAAATTAGATAAATCCCCACTCATTTTTCCAAAAAAATCCATTGTATATAAACCATTTCCCATTAATTCTATTAGACCTTTTTCCCTATAAAAAATATAACTAGAAATTTATTTAGTGCCCATATTTTTTTGGGCCCAGAAATGTTAGAAACTAAATAGTTGGGATTCCAAATATTTTTTTCATTCTATAAAATACATCCCTGAATTTTGAAATAATTTTGAAATAAAATCATGTTTAACTACAAAAAAATAGGATACCTTAAAATATAATTATTATGATATTTTAATGATTATCCATAGAGAAAACAAGTATCTTTGGAAAAATTTTATTCTTGGAACTATGAACAAAATAGTTTTTATAAATCTTTGGTTTTTCACCTTGATTTCCTATTATAAATTTATTCTTATAGTCTATTATTTCCAATAATTTCATTTAGGTACGTTTCACATTTTGTAAATACTCTAGTAATATCTTTAAAGACATGTACTAATTTTGGTAATCTTCTAATTTGGTTATCATGTTCAATAAGAAAACAATAGAATTTTAAATCATAGATTTAAAATATAATTTTAATTCTTTGAGTCCTATTTTTCATTAACAACTACATTTTAAAAAAATTAGGTATATTTTTTCAATCCTTCATATTTTGGTTCCATCATAGTAAAATATTAATTTAATTCTTTAAAAGAGAAGTTTTATTTTCTAAATAATATTCATACAAAGAAGAATAAAAATAATTTAATCATATGATTGTGCCATAAATTACATATTATCATTTTGATTATAAATTTCATGTTATAAATATAAATATATATATTTATTAGAATATTCATAATCACTCCATGTTTCTTTCTTGTATTTTTTAGAATTCCTCTTATAGCCAACAATATTAAAATAATATTTCTTGGACTTCATGTTTTATAAAAATTGAGATCAGTATAGATTAATATAACCAATATTCTTACACACAACAAGTAAAAAAATTTTAATTTCCCGCATAATTCTTGTAATTATTTAAGGGTTTTCTAAAACAAATTATCTTGTTATAAAAAATTTTAAAATTTCTCAAAAACTGAGAAATTTCGTCATTTTATCATTAATTTCATGATGTAACTTTTTCTCTAGATGATTCATAAATTTTTATACTCTTGTTCTTAGAGTTATCATTAGAGTTAAAAACCATTAATGTAGTATTTTCCTTTTAAAAAAATTATTCTCGCTTGAATAATCTTCCCTTTTATATTTGTACATCATAAGTATAAAAATAAGATATTATATTTTTAAATATTTGAAATATTTTTATTTTTTAATGGTACTCAATATTCCACTCCATCCAAGTCATGGGTTTACAATGATTTTCATAACATGATCTGGTTTAGAAATATGTTCTCCTAACCCAATGAGTTTATTTACATCCTTAGTAAGGATTCTATTTAACTATGTGATTATTTACCCTTTTATCATTTTGAAATTATAAAACATAGGCTTGGTGATATTAAAGAAAAGGGCTCTCACATTATTTATTCCTTCCTAAGTAATTGATATGGTAGTCCATATCTCATAAGTGGTTTCATGTTGCGAGACATAGTTCACCTCATTAGGAACTAGTTAACATGTGATAACATTCATGGATTTTAAGTTTAATTCAAAACTAGATTTAGTGTTAGAATCCAAATTTCTAGGTTCATTCATGGGAATTTCTTAAGGCTTTATATATTTTAGATAAATATTCAGACTATGGTTCTTCATATATATTGTGATTTATGCCTTTTGGTAACCAAACTTTTGACCATTGAATTAGGATGATATTGTTATAGACATAACTTGAATGTTATCAAAAAAAGTATCCATTTTTAGGAAGATATTAATACTTTAAATTTTTATAGTCGGGAACTCAAAATTCACTTCCATTGATACAAATTTTTGGTCAGAGAATAGCTGCCCTAAAACTCAAGAGAGAGGTGAATTGAGTTATTGAAATTTTCTTGGCTTATAAAACCACTCTATTTAAGGTAAGATGAGTTATGAACTTTTCTTAAAATAACTAGGTGTCAAAAATAAAATCATAAATAAAATATATATAATAGAAGATTAATAGTCATTCGGGGAACAGAAATCCCCTAGTCCACTCTAACAATGCTCAACTCTAAGAGCGTGGTGATTTTCACTAGACCAGTCCTTTTCCAAGGGAATGAATGACTTAGTGAAAGTATTAGACACTTTGTACAATATTAGTTGTTTTGATCATGATCTAAGAAGTATTTTAAAAACAACGTCCTTTAAGGTTATTTTATTGGGAACCTTTACTATACTAATGAAAGGAATGAATAGTAAAGTTTATAGCTGAAGCACACAGTTTCAAGATTCAACTAAAAGAATACAAGAATATCTTGGATAGATTAATAAGAAAGAAAAGAATCCCATGGAGAGTCTTTTAAAAACATATCAATGATGATCATGAATGTGTAGTTATAGAACTTGTTTCTTCTTCATAGTTTCATGTAAAATTGAGTAACAGATATTGATCTTTGAGAGAGAGGGAGAGAAAGAATGAAAGTTCTTCAAATTTTATTTTTCAATTTCTTTATAAATATCATCTTTTACACAATTAAAAATATATTAAATAATTCAATTTTAATTTTACAACATCATATCCATAAAATTCAGGGTCTGAAATAACTTTCAGATGTCTTTTTCTATAATATACCTTAGAAATAGTACAGAGCATTAAATTATCCATATAATTATTTTCTTCTCTCATTAATTTCAACCTTTTTATAATCAATATTGATCATAAATAAGTAATATAATATTTAATTAATGAATATTTCCACTAAAAGTGAAGCAACTATAAAAAATAGTTAGTTGGTGAATGACATAGCCGATTCTGGAAAATCATGTAACTGAATTACACTGATTTAAATTCACTTATCTGAATTGACATATATAGCCATTCTTCGCATAGTTGTTTTATTCACTTAGATTAATTATTTAGGTGTTCTTCATGTGCATATTTTCTTCATGTATCCTTCTTGATCACATAACTGAATTGGACATAGTTGAGTGAATCTTGTAACCGTTGGGAACCACGTAGCCTATTTTACCTTGTATACATATCACATAGCTGATTACTCCACATAACTGATTTATGTAGTCTCTTGATCGACATAGTTGATAACTCATGTTGGTTATTTCCACATAGTTGAATTAATAACCTAGGTATTTTACCTAGGTATTTCCTTCATTTAGCTTATTGGAGTAGTTGATTTTCAACGTATCCAAATATTTATATAGTTCAATTCCTCACATATATAATTTTTTCGTATCAAAATTTCAGTGAACTTCCAGAATTTTCAAAACTAATATAAGAATAGAAAAAATAATGATAAAACTTGATGAACATTCTTAATAATAAAAATATCAATAACATATGAAGGGTAGTTTAGATCATAAACACATAAATTACATGGGATATGTTTAACAACATTTATAGTCTAATAGTTGTAACATTTTCAATAGAATGGATTCAATATCTAGATCAACCCTTATGGGAAATGTTTAGTCTCATCTAGTCATTTTTAATAACCCAAACTCTAGTAATCCAGAGTCGGTTTCTACTTTATTATGTTTTCATAAGATACAAGGAAACAAATCAAAAAGGATCAATTAGTTTTCTAGTCTTGATAAACTAGATACAAACATACCTCCAATTTTACATTGGAAATAAAATATAAAAACATAGTGAAAGTAAATATTTCTCATTTTTTAACTGGTTTAAATATTCCTTATTCATATTATAGGTAAAGGAAAAATGGTGGGTTAAAATGATCAGTGAAGGATATTTATAGTGGAAGCTATCACTAGTAAATAAGGCATAATAAATAATGTTTGGTAAATAAGTAGAAATAAATTTCATTTAGTATATAAATTTAGTGAGAAATTAATCCACAGATAATAACAATTCAATAATATCATTGATAATAATAACTAAATTATCAGTTAAGGAAATTATTAATGTTAGGCATTATGATCTCAGAAATAAAAATATATTTAGCATCGTGTCCTTGTGCTAAGATAATTTAATTCATGGGTAGGTATACACAAAAAAACCCAAATAATTTTTTCCAACTGGTTTGTCTCATGAGGTTTGTCAATGCATCGAGTGGCTATATAATTATAAGTCTCACATGTCACTACATATCCAACGTATTTAACATATACTAAATAATTAATTTAAATCATGAACAATGTTCCCTATCAAAAAATATTTGTATTGAGTAAAGGATACAAAATATAATTATTTCCCCAGTCAATCATATAACTTTTAAAGTAAAACATTTTATGTATAAATATTATATGATTTAGGAAATAATAATATCCATGATAAATATAGTGTTAATATTTAAGATACATTTAATTTTTAGTGAAATATCATCACAAAAAAGTGATTATTTTATAAAGAAGTTAAAGAGAACAAAATTAATAAGAGATAAAAGAAGGACATAAATCCATTAAAAAATATGTTTTGTAATAAAATTATATATTTCATGGAATAAAATGAAATGTAATTGAAATAGTAAAATAATTCTTCATTAAATATTTTTATTTTTAAAATCATTAAAAACATATAGATTATGCTAAATATCATAAAATGATTACAGGAGATGTAAATTTTTTTAACACTATATATGTTAAAAGGAAACATTTATTTTTACTTTTTATAAAGAAAGTACCAAATGAAACCTTTAAAAAAATTAGAAATAGTCCTTTAAAAAATTTTAAAATTTTAATAATAACATACAATTTACATAATCAATCCTTTTATTAAATAAAAAAACTTTTGTAAAATAATTTTAATAAATATAAATATGGAACAAAAATATACTTGATCAAAAATATATAGTACTGTAGCAGGTACTGTAGTGAGAACTGTAGCAGGCACTGTTTGGCACTGTAGTAGTTGGGAATATGCCCCTGTTTGGGCCTTCGGGCCTCCGTTTTGGTCCCTGAGTCCTTCATAGGCCTTCGGGCACCCATGCCTTCTGGTCAGTTGGGCCTTCGGGCCATCTCAAGGCCTTCGGGCCACCTGAAAATGCAAACCAGACAAAAAACTACAAGGAACAAGCTCTACAAGGAGGATGAGCAAGGAGCTTTCACCACAGTAGAAGCTAAACGGATTGCAAGAATGAGAGGGTATGGCACCTGCCATCGGGACAAGCTTGTGCATGCACGGGAATGCCTATCAGAACAGCCATGCGAAGGTGGAGAGCTTATTTCACGATGAAGATGCGGGGGAGGAGTAGTTCCATGTTGTTAGTCTGGGTTGTATGTAATGTTTGTGCGTACGGGAAATGAATTCCTCCATGGAATACGGGCATGTAATCATTCACCAACGGTCATTGTAGGGTTCCACCTCATCCCTTGAAAGGTGGATTATCAAAATTAATAAAAAATGAAGGCCTTCGGGCCATTGGAGGTTATATTCACCACATAAAAGTAAATAGGTTTATAATACCAAATATGGTTTAATATAATGGAAATTGAGATAAATTCCATTTCAAAGATGATATCATTAAAGTGGGAATTAATCATTGAAGTGAATATGTGTAACAAATTCAAATAAAAAAGTTTAAATAAAAAATAATTCAATTATAGGTAATTTCACACATGATCATGGAATAACATAGTCAATGAAGTAGAAGTATAACCTAATGAATAGAAAATGAATTTAGAAACCTCCTTAATGCACACTTACACTTTGTTGAACATGACTTAACCTCATGTATAATGGTTTTCAACCATTTATTAATTTATACCAGAACAAAATTTATATTTATAATATTATATATGATCCACTTATAACATATTATCACCCATTTTTTGAAAATCATTAATTGTTATCATTTTTTGGTGTTAGCCACTTTGTTTTCTGATTTATACATTATTATAGATATTCTAGTTATTGTTTATAGGTTGTAGCTTATTCATCTCTATAATTATGTTTGTGTTATAAATATTATATTTATTCATTAGATATGTTTTTATAAACATTCTTGAATGGTGGGAATGGAAAATGAATCATATCACTTTAGGGGGACGGTAAATCATACATATGAATGAGTGACGTTGTCATTTTTTAATGAGTGAAAGGGTGTGAAAGTAGATGATATGTTAAATTTAAAAATTCAATATTTTTTCATAAGTATTATATAAATTTATTAGTTCCATAATTATGACTAACTATGTGATGTTGTGATGGAAAAAAATTATATAAATTCATGATGTGGTAGTCCGCTGTACACATGAGTGATGGCATTGTTTCCCATTTAATAGAGAAATAAATAGATATATAATATGATATCAACATAATAAAATCTCAATATATGGTATATATTAGTGTTATTCATTGAATATGGTAAAATAATTAGTGAAAAATAAATATCTTGGTTAAGATGATTATCTTCTCTTAAGGAAACAACCTCTCTATCTCGTCTTAAGGACCCTAGGATTAGACATGTTGGGATGACCAGAACTTCTAGGGAGTTACATTTTGGAATTTTATTTAATTAAAATAATTAAAATGTCATTATCAAGGTAAAATGACACCAAAATGAAATAAATTCTCATCAATTATGGATATGATCGAATTTTTCAAATAAAATGAAATAAGGGAAAGTGTTGGGTTCATTTTTAGACATTATATCATAGTTTTTACCCAATTTTACCCATTTTACCCTTACTGAGGTGAAAAATAATTACTGCTGTTAAAATTCATAATGAACAAAAATAAAAGGGACCAATTTACAAAATTTTAACCAATTGATTCCAAATATGGTGTCAATTTTTCAATATTTAATCTCTAAAAGTTTCATAAATCAATTTTAATATAAATACATAGAACTCAACAAAACATAGTTTTAAAAAATTGTATTTTATGCATAAAAATTAACATAAATAAAAATCCTGAATATTTACGATTGAAATGGAATTAATTATATTATTATAATCCAAATGGTTCGTATTTAAATTAATAACCAAATAAAAAATTGAATGGTACTTTTAAATTACTATATTTAATTAAAATAAATAAGTGTATTTGTAGAATCGGTATTTTTCACTATTCACTAAAAATAAATCCTTTAGAAAACTATCAAAATTTCAACTCAAGTTAATATTGCTATGATAATTTCAGAAACTATGTTCATTTTATAAAATATAATTTCTAAAATTAGAATAAATAATTTATAATCTCAACACACAAAATGCAATAAAATCAGGTTAGAACAAAATTCATTTTTTGAAACATAAAATGACTTCACTAAATATTGAGTTCTTATTTACTAAGAACAAATCAATAAATTTGTATTATGTAGGACTATTTCATACATATTTCATAATGTGGTTACTCAAATTCATTTCCACCAATTCAACAGATAGGCTATAATGGTCACATTTAAATAATAATTTTTATACAATATATCTCAATCTGATTAAAGCTAGGTGTTGTGTTTTACAGAATATATCAAGCCTTTTATTATTTTAACATATTTTTTTAATTTCATCCCAACCCGTTAAATTAATTGTTCCCTAGAAATTTAATCTTGTTCATCAAATCAAAGGTTCAGAATATGAAAATGACTTTATGGAAAACCCACATCATACAAAGAGATAATAAAACATTTTTTGAAAAGGGGAAGTATGAAGGATAAATTTTACCTAAAATAACACATAATCAGGTTACCATATAATGATAAAATTAGTGTTTTGTTAAAATATATACATTGAGGATAACACTACCATCCAAGGACTAATATGGAGTGATAGATAACATGGTTAATAAAAATTTAATGACTACAAAACAATAAATCAATGAGAGGTGAAAAGACCATCAATTCATAGAAAATGAAGATGAAAGGAACAAAAATTATTTCAATATCATTTTCCTAGACATGATGGATTCATTTACTATCAAGATAGATAACCCAATAAAATATAACCACTTGATTTATTTTAATTACATAAGAAAAATTTCATCCTTTGGTTTTTCTTTGCTGAATTTCCACTCTATCTCTTACTCTAATAAATGGATAATAAAGTTGAATTTTTCATGACTAGATCACTAAAATTAAAATTTAATGTATGGTAAGATCCATTAAATAATGATAATTCTTTCCTCATTTCCCTAAATAATTTTTCAAACAAAAATGGTGATCACTAGTTTTCCAATATGGATAAATATAATACATCAATCTCTTAGACCTCAAAAATAACCCCTAAATTTCAACTTAATCTATTACATAAATATATAACACTAATTCCAACCTAAAAGTTTTATAAAAAAATTCATATCCTATAAATATAAAATATTTTATTAAACATTTATCCCCATACAACATAAAATATCTCATAATTTCAAATACCAAACTTGTGAATACGATAGTCACCTATTCACATTAAATGTACTAATAACATGAATAATCATAAAACCTCAATGAAAACATATATTCTTCAAAAATTAACACAATACTTATTCCTAAAATAAAATCATGATATATTGAATATATTCCATAAATAAAAAAATGCAATAAACTTCATCAAGGATGACCTAAATTATGTTATCATCAAATCAATAATCAATTTCAAGGTTACCAATACTATAAAATTTACTTCATAAATTTTAATCATATCTTTATTCCAACTAAACATTATTAACTCAACCTAAGGCACATATTAAGGGTTTTCTTTAATTAAATCACATGTTCTCAAAAAATATCACATTTCCACTAAATGCTCTAATGGGCGGAAGGCCTTCATTTTTTATTGATTTTTGATAATCCGCCTTTCAAGGGGTGAGGTGGAACCCTTAAAAGGCCCGTAGGCATAAGTATTAATGGACCAAAGTCCTTAGAGGAATTCATTGCCCATAGGATTCAAACATTACATATAACCCAGACTAACTAAAAAAACTGATCCTCTCCAGCATCTTCATCATGAAATAAGCTCTCCATCATTGCATGGTTGTTTGGATAGGCTTTCTCGTGCATGCACATGCTTATCCCGGTGGAAATTTTCATACCCTCTAATTCTTGAAATCTGTTTAGCTTCTGCTATGGGGAAAGCTCCTTGCTCATACTCTTTATAGATATTCTTCTTTGTAGGTTCTCTAGTTTGCATCTTCACTTAAGGTGACCTGAAGGCCTTAAGGTGGCCTGAAGGCCTTACTGACCTGAAGGCCTTGGTGTCCCGAAGGCCTTAAAGGACTTTCAGAAAAAATCGGTGGCCCGAAGGCCCAAACAGGGGCATATTCCTAGCTCCTGCAGTGCCAAACAGTGCCTGCTACAGTTACCGCTACAATACCTACTACAATACTGCGTAGGCCCGCTATAGTGCTACTACAGTCCCTCAGAAATTATGCATCCACAATGATTTTTTCCTTGTAGGTTCTCTGGTTTCCACTAAATCAATTTTATTAGTTATTGGTGTCATTCAATATATGTTTTCAAATCCATAAAGATAAACTATGGATGAATGATCCTTAAATGTTTTATGATTCTTATGACCAAAATAAAATTGGTATAACACTTCTAAACCGTTATTCTAGAATACAAATATATAAAAACTTTAATTATTATCATAGAATATGTCCTTTATGGTCTATGAGTTAACCATTAGATTATGGAATTTACTCATATAACTCCCATATTCCCCAAACATAAGAAATAAAACAATAAATGGTACATTTGAATGAATTTTTATAATATCCCATGAACTAAACTGAGGAATACTATAATAAAATCATAAACTTTACATTTCAGTCTTTGATACCAATGAATGTGACCCAATTTCAAGCATCCAAAACATACAACATCAAAAGGAAATATGGTATCACTTACATACCCAAGGATATTTTTGTTTTATAGTTTTAATTAATTAATAAAAACTCTTACATAATGATACTCATGACTTTAGCTGAGAATTATTCCCACTATACCTACATTTTATTTTCCTATATTATGTCTGTATCATTATTCCTACTAATCCCTAAAACCCTATGAAACAATTTTTAAAATGTGATATGAGAACAAAAATCTCAATAAGGGACATAAAAAAAATATTTTATTCCATGAATACTTATAAAAATTTTATTTTTTAAAAATAATGTTTGGGCTCAAAAGAAACATAATTCTTACTCAAGAAACCAACTTCTCTACCCAAGGATTTTCATAAAAGATTTCATTTTAAACCTTAAAGGTAAAATAAAACTCATATAGGTTTCTTTGATATCCAGATGAAATAATTAAAACTTTTCAAAATGTTATAAATTTCACTCCAAATAAGTTTAAATTAATTTCCTTTAAAAATAATCTTATTATCTTACCTTGTGAAATCATGAGGTTTCTGTAAATACCATAAAAGGTGTAAATAAATAATGTAGGTAAATTGAGTTGTAATTTTCAATATCACTCTAACATTTGGGATAACCAATATAGTCAACTTATATTATTACTATTCAGAAAACATAATCATTACACAATTCATAGTGGGAAATAACATACCCACCTATCATTGGTTTATAACATAATCACTTGTCCTTGGTTATTAAGGGAACCAATTGTCCTTATTTTATAAAAAAACACCCATAATTAGTTTAGAACAGGAAACAAATCCCATCATAAATAATTCCAACATAATCATAACATATAAAAGATTGAAATTTTCAACATTACACTCATTAAAATAATTTTTCCCCCATAAGAAAACATTTCTAGGCAGTGAAATATCAATTCTATTTAAAACCCTTTTTGAGGACACCTAGAACAAATAGTATGAGTGTTTTTATTTGAAAAAAAACAAGAAATATTATAAATTAATAAATATAGAAATTAATGGTTATGGAAGTGGGAAAAAAAACTTAACACATTATAAATTAAAATAAAATATCCCTTTTTTCTTTTTATAAAAACATTTTGTATAAAATAAGTGAAAAACATTAATTTTTAAAAAAATTGAAAGAAAGTAAAAAAATTGATATAAAATGTACTTTATAATTCTTTCACTTAAATATAAATAAATCAATAAAATAATTTTATAAAATAAATCCATCTAATAAATTATTTTGAAAATAAATCCTTAAAAAATTTAAAATGATGTTTTTAAAGTAAAGTGGCCCTTACCTCAAGTTTGACTTGTCAAATGTGTTCGTTATATTACAAAATAATAAACTTATGTTAATTAATTACATTCTTAATATACTTTTTCATGTTTATTATTCATTTTATTTCACTTATCATCATGTTAAATATAATTACTTAATCAATTAATTTCACATCGGATGTTTTAACAATATCTGGATTGTATGTCCAAAATGACTTCAGTATGTTGAATATGGTCAAATAGGTCATTATTAAATCATATAAAGAATAATTATAATGTAATAATTATCATTTTATACATCAATTATAATTTTAAAACCAGAAATGAATGATGGTTATGGACAATGAGGGACATTACAATCATGGAGATGGTAGGTCATACTTACACATGAGTAACATTTCCATTTTTCAATGATCATTATGGAAAAAAGGTAAATTTTATTTTATATTTTCATAATGATAATTATTTCATCAATACCGTATTATATACTTATATATATCCTCCATGTGGTTCAGTGATAAAAAATTGATCACATCACTTTATGGAAATGGTTATCCACACGAACTCACGAAGGACATTATCAATTTTAAATAAATCGAAAGGAAATATAATATATCATATATTACTTTTAAGGAATGATAAATATTTCATAAATATCATATATTTAATTTAAATACATAATTATAAATATTTATGGGAGGCAGAGATGGAAAACTAATTACGTCGGTTTCTGAGGCTCTAGTATGTCGTACACATGAATGGAGGTTTCATTCCCCATTTGATGAAGGAGGAGATTGATATAGGTTATGAAATTAACATATTAAAATATAAATAAATTTGATATACTGGAGTTAATATTTCATTATGTTTGAATAATATTTAAAGAAGGTATAATAATAAACAAAACTAAAATATTTGGTAAAAAGTTATACCTATTCTTTGTACATCCTTCTTTTCTTAAATCCTTAATCCCTCTAAGGATGGGTTTTTGTACAAAAAAAAGACCTATAAAATGGTTTTAAGGATTTTATGAAGGTATTTGGTTAGGTATTGGCTAAAATAAATGGATTTTTAAGCATTTATAAAAGAGGTTATGGGGTTACTTTTATAAGTGAGGGGATGAGAATTCTTGGAATTACTTAAAGTATTAAATTAATATAAATTAATTTCCATGTTTAGAAGGCTACAAAATATTATAAGTAATAATAGCATAATTATTTCTAGAAATACTATCATAAAATAAAATTTTTACAAGATTATATTTGTGTTTAACCCTTATCTCTTTTTTAACCCGCATTAACCCTTTTTGATCATTACTATGATAATAAAGTTTTTTGTCTTTAGGGTAGAATATAGTTACTGAAAAAGGATAATTAGTCCATAAATATACCATATTTGATAATTATAGCTATATAAAAATCAATTTTCTAAATATAGTATTTTTAGGAATTTTAAATCTTTTAATTAAATATTTTTTTATAACATAACATTAATGAAATTTTTGGAACTATTAATTTATTTTAAATTTGAAAAAAGACATGACAATAATGGAAATTTAATATTATCATTTAGAACATATATAAAAAATTTATATATCCAAAAAATTTATAGAAAAAAATAATTATTTCAAATTATATTACTTTTAATATTTATAGAATCATTAATTTTATTTTTCTTTTAATTGAATAAATATTGTATCAGTGTTTCCTAAAACTTTAAAGTATTTATTTCATCACATAAAATTATAAAAAAAATTAACATGATAAAAAATCATTTATATTTAAAATAACACACTTAGAACTGACCATATGCAATTTTTATCCTTCTGTAGAATATTTGGATATAATAAAACAAAGATAATTACATTTTTTAATTTATTTACATAAAATAATATAAATGTAAAAATCAATGAAATACAGCACCAAGTTTCCATATTTTCAAAAAATGGATGTACATGGATAAAATAGACTCATATGATATGATATAAACAAGTGTTAGAGTCATTTTTAAGTTTTAATAATATTATCTTTTTCAAGACCCGACCTGCTGAGGTCCGACCCGTGATTACCCCAGGCCTAACTCTATTAGGTTAGTGGTTGGCAACCAATTCCAAGTAAGAATATCCCATAAATGGGAAGAATTACCATAATGTATTTGTACACACACAAAAATCACCAAACCCATCTAATGCTAAAATGTAAAATAACATAAAAAATGTGTGCATACATCTAACATCCCACAACAGAGTACAACGATAAAAGTACTAAAAGTGGAAAAAGGGGCCAAATACAAGACCAACCAAAAACTATAAAAAGTACATCCTCCTCCAAGGGAGAGGATGAGGTCAACAGTAATCTCCTATAAAAACACCTCAATCATTCAAGCTCCTGCTACACTCCACTCATTCCCTATCCTCCTAGGACACCTTCAAAAGGGGAATCATCTGCAAAAGATATGACACATGTGGGCATATCCTATAAAGGGGTGAATATAAAAATAATCATTAGGACACCCCAAAAACATTAAAAATTAATTACCAAGCATACTCATATAAATATAATATATATTAATCAATACATAACTGAAACACCTGAATATACTCATGAAAGACACCACACCACCAGGCAGCCATAACCAACTACCAACTATAAGATTCTGTTTGAAGAAATACTCGTTTTTGGAAGAATCCACTCCATGAGCCATTATATCATCTGATACACTTGAATAATAATTCTATCTCATCTAGACCAACCCCAGAAAGATCATTGGTCTGAAATACTTGGATACATAGATAGGGGGCCACCCCTAAAACCACTAGGGTACACCACGAACCCAATCTGGATCAACTTTCTATATAGGGGATTGTATGCCAACAATTCTACAAATCCTATCGATACAGACAACTAGATGGATGATCAATACCCTACTCAAAAATTTCATGCTGATTCCAAAAACTATAACTAGTAAACAATGGAAGATAGATGATCACACTCCAATCTCATGGAAGGAGAGTACCAACTATATTAGAGATTTGGCCTCTAGAGGGGATCACATTGTATTGATATGGATGTAATGACACACTATACCCTCAATGAAAAGGACCAAGGGATGATACTCAACATATTCTAGTTCAAGATAATAAAATGAGTATCCAAAAGAAATCTTGATGGGGAGTACATGGCGTGTACTAAGGGATGCATGGATTTTCCAGCTGTCTCTGTGTCTACCCATGTAGAAGAGCCTCACACAACATGTAGTCTCCAAATACACTTCATGTAGAGATACACAGTATCATGCCTATATTTCCTAGAATTTTCTGTGTTGGGGTGTCCATGTACATGTAGTTGTACATAGGATTTTTCTTTCCATTTACTCTACCCGTGGACCACTATATGGGTAAGCCCATGTACACCCATCTAATCTGTGTCCGTATAGGAGTACACGGTGTGCCATCCAACCATATAATCTTACCCATGTCCATTTACTCTTTTTATTACACATTGATTCAATCAGGTGGGCACACATGACATTTGGTAGAGGTCACATGCCATGTGATCCTTAATTCTAGTAAAAACCCTAAAACCGTGACTAGGGGCCACATAACGTATAATACTGGATTACCCACAGTGTTGCCCTTAATTTTCCAAATTCAATCTGCGTCATCTTACTCCTATCCAGAAACTCCTCCCTTTCCAAAACCTATAGATTGAGTTTTGTCTAGATTTTTTTAACAATGATCGATAGAATATTGTGGGCTTAAATCCTCTCGGAAAATGGATATACACATCATTCCTCCTTGCACATAGAATAACATAGAAGAAAATGAAATCATGTATCCCTAACCATCTTATTTTCTACTCATTCTATTATTTCACAACATTTGTGTCATTCTGATACCATATCTACAATATTGGATCTTTGTGCCAATAAATAGGTGTGAAACGATCGATTGATCAGGATTTGTTGAACCTCAAGCCAAATGAATAAAACCCATGGTGAACAAATAACAGGGGTAAAAGCACAAAAAAAAAGAAAAATAGACCTCAATCAATGTTTGTGTTGATTTTTACTTGTTTTTTGAGAATAACAATTAATAAATCATAATTTCAAAGTAATTCTCCCAAAATCACACCGTAATAAACCCCTCCTACAAATACATATGATCCACAGATCAACCCATTAGTCAAATTATTTATGTTCATCATAGGAATAAATAATTATTAAAGGAAACAATTAAAATAATTGAATACCTTGATTTGGATCTATATCTAATAAATAACTAAGTGGTGTCATTATCGCTGTAGAGATCCTTCAAATTCATGTTGTATTGATCGTCGATCTATGATCTGATTGCCTTTTTTCTGAGAGAGTTCCTCCAATGTTCTCTCCAGTGGCTCTCCAATAATTCTAAAGCTATGAGTCTAACCCTAGGGTTTATTCATAATAGTAAATTTAAAGATTCATCAACCACTATGTTGGTGAAATTGAAAAAAAAATATTAATTATTGTATTTGTTTCCACGCCTACGATGAATTTTCCATAAATGACTCATGCCAACTAAAATTAAGTTGTGACTAGGATAAAACCCACATTTTGAACTCAATGATTCCCTCATATTTCTGATATGAGCCTATGTTCAGGATTTATTCCACTTCTTCATGAAAACTTTGTTCAAGTGTACTATAATATATCAAACATATTTCAAACATTTATTCCCAGCACATCGGGGCTCAGAATCGCACGTCGTTATAGAAAATGGTCTAAAAAATAATCCACATAATATCCAAAAATAATATATAGAAAATAAAAGACATCAATCTCTGTACAACTTAGGTATTTATTCATCAAAAATCAGAAAAAGTGTCACACAAATAGATATTGCTACAAACCATGAATCCCATCCTCCTCCTCTCATGTGATTTCCTGAAGATTCTCATGCAACCACTGGACATGAAAAAGTTGAATCGATCACCCATGAAGCATCCTATCCTCAAAATCCTTGATCTTCTCTGGGTACTATGAAAAGGCATCTCCATCCATGATTTCTAGCTTTCCCTAGTCAATAACGTGTGAAGGGTTAGGCATGTACCTCCTCAACTGCAACACATAGAAGACATCATGTACCCAATTTAACTCTGTGGATTGAGATAAGTGGTACGCCACCTCTCCAACTCTATGTAGTATCTGGAAGAGACCAATGAATATTAGATATAACGTTTTTCCATAGATAAATCTCCTCAATTCACATTGAGGTGAGACTCTCTAGAACACATGGCCTCCTTCAAAAAATTCCATAAGTAGTTATCGTTGGTCTTCATAAGACTTTTTATTGTTTTGTGCAGTCTTAATCCCCTCCAAGATGATCATTACCTTCTCCGTAGTAGCCTACACAAACAACAGTCCCATGATTACTGACTCATCTGAATTAGTCCAACAAAGTGATGACCTATAGGGTCTCTTATACAAATCCTTGAATGGTGCCATATCAATGGTGGAATTATAGATTTTGTTATATACAAACTCCACCAAGGGTAGGTGATCCCCCCAACTACTGCCAAATTCCAACATGAAAACCTAGATTATATCCTCTAATACCATAATGGTCTGCTTTTTCTGGATACCTTTTAGATGATGAAACGTTGTGCTCAAGCATAACTGAGTCCCAAAGGCTTCTTGTAATCCACTCCATAACTAGAATGGGAAGTTATCATCACAGTCAGATACTATAATTTATGTAACTCCATTGATTCAGACCATCTCTTGCATGTGGATGTGTCCCAATCTCTCTACTAAACTCTTCTCCTAGATAGCTAAGATGTGGGTCGAATTGGTGAGTTGGTCTATGATCACACCGTGTCTGTTGGACATGTATGGTAATATTTTCATGAATTCTATCGATATCATATCCCCCTTACAATCTACCACCTCAAGTGGTTGAGCTAAACTCACTAGGACTTGGTGTTCATCTTTAACTTGACGAGAATTAAGGCATCTAGAGACAAATTCTGTAACTCCCTTCTTCATACATGGCCACCAAAACTAATTTCGGAGTTCCTAGTACATATTTTCCACAAATGGATGTACCAAAAAAGGGTACGTTTGAAAATACTACAGCACCTCCTCTAGAAACATCATAGGTACCGTCAACTATCCTCTGAAAATAATAATGTTCTCTCCACATTCAGAATATCTATTAAGAGAATGTCTGATGGATATCTGAATATATAAGGTATAAAATTAGGTATCTCCACACTAATCATTCCTAACATATAGTAAAATTGGTGGGGTAACAACCCTTGACTGAATATATGAAGCACTCTCCTTTTCCATGAATGACAGGTGCAATGAAGATAAATGTTCCAACACCTCATCCAATAAATGAGAACAAGATCTCCCATTGAGAGCATCTTAAACTGTGTTTCCACATCCTAGGAGTATAGAAAATATCAAATTCATAGTCATGTAGGAACTCTATCCATTTCATCTCTCTCAAATTAAGATCCTTCTGAGAGAATATATATTTGAGACACTTGTGTTTAGAGTAAATGATAAACTACCTTCCCATCAGGTAATGACCCCACATCTTCAAAGAGAAGAATACCACTGTTGACTCAATATTGTGGGTCACATAGTTCTTCTCATGTGGTATCAACTAGAATGAACCATGGGAAATAGTTTCATTCCTCTACATCATCAAACACCAATGTTCGGTCCCTAATTCATTACAGAACCCTACATAATCAACACCCTCCTCTGGCAATCATAATATGGGATTATTTTTCAACCTCTACCTCAACTCTTAAAATCACTTCTTTCACCTTTCAATCCATAGGAAAGTCTTTCTCTTCAAATTCAAGGTTATAAAGGGTGATATAACTCTATATAATTTGGGTATAAACCACTGATATTACCTTTCCAACCCAAGGGTACACCACACCTTGGTAGCACTCTTGGGAGGCTCCCAAGCAAGCATTGCCCCAACATTAATTGGATCCACTACTACTCATGCCTTTGAGATGATGTGCCCTATAAAGTGGACCTATTGAATCCAAAACTAACACTTCAAGAGCTTCTCGTAAATCTTGGGCTCTCATAGTGTGTTCAGGACCATCCTCAAGTGTCTCTCTTACTCCTCCTAAAATATTGAATACAAAAGGATTTCATCGATAAAGACCACCATGAACCAGTTTAAAAAGGGAAGAAGGATATAGTTCATGTGTCCCAGTAACACTATTGAGGAATTTTTCAGGACAAATGTAATCATCATGTACAATAGTGACCATAATGACATTTGAATGTTGTGTTTGGTATATCCTCATTCTGTAATCGAAGCTGGTGAGAGGATGACCTGAGTTCAATCTTTGAAAAACATCCCGCCCCTCACAAATGATAAAATAGGTATTATATCCTTATTATTGGATAAATATTATTCACATTTACATGATTCAATAATCGGAAGCTCTTACATAACCTCAAGATCACATCCACCTTCTTGTCAAACAACACTGGGGTTGCCTATGTGGAAATGATGGGTATCACAAAGAACTTCTCCTTCATGTAATCTAACTTCACCCTCACTTCTCCAAGCTCTATGGGAACTATCTGATACACCGGTTAAGATATCAGCATATTCTTAGGATTAAAGTTGATACAGAAGTCCACCTTTTAGTAGGGAGTGAAACTGGGTACATCTTCAGGAAAGACATCTTCATACTCTGTCACCATTACATGAAACTAATATCCCAAATAATAGACTACTGCAAGAGTCATGCTAGCCAACTTATGAGAAATTAGCTATAATCGCGTATACTCTATCTTGTCCAGCTCCACCAAGGTCTCCTTTTAACTGACAAAGGAAATCCTCATCCCATCACTACCGACACACAAAATCTTCTGCCTAAAATAGTCAATCCGGGCATGAACTATGGATAGCCATTCCATACACAAAATGAACTCATAATACCTCATTAATTCAAAGAATAGATCCATTACAAAAATCTTTCCCCCAAGTGTTATATTTCACTATTGGAACAAGTGCGCAATCGCTGAGTCACCACCTGTCGATGTATCCAACAAAAAGGGTCAAGCCAAAGGCTCAAATGTAATCTATAAGTATCAAACCAAAGAAGTGGAAAAGAATGGGATGTCTAGCACATGTGTCCATTAATACTACAGATAAAGTAGAAAAGACACAGATCATACCATATATCATCCATATAGACTTAGGTTAATAGGCCTCCATAGACTGCAGTTGACCACATTCTTTCTCACCAACACCTTGAACCTGGCATAGACCACTTGGGGATATTAGTGGTAATAGGTCAAACCCTTGACCACCTCATGCTACCCTGTCGGCCCCTCTTCCATGTCTGCTACCTTGTGGACCACCTAGATAAAAGCTCTATATCTACCTTATAAGTCCTTCAATTGCCTCATGATCAACTATATGAATGGTTGGTTAATATTGATCTAGATATCCCTGACCATTGGAGGACAAACACTACCTATTCCTCACCTGATTCGAGTCACATTGAGAGTCCAATAACAATGGCCCTCAGTCCGAGGATTGCCTCTTGAATTGTCTAACATGCTTGGATCCCTACAACTATCATCAATTACCTTCTGATGAGGTATCAGTTACCAGGTTCCCACTTCTAGGCCCCACTATCATTAACTGATCTTCTAGAAATATCTCCACAAAAAATGCTCTCTCAAGCCCTTTATCATAGGTGGAAATATAAATAGATACCATTGCTGTCTTGATGTCCTGATGGAAGCCCTGATCAAAGGTCTGATCTCTGAAAAATTGGCCTCGCACCATATCCATGGAGTAAGGAGAGCGATCAGTAAATATTGTGGGGTACTCTTCCACAGTCATGTTTCCCTATTGTAGATGCAAAATCTTGTGTATTCATATCGATCACAAAATGGTTGGATATAACTTCTCTCTAAATAGATGCTCAAATGTTTCCCATGATAGAGTCATATCATCATGTGACTGAGTCACCAAACTCTACCATCACCCAGTAGATTATTGTATAAGACTCACCGCAAGGAATTCCATCTAGTAGGTTAGATTCCTCACTAGGTAGAAAAACGTTATTGACTACCTCTAGACAGTCCTCAGCCATCTGGGTTCGGTCTCACCCAGAAACCTAGGAGGTCACTGCCTCTAAAAATCTTGAAATTCACTCAAACATTATGCATCCCTAGATAGTACTTCTAAATCTAGATGATACTCAATAGGTGGTCGTATATCTAGTAAACCACCCAAAGGTGATATCTCCAGTACATGCCCCTATATTGATGCTTTGTCACTAGGCAGATCATCCTCGTGATTATGTAGTAGAATCCCGACTAGCTGTCTGTGTGGATTCATCCAAAAATTAAAACAAGATATACCATAGTCAATAGAGTATATCTGGGGTGTTGACTCGATAAGGACATAGAAAAAACAAAAAATTTGATATTATTCATGTACCAAAATGATTCCCCCCAACCAATGTTTACATATACCGAGTTGAAAGGTGGGTGATCAGAGCCATGGTCTATGGATACTTCAGTCGCAACACCAACATTGGATTCTCTGGCTTGAAATTTGAACTCAAAACACTAAACACTATTTCCCAAAACCAATATCACATTATCTGGTCCTAAGGTAGAAACTAACTTTGATACCACTCAGTCACGATTTGACCTACTAAGATCTGACCTGTGACTACCCTAAGCCCACCTCCAATGCACCTGGGGATGGTGACCAGCAGTAAGTATGAATATCCCCCAAATCAGAGGCATTAGCCTAAAGTTACTATACACACGCACACATCTCCAATCCCACATAATGATAAAATGTAAAAACAATTAAACAATTTATGTATACATCCATGATCCTACAATAGAGTACAACAATAAAAGTACTAAAAGTGAAAAAAGGGTCCAAATAAATTCTAAACAAAAAAACTATATATTCCAACATACTCTAAGGGAGAGGACTAAGTTAAGAGAAATGTCCTCATAAAACACCTTGGTCTTTGAAGCCCCATCTATGCTCCACCCTCTCTCTAACCTCCTAGGACAAAGTCAAAATGACTATCGTCTTCATAAGAGACGACACATGCAGGCAAATCTCATGTAGGGGTGAGTATAACAATACTCAATAGGCCATCATGAAAACACTAAACAAGAAGCAAGATGTAAATTCACATCAATAGAAGATATAACAATAAATTCATAATAGAAACACCTATATATACTTAAGAAAGAATCCATGCCACCATACGGTCATAACTAATAACCAACCACAGGATTCTGCTTAATGAAATGCTTATTACAAGAGATTCTACTCCATGATCTATGCTAACATCTGAGACACATGACAAATATTCTATCTCATTGGGCCCCTACTAAGAAATCTAACTACTCTAAGAAGACCCAGATACATAGATAGGGGCTCACGCCTAGAACTATTGGGGAACGACACGAACCTAATTTGGATCAACCTGCTATGTAGGGGATTCTATACCAATACTTCCAAAAACTCTATTGATACGACCTAACAAATGGTGGATCAATTCTTTGTTGAAAGAGGTCATACTGATTCCAAAAACTCTAACTAGGTAACAAAGGATGATAGAGGATTGCACTCCAGTCTCATAGAGGGACACCAAAAACTCTATATGAGACTCATCCTCTAAAGGGGATCAAAATCCAATGACATGGATGTAATGTCAAAGTGTAACCTTGTGTAAAAGGATCAAGGGAATGTACTCAACCTATACTAGTACAAACTATGAAAATTAAGAGCCACAAGAACTCTTGGAGTGGGGTACACGGTGGTTACTTGGGGTTGTATGGCATGTCCATTTATCCTCATACCTTGTCATGTGGAAGATCCTCACATGACATGTAGTCTTCAAACACATGCTTTGTAGAAGAAGTACATAGATTATAGAGACCCATGGTATCCTACCTATGTCTCCTGGCCATTTCCATGTCTCAGTGGTTGTGTATGTGTAGTAGTACATAGTGTGCGGCTCCCCGGGTACTCTACCCCGGTACCACTACACAGGTAAGCCCATGTAAACCTGGACAAACCATCTCTGTGTGAGAGTACACAACAATCCATCTGGATATGTATTCAAAACAGTGTTTTGTACTCTCATAAGTACATACTGAGTCAATTGGGGAGGTCCCAACACCATGTGACAAGGGTCGCATTCCATGGGATCCATTCTTTCTGCCAGAAGCCAAGTGTCGTGGCCAGGGGGCCCACAGAGCATGTAATGCCGAATTACATGTTGTGTTGCTTTTGATTTCTAAGATTCGCTCTATGTTGTCTTGTGCCTCACTGGATCCTCCACCCTTGACAGAAGTTGTATATCAGGGTTAATTCAGACCCTTCCAACATTGATCTATAGAAAACTATGCATGAATCTGGTCCGAAAATGGATCCACACTTCGTAATTCTTATATACTGATAAATGTCGAAGAACATGGAATCAGGTATCCAAAAACATCTAATTTTTTTCTATTTCCATCTTCACACCATCTTCATATCATGTCGAACCTAGATCTTCGATATTGGATAGTAGAAACAAGAAATGGGTGTGCAATGATCGATTGGTCCAGATGTGTTGAACATCAGTCCAAATGAATAATGCTTGCGGTGAACGAATAATCGCAGGATAAAAGAACATGAAACAATGATAGTAATATACCGTAGTCAATGTTCATGTTTTCCATGGTTCATTTCCATAAGAATAAAAATGAAGAAATCATAATTTCAAAGTAATCCTCCCATAATCACCCCACAATAAACCCATCTCACAAATACACATGATCCACATATCATCTCCTTGGTCGATTGATCTGTGTTCATCATAGGAATCAATAATAGAGAAATGAAATAATTAAAATATCCTCTATAACTCAATTTTGATCAATCACTAATGAATAATGATGTGGCATCATTGCAATTGGTGAGATATTTTGAGAATGTGGTGCGTCGATCGTTGATCCCCAATCCAGTTGTCGTTTTCCGAAGAGAATTCATCTAGTATTCTCTCTATCGACTCTCCAATGATTCCCAGGTTATGTGGATAACCATGGGGTTTCTCCAGAACAGACTATTTAAATACACATAAATTGTATCATTAAAGAAATTGAAATAAATTAATTTAATTAATTATTTTATTCATTTATGTGCCTGTGATAACTTTTCCATAAATGACATGTGTTTATTAAGGTTAAGTTGCTCCAAGGGTAAAACCAGTATTCTGAACTCAATGGTACCCTTAGATTTATTATCCAATCCTCTATTTGGGATTTATTCCACTTCTCCATGAAAACTATGTGTGTGTGTGCTATTTAATATATTTAATATATTTCAAACATTTATTACAAGCACACCAGACCATAGAATCACACACATTCTCAATGCCTCTTATAAAAAATATTCCATATAATATCTAAAAAAAATATACAAAAAATCCAAGATTTAACATTAATTATCCAATTTATCCTTACTGTGTTGACAATTATTTACTATGATTATAGTTCTTAATGACCAAAACTAGAAGGTACCTATTTACTAAATTTGGACCTCATGATTCCAAACATAGAATCCATTTTTCATGATTAAATTTATATAATCTGAAAAAAAAAATTATATTAAAACACAAAAAGAAATATTTTTCCAAAAAAAATTCCTTTTAAGTATAAATTTGTTTTTACACCATATTCAATTATAAAATTCACCCCAAAGACTAAAATATAGATTTTTTTAAATCAAATGTAACTAAAGTAATTTTAAAAATAACACAAAATGGTTTCACTATTAATATACATTAAAATAAAATATAGTTTTCAATAAAAATCAGTATTTTTCATTTTTCATTGAAAAAATAGAAATTTTCAAAAAAATAGTAAAATTTCACCATAAGTAAATTCTGATATATTGATTCAAAATAAGATGTTTTTTATAAAATAAAAATTCTAAATGTTCTTAATTTTAATTATAATATTGTCTCACAAAAATAAATAAAAACCATTTTTGAATAAAATGTATTTTTGATGAATAGAATTACTTTACTAAAAATTGAGTCGTTATTTATTAATAATTTATCACTACATTTATATTGAGTAGGAAATTTAAATATATTTCCTAATGAATTTAATATTATTCGTACCCACCAATTTAAAGGATAGTTTATAATTTTGATCTTTAATAGCAGCCTTTGATTGTTCATTTAAGCTTGGTGTTGTGTGTCGTAAACACTATCAAACATAGTTTCTTTCTAAAATATCAAGGTGTAACATTATCACCCCCCCCCCCCACACACACACATAGTTTAATAAATTATTTCCTTTAAATATGAACTTGATATTGGTAATAAAGGTTTTGAAATCTATAAATACCTTTATTAAAATCCCACACCATAAAAAGGGTTAATAAAAATTAATTTTTAAAAGAGAGAAAAGGGAAGTACAAAGGTCTTATAAAATAACACATACTAGGATTCCAAATATGATAACATTAGCAAGAAGTGAAAATATGGACGTGGTGGAAAATTTATTATCCAAATAATGATGGATAGTGATACAAAATATTGATCATAATAATGTGAATTAGCATGATAAATTAAATTGCCACAAAACCATAAACCAGTGGGGTGTGGAAAATATCATCAATTTATTGAAAATGAAGATAATAGGATAAATTTTTTGTTTCAATATCCTTTTTCAAGAATTGAGGAATTAATTTACCATCTAGACTAAGAACATAAAGAAATATTTTTAATTGAGAATTAAAATTTCATCCTTTAATAAATTTCAACCACAACCTCGTATTTTTCTCAAGGTGATGAGTATTCAAGTTGAATTTTTCCTTCCTGAAGCACTAAAATAAAATTTTTATGGATCACATAATACAAATGATAACAAGTTATTCCTCATATCTTTATATATTAACAAAAACCTTGATGGTTAGCATAAGGTATGAAAAATATTGAAATCAATGTACCTTAAAATGAAGAAATAAAATATTAATCTCGAAATCATCAATAAAAACACCCAAATGTCAACTTAGATCATTTGAAAAAAAACCAAACTTAAAATTATCCAAAATATTAATAACCAGGTTTGAAAGAAAAAAATTAGAAGTACTAGATCATATATTCTTCTGATATATATTTATCATTTATCATGAAATAAAATTAGTCACTCATAAAGTTATATACCCAAAAATTAATTTTCCCCAATTATATAATCTTGAAGATATACTAATCATTTCCATAAATAACCTGAATTTCCATAAATCCACATTGAAATCATATATACCTACAAAAGATAATCCAACCATTAATCATCAAATAAAATCCCATAAGATTGTATTTACCTTAATATATTATGTACCCAAAAAATATAGCGATCTTCTTTCAAAATGACATTTATCACCTAATCACTAAATCAATATTTTTTACAATAGTTATCTATAAGATAAAACATATGTTCAACTTGGTCTTTATTTTCCAAGTCATTTGTGTAATATCATACTACCAGAAAATAATGTAAGATAGTGGTAGGAATTTAACCTCTGTTTCCCTTCAATTGTGGGTTAAATCCCTATATTTTTCTTGATGTAACAAGTTTCACCCAGTATGTGTTGTCCTTTTACTAAAACTATATTAATAAAATTCCTATAATGTTCCCAAAAAATATGATGAACAACCTTCATAACTTCAACATAAAATATTTTTTTAATCTCAAAATACATAACATTCAACTTATATCCCCATAAATTTAATAGTATTATTCTCAAATAACAATTCATGTTAAATTTAATGGTTATATATACCATAACCCAAAAAAACTCCTCCCAAAATTTCATTAATCAATTTAAAACCAAATCAATTAAAATAAAAAAGTAATTTCAAAGCCTTTTTATTTTATGATCAACCTTAAAATCAAAAACCCATGATGGTATCCATAACTTATAATATTACATCTCATGAGAAATAATAATCTCTAATGTTTGCTAAGCCCAAATATGAAACCAACTATAACAGCCCCATACATGCACTCCCAAATCTAATTCTAAAAACATAATCTTTAAATTTATGGTTTTGATACCAATAGATGTGACCTAATTTCAACAATTCAAAACATAAAAAATCAAAAGTAAATATGGGATTACTTAAATACTCAAGGATCTATTTGTTTTATAGTTATTGATAATTAGGAAAAACACATACATAATGATACATTTTCCTTTAATTGATCATTATTACCACGATAACTAAATTTTATTTTACCATATTATGTCTTCATAATCAATCATATTCATCCTTAATAATCTTCAAAAAAAATTAAAATGTGGTATGATCGCAAAAAAACATTAAGGGACATATAAAAATAAATAAATAATCATTTTTTCCATGAATACATATAAATATTTTCTTTTTTCAAAATAAAGTTTTTTCTCAAAATAAACAATTTATTACTCAAAAAATCAACTTCTCTACCCAAGGATTTTCATAAAAAATTAATTTTAAATCTTAAAAGAAAAATAAAAATCAAAAAATTTTATTTTATATCATGATAAACTCATGAAATCATTTTCAAAAAGTTATAATTTTCACCCTTTAGAAGTTGAAAATACTTTTCTTGAAACAAATTCCTATTTGGTTATCTTGTGAAACCATGAGGATTCTATAAAAACAATATAAATTTCCAATAAATCAGTTAGGTAACTAGAGATATCATTTTCTATATACCTTTTACAGGTGGAATAACCAATATGATCAACTTACATCATAATTATCTAGAGAAAATAATCATTACCCAGTGCATTAGAGGGTAATAACTTAACCACCGACCATTGTATTATAACATAACCACCCATACTTGGTTTATAATGGAACCACCAATCTTTGGATCATAACAGAACAATGAATCCATGGTTTATAATGGAACAATTCAACATCATAAAATTTTACCAAGAAATATAGAACTAAAAGATTAAAATTTTCTATATTACACTCATAAAAATATTATTTTCACCCACAGTAAAACATTTTGGATACATAAATATGCATTTTATTTAAAATACCCAAAAAAATTGGAAGGATGGTTTTTATTTGAATAAAATAACAAATCTTGAAAAGTAATACAAACATAAAATAAGATTTATGGTAGTGATAAAACCCATTAACATCATATAAATTAAAATAGAACATTCTTTTTGTCTTTTTGTCAAAACGTTCCATACAAAATACATAAAAAAAGTTTCCTTTTGAAAACATTTAAAAGAAAGTAAAAAATTGAAATAAAATATAATTTAAATTTAATTTGTATCTATATAAATAAATAAATAAAACAATTTTGAAAAATATGGACATGGAATAAAATGTTTGGAAATTAAATCTTTAAAACATTTTAAATGAGGTTTTTAAAGTAAAGTGTCCCTTACCTCAGCTCTGAATCATCACGTGCATTATTTATTTTCCTAAATAATAAGCTTATTTTGATAATTTATATCATTAAGAACCTTTTTCAGGTTTATTACTCATTTAATTTCACTTATTACCATTCTATATAAAATTACATAATCTATAAAGTTCATGTTAGATGTTTTGACGATATTCAACTCGTATGTCCAAAATGACTTTAGTAGGTTTACTATAGTCAAATAGATCATTATTACATTATCTCAAAAATAATAATCATGACATAATTATCTTGTTATACTATATTTATAATTTTAAAACCAACTGTGAAAGGTGTTTATGAAAAAATGAATTATTCTACAAACGTGGAGATGGTAAATCATATGTACACATGAGTAGCGTTTCCATTTTCAATGATCATTGTGAAAAGAAGGTAAATATTATTTTATCTTTCATAAATTATCATTATATAATAAATACCATATTATACACTTCTATGTATAATTAATGTGGTGGGGTGATGACAAATGAATCATGTCCCTTCACAGAGGTGGTAATCCACACGTACACCCAAACAACATTATCATTTTTAAATGAATGAAAATGTTAGAAAATATATGATATATTAATTGTAAATAATGATAAATATGTCATAAATATAATTTATTTAACTTAAATCCAACATTATAAATTGTCTTGATTGGTTGTGTTGGAAAATTAATTACGGCGATTCACGAGGTGGTACTTCGTTGTACACACAAACTACGGTTTCGTTACCCATTTTATGGAATAGAAGATGTATATAGGTTATTCCAATAAAATAATAATATATAAAAAAATGTAAGATAATGGTTATTATTATTCTTTCCTGAATAATATTTTAATGAGTTATAAGAACAGATAAAACTAAACCCTTTGGTAAAAAGTTAAACATCTTCTTTAGACAACCACCTTTACTTTATTCCTTAGGCCCTATATGGTTATATTTTTACCCAAAATAATTTCTCTTGAATGTGACAAAAAAATTTAAATAGGTATTTTTCCATTTATTTTATAAATTAAAATACTTTTTAAGTGTGAATAAAAGAGGATATGAGATGTCCTTTTTTAATTAAGGGTAGGGGAACTCTTGGAATTAGTTAAGGATTAAATTAATATAAATTAACTTTCTTGTTAAAAAGAATAAAAAATAATATAATAATAATATATGATTAGGATGTATCTAAATACTATCATAAAATAATATTTTTACAAGTATATATTAGGTTTTTACTCTTATCTATTTGTTTTAACTTGTGTTAACCCTTTTTGATAATCACCGCGATAACGACGTTCTTACTCTTTGTGTATCTATAGAGTTACTATAAAATAAAAATTATTCAATAAATGGAAAATATTTTATTTTTTTGAATATATTAAAATAACTTGGCCAAAAGTTTTATTTTTAGTAATTTTCAATCATTTAATTGAATATTATTTATTATAAAATAACATTAATGTCATTTTTAGAACTATTCATATAATTTAACTTTCAACAAAATGAAAACAATATAATTATAATATAATCCTTTACAAAATTGCTTATATGTTATATTTATCCATAAAAATCGTGGAACACAATAATTCATTCAAATTATATTACATTTAAATTTTTTAAAATCATTTATTTCATTTTTCTATTAATTGAATAAATACTATGTCAGCATTGTATAAGCATTTAAAGTAATTATTTGAAAATTTAAAATAAAAAATAAATTACCATGATAAAAAATAATAATTTATTTTTAATAAAATTCTTTTATATAGAACAAATACACTTTTTATCCGTATTTAAAAATTTAGATGCAATAAAATAAAGTGAATGGCATATTTTACTTTTCTTTATATAAAATAATATAAAGGTAATAATCAAAGACATGTAGCACCAAGTTTCAATATATTTCACAACTAGATGGAAATGTATGAACTATACTTATCAAATAGGATAAATTAAAGTTTTATGGTCATGTTTAATCCTTATCATATTATTTTTAACCCTAATTACCTAATTTACCCTTTTTGAGGTGACATTTATTTACTATAGTTAATATTCATAATGATATAAAATAAAATATAAGTATTTTAAAAATATACCTTCTAATTAAAAATATGGACTCCATTTTCATTCTTCAATTTATCAAAGTGGGAAAAGTTAATTTAATATTAGAACATAAAACTCAATGAAAAACGATTTTTCAGAAGAAAAAAAATGCCTTTTAAGTATTAAAATGTTCTTATACCAAATTCAATTATAAAATTCTTTAAAAGTACTATAATTCGATTAGGTTCAATAAAAATTAACTAATTAGGTTTTAAAACTAATCCAAAATATAATTTTACATTTTAAATACTTTAAAAGAAAATATAGTTTTCAATAAAAAATATTATTTTTAACTATTCATTGAAAAATAAAGAAAATAGGAAAATATCAAACAATTTCCATAATATAATTTTGATATGCTGATTTAAAAATGTTTATCCTTTTATAAAATAAAATTTGTCAAAGTCACATAAATTGATTATAATATTTTATCACTAAAATAAATAAAACCATTTTCAAAGAAATCGTATTTTTGATTAATAAAATGAATTTACTAAAAATTGATTGATTATTTAAGAAGAATTTATCAACACCTTTATATGTAGTAGAACCTTTATATATATTTAATAAATAATTTCATCCCATTAATACCTATAAATTTACTATCTCGGTTATGATAGTCATATCTAAGTAATTATATTTCATGGTTCACTTAGGCTCAGTGTTGCAAGTCATATACGCTATTAAGAATAGTTTTCTTTTTAAAATATTTTTTTGTAACATATTAATATCCATCCATAAAACTCTTAATTTTTTCCAATGAATTCCTTGATTTATTCCCTTATTTTATGCACATAAAACATCTTCTCATTCCTCTAAGACATTTACCTATGGGCTTCTTCCCACATACTTGACGTGCAAAACACTGAATCTTCTTACCTCTTCGTATTAACGAAACACCATTTTTATCTTATTAGGTGTTTCATGAAGCACACCCACATTGAAATTTTTAATTAAATAAAAATATAGATACTTTTTCATGACCACAAGGTTTCACTTTATCTCTCTTGTTTAATTTAGTTTATCATGAGGATAATCCTTTTATTTACCATTATATTCAATGTTAAAAAAGATCCTTCTAGTTATATGAATTGACTTAATCCAAAAAGAAAAGTATCTGAAACAATTTTCATAGTGGGAAGCCAAATTATCATGAAAATAATTTATAGTGTTTATAAATCATGAAACCTTTTTTTAATATAATACTCATTAGGTTTAACCTAGGGTATTAATGATCCCCATCTATCCAAATCCTTTAAAATGGTTCATAAAGAACATATGAGCTAACCCAAGAATGTCCATCAAGAATGTTAGACCCGGTATGTGGTAAGAGAACACTCATTATGCACTAGATTGAGGTTCGATATATATTCAACAAACTCTTTTCAGGTTTATTACCCCTAGATGTATCTTTCCCAAAAGCAAGTTGAATTATAGTATCTACAACTAGAATTTTTTTAGGGGTTAATTTTCCAAAGTAGTCAAGTCATATTTATTAAAAAAAATCTACATAAGTATAAAAATGGTATTTTACAATAATCTCTTTCATATTTAGAAATATATTCATAAGTAAGATCATCCAACCATGTGAGCATTGAGTCAATTTCTTTTTTGGTGAGACCATACTTTATATAATTCACCTCCTGATAAGCATGTGTGATAATGAAATTGAGACCCAAGTGAATGTTAAAATATTCCATCCATCTATTAGTGAATATCTATGAAAGATGAAATATACCACTTCTTATAGAATGAAAAATGGCAGTGGAATCAATTTCAATCCATAAATTATTCCATTTTTTAGATCTTGAAAATGAACCTATATTTATGATGTAAATAATTTTGGGTTCAAGATATGATGCCAATCCACAAGATCCATATGAGATGCCATGAATTTTTTCAACTATGATCATGATAGATGTCACCACATACCGAGGGACTAGATTTCCCTTTAAAAAAACCGTCGAAGTTAATTTTGATCCAATTTTAAGAAGGAGTCTTATATAAAACATACAAGGTACCAGTTGGTGGCTTGAAATTACCATTAGTGCTCAATATTCTCAAAAACGGTGAAATCATATATATTATTATCATAACAATCACTTTCTAGATCATTGGATTCTATAATGATAATATTATTTTTATAATGGAATATTAATGTATGGAGGGAAATGAATTAAAACATTATACACCATATTGTATGACACAGCTCTGCCAATTCCATATGAAAGATACTTGTGAGATGAGGATAAGTAGATCTTGTGTCACACTGAAGATGTGACACAAGAGAGTCCATAACTAGTTGTGGAATTTCAACAAGGCCATAGAACACCTTCCACAAATATTAATAAGTGGAACAACCAATAAATAGGTGATATTTATCATTTCTATGTTGGTTGCAAAAGTTACACCTAGAATAGAGAAAAACAATTGTAACCAAATATCTATGGGAATTATGTTATGTTATAATATATAGATCAAGGTGAAGTTTTAGGGCCTGATATAGGCCTTATTTAATCCTATAATCAAAAAATAATCATGACTGGATCTCATAGTAGTGAACTGATGATATTTTCTTTCATTTATAATTCATTTCTTAGAACGTTCCCTAATAAGAATATATTCATGTGTAGAAAAGTTGAAATCCTTGATGATTTTTGTGAATTCATTCACTAAAATCAATGGAGTTGAGTCAAATAAATATTTAATAGAGATATGATAATCTGAAGAAGAATTCAGAGTATGAAACCCTACAAAAAGAGTATATCCAGAATGATTTTCCATCTAGAATTTGAGTGATGAGTTCAAATTGTAAATCCATCTTGATCATAACATGATATTGGAGTAAGATATCTTAATTTCTATCTATATGGATTAATCCATATAACATGGGTTACCTTGAATCAATTTCTCTAAAAATATGGTGTTGTGAAAATCCAATGATTATAAGTTTTTGCTAATAAGGTTCCAATTGAATTAGTCCTGAAGCGCTTCATTAAAGTTCACTTTATTAAAGTGTTTGATACTCTTGATACAAAATCCACCTTGGGTTAGATGTTTAAAATATTTTTTTCTAACGGGTCATGACCATCTTCCAATCTATAATACTTCCAATCCATATAAAATTTTTAATATGGGCATTTAGATTTTTTATCATCCCTTTGGTCCATTTATAAATCATGAAATAGTGAACTAGTCTTGAGATAGTTGTGGACTTGATAAGATAAATTTTATAAAACCCATTGAGAGAGAATCTCCCTTCTATTTTTATAGTTCGTTTTTAATCTTGTCGGCAATATTGATGAAGTATATCACTTTTTTGTCTCCCCCAAAATAGTGTAACACCAAGAAAAATGAATGGTATGGTCCCATATCTAATTTCAATTTCCATTTGGATAATAGATATTCTACTAGGGGGAATACACATTCCAAAGTAATTAAAGGAATTATCCTAACTAATGGTTTACCCTAAGATGATTTCATAATGATGAATCATGTCTTTGAGGTTACAAATGTTCCTATTTTTACCTTGTAAGAATAGAATAATTTCATTTTCATAGAGAAGATGAGTTTCAATAATGAGTCCCCTGGATGCTTAGATAGGTTCGGGATTTTCTAGATCCACCATTTGAGTGAGGAGTATACTATGTTAATATATAGAAACAGATCATAGAATTGTTGAGAGATGATCACCCTTCCTTACCCCTTAATATCACTTTATGTAAACGCTAGGGGAACCATTAATAAGCCCCAATATGTGGTCTGGTCCAAAAAAAAATTTCACCCAGGTAATAAAATTTATATTGAAACAAACAAAATACACTTTATAAATGAAATTCCAATCAATGATATTAAATTATTTATTAATATCAATCTTATGATAAATTATACCACCTCTGTTCTAATTTTTGAGAAGGCTTACACACTATAAATTTGTGAAAATGAAATCCGGAATTCATCTGGATTTAAAAAATCTAAACTAGTTCCAGGAGATGATCTTATTTAAATTAGAAACCAGCATATTTGTAAGGATCTTACTAATAATATTTTAGATATTTTAACAAGATAAATGAGACTAAATATATGTATTTTTGAAGTGTTATCAGTAATTGTATTAAGAGTGAGAAATTGATCATTGGGGAACTAATGAATGATGCCATTAATAAATAATGATGTGACTATATTTTAATCATCAATATGTAAAATATACCATATTTATGAAAGAATAAATTATCAAACCCATTAGATTTAAGAGAAATGGTGGGGTTAAGGATGAAAATAGTATCCTTAATTTCAAATTCAAAAGTATAACTAGTGATTAGGGTGTTAAATTTAGGGTTAAAAATGTTGGGAATAATTCCTTCAATAAAGTCCCCATAAATTATATTCCCATATAAATGTTTTTAATAGAAGGAAACAATGTTTTCAATGAGGATTTTTTAATTATGAATGATATTTTAATCCATATTCAAGAATTAAATAGTTATATAATATTTTTGGGCCCTCTTAATGGAGTTATAAAACATTGAGTACATATCCCCATATTTGAGTAATTTAATTTTGAAGTATTATCTTTGATTATTTTATTTCATTGATAGAATGGAATTAAGCATGAAAATGATGATAATATATTTAGAGAGATCTGGGGTGAATTCCATGTTGTTGATGAACTCATGCACCCATTGAAAATAGGTTTCAAGAGAGGAAATTTAACATTAAATGATGTTGAATGTATTTCTACTCCATATCTTAATCTTGTACTTTATGAGTTTCAATTTCATGATACAAGCAACAAAATTATTTCTATAATTCATAGAATTATAGAACTCATATATGATCATATCACAATTAGTGTGGTATGCCCACATATTATTGAATCTAAACGGGATAGAAGACTTCATATCCCCTTCCATAAGTCTAAAAATTATGAGATGATGATCATAATTAATCTTTTGAAAGGAAATATTAGAGAAATACTAGCATTTATAATTATCATTTAAATTGGTAAAAAAAAATTCAATTTCTATAGAAATTATTAAATTGAGGTTCCTCAAGTATAGGGTATATTTGGCACCATCCATGTTGATCTCCATGAGCTCATTTCCCTCAATGTAGGCCCTAAACTCCCTAAGAGAGGTGAAAGAATGAACTACATACATTTTTTCACTAGGGGGGAGAATGGTGTTAAATTCCCCAAGGATGACCCATGGATCACTAATTCTTCCACTGAGCTTGTCAATTTTATACCACAATCCTATTATATCTTGGTATCTAATTTTTTCATAAATTAAAGAGTCGAACATATTCAAATTTGAGTACTTCACCTCACCTGTGACCATTTGATCACCAATTTTTGGGCAAAAATCCCTAAAGGTATCATTGTTTCTTTTTTGGGTTGCTTGTGTTTGTTGACAATGCAGGTTTCCAGGGTGAATTGTCAAATTCCAGAGATGTTGATAACAATCCATGTCAACAAAGAATCATGACAAAGGAACAGAAGATTTGGAGGCGGTACAAAAGAACAGATACAAGGTGGCACCGTTTTCCAATATTTTCTAAATTTTTGGGGTCTAAAATTTGAAGTTTGGTGAGCATCGTGAAATATGGATTTCCATAAAGATCTCATAAAAATATGGAAAAGGCATTAATTTCGTGAAGATAGGCTTCATGGATTAGATTTCACGAAGACAAGAAGAATGTTGACAGTGTTCTTCATGATTAAGATGACCTTCGCGAACGACAGAGTTGAAGGAAAATGCGAGGGAGCTTCACAGTGGCAGTGCGAATTAATTTACGGAATGCTCTACGATTACGAAGAGCTCCATGATTGGAAAATTTCCATGGTTCTTCACAATATTGATAGAATTTCGGCATAAATTTCAGAGCTTTGTGATTTGAGATGATGTGGTACTGACATCACGTGGATGGTTCGAGGGTTGGTGGAATTGCCTATAAATATGCCCCGACCCCCTCGAGAGAAGTTGAGAGTTCTCCAAAGAAAAATTCATATTTATTGAATTGTGAAGGTGGTTAGAAAAGTTGTTTTGTGAAGGTGGTTCATGAATGCAATGTGCTTCATGAAAGAGAGGAGCTTAGTGGTGGTGGCTAATTTAGCTCCACGAAAGTTGTGTGCTCCGCGTTGGCTTAGTGAGCTTCGTGAAGGAAGTTGCTCAGTGATGACTTGATCTCCGCGACGGCCTGAGCTCTGTGAAGGTGTGAGCTTCACAAAAAGGCAGGATATTTCTTAAGGCTTGTTTTAGCTTCATGAAATTGGGAGATTCGAGAAGTAGGGTTCTTTGCAAAGGTACTTCCCAAATGTTGGTGCCTAGTGGTCAGGGGAAAATGGGTATTCATTAGTGGATGAAATTTTGACTTCAATAGAGCATCTACATACATTGGAGGATGCATTTATTAGTGGTAATGAAGAGACATATAGGTCTATAAACTGTGAGTGAATCTTCTGAAGAAGCAGTGAGCTCACATAAGTTGACAGAGTAGTGAGTTCTCATATTCTGAGTGGTTGTAAACCTAGAGGGACAGTGAGTCCACTTCGAACGTGTAAACAGTAGTGCTCTTATAGTGGAATTGGTACATCGGCACATTGTTGGTGTAAGTTCCTTGGACGTAGCCCAGTGAGGGTGAACTATGTAATAATTTCTATATCCTTTTCATGATTTAAGTTTTATACATACTCTGCAATAGGAAGGAGGGAGAAGAGGGTTTTGTCTAATAGAAAAACAAGATCAAAAGGGGCAGTTGTTTTAATCTTTCATACCCTAATTCACCCCCCCCCCCTTCTCTCAGGGTATCTAGCCAAGTGGACCTAAAACCAATATTGTATGTACACACATTACCCATCAAGGGATGAGCAATTACCTATAGGGTTTCACCTAGTGATCGACAACTATTGATTCTAATAAATTGGTAACCAATTTTATCTAGGCTATCAATGACTAGAAATTATGGATTAATCATTTCATCAATTCCTAGGAGCATGGGTTTGTGATTGTGAATATACCAATAAAGGGAGTCAGTTGTTTCATAAATATCCAATACTTTGAAATTCCAAAAATTATATTGAATTTGAACCAGATTTTGATTTTGGGTTTCCCTTTTTTTTCCTTCCAGTTGGATTCTTTTTTCTGGAGGACATCCTTGAATTCACTGCCATTCAAGTTAAACTTCTAGTAATAACATGAGACACAGAACCAACACCATCCTTTTCCAAAATAGAGGAGGGAGTGTCAATACTAGGATTATAATTATCCAATATTCTCTCCACAAGGTTGGGAGATCCTATTGGGGATGATGATAATCAAAGGAAGAATAAAGGATCTCAATCATTCCATCCTTATCTTTAACAATTTTACTCCAAATCCTCTGATGTTTAGACATAGTATAAATAATGGGAGAGGGATATTTTGCAACTCCTAGAAGTTAAAAACCATTTATAGGGTTGTTAACCTTAGAAATAACTTGAAAAAAATACTAACACTTCTGATAAAATATATCAACAATGTAATTTTAACCAGTAGTTGCAGAACCAGTCATGGGATTTTGGGTGTCATCTAGAGCTATCAATGAATGGAATAAAACTTTATCAATACCTAATAAAGAAACTATTTTACAAAAATCATCCTTATTTGCCTTAGGAATAGGTTTAATGTAATCCCTTATAAATGGAGTCCCCTCTTCGGATTTTTGATTGATTGAAACCTCATTTCCTATAACGTAGGGGGGTGGGGAAAAGGAAATTGGGACCCCCTCCATTTTCTTTAGTGTCATTTCCAATTACCATAGCAGTAATTATAATTTCTCCAATTTAGTCCTTTTTTACTATAATCACATATCAAATATTGGAAATAACTAAAAGAACCTCACCTGTAACTGGGGGATTGGGGGAAGGAGAGCTTGGACCAACCTATTATCAATGGTGTCCTTTCCAGAGTGATCACCCTTATCATGATTAAAGGATTTGTTTCCCAAGTTGTGCCCATTTAATTATAGGAATTAGGTTTTTCTAATGTGGGGATATTCACTTGACTTTATAAGACCCTCCAATTGAAAAATGGAGTGGCCAATGATTTTTCACACTTCACAGAAGGAGGGACGATATCTATATTCCAATTTGACGTCAAGTTAACTATCATTTTCAATAATATTTAATGCATTTGGAATCTAGGATTCTATATTGTCTTGAACCATAATATGATCATGGATTTATTACTCACGATTCAGGGTCTATTAATCCATATTAAGTGGATTTCCTATGCATGATTCAGGATCACAAAGGATCTTAGGATGCCATAAAACCTATCTAAGACTCATGAAGTCAAATCCAGACCTAATCTTGGTTTTCCTTTGTGTGAATAGGATGTAATTGATATACTAATTAGATAATATGAAAATTCTTATTTTGAGGGGGATGTTCATAGCTTTAGAAAAATTATAGATTCCACCCTTACTTTTAAAGATAATATAGAAATAACCCCAACCAGTCAGGATGAGCCTCAAATTAGCTACGCCCCAACATTGATAGAGCATATAATTTAGGACGTTGTTATTACAGGTTTTGTCTCCCTTGGCTAGATTGATGTGGCCAAGAGAAGACAGTTTTCATAGGTCCAATCTTTGATTGAGGGATTCTGAATTAGAAACCATCGATAAAACACCGTCGTCAAATTTGTTGAAGAAAACTAGATATGAGAAACTATGCTTAACTCACTGATATGGTCCATGGAGTTCATCTATAAAAGAACCCCCGTAGCTCTTGGAATTTAGTCACACTCTAATTCCAAGATTTTTTTCCCTTTGGGCATAGTTGATGTGTCTGCTGAGAGCTGCCAATATAGATCAAATGAAGTCGTGGGATGGAACAAACTCAAAGGTGATGTTGGATCTTGGGTTTTTTTTCAGATCACCATGTTCAAAGAGATAACTCTCTCCAAGATCCATATTATATAATTCAAGATATCTGCAAATTAGGATTAGTTTTAATAAAAACACATAATATATACCTTATAAAATCTTTATGATGTTATAATATAATTAGGCTTATTCTTAACATATTTTGTAGTGTTATTTTCCCTAATATATGTTTTCTTAAATCTAGTCATCATGGTTTCTAATAAAATTGATCTAAAACCGACTATAACAACACCAAATCTTGTAAATCAGAGTCATTTTATACTTTATTATATTGATATATGATATAAGTGATCACGTCACCGGAGATTAATCATTTTTGTAGTCTTGAAAAAATGAGATACAGACATTCTACTAATTTTACATTAGAAATAAAATATAAAAACATAGTGAAAGTAAATATTTTTCATCCTTGAACACATTCAAATATTCCTTCCTCATATCTTAGGGAAAGGAAAAAAATAATGTTAAAATAAAAGGTTCAGTTAGGGTTACATAAAATGGAATCTATCATGATTAAATAAGTAATAATCAATATGGAAAGGTACATAATTGAAAACGCATTCTATTTAATCAATAACATGAGCATGAAATTCATCCATGGATATAATCAATTCAATAATCTCATGGATAATAATAAATAAACTCTCCAAGAAGGAAATATTTAACATTGGAAATCATAAAGTCATACATCATGCTACCATTAACATTAAAGCCATGTGAAAATATATTTTAATTTATGGGAAGGTATATACCAAAAACATAAATAATGTTGGCCAATTAGTTTGTCTAATAAGTCTTTTCAATGCCTCAAGGGGCTATATAATTCTGATCCACACCCATCACTACATGTCCAACGCATTTCTCATTTATTGAATAATAAATTTAATTCATAAATAATAGTTCTTACAAAAAAACATTTATATTGAGTAAAGGATAGTGAATATCAATATTTTCGAAGTTAATCAAATAACATTCATATTAAAACACTATATGTAGATATAGTATACGATTTAGGAAATAAAAAAATCCATGATATAAAGAATATAGAGATTTAAGTGAAATGTATCTTCCAATGAAATATGATCACAATAAAGTGAATGTTTCCAGATAATTTTAATATCCACAAAATTAATAATATATAAAATATGATGATCAATTCATTAGAAATATAGTTTTTGTAATAAATTAATATCTGTTAGAGAATAATATCAAATAGAATAAATACATTAAAATAAGTTTTTGTTAAATAATTTTAAATTTAAAACCATTCAAAACTTATATAATAAGATAAATATCATAAAATGTTTATGGTGGTCATAAAGTCTGTTAATGCTATATAAATTAAAGGAAGCATTCCTTTTGACTTTTTTTAAATAAAGTTGTAAATTTATCATTTAGAAAACATTAAAAGGATTGATTTATAACCAATTAAAAATTAATAGATAAATTAAAATTTAATTTAAAAATCATTCAAGTAAATAAAAAGGAATTTTATAAAAAAATTGAAAAATATGGACATGGAATAAAAATTTACCATATCAAAAAGAGAAATAAGATCTTATTTTATTTTGATCATTTATCTGCTTGATTCAACTATCTAATAGAGTAAAATTTAGAATAAAACATGTAAATACCTTAAATACCTACTTTATAAAAAAAAATAGATTAATTTTATGAGGGATACATATTAATATTCTTTTAATGAAAAATTTAAGCAATCCAATAAAAAATGATGCTATAAAATAAATTCTTACATATTTTTTAGGTTTTAAATTATAACCCCTTGAAATTTTACAATTTAGTTTAAACATTAATCATAATTAATAAATAAATATTAATGATAAATACATAAAATGTGTAGTATATATAACATATAAAATTAAATAGGTGCATAATACCAAATATCTATAAATAAAGTGGAAATAAAGACAAAATCCCTTATAATGATGGTACCATTGAATTGAGAATTAATCAATGGAGTGATTATGTGTAAAAAAATATAAAACCATATAAAATAATTTCAAATAAAAAAAAATCATAGGTCATTTGACACATAATCTTGGCATAAAATAGTCGATGAATTAGAATTATAACCCAATAAATGAAAATTGAGTTAGGAAACCCCCTTATCTCACCCTTCTACTTTGTTTAATGTGATTTAACCACTAATATAATGTTTTTAAACTTGTAATTAATTTATACCAAAACTATATTCATATTTTTAATATCATATATGATCCACTTATAACATCTTATAACCCATTGATCAATAATCTTTCATTGTGATCATTTTTTATGCTAACTGCTTAGTTTTATAATTTATGTTTTACCATGGATTTTCTAATTATTGTGAATATGTTATAGTTAATCATATAAATATTTATATTATTATTATAAATATTTTATTTATTTATAATATCCATTTTATAATCATTATTTAATGGTTTACAAGGAAAGTGAATTGCATCGCTTCATTGAGGCGGTAAGTCATACATACACATGAGTGAATTTTTCAATTTTTTAATGGTTGAAATGATAAGAAAATAGATGATAAATCAAATTTATAGAATAAATATTATGTAATAATTATTATATATATTCATTAGTTCTATAATTATGACTAACCATGGGAGGTTGTGATATAAAAAAAATTACATCGATTCACGATGTGGTAGTCTGATGTACGCAGGAGCGATGGTTTTCTTTCCCTTTTGATGTAAAATGATATATATAGATATTATGAACTCAAAATAATAACATATCATTATATGGTATATTATAGGGTTATTATATTGTATTTTTTAGTATAAAATTGAATGTTTTAAAATAATAAGTAAAAAAAGAAAGATCTTGGTTAAGATGATTACCTTATCTTAGAGAAATTTCCTTTGTATATCTTATTAAGAACGCTAGGGGTAGTCTTTTTGGAAAACTAGTACCTATATAAGGTGTATAAGAATATTGGGGAGTGATTTTGCTAGGGTTTCATTGAGATAAATGGCTCAAGATGTGTGAATAATTGAGGGGAGTAGGTTTTATTCCATAATTGAGGTGAGTGGAACACTTACAATTTTTCAATGTTTTTAAATATCATTAAATTGTTTTCTTAGAAAAATGGATCCAAAATGACTCATATTATAATTTTATAAGGTTAAGTTATAATTAAAAATAAAAAATTATGTTTAAAAAAGTTTTTTGGTCATTTTAAACCATATATTTTGGTTTAACCACTTCATAACCCAATTTTAACCTTAACCACACTAACAAATTTTTCAATTATAAGGTAAAAATTGTATCATAAATGGTAAAGGTATTAAATTTTATTCAATTTCTCATCATACTTATAATATTTCAATATTTTTATTATTTTTAAATAATTTAATAGAATATTATTTTTAATGACATGTCATTGATGTCGTTTTGGATAATATTTATTTGGTTTTAATTTAAAGACATAAAAATAACCAATTAATTCAAATATAAACTCTATAACTGTATATTAAAAATTATTATTAAACCTAAATATATTTTTTCACTATAATTAATCAAATAAAATTACTTTTTATATTTTTAAAACTATTTATTTTCATTTTTATTTTTCATGCACAAGCATTGTGTCAACATAGTATAATATTTTAATGTAATAATACCATTATCAAAAATAAAAAATTATAAAAATTAAATTAATCATGTTTAAAAGAAACTTTTATATTAATTGATAACATATTATTATTTCCATGTGGTCATATAAAATAAATTTAAAGCACGAGGGTGACATTTTAGAATTTTCTTCACTTTAAGTAATATAAATGCCATTATTAAGGGAAAATGGGACAAAAATTAAATATATTATTATTTGATATGTATATGGTAGAATTTATCCCATAAAATGAAATAATGACAAGTTTTGGGTTGATTTTTTGACCTTATCTCATAGTGCCAACCATGTTTTTTCCATTTTACACTTACCGAGGTGACAAATATTTACCATGATTACTATTCCTTATGAAGAAAACTAAAAGGGACCCATTTACCAAATTTTAACATCATGATTCCAAATATTATATCCATTTTTAATGATTCAATATTTATAAGTGTGACACCCAAAAAAATTTATGAGATATTTTTTTTAATTTTATATGCTTGCGCTATACGCAACATCGGTTAGCTTGCAGTATACGCAACACTTTGACTATCTTTTGTTTCACACAATTTCGATTTCTCATGACAGAATTCATTTCATGCAAGAACAAGTTTAAGTGAATAACTAAATATTATTATGTTACCTTATAACCTAGCCATTACAATGGAATCTATGAAGATTATTTACTAAATTGTAAAAATATTATTTACACATGTATATATAATTATTTATTCATGATATATTAATCATAAATTAAAATAAAACCCTTTTAAAAAAATGAAATATTTTTCTGAAAAAAAAAATTGAATGAAAATAAATGAGTTTATAAAATAATAAAATCATACTTGTTGGATTTTTATTAATGAATTATAAATGAAATATATTCAATGTAATGTTTAAAATTTATATTATATGTTTTCTAGATATAATATAAGAACAAATTCTACTTTTTGAATAAAAGAAGTGTTTTTTAAAAAATGTAGTTTCTCCCCCTTTTGATGGCGCACCAATTTTAAATCTAATTTTTAACCCCTTTTTATATTCTATTTTAAAAAATAAAATTATTCATTGTAATTGTTATATATAAATTTACTTTTTGTGAATTTTTAATATTTTTCGGATAAGTTTCGAGTTTTGGTGAACAATAAAAATATACTAAATTTTAATTGAAAGAAATTTTTTTCATAAAAATAACTTTTATAGTTAAGTGATATTATTTAAAGATTTAAAAATATAAATAAACTATATTTTTATCATTTAATATAATATATTTCATTTATATTAATTTTACATTGAATTTTAATGTAAAAACATTTCAATTGTTTGTAATGTTTAAACATTTAAGACTCATTTTCTCATTCCGACAACTGGGTTAATTTTAAATTAATTACACAAACTTATATATTTTGAATTTTGAAAAATAGATTCCATAATTGGAATCATTATTTCCAAGTTATGTAAATAGGGTTCTTTTATTTTTTTGGGCATTATGAATATTATTTTCTGTATTTGTTATTAATACTCTAAAAAGGTTAATCATATAATTAAGGGTAAAAATAATATTATAAGATTAACCTAACACTTATACTTATATAATTGGATGATATTTTTTTTCCTAAATCATACTTGGGTCAAAATGGTATCCTTTTCAAGCCACTTGGATGAGATTAGGACATTTAATATATTTTATTTATAGAAAAGTTAAATATGTCTTACTCAAATTTTAATAACTATAAAATTTTTAATATAAGGTTACACAAAAGATAAATTACACAACATATACTAATTATAAATATAAAGTGTGGTTCTTTATCCAGGTAATTTAATTATAATTTTTTATGAAATACATAATTACCTTAAAGGCTTATACAATGATGATGCATAACTTATTTAATGAATGAAAAATAAATAAAATATTTTTTATTAAAATTATAACAACTATTAAAAGACATAAAAACATGACCTAATAATACTAGTCGAGTATATCTTTCCATAATCATCCAAGGGTCTAGTTATTGACCATTTGGAGCCATATGGAAAAGATTATGAAACTTATAATATTTTATTTAAAGTGATGTTAAAGATGTCACATTCATGTTTTAATATATATAGCATTTTTAATGCATGATTTTATAGATAATATATTTTAATATAAGTATTATTAGGAAATATATAGGATTTATATTCATCATAGTATTTTATTTTAAATTTTTATTCAAAAAATAATTATATTAAATAATTATACAAAAATAATTAAGTAATTATTTTATTAATGGAGATATCAAATTAATGTTATTAAAAATATTAAAATAAATATAATTTTAGATAATTTATATATCCAATGAATTTTATAGATTACCTTGACCCATTATAGATATTATAAAATATTTTTTATGGAATAAAGTATTATCCTGATATTTTAAAAAATCAATGAAATGAAGAGTGTCAAAATTGAAACTATTGATATTTTGTCAAAATAATGTTTTATTAATTTTTTAAAAATCAAAATATATTTTTAAAAAATATAAAAATATTATTATATGTTTTAAAATTTTATAAATGTTTCATTTATGGTCAAATTGATATCAAATAAGTAAACATTTCACTATTTTAATATTGAATAATTTGTTACCATCATTAAAATAAAAATAGAATAATTAAAGGTTAATTAAAATGATAAGGTCCAAATTGAAAAAACAAACTTGTATAAAATTTATTGTTTGATGATATTAAAGTCTTATATCATCTCATCGTAGAAAATTTAACATTTTTAATATTTTTTTGGGGTTTTGAATTTAATATAAATTAATATTTTTGGAGATTCCAAATGTGCCCCTTGCCTCAATTATAAATGGTCTCATCCTCCCTCACAACTTCAATTCATTTTTATCCTTTAGGATTATATATCCCCAACCCATTTCCCTTATAAACTTCTTTATTTACATTTTAGAGATTTTTTTCTTCTCAAAACACCAACTCTAGTGCCTTTAATAGGAGAACAAGAGGGATCTCGTTGAAGAAGAGGTAATCTCCTTTATCGATTCCTTCAAATTTATTTCATCCTCCACTTTCTCATCATGAGTTGTTTCCATTATAAAGAAATTAATATAATATAAATTATATTCTGATATTTTAATATGACTACGTGACAAAAATATTTCACCTTCTACCCATCCTACGAAAAATAAAATCACTATGTGTGTGTGTGAACAATTTATCATCTCCACGCCATAGTGTAATCTTTTTCTCATCACCACTTTATTTGGATTGTTATAATGATGTAAATAATAGAAATATATAGTGATTATAAAATGATATTAGTTATTTAACAACATATATACAATACACTTCATGAAATATTTTCTACTAATGGAATGATATGATCGCTTGTGCATATGTACGGTCATCCATCTCTACAACACGATGTGTTTCAGTTTCCATATTCACCATTCAATAATGATTACATAAATATATATAATTAATAAATATTGTATTTACTAACATAATATCATTATGTAAATGAAATAACTATATCCTATGTGCATGAACCAAAACGTATATGAAAAAACGTGCATAAGAACATGAAGCAGTTAACACCCAAAAGATGAGTAATAATGTTTCTAAAAAACAGTTAATAATATGATCACATATGATATTGTAAAAATAAATACGATTCTTTAATAAGATAATAACATTATTTAAACCCTAATAAAAGAGATTCAGACATGTATGAAGGAACCCAAATATAAGGTAAGGGATTTATGTATCACTTTTATTTCTGTGACACATATGTCTTATACACTACTTGTTTCTTCTATGTGGTGTATATGTTGCCCATGAATTTATTTTATAAGTATTATATATAATATTATTCTATTTAAATATCCTTATAATTTTCTTTCTTTTATTGGTCATATAATTCTTCTGATTTCAAGTGTTAAGTATTTATTTTACAACCTCTTCAATATTTGGGATTGTTTCATTTTAAGTATCTGTTGGGAATATTTATCATCCATGTCCATGTTTGGTAATAATATTTTCAAAAAATATTTTAAATTTCATATATCTATGTTTAAATTCATTTTTACACATTTTTTCTTTTTACTGCATGGTTATAATATAAACATTCTTTTGTTTTCTAAACAAGGTACTTTTGGACTTGTCCAAAACAAGTATGGGAAGAATGTTTTTTTGAATTATATATCATGAATAGATTTTTATGCTTTCATAATTCCTTATTTCCATGAATCTTACCTTATAATATTACAAGTATATTTTCCAAGAAATTATTTTCTTTTAAAATTTCATAGTATTTTAAGAAAAGAAAACGTTTTTGTAGAAGAAAGGATATTTTCCTCAAGAATTAATTTGAAGTCTTCTATAAAAATTATTTTCCATCTAAGAAAGAATTATAGGGTTATGTTTCAAGTATAATATCCATATTATTTCAATATTTTTATTTTTTTTATGATATAATGATATTTATTAAAAATATTTGTTTTACATGGATTATGTTATAATGAAATGATGTTTAACAAACCCATTTTATTCCTTAGGTTGTGCTGTGAGGAATGATTTATGTTTTGTGGAACACGTAAGAATGATTTCATTATAAGATGGGTTGGACCTATATATCCCTAAAATGAATTGGTTAAATATTTATATATATTGATATATACATGACTAGAAAGGGAAATGATCTTGGCTTGGTAATGTCGGGAAAGAATGAGGAATGATCTCGGTTCAGTAATACAAAGATGGAATGGTAAGTAAAATCAGTTCAGTAATACGGGGTTGGAATAATAAATGATCTTAGTTTATTAATATAGATATGGAATAGTAATTAAAATCAGTTCAGTAATACGTGGATGGAATGAGGAGTGAACTCAGTTCAGTAAATGACTTTGTCCACTATGATGGTCCTGGCACTAAGCCTTGGCTAAAATGGAAATGATTTTATATTCTTATGTGTTTTCTAAAATTCCATGTCATATTACAATGATATTTTATCATGTATCAGGTTACATCATGATTTATGCCTTTTTTAACATCCAATGTTTATTTCATGACTCAGAATTTTGATATATGTTATATGTGGTATGATTTTAAAAAGTTATGTTCATGTTTTTACATTGTTACGTTCATGTTTTGTTTGATATTTTCCTTGTTTACCCATATTGATCATCTGATCTCACCCTTTTCATATTTTTTTCCCTTGAATATAAAGAAATATTTTAGGTAGGAAAACTAAAGGGGAATATCTTTATGGGAGATATTGAAGAACTCTCACCAAATTAGAAGAATGTGTTCCAAGTTTCCAAAGGCACTAAACTAATATGGTCATTGGGTGTCTATTTGTGTAATGTCTTAAGTATTCCAAAACCATAATTTAATGTCCATGTACATAAATATTTGGTTTTAATAATAAGTCTCATAAATTAATTTTATATAAATGTGAAAAAACACAATGAAAAAACGTTTTTGGGAAAAATGTGTTTTTAATCATAAAAATTAACTTATATCAAAATCATGAATATTATTGTTTAAATGGAATTAATTATATTATTATAAATAAAATTTATCATATCTCACTTTATTTATAAATAAAAAATATAATGTTAATTTGAAATTATAGTATTCAATATAAATAAATGATATTATTTGGAAAATATGTATTTTTCGCTATTCACTAAAAAATCATTCATTTCAAAAAAATACAAAAGTTCACCCTAAGTTAATTTTGAAATTTTGAGGTAAAAAATTATTATCATTTTATAAAATAAATTCAAAATATTTCAGAAATTATTTGTAATTTCCACACACAAAATGTGATAAAATCATTTTTTAAGAAAATACATTTTTGAAACATAAAATGACTTCATGATAAATTGAATGATTATTTCCTAAGAATTAGTCAATAAATTTTTATTGAGTAGGACCATTATATGTATATTTAATAATTAATTTTCACATATTATTACCCAAAAATTTAATGGCTAGGTTATAATTGTCACATTTAAATAATAATATTATTATAATATATCTTAATCCTCTTAAATCTCGGTGTTGAATGTTAAGCAAGTTATTTAGCTAGTTATTATTTTAAGCAAAACAAAATTGGTGTAACATCATTAGAATACTCAATCACATTGATTTTATGAGTGGATACTAAATACTATTAGATCATTTGTATCTAATACCTTTAAAACATCAAGTGAATCACTTGATTAATCTGATATTAATTTTGATTCAATTGTTGTTCAATTTTAAAAGTTGGTAACTTTGGTAACGATTTCTCTGTCAATCAAAGAATTTTATTATGTTATGATTCTCTTTTCTAATAATTGATCTCAATTTTGAGTCATAAGATGGTGATGTTATTTATCTACAAACAAATCTTTTTTCAGATTAATATCTTATACATTCATTTAATAAATAATTTTATTAACTGTTCACCCACTTAAATGATGACACCTATTAAATTACATAGTATCCATTAATAGGACAAGATCTATATTTTATCATAACTTATCTCACCTGATCTTGTAATATAATTCATGACTATATATGGTGTAAAATCAAGTCAATCATATCATATATGAGTCTTGGATAGTTAATGTTATAACTTTTTATTCTAATCCATTATATAGAATCTCTCAACATTGTTACTTTGGAATCCTAATGGTTAGTGTATCCTAGATAAGTGTAACACAAATAATACATGAAGAATAAGGTGCCTAATATTTAGGGCCACCTTATTACTTTCTTTTCTTATATAAGTTAATCTATCGTCACCTGACGATTAAGGTCGCCCGTACTAAATGATTGAGGTCTTTACTAGTGTTTTTTTAGGAAGGAATCTGATACAATTTATTTTTAAAGTGTATTAAAGATCACCATTTTATCTTATGTTATTACATTTACATGTATTATTGATTCTAATTAATTAGTTTGGAATCATATTTCATCCACCATACTAATAACTTTAAACCATGATTATGTGTAACTCTTTACAAATCTCATATCATGCACTACCAACCCATTCTATTATAAACAAGGGATAAGCTTTTAGGTCAGAGAGTAGTATAACCCAATGTCTATCTACACAAGGATTATTTACTTAATAGATATCTTTATTCAATCATATTTCTAACACCTGGTATGTATGAACTATAATTAAATAGTTAATTCAATCTAAAAACATTGTATGTGCCAAATTATATGTGTAAGAAAACTAAATTAATTGCCATAATTATCATGTAACTCCTTATATACATATATTTAAATTTATAGAATCTCTTTAAAACATTAAACTACATAACGCATTCAATCATAATAAAATAATTGTATTCATGAATAAATAAAGGAATAAAATAAATGAATGAATAATTTATACATTTAAATATAAAATATATAGTTTATGTGCAATTCATAAATAAAGAAATTATAGATACTTTATAATTTATCAATGCATTGTGGAAATTCTAAAATTAAAATAAATTATACAAACACTTTATATTTATAACTAATATGAACTCTTCATATTATCCTTTGATATGGAATTATAATTAAATATATGATATTGAATACAATATAAGTGTTTTATATTCCAATTATATTTTGTAAATAATTTTAAAAAACTAAATATCAAATATTTTATATAATTTAAACCTTAATTATAACAACTATCAAAGTTCATTTTGGTATGGTTTAAATTATCTCTCAAATAAGTCATTTTAATTTTAACAATTCAAATTAATAATTATGAAAAAATCATAATTCTATAGAAAATTATTTATATATTTAGTATTAATTTTTAATTTATTTATAAATGATCTGGGAGAAGGGAATACAAGGAAGTAAATAAAATATATCATGCCTACAAAGTAATCTGGGATACTTGAACCTGAGACTTCCCTGTGACCCCATAGAGATGAAACCATTAGGTTTCACCCCTATGGGAAATTTAATTTTTTAATTTATAAGCACTTTATAAATAAATCTTATAATTTCCAAATAAACATTTTATATATAAATTATATGTCATTCCCTAAAACATAAAAAGGTATGTATTATTAATAATTAATTAAAAAACTAGGGTTAAGACCCTTTATTAATGAAAGAAACTTATTTTTAACTCAGTTGAGATAGAACCATTACATAACCCATAGGTATGGACATTACATGGCCCAAAGGCATAAAAACATTTAATCATGGATGGCCTGTAGAACACACAATTTGATGGCCCAAAGGCCCTTTGTCTTTAAATTATTTTTCTTTCTTGTGAAAAAGACCCCTTTTGAACATAAAGGCCCCTTTTTTCAATATTACTACATCAATACCCACTATTTCTATAGTAATTTCTACCACTATAGTTTCACCAGTGCTATAGTGTCATCTTTTCTATAGTTATAACTAAAATACCCTATGAAAATCCAAAAAACATGGGGTCTTCAGGGGTTGAACCTCCAATTTCATGGTGGTCTTGTAGAAACTCATACCACTCGTGTATGGGTTGAACTAAAAAAATATTAATAATTAATATTATGGATTTTTATTTAATAAATATTTTATGAAAATTTAATTAATTATTTATAATTAATTTTTATTTATTTAATTTTTAAAAAAAAATATAAATTAAATAAATATCATAAAATTCATTTTTCAAGATTAATAAACAATTTATAAACCATATAATTAAATTAATAATTGAAATTTAAAAGAATAAATTTTTCTATTATATGATATTTAAATATATAGAAATATAGTAATAGGTTATTGATATGTTGTAGTTCATAGAACCCTGAAGAGCTAACTATCATATTAGATGATATATAATCTGAATTGTCGCAGTCAGGGTGGTCTATATAGGATTAAACCAGCATATGCTAGCAATTGCAGCTTATGATATGATACTATGTAACATTAACCTAGTGCTTAGTGACCTATGTTGGATTAACCTATGGTTTCTTATATAATATTAACTCTTCGATACCCTTGTTTCATGTCTTACGATATCTCCCATATCACAATATAAATATAATTCTCTATTTTGTAACATAGATCCATGTTATCACTCCATACGATATCCCCTATCATATACTTGATATATACAAACCCAAAATAATTGGATTGTTTTATTTCCTATGAAACCCCATATAATATGGAAAGTCAATACTACATATTATTATATTTCATATCTTATATCCAATCATAGAACAAAATCTCAAGCATATTCAATTATATGGAATATGAATCCAATACTATATCATGTTTTCATCATTTTGAACGTGGTTTCAAGAATCAAAAAACAGGGGGATGCACTGATACCACTATTTATCTTTTAATAATTTCACTATTCTTTTTCAACATAGTTGTATAACAACACCCCCAAGATTTTTTATGTATTTCCTTTGAAATAAATGTGAAGTATTCGATTTCTTTTCTTATATGCAACCCAAAGTCTAAATGAATCATGATATATTATACCTTTATAACATATTCATTAGATTATTGGGTAATAATATTAATAACCAAATTATCGAAAATATGTCTAAAGTTTTTATTTAATTAAAATTTATTGATTAATTTATAATAAATAAGTACCCACTTTTCAATAAAGTCATTTATGCTTCAAAAATAAGTTTTCTTCAAAAATTATTTATATTAAATTGTATGTGAATATATTATAATTAATTTCTAAATCATTAAGAAATTTAAGTTTATAAAAAATGATATTATTTTTCAAATAATCATATTAAAATTATCTTAAGGTGAATTGTTTATATTTTTCTGAGAAGATTAATTTTCAATGAAAAATAAAAAATTTATATTTTATTTAAAATTATATTTTCAATTCTAGTATTTACTAAGTCAAATTTTAATTTCAATTTATTTTAAAATTTATTCAGTTCCTTTGGATAAAATATAAACCAATTAATTTTATTATAATCGATATTATTCTTAATTTTTGTACCAAAACATTTTTATACTTAACAATACATTTTTCCGGGAAACCATTTTTCATCATGTTTTATAGGTTTATTTTAATAATAATTTCTTCCACTTAAAGATATTTGATTAGATTAAATGGATTTCATATTTTTAATTATAAAAATAAATATTATATAATAAGTTAAACATAATTTTTGGTCATTTTGAATTGTAATTGATGTAAAAATTCATTACTATGATAAAGGTTAAAAGGGGTTAAGGAGGTGTTAAACAAAATATATAAGGATTAAAATGATCTAAAAACTTTTATAAATCATATTTTATGAATACATTTTAGCTGTGAATCATACTATATTCTAAATTTATCTCATTTAGAGATATTTGGATGTCTTTTGGAATTATTATATTTTATTCTTTTGAAACATTTCAATTATGTCATCGCCTTCCCTTTTAAAAGGACACACATAATATCTATTTTTTACACCAATTTGAGCCACCTATCTTACCAAAACCCTGAAAAAATCTATTATAAACTTTCTTATACACTAATTATATATTTTGGCCTTCTTAAAATACCATTCTAGGGGTCTTTAATAATGTATCTAAAGGAGGTTTACTGAAGAAGAGGTAATTTTCCTACCCAACCTCTTTCAATTTATTTCTTCTTATATATCCTATAAATATATGGTATTAATAATAATATAATAAATTTAGTATCATAAATATTCTTAAATATTATTATGATTATGAAACCACCATTATCTACCATATTTTCCATCAAATGGAAAAAGAAAGTATTGCTCCTGCATACGTGTGGACTACTGCCTCCACGTAGCGATATAATTCATTTTCCATAAATATTATTTATGGTTGATTATTATGATGGATTTTATGTTTATATATGATATTTATGATTTATGTATGGTTATTTAATAATAATATATTATTTAACTTTATTTATTTATTTTTTATAAAATGAAACAATGTTAATGTGTGCATAAGAATTTGTCTCTATGAACGGTATATTTTATTTTTCTATATCTACCTTATATGGATGATTATAAATAAGTATATGGTTAATATATTTAATTTTTATATCATTATTAATATTGTTTAGATGATGGTATTTTGATCAATGTACAATTACTAGTGGGAATGAACCCAAACTTTCGTGAAAAATGAAATAATTAGCACCCATAAACGATGATTTTAATATGGAATTATTTACAAATGGGTGTAGAAATGTTTTAAGTGGATAATATATGAAATTATAAGCAGTTAAATTATTCTTTTTTATAATTAAAATAAATTTAAATTTATTATATAGTAGTTTAGATTGCTTCCAATGCAATTCGAACTTGAGTTAAGGGTTTTATGTTACAATCGCATTTTTAACAAGATTTTTTATGCTTAAATTTCAAATAATGAGATTATATGATCTGTTAGAAAAAAAATATAATTAATTTTATTCTCATCTATTTATTTCTATATATTTCATTTTTTCATTTCATTTTTATCTCTTTAAGTACTAAAGTGACCAAAATAATGTTTTTAAGAAAAATTGACTTTATTTCCCCTTTGGTCGAGGATCATTTTATTTCATGTACAGGTTTTATTTAAAAAAATTAATTAATTTTTATTATATTACCCTATTATTATTTCAATTATTTTTTACACATGTTTTAATTTCAATAAAAAATCCAATGAAATACTCTTTTCATTTTCTGAAGGATGTACTTTTGACTTTTTACTGAATATGTAAAAGGAATCTCTATTTTAACATACTCTGAATAAAAGGAATTTCCCATCATCATGAATACTCAATGATTTGAACCTTCCTTTGAATGATTCAATTTTTATTTTCAAGGAAAAGTTTTTCCTAATAAGTTTTAAATTTTTTACATTTTAAATAAGTTATTTCAAAATGAAAAGGGTATTTTCCTCTCCAAATTTTCCAGTGGTTTTTTAAAGGAATTTTTCATCTATAATGGCATCCTTTGATATTAATTATAATTTAATGGGGGATATGATCCAATGATACCATCCTTATTATTTCGTTATATGGTTTATTATGATAATGATGAGAAGTTTATAAACTCATTTTTATGGTTTATACTTGGATGATTGATAGCCCTATTGGCATCGTTAAATTCCATAGGGTTACCAAATTTAGAAATTTATAATCATGAATTGAATAGACCGCTAAAATACTGGGTTGTATAGGATTTACAAGTCTGAGGTCGTAACCATTGATATAGGGTTGGAGAAAATATTAATTAAATAAGATAAACCTAAACAGATTTCAATTTGAATCAAATAAAATCTAAATTATAAAGAATGGATTTGTTTAGAAAGTGGGAGGAGACAATATAAAAGGGGTTTCGGGAAGCAATGAGTCCAGGTTCTTGAGATAAAAAGGTATTAAATAATTAAAAGAAATTATGAAATCATTGGAATCTAGTTTTAGTAAATTCTATGGAGCAATAAAAACACTCCCCATCCCAAACTAAATTTTTCTCATGGTCAGGTACTTCATATTGAAAATAATGGGTAACCTAAAACACTATTTTAACATAGGGAATAGAAAAACCCAATGGTAATGGTGGAATCCTAGTCCCTAGATCTCATATTAAACAAATGTATTCAGTCTAGGCAATAGTGTTACATAAGAAAAAAATTAAACCCAATCCTTAACCCCACTCACAATGGTCATGCAAGAAGAAATTAGGGGAAATGATAGAATTGAAAAACAAATGTGAAATCCCAACATCAATTGCATTAAAATATAAAATAATTCGTACATTAAATTCAATTTCACCATGCCTTCCATGACACAAATAAATTACCCGCTCATGATAACCATGAGAAGGTGGTGAAAATAATGAAATTAAAATCCTAAAGAAGTGGCGGCATTAGGTACACCTTCATCTAGTGGTGGCTCCTTGTCGAGCTCCGTTCAGAATATCTCTATATGGTGAATCCATGGGCTCTATTTATAGGATATATATGGTATCTGCCTGACCTCTGTCACGAAATTTACTGAATGTACATTTCACGTACCCTCAGTCTGCATTGACTTTGTGTATATGTGGATCTTGCACATATCGACTACATTAAATTGGGTTTTGATTACCATCACAACATATACTTGGGGTATACAATGTGTACTAGATTGCTCTTCTGTCATCGCAGATTTCTCAGGAATCTTATGCAAAATTTTATCCAAAATACAACACAACATGTATTGAAGGTACGCAACTGTGCTTGTGGTCCACAACATGCTTCCAAATCAGGACTTTTCATGTTAGCGGCGACCTTAGTTGATGTAGTCACAACATATACCGAAATTACATGACATGCAATAGTGTTTTTTCAGCTTTCTTGTCACAAATCTGTTGTCACGCCGCATGTATTCTTTTCTCTATTTTCCACCTATTTTTGTTCCTTTTTCAAATAATCAACCATTCCTACCATAAAACATAAAACAACTCAATTAATAACAAACTTAGTAAGATTATTAAATTAAATAAAAAAATAATATATTGAAACATCGTAAAATATATGCATGAAATGGACTTATCAAATCCCCCACACCTGAATTCAGTCTTGTCCTCAAGGATGGAATCTCAATAGAGTACAAATAAAAATCACCTTAACATGATTTAAATTCAATTTCAAAAAAATAATTTGATTAAATAAAAAATTAAATGTTCAAGAATCACCCACATAAAATTCTTCATATCCTCACTTTTCAAATAAATAGACCAACCATGTATTTTAATTTTCATCTTTAAAACAATCATTCCTATTCATTCATCCATATTCATTTTTAAATTTGTTATTCATATGAATTCCACTTGCAATTTACCTCACAAGAATTTTTCCTCACATAATTAGGGTACAAATGAAAATATTTTTTAGCAGATAACTCAAGAAACATGTAACTAGCTATAGGCTTTCCAAGCATCAAACATCTCCACCGCGTAAAGATTGAGATCACAATTAATCATGTGGGCTTCACCATTTAGAATCAAATGACTTCTAGGATTCATGGTAGGTAGGTAAATGATGTAAAAATTAAGGCTCAGAAAGGTGGTTTGATTCTAAATTATTTTTCATGATATCAGAAATAGCTCACTAAATGTCTCTTTCACAAATTTCATTTCTCCCTCGGTCCAAAAACCTCAATGTGGGGCCATGATACCTGTAAGTGCAATGATATAATAAACCTCTCTTTCATATTTTTTTTTCTTATTTTGGTATTTCTTGAAATTTATGCTTTGGAAAAATCTAACATCCATCACCTAACCATGAATTATAAAAAATCATTGGTCTAGAAAATGGTGATTTTTTATCCCCCAAAAAACATAACCCAATTTTTTTTCAAACGTTTTTTTAGCAATAGATTTGAACAATGAATTATAATGAATGATACATGGACTTCACCATATTAAAATATAGAATCTCCCAGCATAATATCCATAATGAATTATATCAAAATATGTCCAAATGTTCCTCCCCCACACTTATTCTTTTAAATCTCATGAAAAAAATAGAGGAAGGTAGGAATTGATAAAATAGGATTATAACATGGCTAAATTCCTAACAAGAGAATTCATGGATTCTAATGGATTAAAAAGGATTAATTCATAGTGGGTCTTAGGATAAGGGCTAACAAAAAATTTCCTCAATTATATTGTGATTATGTGCAGTCATAGCTTCAATAATATGCAATGAAAGTTATAGAAGAATACATGCATGAGTTTCTCTAGAAATATACTATAATAATAATGGTAAATATTATGCTTAGTGAATTTATTAGTAATGAGATGACTGGTTGGGTCAATCACTCCAGAAATTTCATATGAACAATTAAATCTATTAATGCAAATTTCCAAAATTCAAAATATGGCCAAATGTCAGAAAATTTTTATTTACCAAAATAAACATGTTCGTTAAAACATGATTTTTCAAATCCTAATCCACATGATTATATCTAGTAATTATTTTCTCCATTTTCCTCATTCATATTTATTAACAAAGAAATCTAAATTTTTTGGCCATATAATTGTCTTAAGAAGTTTATGTCTCCTATTTCATTTGAGTAAAGAATGAATACGAGCATTCAATTTAAAAAAAAATCTTTAAAACATTTTTAATGTGGTGAATAAAATTGAAACTTATGAATTAAAATTATTCCTCCCATTTCCATTGGTGGTTCGAACATGTTTTACACAGGTACTACCTGCACCAGATTTGTGATGTGAAATGGTCTTACAACTTCTCTTCCTTCTATCATCCACTTACTGCATGTGCCTTTGATGGACTTGAAAATATAAAAAACTAATAAAAGTATAGGCCCTTGTAATATGATCAAAAATAATAACATAATTGTAATTAAATAATATTAAAGCAATAAATATAAAATCCTAGAAAACTATAAAAATTAGGTTGCCTCAAAAAAGATGCTCTTTTTTTAATGGTCATTTAGCTCGACCATACCGGGGCTAGCTGATTGGAGTGTGATATAGTTCTAAAAATATTCTATTTACCCAATATTGTCTTTGAACTCCTCCCAATTTAGTTTGAATACTACTTAATTGAATTGGTGTGGGCCTCGGAGGTGGTGAATAGAGTTTGAATAGCAAGAGTAAAACCAATAGGATCTCAGCATCTGTAAAAACTTATTAAAATTATTCTTTTTTCAACTATAGGTTGTATGTGTTGAATTCCTTCAATGATTTCATCAGGTTCTTTAACTAGCTCTTTAACTTCTTATTTTACTAATTTAATTTGATCCTCTATGTAGTAAGCGTTGGGTGCAGCTTGTTGTTTTTCTTATTCTTCTTCATCTTCATCTTATTTTGGTACATTTAAACTTTCTAAAAAGTTTTTCATAAATTTGGAAGTCTTCATCCCATATTCTTCATCTTCTTTATCACCATCTTTAATTTTATCTTCTTGCTTCTTCCTTCTCCAGTGTTCTTCAGAACATTTAAATTCAGCGGCAAGGTCACCCTCTCCATTGTCTTCGGAGCCTGTAAAATCAATGGCATCAAGATAAGTATAAAAATAAGCATTGGAAGTAGTACATACCTCCTCTTCATTGTCCTCACTTTGGTGTTCAGGATACTCCGTATATAATTATGGCTCCAATCTATGGGGTATTGTAAATTCAGTGCATGGGTACAATTGTGGGAATTTTTATTCTTTACTTTTTATAATTTTGACTTCATCGATTGTTTTCATCGTATCATCCAACAAGAAGAAAACCCTCTCTTTAGTAGTAATTCTATTCTATAGTCCTTCCATCACAACTAAAAATACCCAGTACATTAAAAAGTAATAAAAAAACTTCTATGCTAACATTAATTAATAGAATATATGGGAAGAACATTGTCTAAATTATTTAACCAATAAATTCTCTTCTCCTATCTCTGGCAATGGTGCATAAAATTTTATATCCCTACAGGCATTGTTAATTCTCGCAGGGTTACCAAATTTATAAATTTATAATCAGGAATCAAACATACCACTAAACTAGTGGGTAGTATAGGATATAAAAGTCTGAGGTCGAACCCACAGAGATAGTTTTAGATAAAATATTAATTAAATAAGATAAAAAACAAGTTTCTACTTGAATAAAATAAAATTTCAACTATTGAGAATGGATTTATTTAGAAAGGTGGAATAGATAATAATAAAAGTGGTTTTAGGCAGTAATGTATAACGACCCATACTTTACATACATTATTATTACTTTAGAATTGAAGCACACTTATTACAACTTATAACAAAACTAGGAAAGGACCGTATAGGTATAGAGTCTTTAGAAACTGGGAAACATAAACAACTGGTTCATAAATCATCTATATTGTCTCCCTTTATTTTATCATGTCTAGATTCCCTTTTGGCATATCTTACTTAATATCCTTCTTCCTGACCTGGGGAAAAGAAAACATACAAAAGGGTGAGCTCAAATGCTCAATAAGGTTAAACAAAATAAATATCAATCACATCATATTCATAAGAACATATCATTTTGGAAATCTTAACCTTCAAAATAGATCATAATTTCATAACATGGGATAAATCATAGTAGTGAAATATAATCCCAATAATCATAACTTAAAACATGAAAATTTTTGGCATACATACATAATCATAGAGAATCATTTTTTAGTAGTCAATACTCATATCCAAGACTATCTTAGCGGACAAAGTCCATTTTTGAACCGAGTTCACTCCTCGTTCCAGTCCTGTTTCACTGAACCGGTTTAACCTGCCGTTCCATCCATGTCTATATCAGGAGATATAAATCTTTACCCAATGCATTGGAGGTAGATATAGGTCCCACCCATCTCATAATGAAACCATTATTATGTGTGCCACAAAATCAAAATTCATACATCACAGCATAACCCATGTAATAAAAATGGGAATCTTAAACATCATGCCATCATAACATAATCCATATAAGATAAAAGGACATTATAAAAATAATTCCATCATAACATAATCAAATTAATGTAAAAATAGGTATAGAAACATAACCCTATATTATCTTAGATGGAAAATAATTTTGATAAAACACTTTAACTCTATTCTTGAGGAAAATATCCTTTCTACTTCAAAAACATTTTTCTTTTCTTAACATGTCATACAATTTTAAACTAAAAGAATTTGATTAAAAATAAACTTGAAATCTTTTAAATGAAGCTTCATGGAAATAATGTTCTATGAATCCATTCATGCCGTATAAGTTAAAAAAACATTCTTCTCGTACTTTGGCCAAAAAGTCAAAAAGTACCTCGTACGAAAAACGACAAAAGATTCCTTTCATATCTTTTACTAAAAACTCACTGAAGGGTAAAATTGGACATAAACAATTGTATAAGGATATAAATATTACATATTGAGGAAACATGGATGTGGATGATAAATATTCCCCAGTAAATTCTAAAGTATAAACAATCTCAGATAAAAATTGAGATTGTGATATTTTCCCTTACCTTATGTCTGATTTGCTTCGTAAGTGTCCAACCCTTCTGTATAATGATTTAAATAATTTCATTGACTTATTCCAGAATCATACTTATTTTTATGATATCATATATGGTCATATTCTTAACTTCTTGTTAGTAATATTTCATTGCTACTTGTTATTCGGGTGTTTATTGCTTTATGTTTGTATGTGTGTTTTGTCGAATAAATTCTTATTACTATTTTTAGGTTATAGACACCTCATTTCCAGAATGGTATTATTGTAATATATATCATATTTACTCATTCAATTAATTTATATAATCATTATTCAATGAAGATCTTGTAGAACGAGTTGCATCACATCGTGGAGACGGTAGGCCGTACGTATGCACGAGCGATGATATCATTCCCATGATCGTGGAATTGTATTGGAGTGTATGTATACTATTTACGAATCAATATCACTTTACAATAATCATATATAGTTATTATTTACACCATTATACCCATCCAAGTAAGGTGGTGGTGGAAAGGCGTGGAGATGGTAGTATGTACGTACGCACGTGCGGTGATTTCGTTTTTCGTAGGATGGATAGATGGTGAAATAGGGTTGTTTCATACTTATAGTATCATATCAGTATATGAGTGATACTGATGTTATTAATTCATAATGAAACAACTAAAGAAGAATAAGTAGAAGAAGAAATAAAGTTGAAATAATCGGTAGTGGACCTTACCTCTTCTTTGAAGCGCCTCTTCTTAACCTCCTCTTAGGGCACTAAAGATGGTCTTTGAAGACGACCAGGACCTCTAGGATGTTTCTAGGGAAGTGGAGAGGAGAAATTGGCAGGGTTTGGCCGTTCTTGAAGGCTCAATGTGGTGTGAGGAAGAGAGGGAGGAGGTGCCCTTTTATAAGGGAGGAGAGGGGCACCATAGGAAAAACTAAAAATATTATTTTATTATAAAGTCATATTCAGTTTTTAATAGCTCCAAATTGATTTATTTAGAAGCTAAGGAGGGTATGGGTCAAAATCATCTCATCCAATAGAATTTAGACAAGTTTAGCTTTCTATTTTAACCTTGTCATTTAGATTTAACTTTAAGTTAGATAATTTAACTTTTACCGTGTCTTCTTGTTTTCTTACACTACATGGTTAATAAACTTACTATAACATGCCAAACGAACCCCAAGTTGTTTATTATTAATATATATAACCGTATCTAAGTCATTTGGCCAAACCTTATATTTGTAGGAATAAAATAAAAATTAATAATATAATATTTGTTTTAAAAACTATTTTATGTCAATTTTGACACTATTTGGTAATTGATTTTTGTGAAAATCATAACAGAACGATTAGTTCAAACAAAGTTAATTAAATCAATAGTAACATGTCATATTAACCTATAAAATTATTGAAATTCATAAAAAGTCTCAAATTACATTTATTTGGGTATTTATAACATCAATTATGTCAATATTTCATTAATAAGATAATTACTGCATCATCATTGTGTCATAAGTAAATTAAATTATTTAATGTATAAAAATTACAAATAAAATACCATTATGTATGAAATCGTTTAATCTTTCTAATTAATATCTATAGTCGAATTTATCGTATGTATAACCCTATATTAAAAAATGATTTATTTATTAAACATTGATTTTAACTATTTTAACTCTTCTTTAAATAAATTAATAATAAATGTCCTAATCTAATCCAAGTGGGCCTAAATGGTCATATTTTATTCCTAAGGTTGGTTTTGGTCGAATTACACTTATCCAATTGAATTATTACATGTGTTAGGGTAATAATAATATCATTTTTACCCTTAATTACCTTATTTACTTTTAACCGTGGTAAAAAAAGTAAAAAGTTACTATTCACCAAAAAATTATTTTCATCTCATTGAACCACATTTTAGTCCTTGATATTTACCGTGTCTCTTGGATTTTCGAAATTCCATTCACATAAGCGGTAAAATTAAGTTTTATGTGAATTTGGAAATTCTCTTAGGAGGTGGGTAAAAGACGGTGAAAAGTTCAATAAACTTTTTATATATCTAAAATTATTATAAAATTACTCCAATGAATTAATTTGAACTTATATAGGTATTATGTATCAATTTTGACCTAAAATAAATTTAAATAAAATAAATAATTATTTAAATAAAAATTCGGTTTTTAAATAGTAACCCAGTGTTTTCACTATTCATCAAAAATTGAAAGTTTTCAGAAAAATACCAAAACTTCACCCTAGGCTAATTTCAATATTTCGAATCCAAAAATGAAGTCCATTTTGAATGATGAAATTTACAAAATTCCAAAAAGTGGTAATTACTATTCATAACGGCTAGTTTAATAATATTTTAATAGCATATTGTTGTTTAGTGAAACTCGGTATTGCATACGATGCAAGCTATCGAGGAAGGTCGCGATTGCGTGTAAATCAAGCCAAGATAGTGTTTTTTGTAGTGAAATATTCCTTTGATGATTCATATAACATAAAAAACAAAATATTTCTCATAAAAATCTCTAGTGTTACATTCTACCCCCCTTAAAATGAATTTTACCCTCGAAATTTGTCACTTTGTAACAAACATATGAGGATATATCTCCCTCATCATATCCTAAAGCTCCAATGTAGCTTCTTATAATTGGTGGTTCTTCCATAAAACTTTCACCAAGCGAGTGGTCTTGTTCCGTAGGACTTTTTTTCTACGATCCAGAATCTCTATCGGCTGTTCTTCATAAGAAAGATCTTGCTCCAGCGGTACAACTTCTGAGCTAAGTACATGTGAAGGATCAGGTATTTACATTCTCAAAAGAGATACATGGAACACATCGTGAACTTGAGAGAGATTTGGTGGAAGCGCCAATCAGTAAGCTACCTTCCCAACACGATCCAATATTTCGAAGGGACCAATATACCTAGGGCTCAGATTTCCCTTCTTTCCAAATCTCATTACTCTCTTCCAAGGAGATATTCATAAGAACACTTTATCACCCACTTCAAACTCTAGGTCTTTTCTTCGGTTGTCGGCATAACTTTTTTGTTGAATCGGAGCTTCTCTTATGTTTTGTTTAATTGATCGGACCTTTTATGCCATCTCATCAACAAGATCAGGTCCTAATAGCTTTCTTTCCCCAACTTCATCCTAGCAAGTTGGAGTCTTGCATTTCTTTCCATAGAGAGCTTCATAAGGAGCCATCTGAATACTGGAGTGAAATCTATTGTTATAAGAAAATTCCACCAAAGTTAGGTGTTGATCCCAACCACCTTTGAAATCCATAGAGCAAGCTCTCAACATATCTTCTAGAGTGTGAATTGTCCTCTCAGACTGACCGTCTATCTGAGGATGATAAGCAGTGCTGAAACTCAACTCTGTATCTAGAGTATGCTGAAGACTTCGCCAGAACTTTGAGGTAAACCTCAGATCCCGATCAGATATAATAGAAAGTGGTACTCCATGAAATCTTACCACTTCCTTTATATATATCCTGGCAAGCTTATCTAGAGAGAAATCCTCTCTAATAGCAATGAAGTGTGCAGACTTTGTAAGACGATCAACTATGACCCAGATAGCATTATTACCTTTGGATTTTTTAGGAATTCTGGTGACAAAGTCCATAGTGATGTTTTCCCTTTTCCATTCGGGTATGGGTAATGGTTGTAACACCCCCTTTTACTTCTGTCTCTTAGCTTTAACTTGCTGAAAAACCACGCATCAAGAGACATATTCAGCAAAATCTCTTTTCATTCCATCCCACCAGAAGTACTCTTTTAGGTCCCTATACATCTTCGTGCTTCCAGGATGAAAAGAGAATGAAGAACTATGAGCCTCATTCAGCAGATCCTTCTTTAATTCTGGGATGGGAGGAACACAAACCCGATTCCTGAACTTTATTATCCCATCACAATCAAGGTTGAATCCAGGAACATTTCTCACCTTATTTTGTAACTCTACATCTTCATTATGTGCCTCTTTAATCTTCACATGTATAGATGGTTGAACATTTATTTGAGAAAGATACGATTTTTCCCCTTCCATTATAATTCCAAGATCCATCCTTTGTAAATCCATAAATATTGGATCTTTTGTGATTCTCATCATGGATAAGCTAGCATGGTCTTGTTGACTTAATGCATCTGTCACCTTGTTTGCTTTCCCAGGGTGGTAATGAATTGAGCATCCGTAATCCTTAATCATATCCAACAATCTTCTTTGGTTCATATTCATCTCCTTTTGTGTGAAAATATACTTTAAACTTTTATGATCAGTATAAATATCACACCTTTCTCCATAAAGATAATGCATCCAAATATTTAATGAAAATATTACCACAGCTAACTCCAAATCATGAGTTGGGTAATTTTGCTCATGTATTTTCAACTGTCGTGAGGCATAAGCTATCACCATATTGTTTTGCATGAGAACACACCCCAATCCCTTCTTGTATGCATCACTATAGATCACAAACCTTTCTCCACTACAAGGAAGTGTGAGTACAGGTGCACTGGTTAACCTTCTTTTCAACTCCTTGAAATTCTCTTCACATTCCTCCATCCACACAAACTTAACTCCTTTTCGAGTCAACCTGGTGATTGGATTAGATAATTGTGAAAAATCTTTCACAAAACATCGATAATATCCAGCCAAACCAAGAAAACTTTGGATCTCGGTTACTGTTGTTGGTCTCGACCATCCTTCGATAACCTCTGTTTTTACTAGATCCATATATATCCCCTCTTTTGAGATTATGTGACCCAAAAATGTAACTTTTTGAAGCCAAAATTAAGACTTGGTAAATTTGGCATAAAACTTCTCCTTTCTTAGGGTCTTCAATATAATTCTCAAGTGATCTTCATGTTCTTCCTTTCTCTTTGAATAGACAAGAATATCATCTATAAAGACTACCACAAACTGATCAAGATAGTCTCTAAAGACTCTATTCATCAGATCCATGAAGATAGAAGGGGCATTAGTAAGACCAAATGGCATCACTATAAATTCATAATTTCCATACCTTGTATGGAAAACCGTCTTTGGTATATCCTCCCTTTTAACCCTTAATTGATGATACCCTGAATGAAGATCAATCTTGGAAAAGTATTGAGCTCCGCGTAGTTGGTCAAATAAGTCATCAATGCACGGGAGAGGATATTTATTCTTTATCGTGATCTTGTTATGTTCTTGATAATCAATACAGAGTCTCATTGATCCATCTTTCTTCTTAACAAACAGAACAGGTGCTCCCCAAGGTGAAGCACTAGGGTGTATGAATCCTTTTTCAAGATTCTCTTGTATTTTCTTCTTCAATTCCTGCAACTCAATTGGGTTCATTCTATAAGGTGTCTTTGAAATAGGCAAAGCACCCGGTACGAGTTCTATTGAAAACTAAACTTCACGATTTGGTGGAAGACCTGGAAATTCCTCCGGAAAGACATCATCAAACTCCCGTACAATGGGCATATTCTTAATCGTGAGTTTCTCAACAACCATTTGAGATAAATAACCTTCATTTAGTGGAATCAAGACCCATAAGATGGAAGAAATTTCCACAGGAAGGTTATGTTCATCCTTGCATCAATAGACGATCATAGATTGATCTGGAATATGAAATGTGACTTCCCTTCTTTGGAAATTGATGTGAGCTCCATATAAATAAATCCAATCCATGCCAAAAATAACATCAAATTCCACTATAGGAAGGATCACAAGATTTTCAAGAAGCACTTTCCTACAAACTTCAATCAGAGAAGAATTATAAACATTTGATGCGACTGTTGTGCCATTAGGAGTTGTCACAGCTTACTCAACATCTAATTATTGAGGTAATACGTTGATACCCTTAGAAAATTATTCTGAAATAAAAGAGTGGGTGGATCTAGAATGAAATAAAACATTTGCTACTTTAGAGTGGATGGTAATTGTACCTTTCACCACTTCTTTATCGTACTCCACATCGCTGATAGAAATTGCATGTGGCTTTCCTTTGTCTTTATCCTTAAGAGTTTGTTGGCATCGATCATCATCAAAAACCCTTGGATTAGGGCATTGGTTAGCATAATGCCCCATTTCCTTACACTTGTAACATTGAAGTGTAGGAGGTTCACTCTGTGTAGACTTTTCTTTGTTCTCATCACTAGACATCTTCTTCTCATCATTTCAGCATTCAAATTCCTGATGACCTTCCTTTCCACATTTGAAACATTTACTTGTCCCTTTCAGACAACTCCCTCCATGTTTCTTTCCACACTTTGAGCATAAGGGAAAACTCATCTTCTTTTCAGTGTGCTCTTTAGATTTTCCTTTGAATTCCATTTTCCTCTTCTTATCAAACCCATATGACTGATGGGTTACTCCAATCTCCATTTAAACTTTGAGAGAAAATTGAACGATTTCCTCGTAGCTATTGAAGTCCCTTATGTCTAACGCCCTTTGAAGACTTTGTTTTAAGCCACTAAAAAATCGATCGATCTTACTCTCAGGTTAGATAATAATCCCAAAAGTGTACCTTGCAAGTCTTGTAAAATTTTCTTCATAGGTACCAACAGATTCATCATCCTTTTTCTTCAGTTCAAGAAACTCCTTCTCCATCTTTGTTCGAAGAATACGAGGGAAGTACTTATTGAAAAATAACTTATTGAATTCATCCCATTCCATGGACTCAATTTCATCTCTTTGCCTTGTATTCTTGATAAGATTCCACCATTGATAAGCATATCCTTCCAAACGATACACTGATAAGATGACTTTATCATGTTCAGAACATTAAAGAACTGAAAATATCTTTTCAGTAGTACTGATCCATTGTTCAACAACTAATGGATCAGTAGACCCGCTGAATGAAGGTGGACGCTGCCTCATGAAATATTCAACAGAATGTTGCTCCTTCCTTTGCTCGTTTGGAAGTCCTGCATGATTCATAGCTTGAGAAAGTTGTGTGATCATGGCTACAAGATTTTTCATTCCATCTCCCATAACATTTAGTTGCTCAGGGGGACAATCATTTCATTACCCATCGCATTCTTCATTGACACAGTTCCTTCGGGTTCCAGTCATTGACTAAAACCACGAAAAATAGTGTGAGAAACACTAATTATAATAGGAAAAACACATAATCAAGAATAAAATTTCACACTTAAGGTCTTATCACAGGTTTTTCATGGCCATTTTTAAAACACTAAGATTGTGTTCTATGCTTAGAATTATCCTTAGGGTTCTTACTAAGGCTTTCACATCCTAGTTTTTAAAGGTTGACTATACCTTTCCTTTGATACCAACTATAACGACCCATACTTTACATACGTTTTTATTACTTCAGAATTGAAGAACCCTTATTACAACATATAACAAAACCATGAAAGGACCATATAGGTATAGAGTCTTTAGAAACTGGGAAACATAAACAACTGGTTCATAAATCATCTACACTGTCTCCCTTTTATTTTATCATATCTAGAGTACCGTTTGGAATATCTTACTTAATATCCTTCTTCCTAACCTGGGGAAAAAAAACATACAAAAGTGTGATCTCAAATGCTCAGTAAGGGTAAACAAAAGAAATATCAATCACATTATATTCATAATAACATATCATTTTGGAAATCTTAACCTGCAAAAGAGAACATAACTTCATAACATGGGATAAATCATAGTAGTGAAATGTAATCCAAATAATCATAACTTAAAACATGAAACTTTGTGTCATACACACATAATCATAGATAATCATTTCTTAGTAGTCAATACTCGTAGCCAAGACTATCTTAGCGGACAAAGTCCTTTTCTGAACTGAGTTCACTCCTCGTTCCAGTCCTGTTTCACTAAACCGGTTTAACCTTTCGTTCCATCCATGTCTATCTCATGAGATATAAATCTTTACCCAATTAATTGGAGGGAGATATAGGTCCCACCCATCTCATAATGAAACCATTATTATGTGTGCCACAAAATCATAAATCATACATCATAGCATAACCCATGTAATAAAAATGGGAATCTTAAACATCATTCCATCATAACATAATCCATATAAGATAAAAGAACATCATAAAAATAATTCCATCATAAAATAATCAAATAAATGTATAAATAGGGATAGAAATAGAACCCTATATTATCTTAGATGGAAAATAATTTTGATAAAACACTTGAACTCCATTCTTGAGGAAAAAATCCTTTCTACTTCAAAAACATTTTTTCTTTCTTAACATGTCATAAAATTTTAAACTAAAATAATTTGATTAAAAATAAACTTGAAAACTTGTAAAGGAAGATTCATGGATATAATGTTCTATGAATCCATTCATGCCTTATAAGTTAAAAAAACATTCTTCTCGTACTTTGGCCGAAAAAGTCAAAAAGTACCTCGTACGAAAAATGACAAAAGATTCCTTTCATATCTTTTACTAAAAACTCACCGAAGGGTAAAATTGGACTTAAAATTTTGTATAAGGATATAAATATTACATATTTAGGAAACATGGATGTGGATGATAAATATTCCCTAGTAAATTCTGAATTATAAACAATCTCGGATAAAAATTGTGATTGTGACATTTTCTCATACCTTAGGTCCGATTTGTTTTGTAATTGTCTGAACCTCCTGTATAATGATTTAAATAATGTCATTGAATTATTCCAGAATCATACTTATTTTTATGATGTCATATATTGTCATATTCTTAGCTTCTTATTAGTAATATTTCATTGATACTTGTTATTCAGGTGTTTATTTCTTTATGTTCGTATGTGTGTTTTGTCGAATAAATTATTATTCCTCTTTTTAGATTATAGACACCTCATTTCCAGAATGGTATTAGTGTAATATATATCATATTTAATCATTAAATTCATTTATATAATCTTTATTCAATGAATATCATGTAGAACGAGTCGCATCACATCGTGGAGACGATTGGTCGTACGTACGCATGAGCGATGATATCGTTCCCATGATCGTGGAATTGTATTGGAGTGTATGTATACTATTTCATAATCAATATCACTTTAAAATATTCATATATAGTTATTATTTACACCATTATACCCATCTAATTAAGGTGGTGGTGGAAAATATATTACACCATGGCGTGAAGACGGTATTCCGTACGTACGCACGCGCGGTGATTTTGTTTTTCATAGGATGGATAGATAGTTAAATAGGGTTGTTTCATACTTATAGTAACATATCATTATATGAGTGATATTGATGTTATTACTTCATAATGAAACAACTAAAGAATAATAAGTAGAAGAAGAAATAAAGTTGAAAGAATCGGTAATGGACATTACCTCTTCTTTGAAGCGCCTCTTCTTAACCTCCTCCTAGGGAACTAAATATGGTCATTGAATAATACCAATACCTCTAGGATGTTTCTAGGGAAGGGTAGAGGAGAAATTGGTAGTGTTTGGATGAGATTGAAGGCTCAATGTGGTGTGAGGAAGAGAGGGAGGAGAGGGGCACCTTAGGAAAAACAAAAAATATTATTTTATTATAAGGTCATATTCGGTTTTTAATAGCTCCAAATTGATTTATTTAGAAGATAAGGTTGGTATGGGTCGAAATAATCTCATCCAATAGAATTTATACAAGTTTAGGTTTCTATTTTAACCTTATCATTTAGATTTAACTTTAAGTTAGATAATTTAACTTTTAACGTGTCTTCTTGTTTTCTTACACAATAAGGTTAATAAACTTACTATAACAAGACAAACGAACCCAAAGTTGTTTATTATTAATATATATAACCTTATATAAGTCATTTGGCCGAACCTTAGATTTTTAGGAATAAAATAACAATTAATAATATAATATTTTTTTTAAAAACTATTTTATGTCAATTTTGACACTATTTGGTAGTTGATTTTTGTGAAACTCATAACAGAAAGATTAGTTCACAAAAAGTTAATTAAATCAATACTAAAATGTCATATTAACCTAAAAAATTATTGTAATTCATAAAAAGTCTCAAATTACATTTATTTTCTTATTTATAACATCAATTATGTCAATATTTCATTAATAAGATAATTACTACATCATCATTGTGTCATAAATAAATTAATTTATTTAATGTATATAAATTAAAAATAAAATAAAATTATGTATTAAATCTTTTTATCTTTCTAATGAATATCTATAGTCGAGTTTATCGTATGTATAACCCTATATTAATAAATGAATTAGTTGTTAAACTTTGATTTTAACTATTTTTACCCTTCTTTAAATAAATTAATAATAAATGTCCTAATCTAATACAAGTGGGACTAAATGGTCATATTTTATTCCTAAGGTTTTTTTTGGTCGAATTACACTTATCCAATAGAATTAGGACTTGTGTTAGGGTAATAATAATATCATTTTTACCCTTAATTACCCTATTTACTTTTAACCATGGTAAAAAAAAAGCAAAATGTTACTATTCACCAAAAAATTATTTTCATCTCATTGAACCACATTTTAGTCCTTTATATTAATTATGTCTCTCAGATTTTCGATATTCCTTTCACAGAATTGGTAAAATTAAGTTTTATGTGAATTTGGAAATTCTCCTAGGAGGTGGGTAAAAGACGGTGAAAAGTTCAATAAAATTTTTATATATCTAAACTTATTATAAAATGACTCCAATTAATTAATTTGAACTTATATAGGTATTATGTATCAATTTTTATCTAAAATAAATTTAAATAAAATAAATAATTATTTAAATAAAAGGTCGGTTTTTAAAAAGTAACCCAGTGTTTTCACTATTCATCAAAAATTGAAAGTTTTCAGAAATATACCAAAATTTCACCCTAGACTAATTTCGATATTCCGAACCCAAAAATGAAGTCCATTTTGAAATATGAAATTTAAAAAATTCCAAAAATTGGTTATTACTATTCATAACGGCTAATTTAATAATATTTTAATAGCATATCGTTGTTTAGTGAAACTCGGTATTGTGTATGACACAAGCTATCGAGGAAGGTCACGATTGTGTGTAAAGAAAGCCAAGCTAGTGTTGTGTGTAGTGAAAGATTCCTTTTATTATTCATATATCATAAAAAACAAAATATTTCTCATAAAAATCTCGGGTGTTACATAATGTGTCCATGTTCATGAGATGACACGGTATGAAATAATTAATGGAAATTATGCATTCATCGGAATCGGGTCCTAGATAGTTCAAGGGTCATAAAAAACACTCTCCATCGCAAACTCTCCTTTTCTTATGTTTAGGTACTTTGTATTGAAAAGTATGGGTAACCCTAAACCTTATTTAAACATACGGAAGAGACAACCTCAATGGTAATGGTGGAATTCTAGTCCCTAGATCTCATATTAAACAAATGTACTCAATGTAGGAAATGGTAATGTGCAAGAAAGAAATTAAACCCAATCCCTAACCTCACTAATGATGGTCAAGCAAGAAGAAATCAGGAAAAAGGTAGAATTGAAGAATAAATGTGAAATCCCAACATCAATGGCATTCGTACCTTGAATTCCCTTTCACTATGCTTGAAATGTCATGAATAAGATACTCTCTCATTATAACCATGAGAGGTTGGTGAAAAATAATGAAATTAAAATCCTACGGAAGTGGCAGTAGTAGGTATTCTTTCATCTGGTTGTGGCTCCTTATCAATCCCCATTCAAAATATCTCTTTATGTTGCAGCCAGGGGCTCTATTTATAGGCGATGGAAGGGATCTTCCTGCACTTTGTCATGTCGTGTACTGAAGGTACACGTCATGTACCCTCATTATACATTTCCTCTCTGCCTATATGGATCTTGCACATATCATGTTCATTAAATTGAGTTTTGACTACAATCACGATGTGTACCTGGGGTACAGGACGTGTACTGGCTTGGTCTTCAGTCATCGCAGATCTTTCTAGAATCTTCTCCAAAATTTTAGCCAAAAGACTTCATGTCGTGTAATGAATGTACATGATGTGTACTTGGGGTTCACATCATGTTTACAAGTAATGAATTTTCCTATCAACGGTGTCTTATGTTCATGCAGTCACGACGGGTACTAAAAGTACATGACATGTAACCGTGTTTTTTCAACTTTCTTCTCAAAAATAAATTGTCTTGTCATGTGTCTTATTTTCTCCATTTTCCACCACTTTTTGTTACTTTATCAAATTATCTTCCTCTTCTTCTATAAAAAAAAACAAATCAATTCATTAAAAACATTGAAAGATTATTTAATTAAATACAAAAATTTAGTTATTAAAACAGCTTAAAATATATGCATGAAATGAACTTATCAAATTCCCCCACACTCAAATTCAGCTATGTCCTTAAGGATAGAATCTTAATAGACTACAAATAACTATCACCTTAAAATGATTTAAATTCAATTTAAATAAAAGGGATTGATCAAATGAAAAATTAAATGTTTAAGAATCACCAGTAGAAAATTCTTCAACTCCTCACTTTTAAAAGAAACAAACCAACCATGTATTTTACTTTTCTTCTTTGAAGCAACAATTCCTTTTCATTCATCCATTTTCATTTTTCAATTTGTTATTAATATTCATTCCACTTTCAATTTACTTCACGTGAATTTTTTTGCTCATCATCAGGGTACGAATATAAATATTGTTTAGAACATACCTCAAGAAACATGTAACTTACTATAGGCTTTCAAGGCATCTAACGTCACCACATAAAAATAGAGATCACAATTGATCATGACGAATTCACCATTTAGTATCAATTGACTTTTTGGATTTTGGGTAGGTAGTTAAACGATTTAAAAATTAAGGCTCAAAAAGCTGGTTTAACTCTAAACTTTTTTGCATGATATCGTAAATAGCTCACTAAATGTCTCCTTCACAAATGGTATTTCTCCCTTCCCCAAAAAATCTCAATGTGGTCCCCAAATACATGTTGGTAAAATTATGGAATAAATCACTATTTCCTTTTTCCCTTTTTCTATTTTTTTGTATTTTTCAAAAGTTATGCTTTGGAAAAATGTCACATCCAACACCTAACCACAAACGATAAAAAATCATCGGTCTGGAAAATGGAGATTTTTTATCCCCCCAAAACACAACCCAATTATTTTCAATTTTTTTATCAAGGTAGTTGAACAATGAATTATAATGAATGATATTTGGCCTTCCCCGTATCATAATTTAAAATCCCCAAGCAAAATATCTGAATGAATTATATCTCAGTACACCCAAATGATTATCCACCACACTTATTCTTGTAAATATCCTGAAAACAATTAGTGGAAGGTAGCAATGGATAAAATAATCTTGTAACTTGGATCAATTCCTAACAAGGTTGTTCATAGCTTTTATGATCTTAAAACTTATTAATGCATGGGGGTCTCGGGATAAGGGCTAACAAAAAATTTCCTCAATCATATTAAAAGTAATTCTTTGCATTCATAACTTCAATAAGATGCAAAGAAAGTTTTAGAAAAATACATGCCCTAGTTTCTCAAGAAATATACTATAGAAAAAATGGAAAATATTAGGCTTGGTGAATTTCTTGGATATAAGATGAATGTTTGGGCCAATCACTCAGGAAAATGAATTCAAACAATTAAATACATTAATGAAAATTTTAGAAATTAAAAACATGGCCAAATATTAGAAAATATACAATTACCATAATCAACATGCTCCTTAAATAATTATTTTTCAAATCCTAAAACACATTATTATCACTAGTAATTATTTTTGCCATTTTTCTCATTCAAATTTATAGACAAAGAAATCTAAATTTCACGGCCTAGTAATTTTCTTAGGTAGTTTATTTATACTATTTAATTTGAGTAAAGAATGAATTAAGTGAGTGAATTCAATTTAAAAAAAATAACTAAAACATTTTTTATGTGGGGAATACAATTGAAAATTCCAAATTAAATTTCTTACTCCACTTTCAATTGTTGGTTCAAACATGGGATGCACAGGTACTGCCTACACTAGAATCATGATGTGAAATGGTCTTTCAACTTCTCTTCCTTCTACATTCCACTTACTATATGTGCCTTTGATGGACCTAAAAAAATAAAAAACTAGTAAAAGTATAAGACATTTTAATATGCTCGAAAATAATAAGGGAATTGGAATTAAATCCTAATATAAAATTAAATCCTAATAAAGCTATAAATCTAAAATCCAAGAAAGTGATAAATAAATGGGTTGCCTCCTTGAAGCTACTCTTTTTTTGAATGGTTGTTTAGCTCAACCATATCTGGGTTAGCTGATTGAAGTATGATATAGTGCTAACTATCTCGTGTTTACCTAATTTTGACTTTGAACTCCACCTAGATCAGCTTGAATTTTCCTCAATTGAATTGGAATGGGTCTCGGAGGTGGTTACCAGAGTCTAAACAATAAGAGTAAACCCAACAGGATCTCAACATCTATCCAAACTCTATAAAATTATTCTTTTTCAACTATTCGATGCATGTGTTGGGTTCCTTTAATGATTTTATCAGGTTCTACAACAAGCTCTTCAACTTCTTCTTTTACTGCTTCAATTTGATCCTTTGTGTAGTTAGTGCAGTGTGAACCTTTTTCTTCTTCTTCTTCTTCGTCTTCTTATGGAACACTTATACATTCTAATTTTTTTTCAAAAATTCAGAAGTTGTCATCCCTTCTTCGTCATCTTCTTCATCATATTCTTCAATTTCATCTTCTTTTTTCTTCCTTCTGCAGTGGGATTCAAACTATTCAACTTAATCTGATAAGTCACCCTCTATATCAGCCTTGGATCCTGAAAAATCAAGGGTATCATGATATGTAACGCCCCGACCCCAGTTACCCAGTGTCAGTGCATTATTACATAACATTGGCATGACCACAAGAAAGATCAAATCTCGAAAGACCGATTAGTTTAGTAGCCTTGAAACAATAGATATATTCATAAAGTTTTACATTACATCATAAAGTGAAAACTACAACAATATAGTCTCCATAGTCCATAATCTTATCCCCTCATACTATCCATGCAGGTCATTCATAAATTAATTCTTCACATCCTGGGAAAAATAAAACATAGAAAAGGGGTGAGCTCAAATGCCCAGTAAGGATAACAATATAGAGGAAACTTTCATAAATAAGAATAAACATTTAAGGCAATGTATAACTAAAACAAAAGACATTTAAACTTTAACTACAACATATTATGGCAAAAATAAAATGAAATAATGCCATTTAATTATTCACATGGATATTCTACTAATCGAATAATCACATGCAATATCAATAACCACTTTCATAATAATAGAATGCATAATTCCAAACTGTCATAACCACATAGCTAAGGCCTCATGCAAAGACTAAAAATAATATTTTTCCATGGCCTTGTTCCAAGACACTAGTTTGTCTCATTATACCTACTGATGCATCGAGGAGCTATAGAGGGCTCCACCCGTCACATATTAAGTCCAATGCATTCCTCATATGAACAGGTTTAAACATAACATAAACATTCGAAATAAAACTAGCATACGAAATGTAAATACTTCATTCATAAACCATGAATGGTATAAAAATAACACATCCATAGTCAAACATATTACAAAACATTCAATAAAATATAGAAGTTTTGTATCATAATAAATCAACTTCAAATAAGCGTAAAACCCATCAAAGGATGTTGACATAGATGAAATAAAAACTATTTTTAGAGAAATATCTCTTCCTATTTTAAAATAATTTAAGAGTAATATATTTATAAATTAAAACATTTTCTTTTAAGATATTCTTATAATATTGTAAGAGAAGCTTCGACTATTTTATAACGGCTGAAAATAGCAACGCCTGCCGTAAAAGTTAAAAACAAATTCTTACCTTAATTCTGTCGAAACGGTTAAAAAGGACCTTGTTTGAAAAATGTTAGAAATATTCCTTTATAAACCACTTATAAAAGTCAAAAAGGGTATAAATGACTTTAACCCATATTCTATTAAATAGTAAAAATGTTTTGAAATACATTTTTATGAAACATGGATTTGGATGATAAAGAAGTCCCAGTAGATTATTACGTATAAACAACCTCAGATAATGAAGAGATTGCGAAATAAACCCTTACCTTGTACTTTTCCTTGGTTGGGGTAGGTTAACCTCATGTATAATGGTGAAATAATTTTTATTAAATTATACAAGAATCATATATATTAATATGACATCATATATGATCTTTTAACATTTCATTGTTAATAATATTTTAGAATTATCGCCATTTCGGGAGTTAACTTACTCATTTTCTTTTATATGTTTTGTTATGTAATCCATGTTTGTTATGGATAGATTGTATCTTATTCATATCCAGAATTATATTAAGTCCTTAAACATTATTATTAATCTTAAAATGAGAATTATACTTGAATGGATACGATGGAGAATGAATCTCATCGCATTCATGGAGACGGTAGTCCGTACGTACGCACGAGCGACAATATCATTCTTTTGATATTAAAATAATATATAATTGGATGGTATATCATATATACAGAATTATTATCATGTTATATTTATTATTTACATGAATTAAAAATCATTATTATACCCATCAAAATAATAACATATTGAATAACAATTACACCACGACGTGGAAACGGTAAGTCGTACGTACGCACGTATGGTGACATTTCATTCAAAGGATGGATAGAATACTAAATATGGTTGTACCATATTTATAATAATATTAAATTATATATAAGATACTGGATTAATTATTTTAGAATGGGAATAACAAATAAAGAAGAATTTGAAGAAGAAATGAATTTGAAAAAGGGTGGTGAAAACATTACCTCTTCTTCGGGTTCTTCCTTTTGATTTGAACAAAAGGGATCCTTAGGTTGGCTTTCTGATCAAACTAAGGCCTCTAGGTTGTATTGAGGGAAGTTGAGAGAGTATTTGGGCATGGTTTGGCCGAACAAATAGGCTTTGAAGGTGTGAAGTAATGAGAAGGGGGAGTGCCCTTTTATAACAGGGGTGAGGGTCACCTTTGGAAAAGCTAGAAATATTATTTTATAATAAATTCATATTCGGTTTATAATGGCTCCAAAGAGTATTATTTAAAGTTTAAGGTGGGGATGGGTCTATAACCACTCAACAAATATAATTTAGACAGGTTTGGGTCATTATATTAACCTTATCCTTTAGTTTTAACTCTTAGTTAATTAGTTTGACACTTACCATGTAACTTTGTATTTTTATATTATATAGTTAATAATCATACTATATACCTCCAAGAGACCCCAGATTGGTCCATTATTGATACACATATCATGATATAAGTCTCTTGGACGAACCTTATATTTTTAGGAATTGAATATCAATTAATAATATAGTATTTTTTTTAAAAACTCTTTTATGTCAATTTAGACACTATTTGGAAAATTGATTTTTTTGAAAATCATAACAGAATGATTACTTCGAAAAAACTTAATTACATCATTCCTAACATGACATATTAACCTAGAAAATTAGTTTAATTCATAAAAAGGCTCAAATTATATTTATTTGGGTATTTATAATATCAATTTGTTTAATTTTACATTATTATGGTAATTACTACATCATCATTGTGTCATAAATAAATAAAATTATTTAATGTCTAAAAATTATAAATAAAATATCATTAAGTATGAAATATTTTTATATTTCTAATGAATATTTATAATCAAATTTATCTTATGCGTAACCCTATATTAAAATTTTTTAGTAAATAAACTTTGATTTTAACTCTTTTAACTCTTCTTTTAATTAAATAATAATAAATGTCCTAATCTAATCCAAGTGGACCTAAATGATAATATTTTATTCCTAAGGTGTTTTTGGGTCGAGATACACTTGTTCAATAGAATTAGGACATGTTTTAGGGTAATATTAATATCATTTTTACCCATAATTACCCCATTTACTTTTAACCGTGGTAAATAAAAGTAAAAAGTTACTATTCACCAAAAATTATTTTCATCTCATTGAACCACATTTTACTCCTTGATATTAACCGTGTCTCTCGGATTTTCGAAATTCCACTCACATAAGCGGTAAAATTAAGTTTTATGAAAAAATCAGTTTTTTAACTACCACTTAGTGGTTTCACTATTCATCAAAAAATAAAGTTTTTCAGAAAAAAACCAAAAATTCACCCTAGGATAATTTCGATATTTTGATCCAAAAATGAACTCCATTTTGAAAAATAAAATTTATAACTTTTAAAAAGTGGGTATTACTATTCATAACGGCTAGTTTGATTGGTTGTGGTGTGTTAGAACTCGATGTTGCGTACAACACACGTTATTGCATTATTCAAAGAGAAGTGTACCGTAGAAGCTTGGGGTGTTACATTCTCCCCTCCTTCAAATACTTTCATCCTCAAAATTTCTAGAATACTACAGCATGAAAAGACTCGGGTGGTTCTTCATCATAAGTTCCTCGGGTTCCCACGTTGCCTCTTCCATCTTATGGTTTCTTCACAAGACTTTTACCAGACGAATCATATGGTTTCTCAGTACTTGTTCTCTCGTATCAAGAATCTTGACGGGCTCTTCGCAATAAGACAGATCAGGTTCCAGTTATTATTCTTCATAGGTGAGTACATGTGTTGTTTCAGGCATGTATTTCCTCAATAGTGATACGTGGAACACATCGTGAACTTTGGTGAGATTTGGCGGCATTGCCAAACGGTAAGCTACAACCCCAATTCGTTCTAGAATTTCGAAAGGTCCGATGTACCTGGGACTCAATTTACCTTTCTTACCAAAACGTATGACTCCCTTCCATGGAGATACCTTTAGGAAAACATGATCACCGACTTGAAATTCCAAATCCTTCCTTCGATTATTGGCATAGCTCTTCTTCCTACTTTGTGCTGCTTTGATATAGTTTTGGATTACCTTAACCTTTTCCATCATTTCCTCCACCAGTTCTGGGCCTACAAGTTTTCTTTCACCAACGTCATCCCAATAGGTTGGTCTGAGACATCTCTTTCCGTATAACGCTTCATATGGTGCCATCTGAATACTCTAAGGTTTAAATAGTTCGTTCTGATTGTCCATCTGTTTGAGGGTGGTAGGCAGTGCTCAAATGATGTTCAGTATCCAAGGCTTTCTGAAGACTTTTCTATAATCTTGAAATAAAATGGGGTTCACGATCAGAAACAATCGAAAGGGGTACTCCATGAAGTCTCACAACTTCATTAATATATAGTCTTTCTAGTTTTTCAAGTGGTAAATCTTCCCTTATAGCAAGAAAATGTGCTGACTTGGTAAGACGATCAACAATGACCCATATTGCATCGCTCCTTCTAGGAGTCTTTGGTAGCCCCATGACAAAGTCCATCATAATATTGTCCCATTTCCACTCCGGTATGGGAAGAGGTTGCATGAATCCTCCAGGATGTTGCCTTCCAGCTTTCACTTGTTGACAAACCATACATCCTGACACAAAATCAGCAATCTCCCACTTTATGTTGTCCCACCAAAAATGTTCCTTCAAATCTCTATACATTTTGGTGCTCCCAGGGTGTATAGAGAAATTGGAACTATGAGCATCATCCAGCAATTCCCTTTTTAGATCAGGTATATCGGGAACACAAAGTCTCTTCCCAAATTTCAAAATTCCATCTTCATACACAATGTCTCTCAATCTCCCATTATTTACAGCATTAATCTTCTTTTGAAATTCTTCATCATCAGTCTGAGAACTCTTAGTCCTTTCTAGTAAAGATGGTTTGGAAACCATTTGAAAAAGAATTGATGTTTCACCTTCCCTGGTTATTCCCGTGTCCATCTTCACTAGATCCATGAAAATTGGATCCCTTTCTATTCTCATATTGTTCAAAACTCCATAGTCTTTTCTGCTCAAAGCATCTTCCACCTTGTTTGCTTTCCCTGGGTGGTAGTGTATCGTACAATCATAATCCTTGAGTAATTCAAGCCATCTCATTTGCCTCATGTTGAGTTATTTTTGTGAGAAAATATACTTCAAACTCTTGTGATTAGTATAAATCTCACATTTTTTACCATAGAGGTAGTGCCTTCATATCTTCACAGAAAAGATCACAGCTGCTAACTCTAGATCATGAGTAAGATATCTTTGTTCATGAATTTTCAATTGTCGTGATGCATAGGAAATAACCCTATCATTCTGCATAAATACACAACCAAGTCCTTTCTTCGATGCATCACTATAAATAACGAACCCATCATTCCCCAATGGTAGAGTCAATATAGAAGAATTGACTAATCTTCTCTTCAGTTTTTTGAAACATTCTTCACACTATTTTGTCCAAACAAATTTAACCCCTTTACGTGTGAGCTTTGTTAATGGGTTAGCCAACCGGGAAAAATTCGGGACGAAACGTCGATAATAACCTGCTAAACCAATAAAACTACGTACCTCAGTTATACTCGTCGGTGCAGGACATTCTTGGATTGCCTTGGTCTTAGAAGGATCAACAGAGATTCCATCTTTAGAGACAATAAGGCCAAGAAAAGAAATCTCTTGAATCCATAATTCACACTTTCTAAACTTCCCATATAATTCATGTCTTCTCAGAGTCTTCAGGATAATGCGCAAGTGATTTTCATTATCTTTATAGCTTTTGGATTATACCAAGATATCATCAATAAATACCACCAAAAATTCATCGAGATATTCCTAGAAAACTCTATTCATCATATCCATGAATATAGAGGGTGCATTAGTCAATCCAAAAGGAATTACTGTAAACTTGTAATGCTCGTACCTGGTTCGAAATGTTGTCTTTGGAATGTCTTCATTCTTCACACAAAACTGATGGTATCCATATCGAAGGTCAATCTTTGAAAATTATTGAGCTCCATGCAGTTGGTCAAATAAATCATCAATGTGAGGTAGGGGATACTTGTTCATTATTGTTATAGCATTGATATCCCTGTATTCGATACATAACCTCATATATCCATCTTTCTTTTTAGGAAACATAACAGGGGCTCCCCATGGAGAAACACTAGGGCGAATAAATCCCTTATTACTCAATTCCTCTCGTTTTTTATTTAGTTTAACTAATTCTACAGTGACCATTATATAATGGGTCTTCGATATAGGCCTTGATCCAGGAATTAAACCAATGGAAAACTAAACTTCTCATTCTAGAGGATGTCAAGGTAAATCTTCCATAAACACATCTAAATATTCTTTCATAATAGGTACATCCTCTATTTGAGCATTCCTTTCCTCACCCACTATAATTTCATCCTCTTCCTCCCCAATAATTGAATTTAGTTGAGCTACTAGGGGTGGATCTAGATAAGAATTAGGTGGTGACGATTCTGCTCTAAAGATAAGGTGTTCCTTATCATCATCATCAAAAATCGTAACCTCCTTCTTCTTACAATAAAACTTTCACATCATGGTCTGAAATCCAGTCCATACCGAGTATTATATCAAACTCAATCATAGGTATGACGATGAGATCAGAAGATAATGAACATTTATGTTCTCTAATGGGGACTGATTCACAAAACATTATTGCAATGATACTTCCCTTGGGAGTTTTAACTGACAACTCCCTTGTTAAATCAAATTGGAAATATCTAATTTTCCTAGAAAACTGAGAAGATATGAAACAATGCGATGATGTAACATAAAATAATGCATTTGTTAAACTTGAGGAAACCATTAAATTACCTGCCACCACGTCTTTCGGAGCTTCTACCTCAGCAGTAGTGATAGCATAAGCTTGGACTTGATCCTTTGGCCTTTTCTGAGGTAAGTTCCCCTGACACTTAGGACATTCATTTGCATAATGTCTCATCTCCCTACAATTGTATCATTGGACATCGGTAGCTTCCTTCTTCCCCTTGCAATCACGAGCTTAGTGGCCTTTTTCACCACACTTGTAACAGACTCCCGTTTCTTTTAATCAAGTATCGGGGTGTTTCTTCCCACATTTACTGTAGGATGGATATTCAACTTTTCCCTTCTTCCATTTATTTCCATTCCCAGACTGATCAGCAGATCTCTTCATCTATTGCTTTTCTTTAAAGTCATATGACTTAGAGAATTATTTCTCTATCTTGATAGCACATGATACAATGTCTTCGTATGACGAGAAGGATTGTGAGACTAATTCTCGACCGAGAAATGGTTTTAACCCATCAAAGATCCAATAAATATTACTTCTTGGTTTACGTATATAATCTCCTATATACCCTGCTAACCTTGTAAAGTTAGACTCATACTTTGCGACATTCTCATCCTCCTTTTGTCTCAGTATCAGAAATTGTCTTTCCATATCTGCTCAATGGTCACGAGGAAAGTATTTTTCTAAAAACAGATATTTGAAATCCCTCCATTCCATATTTGATACTTCATCATCTTCCTTCGTCTTTTGAATCAATGACCACCATTGATCAACATCTCCAGTGAGGCGGTAAACTGCCATGGTAACTTTTTCCCTTTAACTACTCCCCAAAGCCTAAAATATTTTCTCTAGGAAACTTATTCACTGATTAGCTACTAATGGATTTATACTCCCATTGAACGTTGGTGGTTTTTGCCTCATGAAGCGATCTAACATTGATAATCCACGTTGCGGATCAGGGTGATCCATATGGGTAAGGTTATTATTCATAACTTAAGGGAGTTGTTCCAGTATGATGATTAGTTGATCATCACCAGTTGCATCACCAGCTCCACTATAATTATCTTGAGTAGGAGGGCAATCCCTACACGGAGTGCATGCATTGATATGGTTTCTATTTCTTCCACTAGGTGCCATTTCTAAACAATGGCATAAACTAGATCAGTTTATGAATCAAAATACATAATTTCATACTTATAAAACACTTAACATAAATTGAACTATGTATGGATATAATCAATAATCATAAAAATGTTTTATTTGAAGAAGTATATACTCATAAACCCTTCATAATGATTTGTAATGAAAATGAGAGTTATCTTAAGCATATCCGCCGAGAGTGTTGTAACCAAGAGTGTAGCAAGGCCCGTTGTCGTGCACCAATTCCTGTTCGAGTCCAGATCAAAGCGTTTTTTTCGGGTTCTACCCCTAGGTACATCTGTTCCAGAGCCACCTCTACCTGATCGTATCCAGACAAGGATGTATTCCTCAGAAAACTCACAAAATCTCTATAATACCAAAATTCTAGGAAGTTCTTCTATACTAATCCTCAAAGTCCATCTTAGGTCTATGCGCTCTAATGAGATTTTATCTAAATCTAGCTTCCAAGGTTTGTGCTAAACTTCCTCTGATACCAACTGTAACGCCCCGACCCCAGTTACTCAGAGTCGGTGCATTATTACATAACATTGGCATTATCACAATAAAGATCAAATCTCGAAAGAACGATTAGTTTAGTAGCCTTGGAAACACTAGATATATTCATAAAGTTTTACATTACATCATAAAATGAAAACTACAACAATATAGTCTCCATATTCCACACTCTTATCCCCTCATACTATCCCTGCAGGTCATTCATAAATTACTTCTTCACATCCTGGAAAAAATAAAACATAGAAAAGGGGTGAGCTCAAATTCCCAGTAAGGATAACAATATAGCGGAAACTTTCATAAATAAGAATAAACATTTAAGGAAATGTATAACTAAAACAAAAGCCTTTTAAACTTGAACTTCAACATAGTATGGAAAAAATAAAATTAAATAATTCCATTTACTTATTCACATGGATATTCTACTAATCGAATAATCAAATGCAATATCAATAACCACTTTCATAATGATGGAATGCATAATGCCAGACTATCATAACCACATATCCAAGGCCTCGTGCCAAGACTAAAAATAAGATTTTTCCAAGGCCTTGTGCCAAGACACTAGTTTGTCTCATGAGACCTACATATGCATCGAGGAGCTATAGCAGGCTCCACCCGTCACATATTAAGTCCAACACATTCCTTATCTGAACAGGTTTAAACATAACATAAACATTCGTAATAAAACTAGAATACGAAATGTAAATACTTAATTTATAAACCATGAATGGTATAATAATAACACATACACATTCAAACATATCACAAAACCTTCAATACAATATAGAAGTTTTTTATCATAATAAATCAACTTCAAGTAAGCGTAAAATCCCTCAACGGATGTTGACATAGATGAAATCAAAACTCTTTTTAGAGAAATATCTCTTTCTATTTTGAAATCATTTAAGAGTAATATATTTATAAAATAAAACATTTTCTTTGAAGATATTCTTATAAGCTTTTAAGAGGAGATTTGATGATTTTATAACTGCGGAAAATAGCCAGGCCTGCCGTATAAGTTAAAAACAACATTCTTACCTTAATTCTCCCAAAAAGGTTTAAAAGGACCATGTTTGGAAAATGAAGGAAAGATTCCTTTATAAACCACTTATAAAAGTAAAAAAGGTTATAAATGACTTTAACCCATATTCTAGTAAATATTAAAAATGTTTTGAAATACATTTTTAAGAAACATGGATGTGGATGATAATGAAGTCCCAGTAGATTATTACGTATAAACAACCTCGAATAATGAAGAGATTGAGAAATAAACCCTTACCTTGTACTTTTACTTGGTTGGGGAAGGTAACCTCCTGTATAATGGTGAAATAATTGTTATTAAGTTATACAAGAATCATACATATTAATATGATTTCATATATGATCTTTTAACATTGCTTTGTTAATAATATTTTAGAATTATCGTTGTTTCGGGTGTTAACTAACTCATTTTATTTTATATGTTTTGTTATGTAAGCCATGTTTTTTATGGATCGATTGTATCTTATTCATATCCAGAATGATATTAAGTTCTTAAACATTATTATTAATCTTCAAATGAGAATTAGACTTGAATGGATACGATGGAGAATGAATCTCATCGCGTTCGTGGAGACGGTAGTCCATACATACGCACGAGCGACAATATCATTCTTTTGATATTAAAATAATATATAATTGGATGGTATATCATATATACAGAATAATTATCATGTTATATTTATTATTTACATGAATTAAAATACATTATTATACCCATCCAAATAATAAAATATTGAATAACAATTACACCACGACGGGGAGACGGTAAGTCGTACGTACCCACGTATGGTGACATGTCATTCAAAGGATGGATAGAATACTGAATATGGTTGTACCATATTTATAATAATATTAAATTATATAGAAGATAATGGATTAATTATTTTATAATGGGAATAACAAATAAAGAAGAAGTTGAAGAAGAAATGAATTTGAAAAAGGGTGGTGAAACATTACCTCTTCTTCGGGTTCTTCCTTTTGATTTGATCAAAAGCGCTCATTAGGTTGGCTTTCTGATCAAACTAAGGCCCCTAGGTTGTAGTGAGGGAAGTTTAGAGAGTATTTGGGCAGGTTTTGACCGAATCAAAAGGCTTTGAAGGTGTGAATTAATGAGAAGGGTGAGTGCCATTTTATAAGAGGGGTGAGGGGAACCTTTGGAAAAGCTAGAAATATTATTTTATAATAAATTCATATTAGATTTATAATGGCTCAAAAGTGGATTATTTAAAGGTTAAGATGGGTATGGGTCGCAAAACACTCAACCAATAGAATTTAGACAGGTTTGGGTCATTATATTAACCTTATCTTTTAGTTTTAACTCTTAGTTAATTAGTTTGACACTTACCATGTCACTTTGTATTTTTATATTATATAGTTAATAAACTTACTATATACCTCCAAGATACCCCCAAGTGGTCCATTAATGATACACCTATCATGATATAAGTCTCTTGGCCGAACATTAGATTTTTAGGAATTGAATATCAATTAATAATATAATATTTGTTTTAAAAACTCTTTTATGTCAATTTTGACACTATTTTCAAAATTGATTTTTGTGAAAATCATAACAGAATGATTACTTCGAAAAAAGTTAATTAAATAATTCCTAATATGTCATATTAACCTATAAAATTATTGTAACTCATAAAAAGTATCAAATTATATTTATTTGGGTATTTATAATATCAATTATTATAATCTTTCACTATTATGTTAATTACTGCATCATCATTGTGTCATAAATAAATTAAATTATTTAATGTCTAAAATTTATAAATAAAATATCATTATGTAGGAAACTTTTTAGATTTCTAATTAATATTCATAATTGAATTTATCTTTTGTGTAACCCTATATTAAAAATGTTTTAGTAAATAAACTTTGATTTTAACTCTTTTAACTCTTCTTTGAATTAAATAGTAATAAATGTACTAATCTAATGCAAGTGGACCTAAATGATAATATTTTATTCCTAAGATTGTTTTTAGTCGACATACACTTGTCCAATAGAATTAGGACATGTGTTAGGGTAATATTAATATCATTTTTACCCATAATTACCCTATTTACTTTTAACCGTGGTAAATAAAAGTAAAAAATTACTATTCACAAAAAATTATTTTCATCTCATTGAACCACATTTTACTCTTTGATATTAACCGTGTCTCTCGGATTTTCGAAATTCCACTCACAGAAGCGGTAAAATTAAGTTTTATGAAAAATTCAGTTTTTTAACTACCACTTAGTAGTTTCACTATTCATCAAAAAAAGAAGTTTTTCAGAAAAAAACCAAAAATTCACCCTAGGCTAATTTCGATATTCTGAATCCAAAAATGAAGTCCATTTTGAAAAATAAAATTTATAGCTTTCAAAATGAGGGTATTACTATTCATAACGGCTAGTTTGATTGGTTGTGGTGTGTTAGAACTCGATGTTGCGTACAACACAGGCTATTGCATTATTCAAAGAGAAGTGTATCGTAGAAGCTTGGGGTGTAACATGATAAGTATAAAAATCAGCATTCGAAGTGGTACTTACCTCTGCTTAATTATCCTTACTTCTATGTTCATGATGCGCTTTGTACAATTTTGGCTTCAGGCTATGGGGTGTTGTAAATTCAATGCATGGGTACAATGTGGGAATTCATATGGCTGAATTTTCATCATTTTGACATCATTGGGTATTTTCACCATATCATCTAATAAGAATGAAAACCTCTCTTTAGTAGTCATTCTGCTCTGAAGACCTTCCATCACAACTAAAAATACCGAGTGCGGTAAAAACTAAAAAGAATTAAAATAAAAACTTCTATGCTAAAATAATTAAATAGAATAGATGGGAAAAGACTTGGTCTAAATTATTTAACAAATAAATTCTCTTCCTATATCCCCAACAATGACGCCAAAAATTTGATAGCCCTACATGCATCATTAATTCCTGTAAGGCTATCAAATTTAGAAATTTATAATCACGAATCGAACGGATGACTAAACTATTGGGTAGTATAGGATATGAAATTCTGAGGTTGAACCCACGGAGATAGGATATGAGAAAATATTAATTAAATAAGATAAAACTAAATTAATTTTGATTTGAATAAAACAAAATCTAAACTATCGAGCATGGATTTTTTAGAAATTGGGAGGAGATAATATAAATGAGGTGTTGGGAAACAGTGAGTCCAAGTTCATGATATGAAAAGGTATGAAATAATTAATGGAAATTATGCAGTCATTAGAATCAGTTCTTAGCGAGTTTAATGGTCATGAAAAACCCTCTCTAACATAAACTCTTATTTTCTCATGGTTAGGTACTTTATATTGAAAAGGATGGGTAACCCAAAACCTTATTTAAATATAGAGAAGAGAAAACCCCAATGGTCATGGGGGAATCCTTGTCCCCAGATCTCATATTAAAAAAATTTATTCAATCTAGGAAATGGTCATGTTGAAGAAAGAAATTATACACAATCCCTACCCCCACAAACAATGGTCATGCAAGAAGAAATCAGGAAAATGATAGAATTGAAGAACAAATGTGAAATCCCAACATCAATTGCATTAAAATATAAAATACCTCATATATTCAATTCCCTTTCACCACACTTATCACGACACAAATAAATTACCCACTCAGTCTAACCATGAGTGGGTGGTAATAAATAAAAAAATTAGAATAATATAAAAATTACAGCAATAGGTACACCTTAATTTGGTGGTGGATCCTTGTAATGCTCCATCTGGAATATCTCCATATGGTGAAGCTAGGGGCTCTATTTGTAGGCGATGGATGGGATCTTCCCTAAATCTGTCACAGAGTGTACTGAAGGTACACATTGTGTACCCTTGGTCCACATTGCCTCTGTGTCTATGTGGATGTCGTATATATCACATGCATTAAATTAAGGTTTGACGGCTGTCATGATGTGTGGTTGGGGTACACAACATGTACTGTCTTGGTCCTCATTCATCGCAGATCTTGTCAAAATATTCTTAAAAAAAATTATCTAAAAGACGTATCATAATGTAATGAAGGTACATGATGTGTATATGTGGTTCACTAAATGTTTCCGAGTCACGAGTTGTCCTATCAACAGAATCCTCTGTTGGTGAAGTCGTGACGTGTACTGAAATTACACAATACATAACAGTGTTTTTCTAACTTTCTTCTCACAAATCCATTGTTGCAAATGTCTTCTCTTCTCCATTTTGACCTATTTTTGTTCTTTTTTCAAATAATCATCCTTTACGACAATAAAACATAAAACAACTCAATTCATTACAAACTTATCAAGATTATTTAGTTAAATACAACAATTTAGTTATTAGAACATCCTAAAATATATGAATGAAATAGACTTATCAAACCACCTCACACTTGAATTTATCCTTGTCCTCAAGGATGGAATCTCAACAGACTCCAAAGAACTATCAACTAACCATGATTTAAATTCAATTTCAATAAAATAAATTGATCAAATGAAAAATTAAATGTTCAAGAATCACTAATATAAAATTCATCAAATCATAACTTTTCAAAGAAACATACCAACCATGTATTTTACTTTTATTCTTTGAAACAACCATGCATTTTCATTTATCCATTTTCATTTATCCATTTTCATTTTTCAATTCATTATTCATATGCATCCCACTTTCAATTTACCTCACATAAATTTTTCCACTCATCATTAGTGTACAGATGTAAATAGTTTTTAACACATACCTTAAGAAACATGTACCTTACCATAGGATTTCAAGGCATCTAACATCTCCACCGTGTAAATATAGAGGTCACAATTAATCATGTGGGCTTCACCATTTAGGATCTAATGACTCAATGGCTTTAGGGTAGGTAGGTAAATGATGTAAAAAGTAATCCTCGAAAGGAGGTTTGACTCTAAATCATTTTACATAATATCAAATATATCTCAATAAATGTCTCCTTCACAAATTTTACTTATCCCTTCCACTAAAATGTTGAACATTAGCCCATGATACATGTATGTGCAATGATATAATCAACCTATATTGACTTTTTTCTTTTCCTTTTTCTTTTTTCCATTTTTGAAAGGTATGATTTGGAAAAATCTCACATCCATCACCTAACCACGTACAATAAAAAATCAGTTTGAAAAATGGTGATTTTTTATCCCCCCAAAAACACAAACCAATTTTTTTTCAAATGTTTGTTTAGAAAAAAATTTAAATAATGAATTAAAATGAATGGTACATATTCTTTCCCATATCATAATAGAAAATATCACAACATAATATTCCCAATGAATTATATTCTGGTACACCTAAATGTTCCTCCCCCATACTTATTCTTTTAAATATCATGAAAAACATTTAGAGGAAGGTAGGAATGGATACAATAGGCTTGTAACTTGGCTCAATTCCTAACATGGTTTTTCACAGCTTTTATGGTCTTAAAAATGATTAATGTATTGTGGGTCTTAGAATAATGGATAAGAAAAAAAATTCACAATCGTATTAATAGTGATCATGTGCATTCACAACTTCAATAAGATGCAAAGAAAGTTCTAGAAGAATTTGTGCCCACGTTTTTCAAGAAATATACTATATAAATCATAGGAAATATTAATCTTAGTGAATGTCTTGGGAATGAGATGAATGGTTGGGTCAATAACTCATAAAAATTCATATGAACAACTACATCTCTTAATGAAAATTTTAGAAATTCAAAACATGGCCAAATCCCAGAAAACTTTAATTTACTAAATTCATCATGCTCCTTAAATAATGATTTTTCAAATATTAAAACACATGATTATCAATATTAATTATTTTATCCATTTTCCTCATTAAAAATTATTTAAAAAGAAATATAAATTTCATGTCCTGATAATTATATTAGGCGGTTCATGTATCCTAGTTCATTTGAGTAAAGAATTAATCAAGTGAGGGCCTGTAATTTAAAATAAAAAGCTCTAAATTTTTTTAATGTGTAGAATATAGTTTAAAAATCTGAATTAAAATTATTACTCCACTTTCTGTTGTGGTTAAAGCATGGTATGCATAGGTACTACCTATACTAGATTCACGACATCAAATGGTCTTGCAGGTTCTCTTAATTTGTCCTGCCACTTACTATCTGGGGCTTTGATGGACCTAAAAAAATAAATAATCTAATGAAAATACAATCCCTTGTAATATTCTCACCAATAATAAGGGAATTAAAATTAAATCCTAGTATAAAATAAAATCTTAATAAATTAATAAATCTAAAATCCTAGAGAGAAATAAAAAATTCAGATTGTCTCCCGGAATCTATTCTTTTCTTAATGATATTTTAGTTGGACCATACCTAAGTTAGCTGATTGGAGTATGATATAGTGTTAATTATCTTGTTTTTACCTAATCTTGACTATGAACTCCTCCCAACTCAGCTTGACTTCTCCTTAATTGAATTAATATGGGCCTTGGATGTGGTGACCATAATCTGAACAACAAGAGTAAAAACAATATGATGTCAGCATCTATCCAAACTTGGTAAAATTCTTCTTTTTCAACAATTGGTTGCATGTGTTGAGTTCCTTCAATGATTTCATCAGGTTCTGCAACCAGATATTCAACTTCTTCTTTCTCTACTTCAATTTGATCATTTGTGTAGTAAGTGCATGGTGCATCTTGTTCTTCTTATTCTTCTTTGTCCTCTTTTGGCACACATAAACTTTCTAAAATGTTTTTCATAAATTTGGTAGTTGTCATCCCTTCTTTTCCATATTCTTCATTATCGTCTTCAATTTCATCTTCTTGTTTTTCCATTCTCCAGTGTGCTTCATACAATTCAACTTCAGTGTAAATTTCACCCTCTTCATCGCCTTTTGATCCAACAAAATCAATGCCATCGTGATAAATATAAAACTCACTATTGGAATTGGTACTTACCTCTACTTTGTTATCCTTGCTTCTGTGTTCCGGATGCACCTTGTACAATTCTAGCTCCAGGCTATGGGGTGTTGTGAATTTAGTGCATGGGTACAGTTATTGGAATTCATATTTTTGACTTTTCATCATTTTGACTTCATTGATTATTTGTGCTATATCATCCAATAAGAAGGAAAACCTATCCTTAGTAGTCATTTTCTCTACAGTCCTGTCATAACAACTAAAAATACCCAGTGTAGTAAAAAGTAAAAAATTTAAAAAAACTTATTTGCTAAAATCATTAAATACAATAGATGGGAAAATAATTTTTCTTAATTATTTAACCAATAAATTCTCCGCTCCTATACCTGGTAATAGCGCCAAAAATTTGATATCCCTATGGGTGTCTTTAATTCCCATAGGGTTACCGAATTTAGAAATTTATAGTCATGAATAAAAAAGACCACTAAACTATTGGGTAGTATAGGATATGAAAGTCTGAGGTCAACCCATAAAGATAGGGTTGGAGAAAATATTAATTAAATAAGATAAACCTAAATTAATTTCAATTTGAATACAATAAAATCTAAACTATCGAGCATATATTTATTTAGAAAGTGGGAGGAGACAATATAAAAGAGGTACCAAGTAACAATGAGTCCAGGTTCATAAGATGAAAAGGTATGAAATATTTATTGGCAATTATGCACTCATCAGAATAAGGTCCTAATAAGTTTAATGGTCATTCAAAAAGTTCTTCATCCTAAACACTCATTTTTTCATGGTTATATACTTCATATTGAAAAGGTTGGGTAACCCAAAACCTTATTTAAACATAGGGAAGATAAAAACCCAATGGTCATGGTAGAATCCTAGTCCCTAGATCTTATATAAAACAAATGTATTTAGTTTAGGAAATTGTCATGCACAAGAAAGAAATTAAACCTATTCCCTAACCCCGCTCAGAATGGCCATGCAAGAAGAAATCGGGAAAATGATGGAATTGAATAAAAAATTCGAAATCCCAACCTCAATTGCATTAAAATATAAAATACCTTGTACATTCAATTCCCTTTCACCACACTTTCCATGACATGAATTAATTACCCACTCATGCTCACCATGAGTGGGTGGTAAAAAATAAAGAAATTAAAATCCTACATCGGTGTCAGTAGTAGGAACACCTTCATCTGGTGGTGGCTTCTTGTCAAGCTGCATCAGTAATATCTCTATATGGTGAAATTAGGGGCTCTATTTATAGTTGATGGATGGGATATTCCTGACCTCTGTCACGATGTGTACGGAAGGTACATGTCATGCACCCTCGGACTATGTTGCCTCTATGTCCGTGTGGATCTTGTGTATATCACGTGCATTAAATTAAGGTTTGATTGTGATCATGATGTTTACCTAGGGTCCACAATATGTACCAAATTGGTCTTTAGTCATCACAGATCTCGTTCAAATATTCTCCAAAATTTTGGCTGAAAGACGTCACGCCATGTAATGAAGGTACACAATGTGTACTTATGGTTCACAACATGTTTCCAAGTCACGACTTGTCCTATCAACGGTGACCTCTCTTGATGCAATCATGATGTGTACTTAAAGTACATGATGTGTAACCCTATTTTTCTAACTTTATTCTCCCAAATCCATTGTCATGCCATGTGTATTATTTGATCCATTTCCACCTCTTTTTGTTGCCTTTTCAAATAATCATCTTTTCCTACCATAAAATATAAAACAAATCAATTAATTACAAACATAGCAAGATTATTCAGTTAAATAAAACAATTTAGTTATTAAAAAATCTTAAAATATATGCATGAAATAAACTTATCAAATCCCTCCACACTTGGATTCAACCTTGTCCTCAAGGATGGAATCTCAACATACTACAAAGAACCATTACCTTAAAATGATTTAAATTCAATTTCAATAAAATAAATTGATCAAATGATAAATTAATTGTTCAAGAATCACAACTAGAGAATTCATCAACTCCTCACTTTTCAAAAGAAAAAACCAACCGTGTATTTTACTTTTCTTCTTTGAAACAACCAGAACTTTTTGTCTATCCATTTTCATTTTTTAATTTTTTATTCATATGCATGCCACTTTTAATTTACCTAACATGAATTTTTCCTCTCATCATCAGGGTATAAATGTAAATAGTGTTTAGAAAATACCTCAAGAAACATGTAACTTACCATAAGCTTTTAAGCCATCTAAAATCCATGAGGGCTTCACCATTTAGGATCAAATGACTCTGAGGCTTCTGGGTAGGTTGGTAAATGATGTAAAAAGTAAGTCCCAAAAAGGTGGTTTGAATCTAAAGAATTTTTCATGATATGAGAAATATCTCACTAAATGTCTCCTTCACAAATTTCATTTCTCCCTTCCCCCAAAAAATCTCATTGTGGGCTCATGATACGTGTAAGTGCAATGATAGAATCAACCTCTCTTGACTTTTTTTATTTTTCTATTTTTTATCTTTTTTGAAAGTTATGCTTTGGATAAATCTCACATCGATTACATAACCACATATGATAAAAAATCATCGTCCTGGAAAATGGTGATTTTTGATCCCCCCAGAACACAACCCATTTTTTCAAATGTTTTTAGCAAGAGAGGTTAATAATGAATTATAATGAGTGATACATGGCCTTACCTATATTATAATGGAAAATCCCTCAATGCAGTATCCTCATCGAAGTATATCCCGGTACACCAAAATGTTCCGCTCCCACACTTATTATTTTAAATATCATGAAAAACATTTAGAGGAAGGTATAAATGGATAAAATAGGCTTGTAACTTGGGTAAATTCCTAACAAGGTTTTTCATGGCTTTTATACGCTTAAAAATATTAATGCATGATGTATCTTAGGATAAGGGCTAATAAAAAATTGCCTCAATCATATTTAAAGTGATTCTATAAAGTCATAACTTCAATAAGATGCAAAGATAGTTTTAGAAGAATACATGCCTGAGTTTCTCAAGAAATATACTATAAAAAATGGGATGAATTAGACTTAATTAATGTATAAGGAATGAGATGAATGTTTGGGTCAATCACAGATGACAATGAATACAAATAATTAAATCCATTAATTCAAATTTCAGAAATTCAAAATAAGGACAAATCTCAGAAAAAATTCATTTAAAAAATTAAAAATCTCCTTAAATCATGATTTTTCAAATCCGAATCCACATGATTACCTATAGTAATTCGTTTCTCTATTTTTCTCAATCAAATTTATTGACAATGAAATCTAAATTTCATGGCCAGATAATTGCCTTAGGCAGTTTATATCTTATAGTTTATTTGATAAAGAATGAATCAAGTGAGGTCACGCAATTTAAAATAAAATCTATAAAACATTTTTAATGTGGGGAATACAATTGAAAATTCTGAATTAAAATGCTTACTCTACTTTCAATTGGTGTTTCAAACATTGGTTGTACAGGTACTGCCTACACCAGATTCACAATGTGAAATGGTCTTAAAGATTCTCTTCCTTCTGTATGTCATGTAATGCATGTGCCTTTTATGGATCTTTAAAAATATCTAATGATAGTACATGACCTAGTAATGTGATAAAAAATAATAAGGGAGTTTGAATTAAATCCTAATATAAAATTAAATTATAATAAAAAAATAAATCTAAAACCCTAGAAAGGGATAAAAAATCAGGTTGCCTCTCGCAAGCTGGTCTTTTTTATGGTTATTTTGCTTGACCATACCTGGGTTAGCTGATTAGAGTATAATATAGTGTTAACTATCTCGTGTTTAACCAATCTTGACATTGAACTCATCCCAGCTCATCTTAACTTCTCCTCAATTGAATTGGTATGTGCCTCAGAGGTGGTGACCAAGTTCGAACAGCAAGAGTAAAACCAATAGGATCTTGAAATCTATCCAAACTCGGTGAAATTATTCTTTTTCAACTATTGGATGCATGTGTTGAGTTCCTTCAATGATTTCATCAGGTTCTGCAATCAACTCTTCAAATTCTTCTTTTTCTTCTTCAATTTGATCCTCTGTATAGTCTGTGCAAGGTGCATCTTGTTCTTATTCTTCTTCTTCGTCTTTTTGTTATTCACTTAAACTTTCAAAAACGGTTTTCATAAATTCATCGATTTTCATCACTTCTTCATCTTCTTCAACAAGTTCTTTAATTTCATCTTCTTGTTTCTCCCTTCTCTAGTGTGCTTCAGACTATTTGATTTCATCAGAAAGGTCACCCTCTTCATTGTCTTCAGAGCCTGCAAAATCAATGGCATCGTGATAAGTATAAAAATACATATTGTAAGTAGTACTTACCTCCGGTTCGTTATCCTTGATTCTTTGTTCAGGATGCTCCCTATATAATTCTGGATCCAGGCTGTGGGGTGTTGTGAATTCAGTGCATGGGTACAGTCTTGGTAATTTGTATAGTTGACTCCTAATCATTTTGACTTCATCTAGTATTGGCGCCATATCAACCAATAAGAAGTAAAACCTCTACATAGTATTCATTCCACTCTTTAGTCCTTCCATCACAACTAAAAATAATAAAGGTGGTAAAAATTAATAAAAAAAATAAAAACATTGATGCTAAAATTTGTAAAAATAATAGGTGGTAAAATACTTTTTCTAAATTATTTAACCAATAAATTCCCTATTACTATCCTCGGTAATGACACCAAAAAATTGAAAGCCCTACGGGCATCATTAATTCCCACAGGGTTACCAAATTTAGGATTTTATAATCACAAATAAAATAGACCACTAAACTATTAGGTAGAATAGGATATGCAAGTCCATGGTCAAAGCCACATAGATAGGGCTAAGGAAAATATTAATTAAATATGATAAAACTAAACTAATTTTGATTTTAATAAAATAAAATAAAAACTATCGAGCATGGATTTGATTAGAATGTGGAAGGAGAAAATATAAAAGGGGAGTTAGGTAGCAATGAGTCCGGGTTCATGAAATGACAAGGTGTGAAATAATTAATTGAAATTATGAAGTCATTAGAATTGGGTCCTAGCGAGTTCATACTAATGTAAAAATCTCTCCATCCCAAACTCTCTTGTTATCATGGTCGGGTACTTCATATTGAAAAGGATGGGTAACCCAAAACCTTATTTACACATATGGAAGAGAAAACCCTGATGATTATAGTGGAATCCTATTCCCTATATCTCATATTAAAAAAATGTACTCAATCTAGGAAATGGTCATGCATAAGAAAGAAATTAAAACCAATCCCTAACCATGCTCACAATGTTCATGCAAGAAGAAATCAAGAAAATGATATAATTGAAGACCAAATGTGAAATACCAATATTAATTACATTAAAATATAAAATACCTCATATATTAAATTCCCTTTCACTATGCTTTCCATGACATAAATAAATTACCCGCTCATGCCAACCATGAGCGGGTGGTGAAAAATAATGAAATTAAAATCCTACAAAAGTAGAGGCAGTAGGTACACCATCGTCTGGTGGTGGCTCCTCATCGAGAACTATCTGGAATATCTATGTACAGTGCATCTAGAGGCTCTATTTTTATATTATGGATGGGATCTACCCGACATCCATCACGATGTGTACTGAAGGTACACATCATGTACCCTTGGTCCACATTACCTCCGCATCCTCGTGGATCTTGCGTATATCACAAGAATTAAATTGAGGTTTGACTATTGTCATGATGTGTACCTAGGGTACACGATGTGTAGTGTCTTGGTCTTTACTCATCACAGATCATGCCAAAATCTTCTCCAAAATTTTAGTCGAAAGATATCATGTCATGTACTAAAGGTACACGACGTGTATTTGTGGTTCACAACACGCTTCCAAGTCATGAATTTTCCTGTCAAGGGTGGCCTCTATTGATACAGTCACAACATGTACTAAAAGTACACGATAACTACTAAAAATTTGGGCTATATACACGGACCTATATCCATGGTTTTATAGGTCTGTGGCTATAGATTTTTTACTGCCACGGTTTAATTAGATCTCCATGGCTAAATCAATATGACACCGCGGGCGTCGTTTTTTTTTTCAATATGTATCGGGCTCCTCTTCCTCCCTAGATCTGTAGCCCTCCTCCCCCCCCCCCCCCCGATTCGCACCCCTATCACTATGCAGTCCTCCTCCCCAATGATGTCTCCTCCTCCCCACATCCCTCATCTCCTCCCTCGATTTGTATCCCTATCACCGTGCCGCCCTCCTCCCCAACGTCGTCTCCTCCTCCCTGTAGTTGTCCTCCTCCTCCCCCGATTCGTAGCCCGATCACCACGCAACCCTCCTCCTCGACAAAGTCTCCTCCTTCCGAAGATCTCCCTGACAATCTCACCGTACATACCTCTCTCACACCAGTGCCATCCTCCCCGACGAACCCTCGCACAGTGGCGCCCTCCTCCCCTCTTCCCCAACAACCTCTTCTTAGCGGTCTCACCATTTGCAGGTAGAAGCATATCGCTCTTCATTCCATTGAGACTGATTCTCTAATGGTCTTAAATTCCCTTCTTGGATGTGGTCTCACACCATATAACACTGAATACACCATATACAGAAGAAAAATGTTTATGAAAAACAACCTGGAGGTTATTCATGCTTGGCATGAAAGGAACACAGTGGCAGACTTTCTAGGTTCAAAGGTGAATTATTAAGAAGAGGTTACTCTGTTTGCAGGTCTCAGATCACTTCTAGGAGAGGGGGAAAATCTATTCCTTGCAGATGCTCCTGATCTTCACCATTACAGGCTGGCATAGTTCCAGGTGAGATTTTTTTGTCTTCCCCTCTGTTTGATTCTTTTCTAAACTTGGTATGTACCTTCTCAAAACTCTTTCATTTATTTTAAAAAGTAGTTTTTGAATCATGATTTATTCATCATTGGAAAATAGAACCAATCCACCTTTATCATATTTGATATCCGTAATAAGATTTTTATTTCAGGTTTTGTGTGAGGTACATCTTCTATCCAAAAACCAAAAATTTGGAATGTATATATCATTCAAAGAAACATTAGATACATTTTCATTCTGGTACCATTTCATCTTCTTCTATGACCATTGAGGAACTTCTTCTGATTTTTGATACATATGAGGATATTTTTGTTCATAACACTCCCCTTCATCATGAAAAACTAAAAAACTTTTTTTATGTGTTGGAAGATGTTTTAAGCTACTGATATCCCTGTTTATGGGTCTCAGGAGTCACCTTTCATTGTACCCTAGTGGCATAGTTGGCATCCTTGTTTCTATATTAGTAGTAGATTATTATCCATGTGCCTTTAAATTTTATCCTGGTTTTATCTATTAATTTTGTTTATACATAATACTAGCACAATTTTCATTCATTTCTAATATGATGTAGGGGAGTTGTGGGTAATAAAGGAGTGATTAAGGATTCTCAATTACCATGGGCAGGTGAAAGTAGTGTATCGAAAATCATTTTTTTCACTACCTAACCTAACACACTAAAGACACAGTGAATGGATTGAGGTCTTGGGTCATTCCATGGTATTATTTAGGGGGGTGAATTTATTTTATAAGAGATGATTATATAATTAATGATATAATTATATAATGACACCCTTCATTATATTCATCATTTTTCACTTTTATTTCATTTCTTCCATGAACTTGTGGTTCTGCTCCTTTATTATTTCATTATTTTCAAATTAATAGTGTTATATTAGTGTAGGTGCGAGGAGAATGAATGATTATATCTTTCCATGCACTTTTGGCTCCCTATCTCTTTTCACCATAAAATGTAGAATTTTTAATTTTCTATTGTATTAAATTTCTAGATTGGAGTTGCAAATTAGTGGCAATCATGTTTTGGTTCCCTATCTCTTTTCACCATAAAATGTAGTATTTTTAATTATCTATTGCATTACATTTACATATTAGAGTTTCAAATTAGTGGAAATCATGTTTTGAGTTCTTAATCAGATCTACCTATTGAATTAGAAATCACTGGTGTTTTGCATTATGCACTTTGATCATCCTTTTGGAATCATGCTTTTGTTTAAGGACATTCTTATTGAATACTATCTGTTAATGCTTATCTGATAGAATGATTTAAATTTTTATTTCATATAATTATGCTTAGTTGTACCTACATTTGATTAACTTGGACTGAGGGATGGAAAATTCTTATTTACTTGATTGTCAGCTTGGTCTGAGAGAAATATAAAGACTTTTTGTTGATGAAGTGAAACACTTCTAATTATAGAAGAGAGGAAAAAGTGGATGTTGCAACAGGATTTTCTATATGGAGTTTTTCTGCGCTTTTTGGCTCATATGGTGACTACTTTTCCTCATTATATGATGTTTTATTATAATTCATGTTTATATCCTCTTTCAATTACTTGATGGTTCATGCTCATTGCACCTCATGTTTTCACTGTATCGTGAACCTTAAATTTTTTTCCGGGGTATGGTTTGGAAAACCAACTCATTTAATTTGTCACTGTTGTAGTTCATTCGTTTTGCATTGAATATTTACCTATCAGAAATAATGATCTTAAAATGGGTGTTGTGCAGCTTGTGGTCTATGGTATTTATTGCTGGCTTTAAAAGGGGAATTTTTATTTCTAATCATCGGCCTGTACAAGTTCAACTTTTTAATTTATATGTTGTTAAACCTAAACCATGTTTGATGGAAAATAATGAGTTACTGATGATGAAAAAAAGGTGAAGAGGGGGAACTACAACACCACTGAGGGCCCATGAGGTTAACATCTTTTATTCTACTATGTTTGGATAAACATGGTAATGGTGATTCTTTCTTTCCAATTCTACGAAGCACATAAAAATATCAGTGTACTTTTTATGATTTATTTACTTCTTTATATTTATTGGTGTTGTTGGAGATCACTTCTATTTGATCTTGTTTTCTCATACTAATCATGATTTTTGATTTGTTGTTAATCAAAATGGTTATTTTAGTTTCTATTCAGCATGTTAATCTGATGTAATTCTTACATGAATCTTTTCCATATAATGTCTTGTTCTTGTGAGTTTATATTTTTGAATCAATATGTATAGATTTCATTTTATTGTAATACATTTTGGGATTGGTATTATTAAAGTATTCATAATTCTATCTTCTATTTAAAGAATAATACCTATGTTGAACTGTTGTTTTGAATATTTTAGGGGGGCTGCGGGGTGCAGGGGTGTAGGGGATGGTTGTGGGGGAGGGGACTGGTTTGGGGGGGAGGGGGCTAGTTTGGGGGGGGGGGGCTAGTACAGGGGATGAGGTGGGGCTGGTGCAGGGGGGTTGGTGCAGGCTAGGGGGTTGGGGGCTGGTGTAGTCTAGGGGTTGGGGGTGGTGTGGGGGTGATTGGTTTTGGAGGGAGGGGACCGGTTTTGGGGGGGCTAGTACAGGGGAAGGGTGGGGGTGGTGTGGGGGTGGTTGGGGGGGCTAGTGCAGGGGTGGGGGGGTTGGGGGATGGTGTAGGCTGGGGGTGTGGGGGGTGTGGGGATGGTTGTGGGGGAGGGGACCGGTTTAGGGGGGAGGTTAGTACATGGGGAGGTTGGGGGAGATGGCTTGGATAGACATATATTTGAGGTGGCTTGTTCAGAGAAAATGCTCGGGGATGCTAGGAGATTTATTATGGACAATGGGGATTTGTGATAGTAGTGGTCAACAATATAGATAAAGAGTGATCCAATAGTATGTGAAATGTGGAGGATCTTCTCAGTACTTCATGTTCTGTATAATTTTCATATATATGTCTTGTTTTACTTGTATTTATCCAATGGTATATATATCTGTGTCTACTATCTCTTTCATATATTATATACAGTTCATTTTATTATATATATTCCACTGGTATTTTGGATTTATCTTATTTTTAGTTGATTATATATATTCTACTGGTATTTTGGATTCATCTTTTGTCCGGGTGGGGGTGCAAGGAGGGTGAGGGAAAGGGGGCAGTGGGGGGAGGGAAACTGGTAGGGGGGAGTGTAGGAGGGTAGGGGGAAGGGGGCAGGGGGAAGGGGACAGGGCGCTGGGGGCAGGGTGGAGGGGGGAAAGGGGCAGGGGGGATGTTTGTATGGTAGGGGGAGGTGGAGGGGGGAGGTCTGCAGGGCAGGGGGAGGTCTGTAGGGAAGGGGGAGTGGGAGGGGTGGGTGGAGGGGGCAGGGTGGAGTGGGGAGGTCTGCAGGGTAGGGGGTGGTAGGGTGGTATGCATGGGGGGTCTGCAGGGCAGAAGGAGGGGGTTGGGCAGTGGGCCAGTGGGGCAGTGGGGTAAGGGTGTGGGGCAGGGGGTGTAGTTAGTCTCTGTAGGTTTCTTTAATCTTAGATAATGTTGAATAACCATTACAATCCATCTTTAACTCCCCCATTTCTTCGTGATTAGGTTTCTCCAAATATGCCCTCTTATTTAAAACAGATTTCTTTCACTAAATCATGGCTTGATATTAGTTGCAACAAATTAGATTTTGTATGATACCACTAGTTATTATTGGTATGGATTTATCACCTTTTCTTTTAAAAATTCAGTCCATTATGTCCACTTTTCCCTTCTTTCACATGTTTATTATTGTTTGAAAATTGCATATTCACTTGAGAAATTAGAGAACTCTCAATTTTTTTCATTTTTTTTGGTTTATCCTTTTATAACTCATCAGACTATGTGATCAAACATTCTTTCTTATCATGTTCAAGCTTCTTCATAGGTGTGGATCCATTTTTTGTTATGATATATTCAATTTGATTCGAAATTGTGTCCTCTAGTAAACTTTTATTATCGGGTGGGATAAAAACTTTTATCGAACAAAACCAAATTAAGATGAAACTCAAGCCAAAATAATTATATACCATTAAGTGGAAGAATAATTGTTAATTAATAGGAATGTACTATTTGATAGTATCATTTTGAAACATGGATCTATTTCCCCCCTGCTTGCAGGAACATGATTTGGCCCATGGGGCATTGTGGTTCTTATATGTTGGGCGGTGACATGTATAGTCACAGGAGACAGGTATGTTTTAGTTTAGTTTTTATTCTATTTTCTTTATCGCATTGGCCACTTAGGTCTTTTACTTCTTTCTGTGGACAAAGTGTAATTATATTCTGCGAAGGGGGGAAAATGGGGTTCAGATTGATTCATTCCACCGGCTTTGATTCGAAGTAAGATTATATGGTTACTACTTGTCTCGCACCTCATTTATTTGGGGATTTCGGTGTTTTTGACTCCATATTATGTTTTCAGTAGGGAGTTGGATCATTTCGTATTGGTTTGGGTGGATTTGGTTCTCCAAATCGAGGTAAGGATTTAATGTTGTTGGTTGGTTTCTCACTGGTTATGTAGCATCCTTTATGTGTTTTAAAGTTCCTAATATCCTTTGTGTAGTGCGTTGATCCCTGCTTGTTGGTTTTGAGTATCCAAGTTAAGGGAAACTCGCCTACGTTTGCATAGGTAAGAAATTATATGTATGTGGGTTCCCCCATTACATGTATAGTCAACCATGGAAGTTATTATGCATGTATGGGGCTATGTGTTCCCATGTATATATATATAAATGCATACGCGGGTGAGTGGATACTGGTATATGCATATAAGCATATGTGCAAGGATCCCCTTGCACATGCTCATGGCCATGTGGGTGTGTGCGTAGGGGCTAGGTGTCCTTGCATTTGTGTGAAGGTGCGTATACCCAGTGGGGGAGAAACAACTTTTAGTTAGAAAGCTCTAAGAGCTGAAGTGGATGGTTTGGTTCCACCTTGAGGTAGCATCCCTCGTCTATCATCTTTAATTCAAGAATTCTTTAAATTGAATTTAGCTTCTTTCTTAATTCTGGTTAATTATATTGAATTTCATATCTTGAATAACTGTTCTTTAATATAATTGTTTCATTTGATAAATAAAGTAATGTTTATATAATAAAACCCCTCCAACGAAGGTGCGCTGTCTGCGAAAACTCACAGTGATAGTTATGTTGATCTAGTTGCTTAAATTATTGCAATTGATTTATGCTGAATGAGTTTTAGAATAAATGTTAAATATAATTAAATAAATTGTGTGATAAAGTAATTCCATGATTTTATAATAAAACCCCTCCAATGGAGGTGCGCTGTCTTCTAAACCAAAGAGTATTAATAGTTATTTGTATCATGTTTAGATTTGGTTTGAGTGTTTCATATGCCTCTTGTTGGTGGTTTATTTGTGGATAGTTAGTTTTTGTTTTCTTTGAATAATATAAATTGGCTTATCATACTCGTTTAACTCAAATGACATTGCCTGAGTAGGCATATGCCTTGATCATGACACTCTTTTTCACTATTTGAATATTATAAATAAAATTTATATGTTTAGGAAAAGTGAATGAATTTATAAATGGTTTGTGTAGGGTGTGTGATTCTTTTCCATTGTTTTGTTTCCCTTTAGACGTTGAGTCATTGTGCTGCTTGCCACAACCTTCTCTGGAGATCCCTTGTTATAACATATTAAATAGTTGATGTGTTCTATCATCTGCCAGCGGGGAAACTGTCGGAATGTTGACCCACATCCTCCTGCTCCCTTCGCTCATGGTCGGCAGATACTGCCCAACGGATGTCGCTGGACCGGACCAAAATGCCACGGTCACGCCGTGGTCACGCTACGGTCACGCCGCGGTCATGCCGTGGTAACACCGTGGTCATTCCATGGTCACACCGCGGTCACGCCGTGGTAACGCCGCAGTCACACCGTGATTTGGCCCTGCTTCAGGATGACACCCCATGACGGTTCACAGTGATAGTATTCCATGAGTCTTGTGATCAATGTTGAGACTGACTAATCACAATTTCTGTCAGCAGAGCAACGACCAGAATGTTTCCCCGCCTCCTCCCACTCCCTTCACTCCTGGATAGAAGATGATGCCCTGCAGATGTCGCTGGACCGGGCCAACACACCGCGTTCATGCCGCAGTCACGCCACAGTCACGCCGTGGTCACGCTGCGGTCACGCCGCGGTCACACCGCGGTCCCGCCGTTATTTGGCCCTGCTCCAGGATGACACCCCGCAGTGGTTCGCAGAGATAGTATTCCATGAGTATTGTGATCAATGTTGAGACTGACTAATCAAAATTTCTTTCGGTGGGGCGATGACCGGAATGTTGCCTCGCCTCCTCCTGCTTCCTTCGCTCCTGGCCGAAAGACGCTGCCCCGTGGATGTCACTGGAGAGCGAACACGCCGCGGTCACGCTGCAGTCACACCGCGGTCACTCCACGGTCACACCGTGGTAACACCGTGATTTGTCCCTGCACCAGGATGACATCCCAAGGCGGTTCGCAATGTTAGTATTCTATGAGTCTTGTGATCAATGATGAGACTGACTAATCACAATTTTTTTCGGTGGGGTGATGACCGGAATGTCTCCCTGCCTCCTCCCGCTCCCTTTACTCCTAGCTAGAATATTCTACTCTGCGGATGTCGCTGGATCAGGACAACATGACATGGTCACGCTGCTGTCACTCCACGGTCACACCGCAGTCATGCCACGGTCATGCCACAGTAATGTTGTGATTTGGATATTCTCTAGGATGACACCCCATGGCAGTTCGTAGTGATATTATTCCATGAGTCTTGTGATCAATGTTGAGACTAACTAATCACAATTTCTATCGGCGAGGCGATGGCTGGAATGTTTCCCTGCCTCCTCCCACTCCCTTCACTCTTGGCCGGAAGATGTTGCACCGTGGATGTCGCTGGATCGGGCCAACACGCCACGGTCACACTGCGGTAGCGCCGTGATTTGGACCTGCTCCAGGACGACACCCCACAATGGTTTGCAGTGATAGTATTCTATGAGTCTTGTGATCAATGTGCAGACTGACTAATCACAATTGTTTTTTGGAAGTTCGCTGTGATAGTATTCTAGAGGGGGTTAATCTTTATTATGAAAAGCTTCCCAGTATCTGTTCTGTTTCGGTGTCTCAAAGGCATACAGATAATGTAGATGCTTTTCTGACAAGGTATTTTCCTGCATAAGAAATTGAAGGGTTATTGGAATACCACATTTGGACCCTGGTGGCATCTTTTGGATGTGATAAACCATCATTGTCTTTTTCAGATCTTTTTTTAACTATTGGGGTCACCATAAGCAAGAGGAAGTTTTAGCATTATCCAACTCTGCCTTATGCATCCATCTGTTTCCCAAAGAAGACTTCATGAAGGACTAGTATATAAAAGGAAGGATATGTGGTTTTTGGACATTCTCTCTTTCTAGATGGTCATATAACACGCACAATGGGAAGGAGTCCAGTTTAGTGGTGATTTGGGTTCGACTAACGGTGTTACCACTTCCATTTTAGAACTCGTTGCTTCTACAGTCGGTGAGAAATGCACTGGGTCGTTTCATGTTGTTGGATGATGATACTCTTTGTCTTCATTCGGCGGCTTCTCCACAGATCTGTGTTGAGATGGATTTATCTGTGAATTTCCAAACATGGGTTCTTAATAGAGGTGGTGAGGGTTTTTATAGGTGGAAAAGAGTCTTCTATCAGGGTTTTCCAAGGTTCTACACCCACTTTTGTCAGAAAGTGAACTCGCTGGATTTTTATAGGAGGAACTAGGGACTTGGAAGGCCAGTTTGGTTGAGTGCTCTAGTTTCGTCTTCGGTAGGGATGTCATCAGGAGATCGCAAGGTGGTCTCACCGGGAAGGGGACTGCTGCACATGTTGTCGATTGTGGATTCTAGGTCTCATAAAAAAGGACTTGTCATAGGAGCATGCATAAGAGATTATGGTGGAAGATTAGGGTGTTGAGAGAAGGGTCCTCTAGATTTCAAATTTTTCCCACATGCGTCATTCGCCAGTTCGTTTTTCATGTTTTTTAAACGAGGTGTCAGTTTTGGTGTTGGCTATGTCCTTGAATCGTTGTGCCACTGTGTCTCGTACCTCACCAACTGCTGGGTCCCTAGTACTGGAAAGTAGTACATCTGATATATTTTTTATTGTGGTTCCCACTCCAATGGAAGTTATGAATTCTTTTAGAAAATAGGATCCTACATTTTTTAGCATGGAGAATAAGGTGTTAGCATCCATTTCAAGTGGTGGTAGTATGGAAGCAAACCGAAGAAATACGCGAAGAAATCGGATAATCGGGTGATTCAAGATATCTCCCCTATTTATGGACCTTCAAAAACATGCAAATCAGTGGGTAAGGTTTCAAAAGGCTCAACTGGGGAGGGAGGGAATGATTGGGTTTTATCAACTAATCGCTTTGCGGTTATGGGGGTTTGAGGGAATAGCTAAGGAGGTGCGGGTTTTCTGATCCATAAAGCAGAGGTTGTGTATTTTCCTTTTCCATCCCCTAGTAACTTGGGTCCAGTTACCCATGAGTGATCTTGGTCTCACTCTCATACTGGAAGATCTATATCAGTTAGTTCAGACTTTAATATGAGTTTAGTATCGAGCTTCAAGGCCACCCCTTTATCCTATCTATGATTTCATTAATTGTATGGAATGGGATGGGCTTAGGTATGAGGGAAAAAGGTTCTTACATCTATAATTAATGTCTCCATTTACAGGTATCATTGATCACTATTTTGGAATCTAAAAAACTGGTCGATCGTATCGACTTCGGAAATCGTGTGGGTTGTTATAGATGTTTTCATGAAAATCCATGCAATTGTGAGATATGGTTGTTTGGGAAGCATAACATTGAGGTGGAAGGGGTTGATGTCTCAACTCAGCACATCACTGTGAATGTTAAAGTGGTAGTCACAATGTTCTTTGTATACTTTGTATATTCAAACTATGATTTCATTGGTAGGAGGGAGTTATGGCAGTCTTTAGAATTTTTCTTCACTGGGAATATATCTTGGTTTGTGGCATGTGATTTTAACACTATTTCTGAGGCTTGTGAGGACAAAGGGGGTGTAGATTATTCCAATGCTTCCATATAGGACTTCAAATTCTTGATGGATCCAAATTGATTATTCTATTTTTGGTATGAAGGTGTATGTTTCATACGGTGAAATAATAGAAGAGGCAATAGGTGTATATGGAGTAGAATCAATCGCTGTATAGGAATCATAAATTTCTTGGATTCTTTCACTTATATATCGATCAAGAACCTACCTAGAACCCTCTTTGATCATTCTTTGGTAGTGATCAATATAAAAAGGGGGAATAGGGGTCTTGAACCCTTCATCTACTCAAGAATTTGGTCAAAGATGGAAGGCTTCACATAATTTTTCATTGACTCGTGGTTGAAGTAAACTAAAGAGGGTCCATAGGAATTCCTAATGAAATGGTTGAAACATCTATGAAATGGCGTTTTTGATTGGAGGAGTGGAAGAAGTAACAATTACTATTCTCTAGAGTTGATTCAAAAATATATTGAAAGGCTTTAAGGCAGTCTGGAATGGAGTTGCGATGCTGATGTGTTTTCAGATCTCAGTGACAAGGAAAGGTTACATAATGATAAACTGTTAGAGGTTGAGAGGACTTATAAGGATAAAGCTATAGCTCTCTGGGAGAAGGAAGGTGATCAAAATATGGCTTATTTTCATGCATGTATTAAATCTAAAAGGGTGTCGTGTAAGTTTAATATCAAACTACAAGATAGATCATTCACTAATGATGTGGTTATCGCTTGGAACATGGACCTTAATCATTTCAAGCCTCTACTTGAAGAACCATCTTACTACCCGAAAAAGAGGTTGGATAGGGATGATGAGGAGACATGATTCTAGCAAGGCATCCATTGTTTGATTAATGATATTGACAATAATTTCGTTGAGGCATTACTAATTAGGGGAGGAGACAAAGGAAACTATTTTCAGTATGAAATCTGAGAGCACACCAGGGCCAAATGGATTCCCAATTTCATTTTTATAGATGTATGGGTGATCATTGGAGGTCAGGTGAATGAATCTATTTGGTATTCCTTCAAAGTGGGGGATCTTCCAAGAAAACCTTGTGCATCCAAGGTGGTCTTGATCCCTAAGGTAGAGCACCCTGAAACATTGATTCATTATCACCCCATTTTCTTATGCAACTTTGTGAATAAAATCTTATCAACCATTGTGAATAAGAGTATGTATACCTTTGTTATGAGATCAGTTTCTGGGGAACAAAATTGGTTTATTCATGGGAGAGGCATCCAAGTTGAGGTAGGAATTGTGCAATAAATGGTGGAGGATATAAATAAAAATACTATAGGATCAAACATCATCATCAAAGTTGACATGGACAAAGTGCATTATAGGATTGATTGGTGCTACCTCATTAGAATTTTTTGGATTTTTGACTTTAGTACATGGGTTTGTGATTTTATGTTCATGTGTTTTGATTCCCTACAACTATCCATTTCCATCACGGGGAAGAAATTTGGATTCATCAAAATGGTTCAAGGTCTCTGGAAGGATGACCCCATATCTCATACTTTATTTATCATGGCTCATAATGAAATATCAAGGAATATAAAACACAACATGAAGGATGGGATCATTTTTCCTTATAAAAATAGGGAAGGAGATAGAATGATATCGCATTTGATGTTCATTGATGATATTATTTTCTTCATTAATAGTAGGAAGCAATGCTCCATAAAAGGATGAAAAAACTTAATAAAGATATATGGGGGGGAAATTGGGTAGAGTATGAACTTAAAAAATAGAAATGTTTACATCTCTTGAAAATGTGGGGCACGTCGAGCCAGGGATATCTGTAATAATTTGGGTATGAATAAGAGATCTTCCTATTATTTATTTGGGTGTACCCATTTCGAACTGCAGAATCAATATGTGTTTTTTTGAATAGTTGATATATAAAATAACATGTCAAATATATAATTGTAATAATGTCTTTCTATCCATTTGGGGTCTCATAACATTTATAGGCAGTGTGCTATCATCTAAGTAAATGCATGTGCTCTCCATTATTAGGGTACCAAATAGAACGATCAATATAATTCAGAAAAGCATGAAATATTTTCTTTGGGATGCCAACAATATGTGTAGATTCCAATGGGTGAGATATAAGTGGTTGGCACTACCAATTTATGAAAGGGGAGTTAACTTACGGGATATTACAGAAACCATGCATGCCATGAAAGTGAAGCTTTAATGGGATATAATTTAATGGGATTCTATTTGGGCGAGATTCATGAAGTACTGATACAGAGAGATGTGGAATGACTAGACCTGTGGAGGGAGTTTTAAGATCGGTTACTAGAGATACAAATTGAGTGGGGAACCCTTATTCATTCTAAGCTTATTGGGACCAGATATATCCTTCAACGAAGTAGCTGGGTATCTTACTCTCATCCAGGCAATGCTCAACAATAAACAATGTGAGATTTTTGACAATATCGTATTGAATGATGAACTTGATAAATACATCCTTATAGCTCCAAAGTCATGGTGTTTTAATGGAAGTGGCCTTCGAGAATGTTCTCATGTTAGGAATTGAAATGATGAATGGGAAACAACCCTCTGGTGAAAATGTATCACATCGAAGCTAAATTTAATGGTTTGGAAATTTAAGAATAGGTCTCTTCCGATAGAGGACTATATATCGAAAAATGTCTATCTATATCCTCTCATTGCTGGTGCTATGACAAACAAAATCATACAATGTACACAATTGTACACCACTGAGCAATGCTCTTGACTATGCTCCCAGAGAGTTCCTAGGTCCATAATATGAACTAAATCCCAAAGTGATTGAACCTTTGTTATCCCTTATCATCCCTCCACCTCTCATGAAGCCATAAACACATGACCCATCCACATTGAGTATTATCCTAAATGACTGTGGGTTCCAACATAACCACGCTCCCCTATTGGAATTTTTATTTTCATCTTCTAATAGAACTACCCTTGGAATAAACTTCCCATGAGATGGGGAGGAATACCCACAAACACTGAGACTCCCTAGTTTATCCACCCTGTTTCGTATCCGCACCTGTATCCTAGATTGAGAGAACTATTTTACCACCCTTTGTTCTAAGACTCCCAAATAACCTATAACCCAATATAGAATTACATGATTTGCGCTTTAGCCTCCTCACCCCATGTATCTGTCCCCTAAATCCAATTAAAAATTAATTAATCCATGGATTCACCACCTTCATTCAAATCCATGAAGCAGTCCATAAATCTCCATAATCCTGCCAAAACATCACTCTTAAAAGAAATATTCGATAACGACTCTTGACTTAGTGGAAAATGACTCAAAAACTCTAGTGTAAATGATGGAATGGAGGATGAAGGTACCATGGGAGATGACTTATATTATCAATAATGGGAGGATCTTGTTGGATCCTAAACAAAAGTTTAGGCATACACCACTTGAAGACCCACCCCAAACTATATCCACCACCCTAAACAATCGAGAGAACCATAAGCCTACAATAGTAATCCAAAACAAAGAAGAAACACCATAAATCCAACCCCTACGCACCCAAAACATGCTACCAACCATAGTATAAATCACAAACCAACTAGCATCATGAACCATGTAAGTTTATCCTGTACTACACCATGTAGAAAAATCCAAATAGCAACACCCCCAGTTGAAACCCATCTTCAAAGGTCCTATAATTCCAAACTGAAACACGAAACTCAAAACCTCACCTCCTAAATCTTCCACAAGAAACTTATAACCCCACTATGATAATCTTTGTAAGTCTCTATTGGATAAACCCAAAATCTCCTAGCCTCAACCTTAATAAGCATCCAAACTAAGGGGTGTTGCTGTCCATGGGGGTCCAGTAGGGGGGCAGATGTTCAGGGGGTCCAGCGGGGGGGGGGGGTTCTGTCCAGGGGGGTGTTGTCTAGGGGGTCTAGCAGGGGGGGCTGCTGTCCAGGGGGGGTCCAATAGGGGTTTTCTGTCCGGGGGGGGTCTGTTGTCCAGGGGGTCTAGGGGGGATGCTATCCAGGGGGTCCAGTAGGGGGGCTGCTATCCATTGGGTCCAGTAGTGTGGGGGGGGCTACTGTCCAGGGGGGTGAACTATTATTTTTTATTGAGTTATAATCTTTGTGAATATTCTAAGATGTTTTTATTGACCATAATTTTAGGGGATGAGAATTACTATGTTCTACCTTGTGTTGTAGGTACTTTTGAGCTGGTTCCATAATTCTTTGATAGTTTGTCTTATAGGGATACTCATGTAAGTGTAGTTGTGTGTTTTTTTTTTAATTTGGATTTGTTTAATTCTTATTATGTAAGTAGATTTCGTGTATAATTTAATTTTGAGGGTACTGGAAGGGGCAGGGGGAAACTGGAAGGGGGGAGGGGACTGGTAGGGTGGTGCAAGTGGGGGCTGGTAGGGGGTGCAAGTGGGGGATGACAGGGGAAGGGGGGAGGGGACACGGGGGTGGGGGGGTAGGACTGGGTGGTCTGGGGGGGTGTCCAGGTTCTAGGGGGGTTCAGGGTCTGTCTAGGAGGGTGGGGTGGCTGTCTAGGGGAGTGGAGGTCTGGGCTGTCCAGGGGGATCTTTCCAGGGTTTGGGGTGTCCAAGGTATTGGGGGGTATGAGGGTGTCTAGGTTTTGGGGGGGTCCAGGGTCTGTCCCGGAGGGTGGGGTGTGGCTGTCCAGGGGAGTGGAGGTATGGGCTATCCAGGGGGATCTGTCCAGGGTCTGGGAGTGTCCAGGGTCTCGAGGGTGTCCAGGGTCTTTCTGGAGGGTGTCCAGGGTCTATCTAGGGGGTGTCTAGGGTCTGTTCGGGGGGTGTTCAGGGTCTGTCTGGGGGGGGGGGTGTCCAGGGTCTTTCCAGGAGGGGGGCTTTGCAGGGGTTGTCTAGGGGGGAGGGGGTTTATAAAGGGTGGGGGTGTCCAGTGTCCAAGAGGGAGGGGTCTTTAGGGGGGTTTGTCCTGGGGGGTGTAAGGGGTGTCTAGCAGGGGGGCTGCTGTCCGGGTGGGGTTGTCCTGGGGGTGTCCCGGAGGGGAGGGGGTTCCGGGAGGGGGTCTATCCATGGGGTGAGTGGGGTCTATCCAGGGTGGGAAGGGGGTTGCAGAGGGAGGGGTTCATGGGGGGATTTAAGGTGAAGGTGGGGTGCAAGGGGAGAGTTGGGGGGATTTGTAGGGGGCGGTGGGGAGGATGCAAAGGGCCAGCACCAGCTGAACGGTGCTGGGTTTTTTTTACGAAATGTGTAGTCCTATAGCCATAGTTTTAAACCATAGGTATAGGTCTATAGCCACGGTTCCTAACCGTGGCTAAATGTATATATCCACGGTTGAAACTGTGGCTATAGGAGATGATTGATTTTAACCTAGGCCACAGATTGAAAACTTTGACTTTAGGGTTGTTTCCACGGTTGGAACCATGGATATAGGGCTATAGCCACAGTTCAAACCATGTCTAAAGAGATATATCCACAGTTGGGATCTGTGGATATAGGTTTTACCCTATAGCCACGCCAATACTAGCCACGGTTGTGGGAACCGTGGCTATAACCTATATCCACAGTTTTGGGCCTATAGCCACAGTTTAAAACCATGGCTATATCCTGATTTTGTAGTAGTGGATGTGTAATAGTATTTTTTCAACTTTCTTCTCACAAATAGATTATCGCGGTGCATGTCTTCTTTGCTCTAATTTCCAACTATTTTTGTTCCTTTTTCAAATAATCATCCTTTCCTAGTAAAAAAAATAAAACAACGTAATTCATTACAAACATAGCAAGGTTATTCAATCAAATACAAAAATTCAGTTATAAAAACATCTTAAAATGTATGCATGAAATAGACTTATCAATGATATTCTGAATGTTTTCTGATCTTTTGGAACACATATGAATTGATTTAGGATTATATGATGGTTGGGCCTAGATTTATAAAGACCTCAAAATAATTGGATAAATATTAATGTTTTGTGATATCAAAGGGTGCACAGGTGTTTATCCCATGCCCAAAATATGTTACATAAGAGGTTATCCCAATCCCAAAAGAGGTAATAACATAGGTTTTCCCAAGTCCAAAATATCGTACATGGGAGGTTATCCAAATCTTGAAGTAGGTACGAGGTCATTATCCCTTGGCTAACATGTAATTAATGTATTAGGGGTATCCTTAGCATATTATTTATATGATTATGACTATTAAAAACTTAATTTCCTACTTTATCACGTGATCTTATGTCAATTTTATGATTACATGGATCATGTTATTTGATTCCATTATGATTAATGTCTTATAAACTACCAATATTTTTTTCATAACTCATGATTATAATCCATGAATTACTAGGTTTAGTTTTCAAAGATTACTCCCATGTTCTCATACACATATTCTCATTTTATACTTAAATAATCATTGATATCTTCCTTATTTACCCTTATTATGAATCTAAGCTCACCATTTATTATGGTTCATTTTCCAAAGGATATGAATAAATGTTTTAGGTATGATATTTCAAATAATGGTACAATATCTAAATAACTATGTGGGAGATGATGTATATATTTTATATACCAATTGTCTGTATATCTAAGTTTCCAAAGACACTAAAACTTTATGGATTTAGTATAAATCGTACTTTATTTCAACGAAAATTCATTTAATAAAATGTAATATTTTTGTATTGAAAGTATGGGTTGTCATAGTTGGTCTCAAAGTAAGTTTTAGTTATTTTTGGAAACTTGGATAAGGAAATTTTAGTGAGAACCCTTAGGATGATACTAAGTATATGAGAGAGTCTTATATTATGGTAAATATATAAGTGTGGTTTTCCTAGAAAATTCATCCCTATATGGATACTAGAAATTACATGTAGTTGTGGAACTGATGCACCAAGGGGTAACAACTTTTAATGAGGCAGACTGTGTATTAACACGATCATCTCCAGTTCATGATGAGTATTTCTAAGACTGTACACATTTCTATACACTCCTTGGTGATATGTTTAGGTTAATTCACATTTTCCTTATAAATTATTATGAAGGATTTGAATAGATGATGGTCATGGTTGGCCTAGGTTAAACCTTGGGTGAATAATATTGAAAATAATGTGTCATGATTTAGAAATCCTATGAATTATTTTTCATGATTATATGATTTATCACTGTGATTATTGTTTCTAAAACTATTATTTTTGGTTTTAGTCAATGGATTGAACCTAAAGGAACTGTGTTAAAGTTAAATTTTCTAAAACATTCAATGTATTTTCCTAATAAACCAAATTTTATGAGACCTATAATGAATAATATCATTACTATTATTACACAAATTTATGAATTAATGAATTATTTTGAGCTTCTAAATGAGAAAATAAGGTAAAAATTTCTATTGGTTCCTTTATGAGAAAACTTCTACCTTCTTTTAGTGGGTCCACAAATCCAATAGTTTCTGAGTAATGGATCTATACCACTAAAAATATATTTTTCACTCTCGAGTGTTTGAAATGTGAAAATTTTATTTTGTAAATTTATCATTTTCAAGTTTAATTAGATCAATGGTGGAATCTCATCAAGAACACGAGGAAATAGGAAGAAATTGGCATTATGTAGTGGGATGATTTTATAAGTTTATTTTTTAACAAGAAATTTCCTTATATTCGTCATATGAAAATGGGGAAGTAATTCCTTAATCTGGAGTAGAATGATGATCAATCCATTAATTATTATTAGATTAATTTAAAAATACTTGTGATGTATGCTTCTGTTGTTATCATCTAACCTAAATGTATGATTGATCTATTCTTTTGTGTATTAAAACAAAGTCTCTAAAGGGTGTTACCCATAAGGGACTTTAATAGCTATGAAGAAATTATTTGATGTGTTATCTAGGTATAATTGGATATTATAGTTACCCATCAACCTTATGGTTTTTATAATAAAAGAAAGTTGGAATTAAAAGGAAATTATAATAATAAAAATCATCGAGTAGGTACTATTAAATACTTTAAGTATAGAAAATAAGGTCATTGAGAAATTGAATGCATAAGTGATGGGTAGAAGTTAGTTAATAATATGAATGGAGAGAAAGCATTACCCATACATAAGTGTTTCAAATGCAAGGAATATGGGAATTATGTTAACTAATGCTTGAATATGAGGGTTAATGATAATGAAGAATATTAGTAACCACATAATCCAATATACAAAGGTAAATCTCATGAGATAACTATTTCCAATGTGGTGTATGATAACAAAGTGGTGAAAGGTACACTAACAATCTATTCTATAACTATTAATGTCATATTATATTATAAATATACCCACTCATTTATATCTAAATAATTTGATAAGGTTATCACAATACCATACCAATTATCAGATGTTGAATTACTAGTTAAAACTTTTAATTGTATGATGATCAAATCTAAAGTCTATGATTATTCTTTTATTGATGTTTGTGGGAATGTTCTGCCTAAATATCTCATTATTCTCCCTCTAGTTGAATTTTATGTTATTTTGGGCATGGATTGGATTTCTCTATATAAAACTCATATTAATTACAAAGTAAGGGAGGTTACATTCAATATTTTAGACCTCCCTATGATCATATATTAGTGTGTGGATAAATATGAACCTCCACTAAAAATTACATCTATTATATAGATCTTGAATATTCTTAAAAGAGGGTATTAATCTGATATTGTTGGGGAGAAACTCAACTTAGAATATATTCCTATTATATGAGATAATGTTGATTTATTTCCAGAAACATTTCCTAGTCTTCCTTTGAATCTTGAAATTGAGCTTTCAATATAACTCATAGCTTTTGTCACATTTATTTTAAAAACTCTATATATAATATACCTAATTGAGTTATAGTAATTAAAGAAGAAACATGAATAGAGTCTTGATAAAGTATTTATTTTTCCAAGTGTGTTTCCATGGGGTGCACCTATTATTTTAGTTTATAATAAAGGTTAATAAATGTGACTTTTTATTGATTATCAAGAACTGAATAAGATCAAAATCAATAATAAGTATTGTACTCCTTATACTGATGATTTATTTGATCAATTACATGGATCTCAATATGTTTCCAATAATGATATTTGATCTGGATACTATCAATTGAGGGTTAAAAGTGAAGACATTCCCAATATAGCCTTCTATAATAGGTATGGACACTATGAATTTATAGTGACTCTATTTTTACTTACTAATACCTTATAATATCTTCATGGGTTTACTTAATAGATTCTTTAGACATTACCTTTATTAGTTTGTGGTGTCCTTTATAAATGATATTATTATATATTTTAAGAGTAAGGAAGAGAATGAAGATCACTTGTGGATTTTATTAAAGACTTTAAAGAAGGATTATTTGTATAAAAAATTTACTAAGTGTGATTTCGGACTATATAAAGTTTCATTTTTTGGGTCATATATCTCAATAGAGGGTATATTGGACAATCCATCAAAGATAAAAGTTATTTAACATTGGAATATTCCAACCATGGTGACTGAGATCCATAGTTTTATTGTTTTAGTAAGATATTATTAATGATTTTTGAATACTTTCTCGTATATATCTAATCCACACACCAATTTAACTCAGAAGGGGGGGAAGTTAATTTGGAAATATGAATGTAAATAAAAAATCAAGGAACTGAAGAGAAGGTTAGTCAGTGTACCTTTGATTATACTACCCTATAGTGTTTAAGGGTTTATGGTCTATATTGATTTATCAAATAAGGGACTAGGATGTATCCTCATGTATAATTATATAGTGATATCTTATGCCTCATGCCAATTGAATGTTCATGAGAAAAATTACCCAACTCAAGCCCTTGAATTAGAAATAGTGATATTTTCAATAAAGATATAAATTCAGTATCTTTATAAATAAATTTGTGACATATTTACTGATCATAGAAGTATATATTCACCCTAAAGGAGTTGAATATATTCTATAGAAAATATTTGGAGTTGATTAAAGACTATGACTACTTAATGCATTACTACACTGGGAAAGAAAACAAGGTGGGTGATGTTGTGAGTTGAAAAGATCAATCTAGATTATCTATGATGAGGATAAGAAAAGATCCATTATTTATTTATTTTCAAAGGATATAACTTCAAATAATTAATAAGGGGGATAAATATTATCATGTTCAAATTAGTTTTCAACCATCTATCTATGTGAAGGTTAAAGAGGTGTAGAAGAAAGATGTTGAGTTAAAAAATAAGCTAAGAAATATTCCAAAGTTAAAAGTTGGTTGTGATAAAATGATAAGGTTCAGTAATTGATTACATTTCCTAGAAATACCATATTTCAAGGAGTTTTTAGGAGAATATCATATCTCATCATTCTCTATTCATCCCGGAAGTATGAATATTTATAGAGATATCAAAGAGTATTATTGGTATAACAATATGAAGAGAGATATTTAAGAGTATATATCTTGATTCTTGGTATGTAAAAAATTTAAGGCTTATAGGCATAATTCTAAGGGGATATTATAACAAATACCCCTACTAGAAATAAAATGGGAAAATTTCACCATGGATTTTGTTATTAGAATCTACAAAACATCAAAAGGCAATATTTCAATTTGTTTTATAGTTGATCACCTTAAAAAGTAACCACACTTAATTTATATAAGATAAGATTTATCCCTTGATCAAAATTCCAAGATATATATTAAGAATGTGGTAAGGTTTCTTGTATTACTCCATTCTACTATATCTGACTGAGATCTGAGTTTTACCTAGAAAACCTAGAAAATACTTTATTCTACTCTGGATATAGAGTTTTTTTCCAGTACTTATTACCATCCTCATAAATATGGTCAGTCTGATATGACCATTAAAACCCTATAGTATATATAGAGATCATTATATCTATATTTCAAAGGTGGTTGGGATTAACACCTTTCTATTTTCAAATTTTCTTATAATAAAAGATTTAACTTGAGAATTCAGATGAATCCTTTTGAATCCATCTATTGAATAAAGTTTATAAATATAAAATGTTGAGATGAATTATTTAGAATTAAATATATCAGTACCAAATCTAGTTGAATAATGGATGTGAAATTTAGAGTATTTCAATCATACAACAAAGCATCTCAAAGTCGATAGAAAAGTTGTGTTTACTATAATTGGTGAAATTTGGAATTCAAAGTAAGTTCTAAGGTATTCTTATGAATTTATGTATGTAATATGGTTATTAGATTAAAAAATAAGTTAAAGTTTATCCCTAGGTATATTATCCCCTTTTATATTCATTATCAAGTAGGGATGTTAAGTTATCACTTGGGGCATCCACCAAACCTCTCTCAAGTTCAAAATATGTTCCATGTATCTTTCTTTGGAGAGTAAATACCTGATCTTTCACATGTACTGGACCTAGAGGTCATACCATTTGATAATGATCTTTCCTATACAGAAAAAATAGTATAAATCTTGGTTTGTAGAAATAAATTACTATGGAATGTGATTACTCACCTACTTAAAGCTCTCTGGAGGAATTATAAATTTTAAGAAACAACATGGGTACATGAGGAAGTGATGAAAAAAAGATATCCTGAATTATTTTTTTCATAGTAACATAATTTTTAGCGAGAAATTAATTTTAATGTGGTATAATGTTACACCCCAGGATTTTATATTTATTTCCTTTGAAATAAACTTGATGTATTTGATTGTTTACTTTATATGAAACACTGAGTATAAATGAGTTGTGATATAATATACCCAAATAAACAAGCTATTTTATTATAGAGTATGAATATGATTAAAAAATAGAGGAAATATATGTGTAAATTTTTTATTTAATGAAAATTTATTAATTAGTTAAAAATAAATAAGTACAAAATTTTCTGTAAAGTCATTTTATGCTTTGAATATATTTTTTCTTCAAAAATGGTTTTTATTGCATTTTATGTATGGATATTATAATTAATTTATTCCAATTTTATAAATTCAATATTATAAAAATTATATAGTTTTTTAAATTAGTATATCCAAATTATCTTAAGTTGAAATTTTTTTATTTTTCAAAAAATATTACTTTATCATTGAATAGTAAAAAATACCAATTTAAAAAAGAACTGTCATTTACATTCAAGTATTTTCAAAGACTCATTTTATTTCTAATTAGTTTTAAAATTTAATTCGTTTTTTTATTAAACATAATCCAATTAATTTAATTATAATCTATGTTATACTTAATATTTGTATAAAAACATTTTTAATTAAAACTACATTTTCCAGAAAATCGTATTTGGCCATGTTTTGCGGGTTTATTTTAAATTAAAATTATTTAAATTATAGATATTTAATTGGAAAAAATGGGTTCCATATTTGGAATCATAATAATTGATATTTTATAATAAGTTTAACTTAATTTTTTATTTTTATGAATTGTAATCGTTGTAAAAATCCATTACTACAGTAAAAGTTTAAAGGGGCTGACAAGGAGTTAAAATAAAGAGATAAGGGTTAAAATGATATAAAAACATGTATAAATCCTAATGTATGAATATATGTAGGTTCTATGCCACTCTATTTTTAAAATTGAGCAAATCTAGAGCTAATTTACTTTATTATGACATTATTATATTTTAATCTTTTGAAACATTTCACGTGTGTTCACTCCCTCCCTTATAAAAGGTCACCACTCCTATATTTTCTTTACACTACTTTTAGCCACATATCTCAACAAAAATATACATAATTATCTTATAAACATTCATATACATGAATTATATGTTCTAGTCTTCATAAAATACCATTATTACGGTCTTTAAGAAAGGTTCTAAGGGAGGTTGTCTGAAGAGTAAGTAATCATCATATCAAACCTCTTTCAATTTATCTTTTCTTATAACTAAAAAAATATATTTTATTAATCATAAAATAATGAATTAAATATAATAGATATACTGAAATTTTATTATTGTAATGGAACCACCATTATCCACCCTCTTTTCCATCAAATGAGAAATGAAATTATTACTTGTGCGTAGGTGTGGACTACCGTCTCCACGTAACGATATAACTAATTTTCAACAACCATAATTCATGGTTAGTTATTATGATTTATATAATGTTATGTATGTTATTTATGATATTATTATGGTTATATAATGATAAAAAATTACTTATCATTCTTTCTTTGTTTTCTTTGGAAAATGAAAACAGTGTTCATGCATATGTACGGACTACCATCTCTGTGAACAGTGAAATTCATTTTTCAATCTGTACCTGTTATAGATGATTATAAATATGTATATAATGAATATATGTTATATATATATCATGATTAATATTATATAAATTATAGAACCATTATTAAATTATAATTAATGGAACCTTCAAATTGAAACTTTCTTGAAAAACGAAACAGTTAACGCCCTGAAATGACGATTTAAATAAGAAATTATAAATAAATTGGCATTAAAATGTTATAATTATAACATATATGATATTATAAGTATAAATATGATTATGTAATATAATTATAATAAATTTAATTTTCTATACATGAGGTTAGAGAACTTACGAAGAAATTCAAACTTTAGGTATGGATTTTATGTTGCAATCTCATTTTTATCGATATTGTTTATTCTTAAATTTATGATGATAAAATTGTATGATATATCTCTATAAAATATAATTAATTTTCTTCAACTCTATTTATTTTTCGAGAATACATTTTTTATTTCATTTTTCTCTAATTAATTACTAAATATATCGAAAGAATATTTTTAATAAATCTAAATTTATTTCCCTCTTTAGTCAGGAATATTTTTCTTCCTTGTCCATGTTTTCTTTAAAAAGTTTTCAAGAAATTTTTTACTATTATACTATGATTTTTTATACTAATTCTTACCCATTTTTTAATTTCTATAAAAAATATTTAAAATTAATATTCTTGTACTTTTCTAAATGAGTTTCTTTTGAATTTTTACCAAAAATTTGAAAGGAATATTTATTTTAATGTAATCAGAAGAAATGGATTTTCCCTTCATCATGACTGCTCAATTATTTAAAGCATTATTTTTATATTTCGATGGTTCCTTTCAAAGAAAAATTTTTTCTTGATATTTTGGAAATTTTTAAATTTAAATAAGTCATTTCAAAATAAAAAGGGTATTTTTTTCAAGATTTTTTCTAATGATATTTTAAAGTAATTTTTCATCTATGATAACATCATTTGATATTAATTATGATTTATTGGGGATATGATACAATAATACCATACTTTCTATTTATTTTTATGAATTGTGATTATAAGATATTTATGAAACCCATTTATTTTATATGGGTTGCGCTATGATGATATGGTGAAAGTTTTATAATCTTGTGGCATAAATATAATTGGATTTTTGATTATGTGACTGGTGGGCCTAGAATTATATATCTCTCCAATTTATTTGGTAAAGACTAATGTTTTATGATCTCAAAGGGTTCATGGGAAGTTTTCCTAAGGATGAAAGAGGTTACAAGGTAGTTTATCCCAAGCCTAAAAGATGGCATGAGGGAGGTTATCCCAAGACAAAAATAGGGTACATGGGAGGTTATCCCAAGCTCGAAGTAGGTACACTGGTGTTTTTCATGAGACTAACATGTGATTAATTTATTGATGGGTATCTTTAACATAATATTTCTATGATTATGATTATTCCATTATTTATTCCACTCTTTTATGACATAAAATTTTTCCTTGTTATTCACTCATGAATCATAGTAGTTGATTCATTTATGATTCATGTATTATGAACAACCATGATTTATTCCATTACTCGTGATAATAGAATTTTAATTTATGGGTATGTTTTTAATGATTAATATCATGTTATAATGTCATTATGTGATTTTTATACTGAAATTATCATTGAAATCATAATTGTTTACCCTTACTGAGTATATGAGATCACCCTTTATTATGTTTCCTTTTCCCTGGGATATGAAGAATTGTTTTAATTATCATATATCTAATAAGGGTGAAATTTTTTAAGAACTAAGTGGATGATGTTGTAGATATAGGGACGCATACTTTTCATACGGAAATATTACATCTTATTATATGAATATCCATTACAAAACATAATTATCCACCCTAGAACTATAAAGGTTTAGTGTATTTAGAGTCTAAATACATAATCATATCATTACATGACAGATCTTAAAAGAATCTCAGAAATACCTCCCCCTATAAGATTCTTCTTATACATACCCTAAATAAAACCTTGCTTCATAACTTGGGTAAAGGAAACTTGATAAAGGGTGATCTCAAATGCATAGTAAGGTTAAACATAATAGATATCAATTAGTTATCATAAGTGAGAATAATATAACCAAAATGGTATTAGAATATTATTATAACTTGTTAAAAAACATACACAATAATTCAAACTATTATTCATAAATCTTGGAATAACAATTTTTCACAATAAAATTAATATGTCATAAGTGTGTGAAATCATCAATAGAAAATCATGAACCCTGACAGCATATCATCAAAATATGAATATGGAATATTCATAAGATTTTAACATTATAAAAATGTATAAACCAGTAAAAGGACCACTCATTAAGTTAAGGAAATGAAATCAGGTCCTCAAATTAACTTATAGACATGAAACTTGGTCCGTGTATAATATTATGGACCTGAAAATCAAGTCCATTCATGAACTTATAGATATAAAACCAAGTTCATAAATACTTTTGTAAATATGAAATTAGGTTCAAGCATTAAATTTTTATCTCATGGGTTTTTCATATTTACCCAATAGATTGGATTGTTATAATAGACCCACTATCACATAATTATAAACCATAAATGTGTCCCGGGATAATAAAAATATTAATCAATTAATCATATCATAAATCATTAAATGTAAATGGATTTAATTCTATATTATCATAACCCAAGGAAAGAAAATGGGTTTCATAAATATTTCATCAAAACATAATTAATCTATGGGAAAGAAACAGGTTTCATAGAATTGTCATTAAATCATCACCATCATCCATCCCAAGAAATAAAGTAGATATTACCATAATATAATATCCTCTATGAAGCATAAAAATCCATAAATATGTTGATATAGATTAAAAAATATATTTCGAATATCATTCGAACCTTTCATTGCAAACTTAAGGAAATATTTTTTTATTTTGATAACATTTTAATTGAAAATTTACAAAATATTAAAAAATCATTTTCTCTAAAAATAACCAATAAAAATTTAGTGGAATATTTAAATAAAATATCTTACATGATGGTGGTAAAATCCTTTCATATAATATAAATCAAAATAAAATACTCCTTTCGCACCTTTGAAAAAAACTCAAAAATGACTTGTTTGTAAAAACATTTTATTAAAAAAATACTTTTTGTACCGTTTTAAATAAAGTCAAAGTTAGTAAAAATTAACCATTTAAAACATTTAAATTATATTTAAGAACTATAATAAAATAATTTTTAATATCATAAACATGGAATAAAATGTTCATAAACCAAAAAGGAAATAAGTTCAACTTTTCTTCAAAAAAAACATTTTTTCGATCATTTTAAGTAACATTGAAGTAAAATTGTACTAATACATAAAAATTATAGGAATAAAAAATGTTGAATAAAATTTAATGGTTTCTATCAAATAAGGATAATATAATTTCATTAATGTAAATTCAATCATTAACAATCCTTATTGAAGTGTGATTGAATCATAAATCACTTACAATTTTGGTATATTTTTTATTCATAACCCCCATGAAATAAATAAATTAAAAAGAAACTTTAAATTCCATTAACAAAAGTTTATTAAAGATAAAACATAATAAAGTGGTAGTAAATAAACCTCATAAAATAATATAGGTATATAACATAATATATGTCTCAAATTTCATGTATTCTTCATGGTTTTTGATAGTACAAAGACGTCCTCGACTCTAGGATTCAAATATGATTTGTGTGTTCTTCGTCAGTGTCGGGTTGCATGTATTGGTTCCTCTTTCAAGAATGCATGTTCTTCTTCGTTATCACCCACGCACTTGTTTTTATTCTCACTTTTTTTGATTCTGGGCCGCACTTTTATTTTATTCTTGGAGTTCATGTGTTGGAGCTGACAGGATGCCCATATTCTTCACCTCGTAACTGGTACTGTCAGGTGACATGTCTACCAACAAATATTAATTATGTCAGTGCATTTAAAGGCTTCAAATATGACCATTAGAAATTAAATTGAAAAACGACAAAACATATTAATAAACAGTGTCATAGTTTTTTAAGAAATGGTGTCTCCATGAACCGGTGTCTTCTTGAAACGGTGTATCCTTATTTTCCTTTGAGTGATGAGACAGTCATGATGGCATATTTATATAGGGTTCTGGAACCTGTAGCACAGATGTAGTGTTTGACCATAGTATCTGGTTATAGTGTCTAGATGGTCACGGTGTCTGGATAGTCATAGTGTCTATATGGTCATGGTGTCTGGATGGTCACGGTGTCTGGTCATGGTGTCTGGTCACGGTGTCTGGATCATTTTCTAGAAAAACATAACCAGTGGCAGACGCATGATGTCTCATACTTAGCCGAATATCTGTATTCAGACTTGAATAGTGATATTAATAGAATATATTAGACTTAATCATTCATCAAATAAATCATTATAAATTAAATCAAATATAGTTTATAGTAATCAAACTCAATATATAGCAATTAATATCTTGGATAGCTTTACTTGAGGAATAAAAATACTAATCGTTTGTACATGATTAAAGACAGATTACACAGGATTAAAATGTTTAAGGAATAAATAGGATTTATGATCATTAAAACATTATTAACATATGAGGAGTCCAACAATATCTATTATTGATCATAATTAAAGATAAAATAAGTATAAGGGTATGGTAACATGATCATAACTTATAAAAAACATACCCAAACAATCAAATCATTAATCATAAATCATTGAATAAGGATTTTTCATAACAAAAGACATACGTCATAAGTATGTGTAATCATAAATATTTAATCATGATATAGGATAGCATATCATAAGCCTAGGAATATAGAATATCCATAGTATTTTAACATTGTGAACATTTATAAACAATAACAGGTTCACTCATTAACTTGAGGACATGAAATCTTTTCCTCACATTAACATATGGACATGAAACCAAGTCCATATATAATCTTATCGACATGAAATCTATGTATATTCATAAACTTATGAAAATTAATCCATGTTCATGAAAAATGTTGTAAACATGAATTCAAGTTCATGCATAACATAGTTATCTTATGATTTTTTTTATCTTTACCCAATGCATTGGAGGGCTCTAATAGACCTACTAATTACATAAACATAAACCATAAATGTTTCATAAGATCAAAAAAACCTTCATAAAATTATCATATCATAAATTATGTTAAGTTAATGGGTTTAATTCCATCATTTCATCATATCATAACTTTTGGAAAAGAACCATGTTTCATAATTAATTCATCAAAACTTAATTAACACACGGGAAAAAATAGGTTTCCTAGAATAATCCTTAAATAATCCTCATCAAAATACATCCAAAGAAAAAAGTGTATGGTATCATAATATCATATCCCAATTGAAGAAACAAACTTAAGAATTTGGACAAGGATAAAAAATACTTTTAAAAGATCATTTGAAACTTTCTTTGAAAAATGATAAAATATGAATTTCTTTTCAAAACATTTTAATTTAAAAATCCCATAATATTGAAAAATAATTTTCATTGAAATTAATAAAGAAAATTTTAGAGTAACATTAAAAGCAAATATTGTTCATTATGGAAGGAAAATCTATTCACATTATATACGTTAAAAGAATACATCCCTTTTAAAAGTTTATAAAAAGTCAAAAATGACTTGTTTGGAAAACAATATTTTAAAAGATTGAATTTTAAACATTTCTAAATAAAGTAAAAATTAATAAAAATTATCATTTTAAAAAATTTAATGTTTAATTGTTTAATTTCATAAAATAATATTTAAGTGTATTGACATGGAATAAAAACATCATTGACCCAAAAAAAGGCCAAATTTTCTTTAAAAAACATTGTGTCGATTATTTTATATACCAAAGATAGAAAAAAGGTAATAATACATAAAATTTATTGGAATAAATAGATTATAATAAAAATTAAATAGATTTATCAAATGGGGATCATATAGTTTTTTTAATGGAAATTCATGTTTAAACAATCCTGATTAAAATTGGATTGAAACATAATTCCCTTAAAAGTTTGGTAACTTTTGATTCATAACCCCTGTGAAATAAATAAAATCAAATAAAACATTAAATAACATAAAAATAGTGATATTCACTATACAATATAAAACATTTTAAGTAGATAAACCTCATAAAATAATATAGGTGGATAATATAACATATGTCCCAAAGAAGACAATATGAGATGAAAAACCCTGGCCACTTTGGTAACGTTCAATTCAAAACCTCTTGGAAGAAATAATTTGAATTTTAAATTTAAAAACAATGAATTAATATGGATAAATGTTAATATATGTAAAATTATCATTATATACACCTCATAAACATAAATATGTGCACAACATCAAACATGGATCAACGAAATAAAATTGTGATGAAGAACCCCAAAAATTTAGAAATATCTGAATAAAAACCTCATGAAAGAGATAACCTCATATGGATTTGTAAATCCCTATAATTTTCAGGAAGATCATCATAAAATAAATTCATGGGTATTATATACACCATACAAAGGAAACATGTACTGAAAATGGAATATGAATCACATAAAAAAGTGAGACAAGAAACCCATGCCTCAAGTCCCATATTTCTTTGTACACATTAAAATATCCTACATAATAAAAATATATTTATTAAACACATATTCCAGAACTATATTCACACATAACATACTATTTATTAATCTGATATTTACATGATGATAAATGTCGTGATCAATAGAATTTAATCAAATATTAATTGGTGATTAAATGCTGGAACCAAGATGCTTGATCGTTGTATATTATTTATAATAAATTTAATCAATTAAATAATTACCTTATAATGAATTCTTTCTTAATTGATGGATCGAACAATGACTATATTTCATACCATATTTTTATTGTATTAATCAAGAGTAGATTCCATCCGACGGTTATCCACCCATGTTCCACGAAACTCCAAACATCACCATAGGTATCTTTGGGCAATAGCATAATAGATTATTATACATGCATAGTTCATCTTTAACATCCACAAGAATCTCTTCATGGAATGGTTCTCTTCAATTTCTCTATAGTTGAAAGTGGTGGAGGAGTAGGATATCTCTCCGTTCTTGAGATAGTTTTTAGAGAGGTATCTCTCTGGGGATTCGAGAGAATTCTCTCCGAATTTCATTGTGCAAAATAAAATGAGAATTTAAACCCTTATTAAAATAATATAATTGGTTTTATATACTTCTAGGGTTATAAAATAATAATTTCATAAATTCCCCTTTATTATTTCTTTAATCCATATGAAAACCCATTTTTATAATAATATTATTATTATATATAGACATGTGAAAATCAAGAAAATTAAATTAAATATTATTTATTTAAATAATATTATATATATATATATATTATTTTGCAATAGAAAATTAAACTTGGTCCTCCATTCCTAAACAATATTTATTAGGCCTTGAATAATGAGTATTTATTTATAAAACAAATATCATTTCATTATTCTCTAATAAATTAACAAATATTATATTTACAAGATAGAAAGTAAATATTTATTAAATGTTATTGTGATAAAATATTCTCTTGAATAACTGGTGATGGAATATATAAAATCAATAAAACATGAATAATAACTAAACCACGCATGGGAATAACATTTATATAACTTGTTAAATAATAAATAATATTATTATTTAACTAAAGTTATTGATACACTTAGTGTGTGACCCTCTAGGCCTCTTTCTCAATGGAATTAGGTGAAGTAACCAAAATTATAAGGTTGGCATCTAGAAACATGTCACAACACCCATAGATAAATAATTTAATTCTACAATGATATAAAACCTTATACAAATTCTTACCATGTAATATAATCCATTTATCACAATATCTCTAATCATGCAAGTTGCATACTGGTTCCATAATATCATTCTTTAGATATCTAAAAATTGAACTTACCTAAAAAACACCATGGTCATGGATTTATTTTGGCTATATAATTTTCATAAAAGGCCATGATATATCAACTTCCATTAAATAACAAATATAAAAAAAATTCTTTCTCGCATTATTCATTAATGAATTATTACTCTTGACGCACCCAATGTATCCTACTTCACTAAAAACATATATTATCACAATTTTCATTAATATATCAAAGTTAGTGACTCATAATATCCCTTAATAATAATAATAAATTATAATGGCTAATACATACATCCATATATAGGAACATCCAATGATAGATATAAATCTAGATTTCTTAAGGGTGGGTCTTGCTCTCATAATCTCTTATGTTGGAAATTACAAAGGGAGTACTCCCTGAGAAGGTGCCTCAATGTCCTATAAGTCTCCACTCTTGATTTAATGTATAATTTTTTCCATCAAATAATTTCTTTTATCTATGAAATATATATTTATGAATATTATCATGGGACTTCTGGGTTCACATCATAGTGCGGAACTACTATGACCTTTCATTTCAATAACTAATCTTAGGATATTATTATAAGTTATGATACAAAGAATAAAATCAAGATGTGATAATGAGTTTGTTAATATTCCAAAAAATGACTACAGGTAATCATAAACTACACAGAAGTTTGTTTAAGGGCACAAAATCTTACATACTCCATCTTTCATTAGATCCAACTACTAACTAACTTAAGTCAGCTAGCTCTCACATGGTAATTGCGAATTTTTATAGATATTTATTTAGTCAAGGGGTATGCTACATTTTCTTCCATGGAAACTATGATTACTAAAACTTCACCCATCTAAGAAAAATCTATCAATATATGATACTTTTGGATTATGTGCTTTGTCCATTGGAGTAACCTTGGTTCTTTTGAAAGATCCCTTTATAATAGTATTATGAGAGTAAACTATGATAGTTTCTTTACATCTAGTTACCACATCATTTTCCTAGACAACATTTTGTATCCAAATGGATTCATTGGATGCATCATAGATCACTATATACATGGTATCCACTATATAATCGATGAAAGTTGGCTACTTTGAACTCTTCTAGACCACAGATCCTTTTTTGAGACTGAAAACACATTGTTACCATGACACCAGGTCATTATGATCTATTTGAAAACTATAATTAGTATAACCCCTGATGACCAATTCCTCCTCTCCTCCCTATAACAAGAACATATCCTTAGTTCTTATTACATACTTAAGGATATCCTTCATATATGATCAATTTATTTCTCCCGGATTATCATGATATCTTCTTACCATGCTCAATATATGGAAAATATCATGTCTAGTACACAAAATGTCATACATGATTGATGTTATCACCAAATCCTTTGGGGTCCTACTAATTTTCTTTCTTCTATTGTGTCTAAGGAAACATTTTTTGGGAAATATTTATACCATGTGACACCGGATATAACCCCCTCTTATATTGTTACATACCAAATCTCTTTAGTATCTAGTCAATATATGTACCATGACTGAGTCTAGTAAGGATATTAGATCTATCATGAATGATCTTGATCCCTATAATATAGGCTTCTTCACCTAATTCCTTCTTTTATAAAAACATGTTTAACAAATATTTAGTAGATTTTAATTCTAGTTTATCATTTCTAAAAAGTAATATGTCATCAACATATACTACTAGGAAAAAACCACAATCATACTAAATCATTTGTAAAAACATGGTTCACATTCATTCTTAATGAAACCAAATTATTTTATAGATTCATAAAACTAAATATTACATAACCTATATGCTTAATTCAATCCACGAATGGATCTCTATAACTTTCATATTCTCTTGGAACCACCTAGATTCATGACCACTTTTGGTTGTGTCATATAGGCATATTACTAAAGTTTACCATTAAAGAAATTTTCTTTACATCCATCTAAAAATTTTAATTGTAATGGTATGCTACTATAACATGTAGAATTCTGATGGATTTAAAATTTTCAACTGGAGAAAAGGTTTCATCATATTCAATAACCGGATGTTGTTTAAAAGCTTTATCCACTATACTTTCATTATAGGTACTTAATTTATGCTCTATATCCATTTTTCTATTGAATACACATTTACAACCAATATGATATTCATAAACAGGTGTATCAACCATTTCCTAAATTTGGTTCAGTTTAATATAATACATTTCAAAATTCATGGATCCATTCCATCTTTCAGCTTTTAATCTCTCTACTTCATTTTTTAGGATATAGTTTCATTATTCTCAAAAAATAATGATTTACAGTCTTCAGTGATGAGAAAACCATCTCTCTGGTTCTCTTACCTCTTTAGTGGTCAAATGCAGTACTTGTGTTTTAGGAATCACTTATTCCATGAGGACTTATGAAATCTGTTCTTGTACCAAATATTTTGTATATTGAGCATTAACTTCATTTAATTCAACCTTATTACCACTATTATCCTTAAGGATGTGCTCCTTCTCAAGAAATATAGCTTATCTAGTGACAATTACTTTCTTGTATAAGGGGTTTTATAGGTATTATCCCTTTATTTATGTATGTAAAATTATAATGATAAAACTTTTATCCCTGGGTTTCTAGTTTTTTTCCTAAGAAGGCCTCAACAAACATCTCATAACCCCAAACATGTATATTTTAAAAAAAATGTTTCTTTCTACTCCATATCTCAAAGGGATTTTTATTTTCCACTTTATTTGATACTCAGTTTATTGTGTATGATTTAGTTTGTAATGCATATCCCCAAAAGTATAATGGAATATTTTCATGACTCATCATCGACCTTACCATTTCTAGTAAGGTATGGTTCCTCCTTTCACTAACACCATTCCACTGTGGTGTGTATGGTGGATTGATTTGAGATTAAATCCCAAACTCCCATAGAATGTCGATAAACTCATGGTTAATTTATTAACCACCTCAATTTGATTAAAGATTCTTTTTATAATATCAAATTTTATTCTCTACTTAATTCTTCAATTCTTTGAATTTCTAAAAGGATTCAAACTTATGCCTCATCAAGTTGATATTTTAAAATCTACTCAAGTCATCAGTAATAGTTTTGAAGTTAGAATACCCACCTATATAATCAACTAGAAATGGTTCACACACTTCAATACATAACAATCCTAGAATCATTGTGGCCCTTTCACCATGTCCAATGAATGGTGGTTTGGTCATTTTTTCCTATAAAAATCATGAAATATTTCAAGTGGATTTAGGTCAAAAGATTCTAGATAACCATCTTAATATATATTTGTCCAAGTATTCTCATTTACAAGACCGAGATGGTGATTGCATAGATCGGTGTTATATGAGTAATGTGAACATGATTCCTTTTTAATTTCTAATACATGGTTTTCATAATTAAGTACATAGAGGACATTATTTAAATGTTCCATACAATATCATATGTTATCTTTAAAAATAGAAAACATTTATTTCCAAAATTTAAAATTAAACTTTCTATATCTTGGAAGGATTTAGAAATTTTTTTCCCTGGTAATTATTGGTATATAATAACAATCTCTTAAAATTAATATTATTCATGTCATCAATGAATGGTTTTATTATCCAATGGCTAGAGTATCTATGAAATTTCCATTGTTAGATTGAAAATGCACCTCACCTATGGAAATATTTAGAAATCTCCTTGGTTCCTATATTTAGATATATATGTGAGAAAAAAAATTTGTATCTAATACCCAATGTGTAAATATTGAAAGATTACACTCGATAAAAAATATAGCTTTATCCTCCCCTTTATTTTGAGTGTAGTTCCTCTTCCATTTTCCTTGATTTCCACATAAAAAAAATGCTGCTTCATTTTTATTATCATTATCTTATTAGAAGATTTATGTTTGGGATCTTTATATTTTTTATTTTTCTTGTTCCCTTTCCTTGTTCTTCCTTTTCTTATTCACTATAAGGAGTGCAGGTTTTTTATGCCCCATTTTCTTGTCCACTTGGAAAATCATAGTAATAAGTTCTGAAATATTCTTCTCATTATTTATCATGTTATAATTAACAATAAGAATAGAGGACTTGGGTAGTGAGGAATGTATGATATCTATGTGCAACTCATCTTTAAATTTAATCACTATGATATTTAATTATTCAATGTTGCTAATAATCTAGACTATATGAGGTCTATATGGTGCCAACTCTCCAAGATTAGTTCTAAATAGAGCATTTAAGATCTCATATCTCTATCTTCTCACATACTCTTGATAGAGATTCCAAAGGTGAGATATCATGCAATAAACATTCATTCCCTTGTGTTTCTTTAGATTTTAATTAGGGATAAATTATAGCATGAAACATTGAACATTCATCACATCATCCAAAGGTTTATCAAAGAGAGACAAATCTTCCTCACTTTCCTCTTTACCAAGAACTTTAGGAATAAGTTCTTCTAGTGCAGACAATTTTATTTCATGGTATTGGATAACACATAAGAACCGTTTCCACTTTTTAAATTTGTCTCGGTGATAAGGTTATCCTTATCAAGTATGGATAATAGTGATATGTTTTAATTTGTTTTTATTTCTATTTCTAGAAATAATATAATCATAATTTTAGTACTTTATTTGATAAAATGTAGATAAATAAATATTATATTATAGTATCTCTTAATATTTTATCAGAACACAATAGCCCTCACCATTGGCTTTAGAATATATTATTGTTTGTAAATTCTAGTGTAAAGGATCCATATTCCCCTTCTCATCACCCCACCTTTGTCTTGTCAATCAATTTGAATGTTTTTATGTAGGAATTCTTAATGAAAATTGAATTAACTTGCAATTCCTTGATTTGTTAAGTGGAATCCCCAATACTAAAATCCTTAAATTGGATTTACTCAACCTTTTCCTCTTAATTTCACAAAGTCCTACTTTGGAAGTCAACCCTTGATTTACACTAAGTTAATTCAACCCAAAACTTCATGTTATAATTCCCTGATAATTTAAAGAACCCTGATTTTCGATGGTCAATCACTTTGAATTATGGTTCAATTTTAACTTAAGTAGTGTAATATTATACTGAATTAATATATATAATTGATGGATTTTATCTTTATGTGTTAATTTCTTAATTAATCTTAATTATATGCTTGATAATATTAAGTGTGTTTAATTAAGTGATTAACCATATCTTAGATAAATTTTATGCATGATAAATAATATTTTAGTTACATCTTACATGTTCTTAATTCATTAATTTAAGTGATCGTGACAACACATCTATAATGAAATTAACCATCCACTTGATAAAAAATAAAATAATACAGTGGTATGATTGTGGTCTTTTACGAATGGTTAGTTTTTCTAGAGTATGATAAGCTAACCATCAACATAGGTGAAAAATAACACCTTGAACCATGAAATGATTCATATAACATATTTCTACATGTCCACTTATGTATATCACTTTGATTTGTTTCTCTATCATCCAAACTTAAACCACATCTACTAGATTGGGATCTCCACCCATTATATATGATTTTACTTACATATACCTGAGGGGAACCAAAGGGTTAGTTAAGGGGATTACATAAAAGAATCCATGGTATTTCATGCCTTAGCATAATGAGAGGAGGGATGACATGTGATCCATAATTTTAATTTAATAATTAATTAAAATAAAATAATAATATAAAAATCTCTAATATATTATCATGATCATCCACATAAATACAATTAATAATTCATTTAATAAAATGGCATTAAATTATAATCATTATTAAATAAGATAAATCATGCTCAAATCAATTATCCTCTTTAATTAATTATTTATTTTATCTTAATTCTCATTCAAATTTTCTTGATATTCTCATCAATAAAAATTATAATCAAATTAAATAATTTATTATTTAAAATTATCTATGTACCAAAATGTACCTTTGAGGTAGCACGGTGAGTACCCATATGAATTACCCAATGTGTATTATTTGTGTATACTATTTACTCATGAGATACGTAGCATACAGGACTTAACATGTAATTTCATGGTGTATACTATCAAATTAATGACCACACATCATAGCATGTTATTTTTCGATGCCTATAGAGTAATGAATGTATTAATACTTATACAGAATATGGTGTTTTGAACATTATAAAAAAAATTAATTAGACATTTAATATATATATATATATATATATATATATATATATATATATAACCCAATACATGGTGTGTACTCTCTACTTCATGACTTCATGGAACACATGTTGATAAGGTTTAAATCATAAAATAAATTAATTTACAATTCTGTATAATTTGGTAATATACACAACATATACAATCCAGTTCCATGGTGTGTATATTTCTCACCGTTTATCCATAGATTATGCCTAGCGACTCATCATGTAATCATGACACTGGAATAATGTAGTACATGGAATATACGTGGGATACATGTCATGTAGTTTTTGATTTTCATGGTAACTAGTCATGTTAGTTGTTTAAGAGAATATAAAACATGTATTTGACTAATGGACTACATATCATGTATAAATGTTACACATCGGGTAGTTTGGATAACCATGTCCCATCCTAGATTAGTAAACACATAGTGTATTTAAATATCTACCACATGTATTAAATTCACACATCTTGAATTAATTTTGAATTAATTCTTGGTGCATTGAACATGGGTACAGAACATGTACCAACGGGATGCATAGAATGTACTCTTGTGTCAACCAACCAGCATCCTTAGTACCACCAGATAAGTTTTACAAATTTATTTCATTCATAAAATTAATAAATTTGATTATATTTATGAAAATTAATATGAAGAAGAGTATATATCATGATTCAGATTAAATAATGATTACACTATAATTAAAAACTAATGATAAATGATTAAATAAATAATTGATATTTAAATAATTAAAAATAATTATGTGACCACTCTGATATCACATGACAATTTTAAGAAAAATGAAAGCATTAGATGGGTCATTCCCATCTCATATTTTTTTCATAATCAATGATTAATCCAATATTTACACATTGATAAACACCGTAATAAATGTAATTGAATCAAAAATTAATTGATTATTGAATTTCAGAACAAATACATAAGATCATAACATATTATTTATCATTAATTTAAACAATTAAAGAATTTATTTATGATGAATTTTCTATTTGTTGATGGATCTGATAATGTCTTTACATCGTATCGTCATTGTGTTATATGAATCAAGATTAGATTCCCTCTAATGGTGATCCACTTATATCCCACAAACCATTGAATTTCATTGTTGGAATCTTCATGTGCTAGATTGGTAGATCCTGAGGCTTACATCCTTCTTCGTTGATTGCCTCGATAATTAATTCAAGGAAGTATTCTCTTCGATCTCTCTATACTTGAGAGTGGTGGTGCAGGTGTATCGCTCTCCATTATTGAGAGTGTTCTTGGAGAGGGATCTCTATAGGGCTTCAAGATAATTATATTTATATGTCATTGTGTATAACAAAATGAAAATGGAAATCAATAAAAAAAATATAGTTGAATTTATATACTTCTGGGGTTATAAAATAATAATTGAAAAAGTTCAACTTTATTATTTATTCAATCCCAATATAAACCCATATCTATAATAATAATATTATCATTATTATGTATTGACATGAGAAAATCTAGAGAATTGAGTTAAATATTATTTATTTAAATAATATTTAATATATATTATTTCTCACCAGACTGTCAAACTCATTCTTTAATTCCTCCATAATAATTATCAGGCCTTGAATAATGACTCTTTATTTATTAAATAAATATATTTACATTATTATCCAATAAGTAAATAGATATTATATTCACCAAATTGAAAATTAATATTTATTAAATATTATACATATTTTCTTAACTAGGGATGGAATATATGTGATAAATAAAAAATTAATAACTATTAAACCACATGAAATAATAATATTTATTCAACTTGTTAAATAATAAAAAATATTATTATTTAACTGAAGTTTTACATACACTTAGTGTATCCCTCTAATCCACTTTCTCGATGGAATTAGGTGAATCATCTCAATATTCAAGTTTAGCATCGTGCAACATGGAAAGGCACCATAGAGAAATAATTTAATGTTTCAACAATATAAAATCCCAAGTGAATTCTTACTATATAATATAATCATTTTATCATGATAACTTTGATCAAGCGGGTTTCATGTCGATGCCATAAACTTATGGGATCGATGTCTATTTCTTTGAATTTCTAGAAATTAAATTTCCCAAAAAAAATACCATGTCCGTGGATTTGTTTAGGCTACATCATTTCCACAAAATATCTTGAGATATAAACTTCCATTATATAATAGAAGAGGTAAATCCTTTCTCAGATTATTCGTTAATAAATTAATACTCATGATGCACCCAATGTATCCTTCTTCACCGAAAATATATGTCATCACTATTATCAATAATACAACAAATAAAATGAATCATAATATCCATTAATAAAAAAATTAAAGTATAAGGACCAATACACATGCCCACAGATATGAATATCCCATGACACATATAAATGTGGATTTCTTATTAGAGGGTATTATTCTCATAATATCCTACACTAGAAATTACCAATGATGTACACCATGAAAAGGTGAGAAAATTTCTTATGATTATCCACCCCTAATAGCATATTTCATTTGTGTCCCTCAAATGATTTATTTTAGATATTGAACATGTAATTAAGAATATTATTGTGGTGCTTCTAGATTCGCATTATAGTGGGTAACTACTATAACCATTCAGTGAGAAAACTGATCTTAGGACATTATCATATTCAATGTTAAATATAATAGCAATCATGATATGATAATGAGTTTATTAATATTCAAAACTATGAATATAGGTAGTCATAAATCCCAAAAAATTTGGTTCTAGGGTACAAACTCCAACAGACTCCCACTTTTATTAAATTCAACTACTAAAAACCTTCAATCAACAAGATCTCACTAGATTCTCATGCATCTACTAAGATAATGCTTTAGTCAAGGGTTTTTTGAAGTTTTATTCCATGTAAAATGTTATTACTATAACATCAACCCTCTGAGAAAAATCCCTCAAGAGATGATACATTCAGAGTGTGTTATTTGAATATTGGTGTAACCTTAGCTCTTTTACAAGAGCCACCACTACAGTATTATCACAATATAATGTGATAGGGTCTTTACTTCTAGGTACCACAACAAGATCCCGGGAAAAGTTTCATATCCAAAAAAAATCTTTAGATATAACAAAATACATTATATTCTTAGAATCCATTATAGAATCAGTGACAAATGGATTGTTTGAACTCTTACAACTCATAGCTCCTCTATTGAGATTGAAAACATATCATGACTGTGACTTAAAATCATTATTATCTATTTCAAAAACTAGTGTCAATAATACCCTTGAAGATTATCTCCTAATCTCTCCCATACACAAGGAACATATCCTTAGTTATATTCAAAAACTTAAGGATAACATTAATAGGAAACCAATGTTGTTCACCTATATCATCTTGATATCTTCCTAACAAGATCATTGTATAGGAAAAATCAAGTATAGTACATATCATGGTGTACATGATTGATCCAATAACTAAATTGTATTGGATCCTACTCATTCTATCTTCCTCCAATTATGTATGAGGACACATTTTCTTGAAAATATGTATACCATCTGACATTAGAACCAATATAATTTTGAGTATTTCCATAATAAATCTATTCAGTATCTAGTTAATGTATATACCTTTAATTATTATAAGCAACCTCTTGGATTTATCATGAATGATCTTGATCCCTAGAATATAGGTCAATTCACCTAATTAGTTTATGTGGAAACACTTGTTTAACCATTCCTTAATATATTGGAAGACTGGTATGTCATTTTGAATAAGTAATATGTCATCTACATATACTATGAGGATAACATCCACATTCCAAATAAATTTCTTATAAACACATGGCCAACATTCAATCTTAATGAAACAAAATTCTTTTTCAAAACCATCTAACTAAATGTTCCATAACCTATATTCTTGCTTCAATCCATAAATGGATCTCTTCAAATTTTATATTTTCTTGGAATGACCTAGAGTTATAAACCCTTCTAGTTGTGACATATACTCATCTTCTGGATATTTCCCATTAAGGAAATCTATTTTGATCTCCATCTGAAAAATTTCATAGTCATGGTATGATTCTATATAAAGTATAATTTTGATGGATCTAGAAAATGAAACTGGAGAAATATTTTCATCTTATTCAATGATTTAAAAATATTTAAACCCTTTAGTCATTGTCCTTACTTTATAGGTACTTATTTTACCCTATAATTAGTGTTTTCTCTTAAATAACCATTTTCACCCAACAAGAATTACATCAATTGGAGGATAAACAGAAACACAAACTTTGTTTTGATACATGGAATCCATTTTAGAATTCATGGCTTCTTTTCACTTTGCATCTTCTCATATCCCCACTAACTCTTTGTATATTAGGGGTTCATTATTGTCATCTAATAATTATTAACCATATTTGGTGACCAGAAACCCATATCTCTTTAATTATCTTACCTCTCTGGTGATCCTATAAAAAATGTGTGTTTCAGGAACATCTCCATTTATAGGGACCTATAGAACTTGTTCTTGCACAAACTCTTATATATTTTGAGCATCAACTTCCTTGAATTCAATATTTATCACATTATCCACCTTTATGATGTTATCCCTCTCAAGAAATTCAGCTCTTCTGAAAAAGTTAGTTTATCTTATGAGGGGATGTATAGGTGGTATCAATTTATTTCGTTAGGATATCCAATAAAGATATACTTTATTCTCTAGGGTTCTAGTTTGTTTACTGATAATGCCTTAGAAAATTCCTTGTAACCCCATACAATTGTATATAATAAAATGGGTTTCCTATCACTAAATAGCTTAAATGAAATTATATTTTCTACTTTAGTTGGTGCTCGGTTCAGTGTGTATATTTATGTATTTAATACATATCTCCAAAATTATAATGGAAGATTTTCGTGAATCATCATCAACCTTACCATTTCTAGAAAGGTATGGTTCCTCTTTTCACTAACACCATTCCACTATGGTGTGTATTCTAGAGTGAGTTGATATAGAATCCCAAACTCTAATATAAATTTAACAATCTATTAGTTAAGATATTCACCTCCTTTATCAAATCTAATATTCTTTATCTTCTTTCCATGTTGATTCTCTACTTCATTATTGAATTGTTAAAATTTCTCAAAGCACTCAGATTTATACATCACTAAGTAGACATAGCCATTTCTACTCATGTATTTAGTAAAATTTAAGAAATAATAATACCCACCTATGGATTCTATTATAAATAATCTACACACATCAGTGTCTATCAATCCTAGAGGCTCCATGGACCTTTCACCATGTCCATAGAACAGTGGTTTGGTCTTTTTTTTCTTATAAACAAGCATGAAATATTTCAATTGGTTTTATCTAAAAATATTCTAAATAAACATCTTGATAAATATTTATCAAATTATTCTTGTTTACACGAAAAATATGTTTATTACATAGCTGTATATTATAATAGTCAAGGAAACATGGTTCATTATCAATTTTTAATACTTAGTTTTATTAATTTAATACATAAATACCGTTATTTAAATTTATCATACCATAACATATAGTTTCTTTATAATATACAAAAATATTTCCAAATTTTAAAATAAAACCATATGTATCTATGGAGGATATAAAAGGTATGTTCTTGGTAATAGTTGGTACATAATAACAATATATCAAAACCGATAGCATTCATGTTGGAAATGAAAGGTGGTGGTCTCCAATGTCTAGTGTAGCTAGTAACACACCATTGGAAACTCATAAATCCACCTCTCCACTAGAAATCTTTTATAATCTACTTTGTTTCTTCATTTGGATATAGTTATGATCACCACAAGCCATATATAATACCCAATTTGTTTATATTGAAATATTACACTTGATAATTAACACATCTTTATCTTCACCTTGATTATAGATATTTTTCCTCTTCCAATGGCCCTTCTTATCACATGAAAAACATACTACTTATATTTCCTTCCCCTACCTCTAGATATTTCTCTTATTAGAAGGAAAGTGTTAGATAGATTTATACATGTTATGAGTATTGGGCCCTATATCCTTGTTCTTCCTATTCTTATTTACCATATGGATTGTAGGTTTGTCACACCCCATATTCTTTCCCACATGGTGAATATAACTAATAAGTCTTGAAAGACTCTTCTCATTATTGATTCTGTTTTAATTAACAATAAAATTGGAGAAGGTATTGGGTTGTGAGGAAATTGTGAGATATATGTGCAAATCATTTGGGAATTTTATCATGAAGATGTATAATAGTTCAATGTATCCAATAAGATTGACTAAATGAGGCCCAAATGAAACATAAACTCCATGATTGGTTGTAAATAGATCATTGGAGATATTGTATCTTTATTGTATCACCTTCTCTTGTTAGAGATCCTGAAGTTGATACATTATGTTATATGTATCCATGTCCTCTTATTTCTTTTGAAGCACAATGGTTATGGATGATATCATGAAACATTGAACGTCTTTGGAATCATTCAAATGTTTCTCAAAGAGAAAAAACTCTTCCTCAATAACCTGTTCACCAGGAGATTTAGGAATAGGTTCTCCTAGAACATTCAATTTCTTTTCATGGAATAGGATAATTCATAAGTTCCTTTTCTCTTAGAAATATTTGATGTTGAGAAGGTTATCCTTATCAAGTATGGATAACAATGATATGTTTGAAGTCATGTTTATTACAATTTCTACAAATTAGATAATTAAAATTTTAGTACATTATCTAATAAAAGGTATATAAATAAATATTATATTATATTAATTAATCACCCACAATTTTATAATCACCATGGATTTGGTTGATCAAGAAATTTGAAGGGTTTTAAGTATGCATTCTAAATTCAAACTATATTAGCTCACAATTCCTTAATCTATTTAGTGGACACCCTAGTCCTGAAATCCTTAAATTTGATTTCATCAACCTTTTCCACTTATTAAAACATATTCCTTCTTTATAAGTAAACCCTTGATGTATACTAAATTAATTTGACTCAAAATTTCAAGTTATAATTCCCTAATAATTGAAAGCACCCCAACTTTTTCCAATCATGAATTTTGAGCTATGGGTTGATTTCAAGTTAAGTAGTGGAAGGATATACCATCTTAATATATATAATTTAGGGATTTTTTATTTATAAATTAATTTCCCATTTTATCTTTATTACATTATTTTTAATATTAATTTTATTTAATTAAGTGATTGGCTATGGATTAGATAAAGTTTACACGTAATCTTATTTCTTTTAGTTCCATCTTTCATGATTGTAAATTAATTAATTCAAGTGATCATGAAAACACATCCATAATTAAATTAACCGTGAACTAAATAGAAATAAAATAATAAATTTTTATGATCGTGAGATTTTACTAATGGTTAGTTTATCTAGTGGGTGATAAACTAGCTATCGACCTAGGGGAAAACACCTTAAATCATGAAAAGGTTCATGTTACAGTTTTCCACCTATCCACTTTTGTATCTCTCTTGGATTGGTTTCACCTCGGCTCCAAACTTGATCTTCCACTACTGGATTAGGATCTCCATCCATTAAATATGTTTTTACTCACACATAATTGATGGGAACCAAATGGTTGGCCAGGGGGTTTACATGAAATAAACCTTGGGCTTACAGACCCTTATATAACGAGATTAGGGATGACATGAAGTCCATCAATTTAATTTAATTATAAATTAAAATAAACAAATAATATATAAAGGTCGGGTCTATGATCATGATCATCCATATAGTAACAATGAATATGCATTTAATAAAATATAATTAAATTCTAATCATTCTTTTTTAATATGAGTCATACTAAAATCAATTAATTATCTTCTTTAATTAATCAATTGTTTTATTTTAATTATCATTCCAATTTTCTTTAGATTATTATCCATAATAATTTTAAAAAATATTTAAAATTATTTTTTTACACAAATATACCATGAAGATAAAACAGTGAGTACCCATCAAAACTACCCAAGGTGTATTATATTCGTATATTGTTTACTCAAGAGACATGTGGAATACATGAATTAACATGTAACTTTAAGGAATGTACTATAAAAATAATGACCACATTGAACACATGGTATTTACATTGCATTTTTTATTTCAATGCATATAGGGTAATGATATATTATGAATTATACACCATATGTAGTTTTGAACATTATACAAATAAATAGCTAGAAATTTAATATATATATATATATATATATAACATGTTACATGGAATGTACTACCAACTTAATGACCACACAAAACACATGTTGATAAGGATTAAAAAATATAATAAATTAATTTTTAATTTTTTTTAATTTTTAAAAATACACAGTACGTACAATCCAACTACACAATGTGTAAATTTCTTTCCATCTATCTACAGCACAATCCTAGGGACTCAGGGTGTAATCATGCCATGAAAATAATGGAGTACATGGAATCTACATAGAATACGGGATGTGTGGTCTCCAAGTTACATGGTCACTATTCATGTAAGTTGTGTAAGATAATACATTGCCAATCTCTGACTAATGGATGACACGTCGTGTAGTAATGTTAAACACCATGTAGTCTAGCTAACCATGCACCAGTTTGGCCCGATCAATACACATTTTATTTAAATATAAACTAAATTTAATAAATTTATATTGATATAATTAGTACGAAATTAATTTTTGGTGAATATAATATGGGTATACAGAATTTACTAATGGGCTATACGGCCTATACTCTTGTGTTAATCAGGCATAATCCTCAGTACCTCTAGATGAGTTCTTCAAATTTATTTCATTCATAAAATTAATCAGTTTGATTATATTTTCGAGAACAAATAAGATGAATAGAATACCTCATGATTTATTTTAATGAACAATTAAATGATAATTAAAAACTACTGATGAATGAATTAATTAATCAATGATCATTAAATAATTATATATAATTCTCACTTAATTTTTCTAGGAAAAGTAGAAACATCATATGGGTCATACCCAAATTTTATTTTTCTCTTAATTGATAGTTTATATGAGATTTATATGATGATAAACTTTATCATCAGTGGAATAAAATCAAACATCAATTGATGATTGAATACCAGAAACCAAGAGGTGGGATCATCACATATTATTTATAATTATTTTAACCAATTGAAAAATTACCATGAGATGAATTATTTAATCATTGATGGATTAGACAAAATATCTACATTACACCATCATTGCATTATAATAATCAAGATTATATTCCCACCATCGATGATCCATACATTTTCCATGAACCTTTAAATGTCATCATTGGAGTCTCTATGTGCAAGCACGGTAGATCTAGATACTTACATCATTCACCTTTGATCTCCCTGAAAATATTTTCATGGAAGGGTTATATTTGATCTCTCTAGGTTATAGAGTGGTGGTGAAGATGTATTTCTCTTCGTTCATTAGAGATTTCTTGGAGAGTTATTTCTCTAGGTTTTCAAAAAAAATCTCTCCATATTTTGTTGTGCACAAAAAAATGAAATGCAAAAAACATAATAAAATAATATAATTGGTTTTATATACCGCTGGGGTTAGAAAATAATAATTTCACAAGTTTAAATTTATTATTTACTTAATCCCTATATAAAATCATGTATATAAAAATATGAGTGTTATTATTATATCAAGGTATACACAAATCTAAAAAATTAAATTAATTATTTTTTATTTAATAATATTTAATACATATTATTTCTCACTAGACAATCAAATTCAGTCCACCATTCCTCTAAAATATTTATCTTTCCCCAAATAATTAGTATTTATTTATTAAAAAAATGTCATTTCACTATTCACCAATAAATAAATAAATAAATAATATACTCTCTAAATAGAAAATAAATATTTATTAAAAATTCATCTCACAAAATATTCCCTCGAATAAATGGTGACGGAATATATATGATCAAATGAACAAGAAAAATTATTTAACCATGTGTGATAATATTATTAATTGTACTTTTTAAGTAAAAAATATTATTATTATTTAATTGAAGTTCTGGATACACTTAGTGTGTGACCCTCTATACCACATTCTTAGTGGAATTTGGTAAAGTAGTATAATGTCAAAGGTTAGCATCTAGCTACATGCCAAGGAAATGATAGAGAATTATATTAATGATTCAATGACATGAAACCTCATATGAATTCTTACAATATAATATAATATCTTTATCATGATATCTCTAATCAAGAAGGTTACATGCTGGTGTCATCAACCTATGTTCTCTATGTATCTTTCATTGAATTTATATAAATTGAACTTACCTATATAACACCATGAACATGGATGTATTTGGGAGATATCATTTATATTATAGGTCCTTAGATGTCTAATTCTATTAAATAAAAGAAGGGGAAAATCCAATCTCACATTATTCATTAATGAAGTATTACTCATGATGCACCTAATGTATCCTACTTCTTCATGAACATATTTTATCACAATTTTCATTAACTAATAAAATTACATGAATCAAAATATCCATTATTAATAATAATAAATTTTAAGGACCAATATATGTATCCATAGATATGAACAACCAATGACACATATAAATGTGGATTTCCTATTGGTGGGTCTTGTTCTCATAATCTCTTACATTGGAAGTTACTAAGGGAATGCACCATGAGAAGGTTCTTAAATGTTATATGAGTCTCTACCCCTGATAAACTATATCAGTTTTTTCCCTCATATGATTTCCTTCATATATAGAAAATATATTTAGGATTACTATCATGGAATTTTTGTGTTCTCATCATTGTGGGGAATTGTTATGACCTTTCTGTGTGATAACAAATCTTATGAAATTATCACATGATATGTTACATATAATAATAATCATGATGTGATAAGAAGTTTATTATTATTGAAAATAATGAATACAAGAAATCATAAAGTACACAAAAGTTGATTCTTGGGAACTAACTCTAATAAACTCCCACTTTCACTAGATCCAACTACTAACAACCTTCAGTACAATTTCTCTCATTTGATACTCAGGATCCTACTGAGAAGATTCATTAGTCAATGGTTCCACCATTTTTTATTCTATAAAAACTCTACTTACTATAACTTCACCTCTCTGAGAAAAATCCATCAAGAAATGATACTTTTTATGTATATTCTTGTTCCAGTGGTGTTACCTTGACTCTTTTTCAAGAGTCGCCACTATAGTATTATCATAATAAATTGTGATAGGGTATTTACTTATAGATATCACATCAAGATTCTACATATTTTTTCCCAAAAAGATTATTTTAATACATTAGAAGATAATATATGCACCGAATCCACTGTATAATTGGTGACAACAGGCTGCATTGAACTCTTCCCGCTCATAACTACTCCCTTTAAATTTAAAACATATCTTGACTATGACATTGGATCATTTTAATCTATTTGAAAACTAGAATAAGTATAACACTTGATGAATAGATCCTCATATCCTCTATACAACATGAACTTATCCTTAGTTATTCTCATATACTTAATAATTTCCATAATAATATACCAATGTTATTCTCCAGGATTAGCATGTAATATTATTACAATGCTCAATGTCTAGGCAACATAAAATATTGTACATAACATGGAATATTTCATTGGTATTATCACTAAATTGTATGGGGTCCTATGCATTCTCTTTTTCTCCTATTATTTATAAGGACACATTTTCTTGGAAATATGTATACCATGTGACACTAGAACAAATCCCCTAATATATTTCTCCATAATAAATATCTTTAGTATTTATTCAATGTATGTACTTTGACTTAGTCCAATCATCCTCTAGGATCTATTAAAAATTATATTGATCCCTATAATGTATTCTTATTCACCAAATCCCTTCATGGAGAAACACTTATTTAGCTAGTCCTTTATAGAATATAAGACTAGTATTCTATTTCCAATAAGTAGTATGCCATTAATATATAATACTAGGATAATTACCACATTCCCACTAAATAGATTATAAATATATTGATAAAATTAATTAATAATAAAAACAAATTATTTTATATCTTCATCAAAAAAAATTCCCCTAACCTAGATGCTTGCTTCAATCCATAAATGTATCTTTGTTACTTGTATAGTCTATTAGCATCACCTGGAGTCACAAACCCTTTTGTTTGTGTCATATAGAAATATTCCTAAAGTTTCCTATTAAGGAATGTTTTTTTTGGTATCCATACTCCAAATTTCATTGTCATGGTATGTTTCTATAGAAATTATAATTCTGATGGATTTAAACATGGAAACTAGAGAAAAAAATTATTATCCAATTCCTTGATGTTGTTTAAACCCTTCATCCACTAGCCTTTATTTATAGGTACTTACTTTACCCACCATGTTAATTTTTCTCTTGAATACCCATTTCACCTAACGTACATTACATAAACTAGAATATTGAAAAAAATCCAAGCCTAGTTATGATATAAGGAAAACATTCCCAAATTCATGTATTCTTTCAATATTATGGATTTTCATATCTCTACTACCTATTTTTAGGATATATGTTCATTATTGTAAACTAATAATGTTTCACCATATTCGATGACTAGAAAACCATATATCTCTGGTTCTATTACCTCTCTAGTGCTCTAACACAATACTTGGGTTTTGGGAATAACTTCATCCATTGGGACCTATGTAATCTATTCTTGAACCAACTCTTGTGTGACATGATCATTAAATACACTGAAGTGAATATTTATCTCACTATCTTCCTTGAGGATGTGCTCTATCTTAAGAAAGATGGATTGTCTAGTGATGGTAACATTTTTTTAGAGGGTTTTATGGGTAGTATCCATTTGTTTCCTTTAGATACCCTACAAAGATGCACTTTGTGCCCTGGTGTTCTAGTTTATTTCTTTACAAGACAATAGAAAACACCTCACAACCCCATACATTTGTATGCAACAAAACGGGTTTCCTTCCACTTCATAGCTCTAAAGAAATTTTGTTTACTACTTTAGTTGATACTCATTTGATTGTGTATACCGCAATTTGTAATGCATATCCCCAAATGATAATATAATATCTGCATGACTCGTCATTGAACTGACATTTTCAAGAAAGGTATGTTTTCTCCTTTCATGAAAACTATTACACTATAGTGTGTAAAGTGGAGTGAGTTAAGATCGAATATGAAAATCCAATAAAAATTCAATAAACTATGGGTTAACATATTCACTACCTAAATATAATAAAATATTATTTATCTTATTTCCAAGTTGATTCTCTACTTAATTCTTGAGTTCTTTGAATTTCTCAAAGAAGTCATAATTATTCCTCATTAAGTATAAAAAGTCATATCTACTGAATTCATAAGTAAATGTTATGAAGTAAGAATATTAACCTATATATTTTACAATGAATGGCCCACACACATATGTGTGTTATAATCCTAGAATATCTAAGACCCATTCATCATTTCTACTTAAAGGTGGTTTTCTCATTTTTCCTTGTGAACAATAATTACATCTTTTAAGTGGTTTTAGATTAAAAGAATATAAATAACCATCTTGATAGAGTTTTTTCAAATGATTCTCATTTACATGAAAAATACAGTGATGTCATAGTTGGGTTTTATATTAGTCGTGTGAACATGATTCATTGTCAATTACCAATACTTGGTTTTCATAATATAATACATAAATATAATTATTTAAATGTGATATACCATAACATGTGTTTTCTTTATAAAGGAAAAGGCTATTATTTCAAAATTTGAAAATAAACCCATCTGTATCTAGGTAGGATATATAAATTATGTTCTTGGTAATAGTGATTACATAATAAGAATATCTTAAAACCAATATAATTCAGGTTGGAAATTAAGATTTATAGTCTCTAATGACTAGAGAATCCAACCTTGTACCTTTAGTAGCTCTCAAATCCAACTCTCCTCTGGAAATCTTTTGGAATCTACTTCGTTCCTACATTTGGATATATATGTGATCGCCATAAGATATATGTAATACCCAATGTGTAGATATTAAAATATTACACTTGATAACGATTGCACGTTTATCTTATCCTTTCTTCTAGGTGGAGTTCATCTTCTAGTGGCCTTTATTTCCACATAAAAAACATACTCATTCCATTTCCTTTCATTACCTATAGATCTTTCTATTCTTAGAAGGATAGTTCCCAATATATTTAGAATTTTTATGAGTTTTGGGCCTATTTTCCTTGTTATTACTTTTCTTATTTTCTATAAGAAGTTTGGGTTTATCAAGACCCATGACCTTTTCCACTTGGAAAATCATAGTAAGAAGTTATGAAAGACACTTCTAATTATTGATCATGTTATAATTAAAAATAAAAATAGATAAGGAGTTTGGTAGTGAAGAAAGTATGAGATCAATTTAAAAATAATCTATAAATTTAATCCCTAATATGTCTAAGCATTCAACATAGAAAATAAGATTGAATACATGAGTCCCATCTGGAATCGACTCTTTAATATTGGTTGTAAAAGTGAATTAGATATCTTGTACCTCTATTTCCTCTCCTTATCTTGATAGAGGTACTAAAGGTGAGACATCATGTTATATTCATCAATGTCCCCATGATTCTTTAGAATCTCATTATCAACGGATGATAGCATGAAACATTAACCATTTTTTGAATCATTCAAATGTTTTCCATGTATAAATAACTCTTCCTCACTGTCCTATATACCAGTTTCTTTAGGAATAGGTTCTTCCATAACATATAATTAAATTTCATGCAATAGGATAACGTTTAAGTGCCTCTGTCACTCTTGGAAATTTGTGTTAGTGATAATGTTATCCTTATCATGTATGGATCTTACTGATTTGTTTGGTGTTGTGATTTTTACCATTTCTGCAAATATGGTGAGTATAATTTTAGCACTTCATACAATAAAAGGTAGATAAATAAATATTATATAATATCCATTAATCTCCTTTTATTTTATTGAAACCCAATATCTTTCAACATTAGCGTTTTAATATCCTATTTATTGGACATTCAAGATACAAGGATCCATATTCCCCTTATCATCACCCAAACTTCGGTAGATCAATCAAATTAAAGGGTTTTATGTAGTCATTCCAAATTCCAACTACATTAACTCAAAGTTCCTTGATCATTTTAGTGGACTCCCCAATACTAAAATCCTAAAATTGGATTTCCTCAACCTTTTCCACTTAGATGCACCATGTCCTTCTTTGGAAGTCAACCCTTAATGTAAACTAATTCAAGTTAACCAAATACTTCATGTTATAATTCCTTGATAATTGAAATTGCCCCAAATTTTCTCAATCATACAGTTTGAATTATGGTTCGATTTTGACTTAAGTAGTGGAAGTCCATACCGACATAATATATATAATTGAGGTATTTTATCTTTATATGTAAATTTACAATTTTATTCTTATTACAGGATTTTTAATATTAAGTGGATTTACTTAAGTGATTAACTATGTCTTAGATAAATTTTACACATAATCTAATTTATTTTAGTTCCATATTTTATAATTTTTAATTCATTAATTCATGTGATAGTGACAAAACATCCACAATAAGATTAACCATGTACTTGATAGAAATAAAATAATAAATTGGTATGATTGTGAGATTTTACTAATGGTTAGTTTATCTAGAAAAAGATAAACTAATTATAAAACTAAAGAAAAAACCTTGAATGATGAAATGGTTTTTGTTATAGCTTTCCACCTTTCCACTTATGTATATATATTAGATTGGTTTCACCTAAACTCTAAACTCAAACCACCTCTACTAGCTTGGTATCTCTATCCATTATATATTCTTTTACTCACACATAGGTGAGGGTAACCAAAGTATTGGTTAAGGGGTTTGTATAATAGAAACAATGGGCTCACAGGCCCTTACATAATGAGAGGAGGGATGACACGTAGGCCATCAATTTAATTTAAAAATAAATTTAGATAAACCAATCACATGCAAAGGTCTAGTCTATTCTCATGATCATATGAATATATAAAATTAATTATGCATTTAATAAAATAGAATTCATTTCTAATCATTATTGTTTAAGATAAATCTTGATCAAATCAATTAATTATCTTATTTAATTAATCAATTCATTTATCTTAATTATAATCTAAATTTTCTTGAGATTCTCATCAATCCTAATTTTAAAAAATTAAATAAATTTATTTATAATTAACTTTTTACAAGAAATGTACCTTTTAGGTGACATTGTGAGTTCCCATCTGAACTTCCCAAAATTTAATATAATAATATATTGTTTACTCATGTGCCATGTGGAATACAAATCTTGACAAGTAATTTCATGTTGTCTAATATAAAATTAATGACCACACAAAACATGCGGTATTTATTTAGCATGTTATGTTTCAATGCACATATATTAATGATTGTATTACGACTTATAAACAATATGTAGTTTCAAACATTATGAAGAAATTAATTATACATTTAATATATAAATGAATAAATATAACTTGTTGCATGGAATGTAATATCAAATTAATTAGCACATAGAACATATGTTAATAAGCTTTAAGTGGTATAATAAATTAATTTTTAATTCTATGTAATTTGGTAATATACACAACATATATTTCCAACTACATGACATATATATTTCTCACCATCAATCTATGGCACATGCCTAGGGAATCGGTGTGTAATTTTAACATCCCGACCCAGGTCACCACTAAAACAGTAGCTGAACTGGTGGGTCACATAGCCTCAAGCACGCCTCCTAGTATTCCAAAGGTTTTCGACTAGCAGCGATGGCCTATGGAGGTGATAGTGGGGAGACTACACCCTTATATCAGAGTAGCACAGTGGTGTATCAAAAATAAATAATGAAAAATGGTGGAAGAAGTAATAAATGTAAGACAAAATAGTAGAAGAATATTATAAACTGAATATAAAATAATGGCCAATGAAAATATATAACAAATGCATGCATTTCTGGATGATGATACATAATATAAAATAGTAGACATACAGCAGGCCACAAGGTATAGTACAATAAAAAAAGTGAATATCCAAGGGTGATCTCTAAGAGCATCTTGAATCCAGCTCAGTCCTATACTCCAAACTCACATATATAAGATAACATCCACAAGAAATAATCCATGGTCTTGTGAACATGAAGTCTACTCAGGTACCCTAGTACAATGGAGGCCTGAGTAGGGTGTGAGATATAAATCCCAGTAGGTTACCACCCACGGTGTCTATAGTTGAATACATATTGTGAATATAAACAAAGCAGTGTGTAGGTAGAATTAATTAATATATAGTACTGAAATGACTAAGTAACAACCATCCCACATGGGTTCTTAAGGACACCTGGTGACTCTACCTACTTTGGATCATGGCCGGAATAAGTGATGTTTGAACAGTAACCATATATATTGATAATTATATTTATATATATATATATATATATATAGTTTCATTATATATATTTCATCCGCCTATATGAAACATTTATGAATAGATGTAAGTGGACATATACATGGAATACAACTTGCTAGATGAATCAGACATAACTCATTCATCCATAATTAGACTAAATGAGCCTATAAGCACAAGCAATAGGGTACATTCCATACATGTGAGACATCATGAAAAATGCACTAGATGGTGAGTGATCCATCATATCAACACTCTAAACAGGGAGTGTGTCACCTTATTCCAACATCATACAAAGTATCAATGGTGTGAGACACCATGATTCAACACCCGGTGTAAGGGAGCATGATTTTCCACCATTCTCAACAGATCCCTTACCATTGTCCCATATTCTATTTGAAGCATAATCATATAACATTAATAATAACTGGATCCATGAGTCATTACCACACATTCTATATATTTATTAAGAAATTATAAACAAGGACATTATATTTTTTATAATTTTAATTGTGTATGTATTTAAGCATTCACTAAACATTGTGGCATTTCAACCCTTTAAATTGCATTTAAATTAAACCATTTAATTAATTCAAGGCATTCAAACCATCCTGAAACATTTCATCCAATATAAAAAAGACATTAAATTTAAAACATTTAAAATAATCAAGGAAGAAAATATATCAGGTCAAGATATTCCACTTATATCAGACAACTCATTTTAAGAAACAACCATCATGAATAAACTATTTAAATTAACACATTACCTTGAATCTAACAAATCATGGTAATTCATTTATCAAGGTTCAAATAGGTACTTAGAAGGTACCATGGTCTAATTGGGAAATTACATAAATGGTCAATCCTATTTATTATGAAGGTCAAGCCCTTAAGAGGATATTGGTTCATTGATCATTCAGATAAGAGTGGTACAATTCATGCACATGGAAGGTGTAATGGTTCCATTTTACATTAATAGAATAAGGGAAATTCTATTTAAAATAATAGTAGAGGCCATATACCAAATATGACTCATGACTATCTTTGACATCAAGCATAGAGAAATACCAATTCAATAAGAAATGCCTGATTTATATCACTAATCAATACTTTTTATTTTACAAGATAGCACACCTCATTTCTAGGGTTTTTATTATAGAATTACGACATTGATCATCAAGAAATTCATTTAACATAATCAAGAATAAAATATAAAAGGCAAAACTCAATTTATATTAAAGAATAATTTTTTAACAACTACCAAACAATACCTATCAATTCATAAGGGTTCAAAATGGCACTAAGAAGGTTCCATTCTCTCTTGGAAAATTTCTTACTAGGGTAAATTTTGTTATAAATCAAATACGAATGCTTATAAGGTGCTCTAGAAATTTATTCATTTGATTAAGGAGGGGTATTTCAAGCTGTCACACCCATGGGGTGTCTATAATTGATGTTGATAACCTAAAAATACAAAAAAAAATCTCAACAGGAGTAATAAGATGTGCATAAACCATTTTAAGATGAAGAACTCGATTCTAAGGTGACACATGACAAAGGTCGGTATGCGACATAATATCACTATTTATTAATTGATCAAAAATCTGGGAAAATCTATGGACCACCAACCTCATGCTTAGTAAGTTTCACTCATCCAATATTGAGGTCTACTTTGGTCTACTTTGGAATAAATCAATGAAATAGAACTTTTACCTGAAAATTGGGTAAATGAGGTTGCACCTTGATAAATTTTTCAAGAGAACATTAAATGAAGAACGTTTCAAAATGAACAAAGAGATAACTAATGTGGATCCATAGAGACAAATGAAATTTTATTCAGATGAAGAACATAGGAGATATCATTAATCATAGGTTGGGATTAGAGGAGGAACCCCATGGTGCCAATAGGAGCCTCACGTGGTTGGAGAAGGATAAGAAAAGAATGAAAAAAGGAAAATTAAACCCATTAAAGGAAAAAGGGTAATTTCATCCCAAAAACTAGTTCGAATAGTTTGGATACACAGTTTGTCCAAACAATGCACTAACTATGTGGAACCCTCTTCCTAAGAAACCCACCTCACATGGTTTTGCGACACGGTTTACCTAACCGTGCACCAACTATTCGATGAATAATTCTTAGTTACTACCTACATGGAACTAAATATGTGTAATAGGTTCACAATTTAGGAAAACAATGTGTAGCTCATGCACTTTATATATTCTCACCTCTATTAGCCACAAGGTTTTTTGCTGGGGGCGCACAGTTTCAGACAAACCATGCACCCTATTCAGACCACCCAAACTTGATATTTCATATCATGGTGCTTATAAAACTCAATAGAGAACCCAAGAAACCCCTCAGGCCTTTACCCAAGTCTAAAAAACACTTATAAGTGTTCCAACTCTTGAAATTACAATCTGATTCTTGGTTTAAATAATAGACCATCTAGTAAATGAAAAAATTCAAATTCCCTTGGAATTTTACCCTGGATAAAAAACACGGTTCATTACAAACTTCTTACCTTATAACTACTTGCCCCTGCCAATCCTTTGGGAATAATTAAAATATCACTTGAACTATAAGGGTCATTAAGTCTCATTTAAATGGTCATGTTTCATTTCCAAATGTCCAACACACCTATAATAACTAGTTAGGCATATGGAACTTAAGTCATTGCAACCAGATCCAATGCTTTTTTTTCAAACGAAACACTAAAATAGATATTAATCAAGCCCTTTAGCTAGAGACACAATCATGTCACCATTTCTTTAATCATCTGGACAAATGGTGCTCCCCGCCTTTGGTTTTAACAAAAAAAGGGGCCAATTTTGATCCACGAAACCTCCACCATTAGAATTACCATATAAAGAATGCCCATAAGCATTATATTGATGCTCTTGGTGTGATTTTTAAATGGAAAAAATGTTGATTCTCCATCAAACTCATTATACTAGATCATACTAGATTTCCATGGAAACTTTGACAGACACATACTATACTCTTCTATACCTGATGACATTCTAGAAATTATTCTACCAACCATACACATCAAACAAGAAGGATAACAATCCAAGTCACTTCTGGAAACCATTCTCAAAAACACTTTAATTATTTGGTTAGTGTATAAAAAGCTAAACTGCAATGCATTCCTCCCCGGAATCTCACGTTTAACTTGATCACATTCATCAAAGCCCATACCCAACTTCTGGTGACGTTCCTTCATCAAACCATCAGCTGACCATTTAATCTACTCTGCCTTAGTATGAAAAAGGTTGAAAAAAAAATCTATCCCATTGGAATCATTACCTCTTTAACCATATCTGAGAAAAAAACATGTTCAGGATAACCTCAAAATCAATGTAATGGAGTTCAAGGAACTAACCAAATATAGTCTCTACTCCATGCTTACAAGAGAGAAATTGGTACAAATCCAAGACAAGTACATCAGAACATTGACTAAGCCTATAGAAGCATCCACCTGGTGGTAATATCATGGAATAATGGTTGGTGTCCAAGAGCCCATCCAAGGCATTCCTACATGAGAACCTAAATATCACTCAATACTAACCATGACTTTAAGAAAACCATGTATCCAGTATAAATCTCTGATAGAGATCACTTATCAAGCCTAAAAGATTTTAAGACATTAGTGTGGCATAATATTGGTGTTATCTTAGTATACTAAGAACGGTGTCAATAAAGGGGACATTATCATCACTAAGAAAAATTACACTAAGGGGGAACCAAGTAAACCAAAAGAAGAATAATCAAACTACTACTGGCTGACCTCTTGAAAGGAGTTCAGATTCACCTTTTGATACATTTCCATTAACTGATCACAAGTCTTCACCACCCAAGGCATCCCATGATTGGTTGATATAACCACCTAATTCTATAAAAAAATAATGGTTTTTTCATAGGTTTCATACATTGATAACCACGTCAACGACGTGCTGCCGAGAAAGAACCAATATATTGAACACTAGAACTGACTAAAAGCTCCCCATCATAGAAGTGTTCTTGTCACTAAATGAAGAGATAGACCAGCAACTCAGAAATCCACTAAATCATATTTACCATTGATGAACACATGATGATCTTCTAATCCATTCCCATGCATGCCATAACATTTGGCATAAAGTCCAAAACCACCCTAGTCAGCTTGTCAAAACACTCGATACTCTTGGAATTCATCTCGACCATTGGGATAAACTTGATTTCCTTTAATGACCAGGTCAATCTACGAAATAGATGACATGATAACGTACTCAACATCTCAAGGATCAATGATTTCCAAACTCAACTGGTTCGTTACAACATTTAGAAACTCAATGGGTACCACAAGTATTAACGCATACAACCCCTGAGTTTACAAGAGCAAGGTGGCACACCCTCGATACTATACATAGGTTGTCCTCCCTATGTATTCATGTATCAGGTGGATCATACAAGTGATTTAACCCAAATTTTTATTTCCTTATATGAGCATTAATTTGGATGAAGACACACCAATTCCTCCAATAATGAGAAAAGATATAGAGTCACACAACCTATGAAGCGGCTGACAATGCCCTAGGAATGTCTAACCCTCTGAAACAGAGCACTGCTTGATGCTCACCCAAATAACAAGGGTCAAAGATATCAGGACCACCCATCTGAAAAATGGTTTCATTTAGAGGATAAGATTCCTACTAGGGACAATGACACCCAAAAGGCACCAAACGTCAAAAAGGTCACAACATTTAGAAAGGTATTTAAGATCTAAGGGTGATACCAACCTCAGGCATTCCCCTAAAAAATCATAAGCACCAACCCTATAACTAGGTCAAATAAAAAATAAAGTCACTAGGAATATGCCTATTATTTAAGCCCTTGATGAAAAAGGGAAAGTCCTTTGGAAAATTATCATGTATATATTCCAAGGAAACTCAAAGATATGATTAAACTACCCTTACATGAAGGTTTAAATAAGGAAACCACTTAAGGTTCCATTTTATGTCATTAAATTAATTTAAATCCAACCTTTTACATTTAAAGGATTTTAAATAGAACATAAAGTGCCAATTATAAAATGAAATTTCTTTTTAAAATATAATGAGACTTACTAGGGTCCCATTAAACTAACTTGGGTTCATTGGAAACCAACCCAATAACAGTTTTTTAATTATTAGTGTCACTTTTACTGAGTTATATCACAAGAAACATGCCCCAACTAACCTAAAAGGGTCCATTTTTTCATTATATAAGGTTAAACAACCCATTTTATGTGAAAATAAATAGATTTTATATTTATAACCATTTAAAAATATATCATAGTCATATAAAATTGTTCGATTATATGGTTTGTCATTTCCAAAACATATAAAGTGTACATTCACTTTATAGACCATAGATTAGATCCCAATTAACCAAAACCAATTCACTTTAAAATTTTAAAATTTAGTAGTTATTTCATTTTATAAATATTTTCCAAACATGTATAAAGCTCAAGTGGTTTGAATATATGGGTTTCTTTTTCCCAATCATAAGGTTCCCATACACATTACAATTGAAAAATGGCTCTTGTTTAATCATAGCCACTAATTTCATCCCATGCCATAATTTACATATATCAAAATCAAAATGAATTATATTATCATAAGAAATAAACATAGAGAAACATGCTATATAAATCACCCAATAATGATTATAAGTAGGTATTCTAAAGGAAACAGAAGCATAGAATATCACTCAACCACCAAATTAAAATCAGTAAGTATCCTATAAATGAAACTACATGGCATGGAATATTCATTACATGTGAATATATATGTTCCTATAATGATGCATGTAATTATATATCCTTTCCATACTAATACAAGGGTAAAATATCATAAATTCTATAAATCAATAAGTAGTGGAAAGTACACCATTCAGTCAAGGTGAAATAATAATCAACTATAACTGAAAACAACACAAACATAAATCTCATCCATGGAAACTTGGAATCTACCTCGTACATGAGTTGAACACTATTAGGAATGACTACTTACCAAGCGCCAACACATTCCCAATATCCTATCTACAAAATCATGAAATATTAATATAAATAAAAAAACCTTTGCTACCACTTTGTAACATCCTGACACGGATCATCACTAAAATAGTAGTCGGTTCGGTGGGTTACATAGCCTAAAGTGAGCATCCTCATATGCCAAAGGATACTGAATATCAGTGAGGCTCTATAGAGGTGATAATGGTCAAACTATACCCTCATATCAGATTAGCAGAGAGGTGGGTCCGAAATAAATAATAAAAAATAGTGGAGGCAATAATAAATGTAATACAGTACAGTAGAAGAATAATGTAAAATGAATATAAAAGAATGTAAAACACCAATATACCAAAAATGAATGCATGTATTGATAATGATACATAATCTAAAATATCATATATACATTAGGACACAAGGTACATTACAGTACCAAAAATAAAGAAAATAATTTAAATCCCTAAGGGGAAACTCGATGAGAATCACGAGCTCCATCTTGATCCTATGATCCTAACTCCCATGTACAATCAAACATCCCCAAGATAGAATACATGGTCCTATAAACATAAGTTCAACTCAGTTACCTTAGTGAAATGATATCCCAAGAAGGGTGTGGGATATATATCTTAGTTGGTTACTAACCACAGTGTCTATAACTAAATCCATATTGTGAATATAAATAAATCAATGTGTAGGTAAAATGAATTAACAAGTAGTACTGAAATAATTAAGTAAAAATCAGTCTATTCAAGTTCATAAAGCACACCTGGCGGCTCTACTTTCTTCAGATCATTTCTGGAATAAGTGATGTTTGACCAGTAACTGTATATATACATATTAATAATTATATATATATATATAGTTTTGTTATATATTTTACATCCACCTATATGAATTGAGTACGTACAAACATAAGTTTCCATATACCAAGAATACTAGGTGTTGGCTAGACTTGATGTAACTTAGTTATCTATAACGAGTATAAACGAGCATATAAGATCAAGAAATAGGTTACATTCACTACATCTTAGTAGAGTGTTGGACATAATGCATGACACTTGGCATGGTGAGTGAGACATCATGTTAACACTCTAAATAGAGAGTGTGGTACCTCATCCCAATGTCCTATATCGTATTAATGGTAAAATATTCCATGAATCAACACTTGATATAAGGGAGCATGATTTGTTTCCATGCACAAAAAATCCCTTATCATCATCCCACAACCCATTTGAGGCATAATCCTGTAACATTAATAATAACCGGATCCATGAGGAATTACCACTCATTCTCTAAATTTATTAATCCATTATAAACAGGGGTGATATATTTATTACAATTAGAATTAAGAATGTACTTAAGCTTGCACAAAATGGTGTTCCCCTTCCAACCTTTACATTTCATTTCAATTAAACCATTTAATACATTCAAGGAGTGAAAAACATTGTAAAATATTCCATTCAATATAAACAATACGAAACATTTAAAACATTTAAAATAATCAAGGAAGGAAATCAATCATGTCAACCCATTTCATTTATATCAGACAACTCATTTTAAGAAACAACTATCATAAATAAACTACTTAAATTAACACATTTCCTTGAATATAACAATGCATGGAAATTAATTTATCAAGGTTCAAAGAGGTACTTAGAAGTTACCATGGTATAATTAGGAAATTACCTACATGGGAAATCCCATTTATTAAGAATGTCAATCCCTTAGGACGATCTTGGTTCATTGATCATTTAGATACGTGTGGGATAATTCATGCACGTAGAAGGTGAAATGGTTCCTTTTAAAATTTATAGGGAAATTCTTTTTAAAATAATAGGAGAGTCCATGTACCAAACATGCCTTGTTACTAACATTGACATCAAGCATAGAGAAATTCCAATGAAACAAGATAAGCATGATTTATATCACTAATCAATACTTTTTAGTTTAGTCGATAGTGTACCTCATTCAAGGGGTTTTATTATAAAATCATGACATTTATCATTAAGAAATTAATTTAGAATAATCAAGAATCAAATATAAGAGTCAAAACATAATTTATATTAAAGAATCATTTTAGAACAACTACCAAACAAGGAAAATGAATTCATAAGGGTTAAAAATGGAACTTAGAAGGTTCCATTCTATCTTGGCCAATTCCTATAAGGAAAAAATCAATTATTAATCTATGTTGAATGATTAGAAGGAATTATATGAATTTATTAATTTAATTAAAAGGTGGAATTTCTATTTGGAACACCCACATGGTGTCTGTAAATGAGATTGACGCCATAAAACTACTAAACAAAGATCAATAGGAGTAATAAGTGGTTCCTAAACCATTTTAAAATGAATAACTAAATTTTAAGGTGACACATTGAAAAGGTAGGCACGAATCACAATGTCCCTATTTATAAATCGATATAAAATTTAGGAAAAATTCATATACCACCTACCTCATGCTTAAGACGTTCAACATGCCCAATATCAAGGTCTGATTTAGTTTGGTTCGGAACAAATTGATGAAATAGACATTTTTTCTAAAAATAAGGCAAATAATATTGCACCTTGATAAATTTTTCGAGAGAATGTTAAAAAAATAAATTTTCAAAAGGAATCGGTAGCTTACCGATTTGGATCCATATAAACTGACGGAATTTAATTTAGATGAAGGATGGAGGAGATATCATGAATCCTAGGTTAGTCCTGGAGTAGGAACCCCATGATACTAAGAATAGCCTAACATGGCTGGAAAAGGAGAATAAAAGAAACAAAAAAAAGAAACTTAAAATCATTAAGGTCAAAAGGGAAATTTCACCCTAAAATGGTTTGCATAGTTTGGTCCCATGGTTTGGCCAAACTGTGCACCATCTATGTGACACCCTCTGCCTAAGAAACCCACCTTGCATGGTTGTTCTGCACATTTTTCCTAACCATGCAACAACCATGTGATTAATAGTTCTTATGCACAATATAAGTGGAACTAATCATGTGGGATGGGCTCGCAGTTTGGAAAAACTATGTACAACTTGTCCACTTCACATTTTCTCACCTCCATAAGCCACAAAATTTTCTACTGGGGGTTGTACCATTTTAGATAAATTGGGTTCCCTGTTCATACAACCCAAACTTGAGATTTCGGACCCCGGTGCTCCCAAAACTCAACAGAGCACCAAAGAAACCCCACAGTCCATTATCCAGGTCTAAAAAACACTTATAAGTGTTCCAACTCTCAGAATTATGTTCTGAAGATCAATTTAAAGAACATCCCATCCAGTAAAACACCAAAATTAAAATTACCATATAATTTTAACCTGTCTCAAACACATGGGTAGTTACATTAATCATTCCATGAAAATAATAGAGTACATGGTGTCTAAATGCGCAACATGATGTGTGGTATCTGACTTACATGGACACAAATCATGTAAGTCATGTAAGAGAATATATGGAATGTCATTGACTAATGTAATAAATGGTATGAATAGATGTTTAATGGCTTGTAGTCTGAATGATCATGCGTTATCCTAGCCCAATCAATATACATTGTATTTAAATACTCAACATGTGTAATAAATTCACATGGATTGAAATAATTCTAAATTAATTCATTGTGTATTGAACATGGGTACACATCAGCTTCCAATATGCCACATGGCATGTACTCTTATGTTAACCAAACAGAATACTCAACACCTCTAGATGAGTTTTTAGAATGTATTTAATTCATAAAATCAATCAATTTGAATATATTATTTATAATAAAGATGAAGAAGAGTAAATATCGGGATTCAAATTAAATATTTATTAAAGTGGGATGGAATACTAATGATAAATGTGTAAATTAATCAACATTATTTAAATAATTATAAATAATTATACTACCACTTTGATACCAAAAGTGAGGGGAATCAAGAGATTTATCCAACCTTGGTGTTTCCTCGAAGGTCTTTTTCATGCAGGAGGTGGCTGACAGGCTGGGCAAGATGCACACTCGCTCCATCAGCCGCAAATCTGGTATTGTGTCTAAGGATTCATGTCTTCATTTTGAGAGGGAGTGGGATGTTTCAGAAGGTATTTTTGAGGATGATTTTTGGGTGTAACTTTTTGTGTGTTTGATATTTATAAGGTTCTCACTCAACAAAAAAGTAAAATATGAAAATTTAAAAATATTTGCGAGGAACATCATGATCAAAAAAAATTGTATCAAAAATTAATTTATGGTTGAATGTCATAATAAATATATAGGATCATTGTATATTATTTATAATTAATTTAAACAATTAAAAAATTACCTTATGATGACTTTTTTCTTCATTGATATATATATAAACGTATCTACATTATACCTTCGTTGTTTTTTAGGAATCAATAATATATCCCCTCTATTAGTGATCCACACTTATTCCCAAAACCTCTAAATGTCACCATAAGAATCTATAGATCTATAAACTTTCATCATTTTCCTTTGATTTCCCCAATATTCATTACAAGGTACGGTTCTCTTAGATCTCTCTAGAATTTAGAGTGGTGTTAGATGAGGATTACTCTCCATTATTGAGAGCATTCTTGGAGAGAGAGATTTCTTAGGATTCAACAGAATTCTCTCCATATGTCATTGTGTATAAAAAATGAAATGGAATCAACTTAAGAGAATAATATAATTTTTTTATATACAGGAAGGGTTAGAAAATAATAATTACACTAGCGTACCTTTATTATTTATTTAATACCTATAGAACCCCATGTCTATAATAATAATATTATTATTATTATATCTTTACATGTGCAAAGCTAGAAAATTAAATTAAATATTATCAAATTAAATAATATTTAATATATATAATTTCTCACCAGACAGTTAAATTCGGTTCTTCATTCCTCCAAAATATTGATCAAGCCTTGAATAATGACTATTAATTTATAAAATAGATATCACTACATTATTCACTAATAAATAAATAAGTATTGTATTCACTAAATAGAAAATAAATATTTATTAAATATTTTGAAACCAAAATATTCTATCAAATAACTAGTGATAGAATATATGTGATCAAACAAACATGAATAATTATTAAACCATGTGTGGAGGTAATATTTACTCAACTTGTTAAATAATAAATAGTATTATTATTTAACTCAAGTTCTTGATTCACTTAGTGTGTGACCCTATGGGCCTCTTTCATGGTGACATTAGGTGAAGCAACCCAATTTCCAAGGTTAGCAACTAAAAAAATGCCAAAGCACCCACAGAGAAAGAAGCTAATTTCATAATGAAATTAAAACTCATAAAAATAATTTCCATGTAATATAGTCCCTTTATCATAGTATCTCTAATCAATAAAGTTTCATGATGGTGTCATTAACCTATGTACTCTATTTCTCTTTATATTACTTTCTAGAAATTAAACTTACAAAAAGAACACCATGGACATTGATTTATTTAGGAAATATCTTTCCTATCAAAGGTATTAATATATAAACATCCATTAAAGAACATAAGGGATAAATACTTTATCGCATTATTTATTAATGAAGTATTACTTGTAAAGCACCAAATGTATCCTATATCATCGTGAACATCTATCGTCATGGTTTTCATTAATTCATAAAAGTACATGACTAATAAAATTCATTATTAAAATTAAGTCTAAAGACCAATACACACATACAAAGATGGGAATATCTAATAACACATAAAAATGTGGATTTCCTACTAGAATTCCTTGTTCTAGTAATCTTCTACACTGAAAATTATCAAGGGAATACACCATGAGAAGGTTCCCTAAATTACTATGAGTCTCCACCCCTGATAGACTATATCATTTTTTTTCCCTAAAATAATTTCTTCCAACTATAGAACATATATTTAAGAATAAAGTTATGTCACTTCTAGGTTATCATTATAGTAGGGAACTTCTATTACCTTTTAGAGTGATAGCTACTCTTTGAACATTATCACATACTATGTTACACAAGAGAAAAATAATAGTGTGATTAGGCGTTTATTAATATTAAAAACTATGAATATAGGTCATCATAAAGTATATATAAGTTGGTTATAGGGAACCAACCCCAAAAAACTCCCAATTTCACTAGATCCAACTACTAACAACCTTTAGTCTACTAGCTCCCACATGATACTCATGCTCCTACTGAGATAATTTTTTATTCAAGGGTTCCACCACGTTTTTTTCATGGAAAATATTATTACTTTAAATTCACTCCTCAGAGAAAATATCTCAAGAGATGATACTTTCAGAGTATGTGTTTTTTATTTTAGTGTGAATTTGGATTTTTTCAAGATCCACCACTATAGTATTATCACAATATAATGTGATAGGTTATTTACTTATAGGTTCCTCATCAAGAACCTAGAAAAAAGTTCATATCCAAATGGATTATTTGGCTACATCATAATCCTCTATATACTCAAACTATTCTATAGAATCAATGAAAAATGGATTCTTGGAAAAACTCCATATCATAGCACCTTCATTGATACTAAAAACACATCTATAATAAAACTTCATATCATTCTGTTTTGTTTGAAAACTAGCATCATTATAACCCCTAATGACCATCTACTTATCTCCTTCATACACCAGGAAAATATCCTTAGTTATTCTTATATATTTAAGGATGGACTTAACAACAGACAAATGTTGTTCACCTAGATTGTCTTGATATATTATTATCATTATCTATAAATTGGAAACCTAAAGTGTAGTGTATAACATGGCATACATGATTTGTATTATCACTGAAGTGAATGAGATACTACTCATCACTCTTTTCCCCTATTATTTTTTAGGACACATTTTCTAGTAAAGTTGTATACCATGTATCATTGGAACCAATATCCTCCTGGATTGTTCCATACTAAATATCTTTAGTATATGTTCAATTTATATACCTTGACTTAGTCCAAGAAACCTATTCTATCTATCACTAATGATCTTTATCCCTATAATGTATAATGATTCGGCTAAATCCTTAATAGGGAAAATTTTATTTAACCAGCCCTTAACAGACTATAAGATTTCTATGAAATTTATAATAAATAATATATCATAAAAATATTCTACTAGGATAATGAACACATTCACACTAAATCTCTAGTAATCACATGTCTCATATCCATTATTTATGAAAGCAAATTCTTTCATATCTTTATCGAATTGAATGTTCTATCTCTTATATGGTTTATTAAATCCATAAATGGATCTTTAAAACTTGAATGTTCTCTTGAAATAACATGGAATCACAAACCCTTATGGTTCTGTCATATAGATATCTTTATAAAGTTTCCTATAAAGGAAAATAGGTTTGACTTCCATCTACAAAATTTCAGAGTCACGGTAAGCTTCTATAGTAAGTAGAATTCTGATTGATTTAAACATAAAAACTAGAGATAAATTATTCTCTTAGTCAACTCATTATTTTTTTTAAATCCTTTATCCACTAGACTATATTTATAGGTACTTACATTACCCTACATGTCTAATTTTCTCTTGAATACCCATTTTCACCCAACATGATTTTCATCAACCGGTGGATCTACCAGAATTCAAACATGGTTCTGATATATATAATCCATTTCATAATTCATGGATTCTTTCCATCTTCTATATTCTGAGCTCTCTACTACCTCTTTATATGACAAAGGTTTGTTATTTTAAACCAATAATTTTTCACCAAATTTTATGACTATAAAACCATATCTATCTAGTTCTGTTAACTCTATAGTGCATCAATGTAGTACTTGTGTTTCAGGAAAAACCTATTCTATGTGTACCTATGGAATCTGTTCATGTACTGACTATTGTTCATCTTGATTGTAAATTTCATCAAAGTCAATATTCCTCCCACTAACCTCTTTTATGATGTTCTTCCTCTCAAGAAATTCATATTTTATAGTGATAGTCACTTTCTTTTCTGAGGATTTTTATAGGTAATATCACTTTTTTCCTTAGGATACCCTATAAAGAAACACTTTGTGCCCCAATATGCTAGTTTATTTCCTTATAAGTCCTTGAAAACACCTCACAACCTCATACACGTATATGGGACAAAACAAGTTTCTTTCCACTCCATATCTTAGAGGGAATTCTCTATATTGCTTTACTTAGCGCTCAATTTAGTGTTTATGCCACAGTTTGTAATGCATATCCTCAAAAGGTTGATGGATGATCTGTATGAATCTTCATTTAACTTACCATTTATAGAAAGGTATGGTTCCTCCTTTAAATAACACCATTACACTATATTGTGTAAGGTGTAGTGAGTTGAGAGAGAATCCCAAAACTCTCATAGAAATATGATAAACTATTGGTTAAGATATTCACTACCTCAATCTGATCTAAGATTCATTATCTTATTTCGAAGATGATTATCTACTTCATTCTTGAATCATTTTAATTTATAAAATGACTCAAACTTATACCTCATCAAGTAGAAATATCCATGTTTACTCAAGCCATTAGTAAAATTTATGATGTGAGAACACCCACCTCAAGATTCTACTTGAAATGGTCCAAACATATTAGTGTGTTCCAATCCTAGAAGCTTTATGGTCCTTTCACCATCTCCACATAATGGTGGTTTGGTAATTTTTTCCTATAATAAATCATGACATATTTCATTTGGTTTATCTCAAGAGAGTCTAAAACCATCTTGATAGATCTTTTTCAGATGGTTCTAGTTTTCATGACCAAGATGGTGATGCCCTAGATGAGTGTAATATAAGTCATTAAAACATAATTCTTTATCAATTGACAATACTTTTATTTCATAATTTAATACATAAATACCATTATTTAAATATTCCATACCATAAAAAATGTTGTCATTATAAAATAAATAACTTTTATTTAAAATTTTAAAAATAAAACCATTTTTATCTAGGTAGGATACAAAAATTATTTACTTGGTAAAAATCAATACATAATAAAAATCTCTTAAAACCAAGATCATTAATATTGGAAATTATAATATGTAGTCTCTAATGGATATAGAAGCTATCCTCACACCATTAGCGGCTTATAAATCCACCTATCTTATGGAAATTTTTCAAATCTACTTGTTTCCAACATTTAGATACAGATGTGAGAACAAAAAACTATATCTAATACCCAATGTGTAGATATTTAAATATCACACTCAATAAAAAATGTATCTTTATCTTCCCCATGCTTCTGGGTGTATTTCCTCTTTGAGTTTCCTTTCTTTCCATATGAAAAAACATACTAATTATTTTTCATTGACATTCCACTAAATTTTCCTCTTCTTTGAAGGATGGTGCTTGACAAATTTAGACTTGTTATGAATCTCAGGACCCTTATTTATGTTCTTACTTTTCATATTCATGATAAGGACTATGGTTTTATCACAACCCATGTCCTTGTCCACATGGTGAGTTAGAGTAAGAAGTTCCACAAGACTCTTATCATTATTTATCATGTTATAATTAAAAATAAAAATATATAGGGGCTTTAGTAGAGAAGAAAGTATGGGATTTGTGTGAAAATCATATATTAATTTAGTCATTAAGATGTTTAATAATTTTATATAGATAATAATATTGTATACTTGAGGCCTAGGTGGTGCCTCCTCTCTAAGCATAATTTAAACTGAGCATTGCAGATCTCACATCTCTCCTATCTCACCTTCTTTTGATTGAGATCCTGAAGGTAAGACATCATGATATATGCATCCATGTCCTCATGTTTCTTTAGAATATCATTGGACATGGATGATAGTATTAATCATTGAAGAATTGTGGCATAATTTAAGTGTTTATTATATAGTGTAAACTCTTTCTCACTATCCTCTTTATCTAGAACATCAAGAATAGGGTCTTCTAGCACAAAACATTTCCTTTTAGGGTGTTGGATAATGTGTAAGCACCTTTAACACTTTTTTAAATTTGTAATAGTGAGAAGGTTTTTTTTTCTCATGTATAGATCACAATGATATGTTTAAAATAATTTTTATTTTTGTTTCTTTGAATATGATGAGTATAATTTCATAACTTTATCTCATAAAAGGTATATAAAAAAATATTATATTATATTCATTAATTTCCCATTATTTTATCAAAACCCAATATCCCTCACCATTGGATTTGGAATATCTAATTTCTTTGAAATTCTAGTGTAAATTATCAATTTTCCCCTAATCATTTCCCAATATTTGGATGATCAATCAATTAGAAGGGTTTTAGGTAGGCATTTCAAATACCAACTACATTAAACCATAGTTTCTTGGTCTGTTGAGTGGACTCCCCATTCCTAAAATCCTTAAATTGGATTTCCTCAACCTTTTACTATTAGTTACATCAAGTCCTACATTGATAGTCAATCCTTTATGTAAACTAAATTAACTCAACCAAAAACATAATGTTAGAATTCCCTGATAATTGAAAGCACCCAAACTTTGGTCAGTCAAGCACTGTGAACTATGGTTCGATTTTAAATTAAGTAGTGGAAGTATATACTAACTTTATATATATATATATATATATAATTAAGGTATTGTGTCTTTATATGTTAATTTTATGTTTTTTCTTCATTACATGCATGTTAATGTTAAGTGGATTTAATTAAGTGATTAACCTTTTCATGGATAAAGTTTAAACATAATCCAATTTATTTTAGTTCTATCTTGAATTCTTGTTAATTAAATAATTCATGTGATCAGGATTAACCATCCATAATGAAATTAACCATGCACTATATACAAATAAAATAATAAAGTTGTAGTATCATGAGATTTTACTAATGGTTAGTTTATTTGGAGGATGATAAACTAATCTTCGATCATGGAGAAAAATATTTGAAACATGAAATGGTTTGTGTTATATCTTTCCACCTATCCACCTATGTATCTCTCTTGTATTGGTTTCATCTCGGCTCCAAACTTAAACCACCTCCTTCAGTTTGGAGATCTATCTATTAAATATGAATTTACTCAAATGTAGGTGACGGTAATGAAAGGATTAGTTAATGGGTTTACATAAATGAAATCATGGGCTCATAGGCACCAAAATAATGTGATGATGGATGTCATGCAAGCCATCAATTTAGTTTAATAATAAATTAAAAAACAAATCATATACAAAGTTTTAGTCTACTCTCATGATAATCTACATACATATAGCGAATTATGAATTTAATAAAATAGAATTAAATTTTAATTATTCTTATTTAAGATAATTTATTCTCAAATCAATTAATTATCTTATTTAATAAATCATTTATTTTATCTTAATCCTCATATAAATGTTCTTGAGGTTCCCATCCATCATAATTTTAAAGAAATTAAATAAATTTGTTTAAAATTAACTTGGTAAAAAAGTGCACCTTAGAGGTAACATGGTGAGTACCCGTTTGAACTACCCAATGTGTATTATATTCATATACTATTTACTCACATGACATGTGGAATACACATCTTAACATGTATTTCATGCCATGTACTATCAAATTAATGACCACATGAAACACATGGTATTTATGTAGCATGTTATTTTCAATGTTCATAGAGTAATTATTATATTATAACTTATAAACAGTATGTAGTTTTTAACAATATGTAGAAAATAATTATCCAGTTAATATATATTTATAAAAAACTTGTTACATAGTGTGTATTATAAAATCTATGAGAATATATAACACATATTGATATGTTTTAATAATTATAATAAATTAATTTTTAATTCTTTATAATTTGGTAATATACATAGTGTGTAAAATCTTGGAACACGGTGTGTATATTTCTCACCATCTATATATTTCATAATACTAGGGACCCGGCGTGTAATAATTCCATGAAAATAATGTATTATAGTTCATGTATATTGGAACATGGTGTGTGTTCTCTGAGTTAAATGGTAACCAATCATGTAAGTCGTGTAATATAATACACAGACTCTCTTTGACTAATAGACTACACATCATTTACAGATGTTACAGACCATGTAATCTGGATAACCATGTGTTATCCTGGTCCAATCAAGACATTGTGTATTTAAACACATGTCGCATGTAACAAAAACACATTGCTCGAATTAATTCCAAATTAATTATTAGTGAATTTAATACAGGTACATGGCATGTACCAATGGGCTACATGGTGTGTACTCTTATGTTAACTAGATAGAATCCTCATCATAGTTCATAAAATTCATTTCATTTATAAAATCAATCAATTTTATTGTATTTGTGATAACAAAGAGTAAAAAGAGAAGATCTTGTTATTTAGATTAAAGATTGATTACATTGGAATTGAAAACTAATGTTAAATTCATAAATCAATCAATGATATTTAAATAATTATGAATAATTATATGACCCACTCTGATGCCACTTTATGGTTTTAGGAAAAGATTGAGTGCCAAATAAGGCATTCCCAACATGTATTTTTATCATAGTCAATTATTAATCTGAGATTACATTACAATAAACTCCATGATCAATATAATTGAATCAAATATTAATTATAAATTGAATTCCATAACCAATATGTGGGATCATCGCATATTATTTATAATTAATTTTAAAAAATTAAATAATTTTCATTGGACAAAATATTTCCTCATTGATGGAACTCAAAACATCTATATATCATATCATCATTTTTTTAAGAATTAATAGTATATTCCCTACAGAAATGATCCACACATGTTCCATCAACCTCTGAATGGCATCATAGGAATCTATTGGTGTTGGTGTGGTATATCCTGATGCTTGTATCTTTCACCTTTGATCACCGCAAGAATTTATTCAAGGAAATGTTCTCTTTGATCTCTTTAAACTTGAGAGTGGTGTTGAATGAGGATTTTTCACAAACCATCCTAGGTACCGTCATAACCCGATAACTGATCTGACTCTGACATAGCCCGAAGGGAGTTCCCGATCCCCATGGGTTAGCGACTAGCACCTGGCATCATACAACATACAAGTGGGAACTATTTTTCTACAAGAATAAAGAACCAAAAGAAAACAAGGCAGTATGAATAACAATAGAATCTCCACTAGGATTGAAGTACCAGAATACATTAAGGAATAAAAATCCCAAAACATTACAACCTAAGTATGAAAATAAGGAAATACAACCCAAGTCGCAGAGGACAAAAATCACCAGGACTGAAGGTCAATAGCTGGATCCACCTCCAAGTGATCCTCTCCCCATGCTCAAACCTAGAGGAAGGAATTATACAAACACCCAAAGTCAAAATTAGGGTGTGAGATAAAAATCCCAGTAGGGTCTCACCAAGGATTCCATAACAAGTGCCAATAATAGATTAACCAAGAAAGTTCTTTCAATTTTAAAAGATAAACATGTTTGACATTTTAAATCATCATTAAACAAATCATGCTATATAATTCAAATGATGGAAATAAATATTTATGAAATGATTTTTACAAATGATGGAATATTTCTAAAATAATGGATTAATTACAAATAGTTACATAAAATAGTTTATGTAAATTCATATGGCATGTAATGCAGTTTAAAACATTGGCATGCATTTATATTTCAAATATAAATAACAAGAGAGCAATATGGTCATCTGCCAAATAGGTATGATAATATTCCTAGCTACAGGACTCCATACTCTCTAAGTGAACTCAGCACAATGTATACACACATGTCCTAATGACACTGACCAAAGGAGACTCATCACCAACCCGTTAGGGATGTGACCCGCTGCATGTATGTTTTAGAATGTTATAATAGCGTAGAGTGTGTCCACATAACTCACTAACTACCTGAGGCTTGCATGTGCTCTTACATAATCAATTAAGGACAATTTATTTCAAGACTGCTTAAAAATACAATTGAATTTCATTCTTTCATTTCCATGACAATTTTCCATTTAAAACCAAAACAGGTTTTAATAAAAAAAGCATGCCTCTTTTTAAGATAAAACCAATGGGTTTTATCAAACCTTTTTAATCTATGTTCCCAATTTTTAAATCCATTCAAAACCAACTCCATCATTTCACAATTCGTTCGCATAATTAAATTCAACAATTTAATTGAAAAAATTTCTGTCAAATCCATAATATAAATTAAACAATTTAAATCATCAATTGAAATAAATTAAACAATTCGAGGTTCATCGTTTTTTTGGCTAATCAGGATGGAACCCCCTACCTCAAGGTCGTCGATGTGAGAGGCAAAGATAAACCACCCTATGTGGTTCAATATGCCTCCACATGACCTTAATATCATAAGCATTGACACACCAATGGTCAGAGTTTGTCAAGAGTTCCTAGAACCAAAACATCTATTTTATTTCACAAGGAATAAAAATATTACATGCGGTTACATTTTCTCTCTCCGGGATAATCTATGGATTATAGTTTTATGTTAACGCATGCAATCACAATAAATATCTGTAAGAATAATTATAAACTTCCTTCGATAATTATATCCCTCTATTTTATTTCACAAGGAAATAACATATTACATACGATTACATTTTATCTATCTTGGATAATCTTTGGATTATCATTTTATGTCAACGCATGTGTTTGAAAATATACATCAATATTTCATGAAATTATATGTTCATAAAATTATCCTTAACTTCCAAAATTATTTATCAAAAAATATATATATCTATCTATATATATAAATATTTTGATAATTCGTTATCTTTTGATAATGCAAATAATTATTTCTTGATAATTTTAAACAACTATACATTCAATATCTTGATAATTATTTGCGATTATCCTTTCTTTCAACAAGATTATATTCTAAAAATAAATTATTGACGTAATTATTGTTTGATAATTATTTACAATTATATTTTCAATAATTTAATAAAATTATCATTTAATACTTCCTTGTAATTGTTATTGGATAAGACATAATTAGTCTTTTATAATTTCATTTAATAATTTATCATTCGATAATCCCACATGATTATCCTTAGATAAATTATTGTAATTATATTTAAATGATTTTTCACTATTATCATATGATAATTTGTATAAAATTATCTTCAATAATCTCTTGAAATTTTATTTTGATAATTGTTTATAGAATTTATTTCTATTATTTGGGTTCTATCAAGTGATAAATCAATTTTTGATAATTCTCATTGAATGGTTTGGGTAATTATCATTTGATAATTCTTTACCTATCATCCAATAATTCGTACAACTAAACATTGTTAATATGATGAAGAATTATTCATTGATGATTTAGGTTTCATTATTTAACAATGACTTTTTTTTTAATTTACATCTTATCTATTTTAAATAATTGTTTTGAAACATGAATAAGAAAAATAAATAAATAAAATGAAAAAGAGGAAGAAACCTATGGGAAGAGGTTTTCAACGGTGCCCCCCCCCCCAAACCCTCCCTGTACACTTCACCCTTGGACAAGAAAACCGAAAGGACACAACAATATAAGGGAAACGGTTTTCTTGCGCTCATCGGTGGGATTTCAAGGGAGAGTAGTAGAATAATAAAAGAACCCTAAGTACCTATGGGGATTTCCAAAATGGAAAAATTAAATACTTGTTTTTTATTCATTATTCAATCTGAAATTGAATGCGGAGTGATTTATTTTACCCAAAAACGGATTTGAAGGGTTTTTTGGGTTAAACAGACTTCAAATATGAGTTTTTATAACCTTCCATGTGATAATAATGGTGGAACATAAAAACTTGAAGAGGGTAAATAGTACACAATTCTATAAAAACATATTATTAAATCAATAAAAATATTCATTTAACTTTAAAAAAAATAACATCAAATGTCTATTGCATGTGAATTTTATGGCTTGAATAAAGTAAACACTCCATTCTGGACACAACGGTAGTCTCGTATTTCTCATAGGATGCACCATTTTAAAGATATTAATGATTTATTAATTAAAACATGGAATAAATAAATAAGTAAAAAAAGGTTTTGTTTTTGCGAGAGAGTCATCCAAATACCCGATGCTAAAAAATGTTATACCCCATTTAGGGTAAACACATCATTCTGGACCCATCAGTGGTCTCAGATTTCCCATACAACGCACCTTTTGGGAGATATTTAATTATTTTTAATAAATAATATATTAAATATTATTTAAAAACTTTATCTCATGAGTGAGGCATCCAAAAGTCTGGCGCCTTTGAATGTTATACCCCTTCTAAGGTAAACACCATATTTTAGACAAAACAGTGGTCTCAAATTTCTCATACAATAGACCTTTTTTGAGTTACTCAATTATTTTGAATCAATTGCTCATGCTTAAAATAATATATTTAATATTTTTATTTCGTCCTCTTCGAGGCTTTGTAGACCTCAAAAACTCATACTTAAATAGTGTTTAACATATAAAATATTTAATTGAATATTCCAGATTATTAATTGGGTGTTTTACCATTCTATGACATGTTTAACAAAAACACAAATTTTTACTGATAAACTATTTTTTCCCAATTAACATAATAATAATTTAACATAAGAAAGTTTAGGAATACCTGAAACAGTAACGGGATGTTATAGGATCACTCTCCTTTCTTAATATACTTCTTAGAGAGGGAGCTCTCTAGTGCTTCGAGATAATTCCCTCGGAATGATGTTGTGCACAATAAAATGAAATTACATATTTTTAGAAAATAATATTATTTGTTTTATGTAATCCTAGGTGTAAAAAATAATAATTGCACAAGTTCCCCTTTATTATTTCTTTAATGCATGTGGAACCCCATGTCTATAATAATAATATTATTATTATTATATCTTGACATGTGCAAAGCTAGAGAATTAAATTAAATATTATTTATTTAAATAATATTTATTATTTATTATTTCTCATTGTTTAATTAAACTTGGTTTGTCATTTCTCTAAAATATGTATTGGGACTTGAATAATTAAAATTTATTTCTTAAATAAATATCACTACATTATTAAATAAAAAATAAATAAATATTACATTCACTAAAAAGAAAATAAATCCTTATTAAATATTCTTCTCATAAAATATTCTCTCAAATAATTGGTGACAGGACATATGTGATTAACCAAACATGGATAATTATTAAACCACATCCAGGATACTATTTATTCAAATTTTTAAATATTAAATAATATTATTATTTAACTAATGTTTTGAATATACTTAGTTTGTATCCCTCTGGGTCTCTTTCTCAATGGCATTAGGTGAAGTAACCCAAAGTCCAAAGTTTGCATCTAAAAATACATTAATTCACCCATATAGAAATAATTTGATGTCACAGTGACATAAAACCTTGTATGAATGCTTACCGTGTAGTATAATCCCTTTATTGTGGTATCTCTAATCAAGTAGGTTTCATATCGGTGTCATCAAACTATATTATTGATGTGTCTTTATTTTACTTTCTGTTAATTGAACTTTCATATAGAGTACCATAGCCATCTATTTATTTAGGATATATCATTTACATCAAAGGGAAAAATTATCAAATTCTATTAAAAAATATAAGGTACAAATTATTTCTCACATTATTCATTATTTAAGTATTACTCATGATGCATCCAACATATCCTACTTTGCTATGAAAATCTATCAGCATAGTTTTCATCAGTACATAAAAGTACACTACTCATAATTTCCATTAAAAATAATATTAAATTATAAGGACTAATAGTAATGTTCTCATATAGGAACATCCAATGAAACAAATAAATTTGGATTTTCTGCTGGTAGGTCATGTTCTCTAAATCTCCTACACTAGAAATTATCATGGGCATACCCCATTAGAAGGTGTCTCAAAGTCCTATGAGTCTCCACCCCTGATATATTGTATCATTTTTGTCCCTAAAATTATTTATTTATAATATATAACATATATTTAAGAATAATTTCATAGAACTTCTGGGTTCTCATCATAGTGGGGAACTATTGTGATATTTCAGTACGACAGCTGCTCTTAGAACATTATAACATGCTATGTTATAGAGAATAAAAATCATGATGTGATGAAAAGTTTATTAATATTAAAAAATTTGAATAAAAATAATCATAAGTTACACATAATTTATTTCTAGGGAACTAATTCCAATAGTATATGCTTCACACAAACGGAAAAAGTAGTTAAAATGGCATATGTCTCATAGAAAAAAATGAGATGAGAAACTCATACCTCAAGTCTCATCTTGCTTCATATGAATTTAAATATCATGTATAATGAATATATATTTATTATAAATTTATTATATAACCATATTAATATGTAACTTACTATGTATTATTTCTTTATAATTTCCAATTATCCTTTTATTAAAAATTTCATCATTAAAATAATCATTCAGATGAAAACTATTCTGTTTTTCATGTATGTATTGGTTTTATGGTTCTAGTACTTGTGACTTAGTCCTAGTTTCATAATACCATTAATCTTTATCATGAATTAATTATCATATTTATTCATCATGTAAACTTTTATAGATACTCATATAAATAGGTGATGAAAAATGAATTACATCACTTCGTGGAGATGATATTTCTAACATACCCATGAGTGATGTCTTTTCCTTTCTATTTTAAGAACCCTGTTTTTGGCTAAAAAGTACTTTGGAATATTATCGACATTATTCTATAGCAATGCCTTCAGACGGTGTGCGATTTCAAGCCCCGGAGTGGCCGGAATTAAATTTTCAGTGCGTTCACACTGGAAACGCCAAATAAATGGGATAACTCCTAAAAGGTGCTTTAGACCAGAAATCTGAATGCACTTATGGGTCCGGAATGGGGTGTTTACCCTAGGAACGACATAAAACTTGTCGGTGTGGGATGTTTGGACCCCTCGATCGCTTCTGGAACACTAAACGGATAAATTAAAAAATTAATTTATGCGTTTAATGGTTAAATTCAATTATCTCTTAAAAGGTTGATCGGATTGGAAAACCGAGGGCACCGTTGTGTTCGGAGCATGTTTTTTACCCTAATAGGGGTGTAAGTTTTGCGGGCGCGGCCTGTCTGTGAAAAATGGCCCCAGGGGTGTTTTCGTAATTTGGCGGCCTCAGGCGCTAAGTTTAATAACATTTGAACGGGGTCTCGGATTAAAATTCTGAGACCACTGTTGTTCTCGGGAGGTGGTGTTTGGCCTAGGGGAGGCTTAACCTCGACTCTGTCGAAGGTTTCGGATGCGGGTTAAATTAAGTGTTTAAATTAATTTAAAAGTTATTTTAATTTTATTTAAACCCTTCTCCCCTTCCCCCTCCCTTGTTCACCCCATGCCAAAGCCCTCTCACCCACAACCTCTCCTCCTCTCCTCCACATCTCCGGTGAGGCGGCTCTGGCGAGGCATCTCCGACGGGTCGCGGCAAAGCTTCGGGCGAAGCCCATCGAGGTATGATTTGACATTTTTGTTTCCTTTTCCAGCACCTATTTTGAGCTCAAATTTTTGTATCAAACCTCTTTCTAATTATCAAACAAATCCCATGAATACGAATTAGATTTTATTCTCTTTCCGATTCTTTTTTCGGATTTGAAATCGGAGTTTGGAGGCGTTCAAAATCGTTCGCTGAAGTTTGCGGTAATTGGGGGGTCCGGTGAGTGCGAGCGGCGGAGCGCGGCGGCCGGGTGTGTTCGAGCGGCGGCGGTCTGGCGTGGGTTCTCGGCGTGAGGTGGCGGCTAGCCAGGGAAAGGAGGTGGCTTCAGCGTGGGTGAGCGAGGGCGGCGTCGGCAGGGTCTTCAGGTGGCGGCAGCTCCAGGTGGGAGGCCGAGCTCGCCGGGCACAGGGGATCAACGGGGTCGCGGCGCGCGACCCAAGCGGGGGAGCACGACCCGTGTCTCGCGGGTCGTCACGCGGCACGACAACCTACCCCGTGAGGTTCGTTCGGTGCTAGACCGGTTGGCGCTGGGCCGCGCGACTGAGCCGCGGGCCGGCGCTGCGAGTTGGGCCGACCGGTGAGGGTCGGCTAGGACCGGGCGGACCGGCCGGCCCAGGCCGGTCCAGCCCAAGGGGGCTTGCCCCTCAGTATTCGGATGCCTGTATTTTCCATTAAGGGTGTCCGTTTTGAGTGTCGTCTGTGGAAGTGGAACCGTATCGACGAGACAGACTTTTTGAGATGGTCTCGGGAATTTTTAATTTCCGAAACGAGGGGCCTCGGAGGCGCAACTCGTCTTTAAGTGTTTTGATGTTTTTCTGGGGGAACTTGATTTGGACGGTGCAGACGCCTCCAACACCCTTTTTGAGCACCGTCAGTGGCGTTTGGACCCTGGGGACGGGAAGAATCTTTCCAGGGTGGTTTTGGGCATTACAGACGGAGTTGAGGTGTGGGCCCCACAGGCCGTCTTTTGAGCTGCGAGCAGCGTGAAGCGACTTTCTCATCGGGCGTTGTTCAGGGTGTGTGAGAAAAATATTCTGGATGTTTTTTCTGAGGGGATTACAGTGGTGCAATCTGCCCGCTCTAATTCGGCACGATGGTGCGGGGCCCACGAGGGTCGTTTGGGCATCGATGGTGATTTTCCATCTCTATCACCGGGCGACCGTTTTAGACAAGTGAATAGTCCATCTTGGGTGATTTTTTGAGAGGATCGCAACGGTATGATATGTTCCCTGTGTTTCAGGACCAGGATGTGGGTCCTATGTAGCACCGCTTGTGTGCGGTGCTCCGAAATGCATCTTTTTCTTCAGATATCTGTTGTTCTCAAGTGAGAAGTCTTTTTGACGTGTTTTCTAGAGGGGATTGCCATGGTGCGATGCGCCCGACTGTTCGGGATCACGGGACGTCGTTCGGGCGTGAGGCGGTGATGATGACTTTTCCATCGGATATCCATTAGATGGGAGTAATTAGTCGATCTCGCGTGTTTTTCTGTGAGTATTACAATGATGTAATCTGTTCAAGTGGGCGGAGCCTCTTACGCGATCTTGTTAAATGTGGAAATGTGAAGGTGCCCCGGTGGTGGTTCTTACTACGGTGTTTGCAGAGAACCCTTGGTGTGTGATCGCATGCACTCTCGTGTGAGTGAAGTTATTCTTAACGAGATGTGGTTGGCTGTGCCTCAGCCATTGAGGTGGCAGGTTGGAGTTGATACGTTACGCCTTCACGTTGACGTTGGGTGTCGTGGGCATGATAGCCTTTGGGCTGGAATGTGGTATACTCTGGGAGTATACAGGAACGCTTGGAGGTATAAGTGGTTGTTTGTACCTGATAAAGTTTTTGAGTTCGGTTGGGGTTGACTTGGGGCTACATGTTGTGTGGGCCCCATGTGTGTGTCTTGTTCTGCTTTGCATACTTTTGACCTCTCGTGACGTAGAGGGTCTCTCGGTTCTTGATTGTTGACCAGCGGGGTTGAGGTTTTTTCCCTGGCGCTGTTCTCGATGGTTTAGATCAGCAGGGTTGAGTGGTTTCCCCTGGTTTTGTTCCGAAGTCAGGTTGTTGCATGATACCCACTCTGTGTTCAGTTGGACAGTGTTGTACCCTCCAGTAGAGATGGCCAGTGCTGTTTTGTGTCGCTTATCGACTTTTTTGGGTTTACCCTCTAGTAGGGACTGGGCAGTGGGTTGCTCACTGACTTCTAGGGTCTACCCTCTAGCAGAGACTGGGAAGTGGGTCACCCGACACTCTTAGGGTCTACCCTCCAGCAGAGACTGGGAAGTGGGTCACCTGACACACTTAGGGTCTACCCTCCAGCAGAGACTGGGCAGTGGGTCACCCTATGACCTCTTAGGGTCTACCCTCCGGCAGGGCTGGGCAGTGGGTCGCCCGTCGTCTAGTTCCATGTTTACCCTCCAGCATGGCTGGGCAGTGGGTCGCTTGTCGACTTATTCCAGGTCTACCCTCCAGTAGGGCTGGGTAGTGGGTTGCCTGATGATGTATTATGGTTTACCCTCTAGCAGGGCTGGGCAGTGGGTCACCCGATATCTTGTTAGGGTTTACCCTCCAGCAGGGCTGGGCAGTGGGTCGCCCGATATCATATTATGAATTACCCTCCAGTAGGGCTGGGCAGTGGGACACTCGTTGTCATTCTAGACTCAGTCCTTTCTACTAGGGTAGTCTGTGGCTTCCTCTGTGATTACCGGATTAGGACCCTTGATTGTACGGGTCAGTGATGGAACGACCTTGGCTTTGAGGTGTTCTCTCGACTGGGTGACAGAGTCGAGGTGTGGTTTGACTTTACCGAGAACTCTCAAGTATGAGGGGTGCTTTACCCACCGAGATGCATCCATGTGACGTGACCTAAAACTGTGCGGGCGAGTCAGTGCCACCCAAAGTGGATAGTGTCTAGGTGAATTGATTTAATCCCCTTAGATTTCAGTTTGGGGTAGACGTGTGGGATGCTGGGCATCGATGATGGTTACTTTTGGGACTGTTGGCGACTCACTTTCTTGGGTTGAGCTATGGGACGGAGATCCCCTTATGATCTTTTTCGGGCTTCTTGTTGAGCATATATATATGTATATACCTTGTTCGAGTACCCACTTCCTGGGCTTGGTTACTCTCCCTCTAGGAGAGGCGAAGACGCGTGAGGTATGACACATGCTGTCCGTTTCTAGATTCTCGTGGTTGGACGAGTCTACCCTCCTGCTATAGGTAGCGAAGACTCGACGAGAAGTTTATCTTCTCACCGTTTCCAACTCCTTGCATTTTCACGAGTATACTTATTATCTCCTGTTGGGTTGAGTTTTACTCTTTACTTCACTTTCTGTTAAACTCCTTTACTTTTCCTTGTTCGCTCTACTGCTCACCCTTCGGTACCTCCTTTGTTTCTCCCTCGAGCCTTCGGGGTATCCTACTGAGTATTTTTATACTCACCCCTTCTTGGTATTTTCCCGCACTTGGTGTGACCTTGCAGACGACGGACAGGTTGGTCGTGACTTCAGAGGAGCTTAGGAGCTTTGGAGCTTGGACCGCGTGCGGTGGTCGGAGTCGGGTTCCAGGTGGGGGACCCTTCTAGCTGTTTTTCCTTCTGTTTACCTGTTGCTGGGTTGTGGCACTTTTCTGGTTGGGCGCGTGTTTTCCCCCTTTTCTTTTTCAGTTACTTTCAGTACTTGGTTTGTACTATTAGAGGTCGATGCACTTTGTGGTTTATTTATATCAGTTTCCCTTTTTTCTTTACTTGTCTTTTCCTTTACTCTGCACTTTTGCATTGAGTGTGTTGTGTGTGTGTGTGTGTACAGGTACTCATGCAAAGGCCTCCCCGCATTGTTTAGCCTTCGGCACTTGTCGCCAGCCCCTGGCCTATGGAGGCGGGTTTTGGTTAGTTGGGGCTCGAGCCCGGGTAGGGTCGGGTCATGACAAAGTGGTATCAAAGGTGGTTCGTTCCTTGGGACATTGTGTGGACGTCCCTAAAAAGAAGAATTTTTTGGGATTTAGGGAAATAGTGTTAACATGTCTTAAGATCGGCTCTCAGGCTAGGGAGTCCAGTGATGGTGTGGTGGCTGACATATCCATTCACCAGGACCTTGATAACCCGCTTCTCGACTCAGCATGCTGAGACACTTATTGCAGGAAGAATTTGGTTTGTGCATCACATAGGATTGAGTCTTTGACTGTCCTTCTTGATTCAGCTCCCCATCATTGTTGTTGTTGGTATATACATATATTCTCATATAATTGCGTCACTCTTTGATCATATTCAGGATGTCCCCGCGAAAACAGCCAGCCAGGATACCAGCTTTGGTTCGTGACGATGACCCTCTGAGCTACGAGGCCATAGTCCAGGACCCATCATGCGAGCCCCTTTCTCCGGGTGGTCTGGTAGCAGTACCGCGACCTGTTGAGTAGCAGACAGCTTCAGTAGAGCATGCTGAATTTGAGCGCACTCCGTGAGTTCCAATGGTAGAGACCGCTGAGGTTCAGTGGCGGGCCAGACCCTCAGGCAGTAGAGGTTTGGCTAGAGGTAGTGGTTCACATTTTTAGGCTTGTGCAGACGCCAGCAGATCAGAGAGTGGATTTGGCAGCCAACCTTTTTCGTGGAGCAGCTCGGTGTTGGTGGAGTCTAGTGACTCAGTTTCTTGACGAGTCGTCGCTTTCATGGGGTGAATTTCAGTTGTTGTTCCATGAAGATTTTTCCTTTCCTGCTTGCGCTCCTTTCAGATTCAAGAGCTCCTGCAGTTTTGGCAGGGAGGGATAACGGTGGTCGAGTACGCATCTAGTTTTGCAGGACGTGGACGCTCTTACCCGGACATGGTCCATGACAACAACATCCGAGCACGGAAGTTTGAGCAGAGTCTCCTCCAAGAGATTTGTGATGTCATAGTACCCTTGGGCATTTCCACATATGTCGGGGTGCTAGATCAGGCGCTGGTGACAGAGGGCTTACTGTCACGTTCTAGAGTTGGTGGTGGCAGCAGGCACGTCGGAACCTAGACATCTACTGTAGCTAGCAGGCGTCGGCAAGAAGAACCTCGACGCAGGTGGCTTCCTAATGACCGGACTCAGGGGAGTAGTCGTACACCACAGTGGTGCTGGAGGGCACCAGTACATTCCGAAGAGAGTCAGTGTTATGCTTGCGATGGGCGAGGTCACCTGGCACGGGACTGCCCGACCAGGCATGCAGAGAGCATCAGGAAGGCAGCAGGTGCACCACCATGACGGAGGCAGCGCCATGATTGGATTATAACCCAGAGAGGTGCTGCTAGCAGACGAGCGGGGGGAGCTGGTAGTGGGGGACGGCTTTACTAGATCTTCCCATCACCACTAGGCGGTCCACATCAGGCTCTAGGAGCTGACAGTTGGGACCGCAGACAGTCGCGAGCTTTGGATGTCTATGACCCTACAGATCATGAGGTGATAAGAGGTATGCTCTGTAGCTCTTCTACTCTTTGTAGTAGAATTGTTAGACTATGTGTGTGGAATTCTTTCCTCCCTGCTCCTTGCTTGAGGTGTTACCAGGGTGGCATGGGGCATCGGTGTAACCCTTTGTTGGTAAGGTAAAAGGTGTGGGACATTTTTCTCTAGTCAATGGTGTCGACTCCTTCACCTTTCGAGCGTGTAAGAGAGTCTTGGTTGAGATACATCGACTGTGAAATCATTCCTGACCAGATATCCTTGGGTGTTCCACCATATGGATATTCTGTAGGAGGGAATCACTGGGCCTTGTTCAAGGTGCGGGCAGTGATTCCAATTGCGGCGTGCGACGTAAGGGTTCAGTCGGGGAGGTGAGATACCCTAGAGATCCTTCGGGCCTCTTGAGACCATGCAAAGGGACGGAGAGGTTCCCTACCGCCTTTCCATAACCCCAAAGTCTAGAGTGGGTGCAAGATGTCTCCCACGTGGTTTACCCGAAGAGATGTGTGCATGCTCCAATGCACATCATCGGCGAGGGAAGACCTCGCGTGAACAGATAAAATCCTTTGGTCTGTGTGCGGTGGCATAGAGCTGTGCAAGATTTTTTCTGGGTACGGAGGAGCCAGGTGTGGGATTAGTACCCTGAGTTGTTCCCTGGTTTTTCTTTTCAGGGATGAAAATCTTGAAGGATAGAATGATTTAAGAACCCTGTTTTTGGATACAAAGGACTTTGGAATATTCTTGACATTATTCCCGAGCAGCGCCTTCAGACGGCATGCGATTCCGAGCCCCGGAGTGGCTGGAATTAAATATTCAGTGTGTTCACACTAGAAACGCCAAATAAATAGAACAACTCCCAAACGGTGCTTCATATCAAAAATATGAATGTACTGATGGGTCTAGAATGGGGTGTTTACCCTAGGAACGACATAAAACTTGTCGGTGTGGGACTTTTTGACCCCTCGCTCACTTCCGGAACGTTAAACGGATAAATTAAATAATTAATTTATGCATTTAATGGTTAAACTCATGTATCTCTTAAACAGTGGATCTTATTGGAAAATCAAAGACACCTTTGAGTTCAGAGCATGCTGTTTACCCTAGGAGGGGTGTAAGTTTTTCGGGCGTGGTCCTTCTCTGAAAAATGGCCCGAGGGCCGTTTTCGTAATTCGGCGACCTCAGGCGCTAAGTTTAATAACTTTTGAACGGGGTCTTGGATTAAAATTCTGAAACCTCCATTGTGCTTGGGAGGTGGTGTTTGGCCTAGGGGAGGCTTAACCTTGACTCTTTCGAAGGTTTCGGATGGGCGTTAAATTATGGGTTTAAATTAATTTAAAATTTATTTTAATTTTATTTAAACCCTTCTCCCGTTCCCCCTCCCTTGTTCACCCCCGAGCGAAGCCCTCCCACCCTCAACCTCTCCTCCTCTCCTACACATCTCCGGTGAGGCAGCTCCAACGAGGCAGCTCCAACAGGTCGCGGCGAAGCTTCGGGCGAAGCCCATCGAGGTAGGATTTGACGTTTTCGTTTCCTTTTCCCGCGCCTATTTTGAGCTCAAATTTTTGTACCAAACCTCTATCTAATTATCGAACAAATCCCATGAATGAGAAGTAGATTTTATTCTCTTTTCGATGCTTGTTTTGGATTTGAAATCGGAGTTCGGAGGCGTTCGCAATCATTCGCCGAAGTTTGCAGGAATTGGGGGGTCCGGCGAGCGCGAGCGGTGGAGCGCGGCAGCCGGGTGTGTTCGAGCGGCGGCGGTCCGGCGTGGGTTCTCGGCGTGAGGCGGCAGCTGGCCAGGGTGAGGAGGTAGCTTCATCGCGGGAGATCGAGGGCAGCGTCGGCGGGGTCTTCAGGTGGCAGCGGCTCCAGGTGGGAGGCCGAGCTCGCTGGGCGCAGGGGATCAACGGGGTCGCGGTGCGCGACCCCAGCGGGGGAGCACGACCCGCGTCTCGCGGGTCGTCACGCTGCGCGACGACCGACCCCGTGAGGATCGGTCTGCGCTGGACCAGTAGGTGCTGGGCTGTAGAGACCTGAAGCCTGACGTACATGGACATTACATTACTTTTTCAGAATACTTAGTACATAACAAAAACACACACACAAGGATCGTAATAGTTTAGTGTCTTTGGAAACTCGGAATATAATCTTCTAATCATGGTGAAAGATCTTCAAAATCTCCCATAAAGATATTCCCTTTTTTTACCTAAAACCTTTCTTTATATCCTGGGGAAAAGAAAACATAAAGGGGTGAGCTCAAATGCTCAGTAAGGGTAAACAAAAGAAATATCAATCACATCATATTCATAAGAACATAACATTTTGGAAATCTTAACCTGCAAAAGAGAGCATAATTTCATAACATGGGATAAATCATAGTAGTGAAATGAAATCCCAATAATCATAACTTAAAACATGAAACTTTTTGGCATACACACATAATCATAGAGAATCATTTCTTATTAGTCAAGACTCATTGCCAAGACTATCTTAGTGGACAAAGTCCCTTTCTGAACCGAGTTCACTCCTCGTTTCAGTCCTGTTTCACTGAACCGGTATAACCTACCGTTCTAGTCATGTCTATCTCATGAGATATAAAATCTTTACCCAATGCATTGGAGGGAGATATCGGTCCCACCCATCTCATAATGATACCATTCTTATGTGTGCCACAAAATCATAAACCATACATCATAGCATAACCCATGTAATAAAAATGGGATTCTTAAACAACATGACATCATAAAACAATTCATATAAGATAAAGGAATTCATAAAAATAATTCCATCACAACATAATCAAATAAATATAATAATAGGGATAAAAACATAACCCTATATTATCTTAGATGGAAAATAATTTTGATAAAACACTTGAACTCCGTTCTTGAGGAAAATATCCTTTCTACTTCAAAAACAATTTTCCTTTCTTAACATGTCATACAATTTTAAACTAAAAGAAGTTGATTAAAAATAAACTTGAAAACTTGAAAAGGAATCTTCTTGTAAATAGTGTTTTAAAAATCCATTCATGCCGTATAAGTTAAAAAAACATTCTTCTCGTACTTTTGTCAGAAAAGTCAAAAAGTACCTCGTACGAAAAACGACAAAAGCTTCCTTTCATATATTTTACAAAAAACTCACCGAAGGGTAAAATTGGATATAAACTATTTTGGAAGGATATAAATATTACATATTGAGGAAACATGGATGTGGATGATAAAATACACCCCAATAAATTACAAAGTATAAACAATCTCGGATAAAAATGAGATTGGGATATTTCTCTTACCTTAGGTCCGATTTACTTCGTAAGTGTCCAAACCTCCTGTATAATGATTTAAATAATGTTATTGAATTATTCCAGAATCATACATATTGTTATGATATCATATATGGTCATATTATTAGCTTCTTATTAGTAATATTTCATTACTACTTGTTATTCGGGTGTTTATTACTTTTTGTTCTTATGCGTGTTTTGTCGAATAAATTCTTATTCTTCTCTTTAGGTTATAGATACCTCATTTCCAGAATGGTATTAGTGTAATATATATCATATTAATTCATTCAATTAATTTATATAATCATTATGAAATGAAGATCATGTAAAACGAGTCGCATCACATCATGGAGACGGTATTCCGTACGTACGCACGAGTGATGACATCGTTCCTATGATCGTGGAATTGTATTAGAATGTATGTATACTATTTCAGAATCAATATCACTTTATAATAGTCATATATTGTCATTATTTACACCATTATACCCATCCAAATAAGTTGGTGGTGGAAAATAGATTACACCACGGCGTGGAGACGGTATTCCGTACGTACGCACGCGTGGTGATTTCTTTTTCTGTAGGATGGATAGATGGTGAAATAGGTTTGATTCATACTTATAATAACATATCAGTATATTATTGATACTGCTGTTATTACTTCATGATGAAACAACTAAAGAAGAAGAAGTGGAAGAAGAAATAAAGATGAAAGAATCAGTAACGGACATTACCTCTTCTTTGAAATGCTTCTTTGAGACCTCCTTTTAGGGTACTAAAATAGGACTTTGAAGAAGACCAGAACCTCTAGGATGTTTCTAGGAAAGTGTAGAGGAGAAATTGGCAGGGGTTGGCCGAGCTTGAAGGCTCAAAGTGGTGTGAGGTAGAGGGGGAGGGGTGCCCTTTTATAAGGGATGAGAGGGGAACCTTTGGAATAACTAAAAATATTATTTTATTATAAAGTCAAATTCGGTTTTTAATAGCTCAAAATTGATATATTTCGAAGATAAGGTGGGTAGGGGTATAAATCCTCTCATACAATAGAATTTAGACAAGTTTAGGTATCAATTTTAACCTTATCATTTAGATTTAACTTTATGTTAGATAATTTATCTTTTACCATGTCTTCTTGTTTTCTTACACTATAAGGTTAATAAACTTAATATATCAAGCCAAAAGAACCCCAAGTTGTTTATTATTAATATATATAACCTTATCTAAGTCATTTTGCCTAACCTTAGATTTTTAGGAATAAAATAACAATTATTAATATAATATTTTTTTTACAAACTATTTTATGTCAATTTTGACGCTATTTAGTAATTGATTTTTGTGAAAATCCTAACAGAATGATTAGTTCGAAAAATTTTAATTGAATCAATAATAACATGTCATATTAACCTAGAAAATTAGTGAAATTCATAAAAAATCTAAAATTATATTTATTTGGGTATTTATAACATCAATTATGTCAATATTTCATTAATAAGATAATTACTGCATCATCATTGTATCATAAATAAATTAAATTATTTTAAGTCTAAAAATTACAAATAAAATACCATTATGTAGGAAATATTTTTATATTTCTAATGAAGATTTATAGTCTAATTTATCTTATGTATAACCCTATATTAAAAATGATTTAGTTATTAAACTTTGATTTTAACTATTTTAACCCTTGTTTAAATAAATTGATAATAAATGTCCTAATCTAATCCAAGTGGGACTAAATGGTCATATGTTATTCCTAAGGTTGTTTTTGGTCTAATTACACTTATCCAATAGAATTAGGACATGTGTTAGGGTAATAATAATAACATTTTTACCCTTAATTACCCTATTTACTTTTAACCGTGGTAAAAAAAAGTAAAAAGTTACTATTCACCAAAAATTATTTTCATCTCATTGAACCACATTTTACTTACTAACATCAATCGTGTCTCTCGGATTTTCTAAATTTCACTCACAGAAGCGGTAAAATTAAGTTTTATGAAAAATTCATTTTTTTAACTACCACTTAGTGGTTTCACTATTCATCAAAAAATGAAAGTTTCCAGAAAAATACCAAAAATTAGGCCTAAGCTATATTTGATATTATTAACTCAAAAATGATTTCAATTTTACAAAATTCAAAACATATCAGTTGCATTAATTAATTTAAAAATTAATTCCCGTCTCCAACACAAATAGCGTGTTCTTAAGAGATAATAACTATCAAAAGATTGACACTTGTTTATGTCTGGTTTAAATGTGAAATTACATCTAATGAGCAACATTGTATTAAATTGTAAAAATATATTCTAAATATACTTTAAAACCACTAAAATTAATAATTTATCACTATTAATTATTTCGATTAAAAAGGTTGTTTTTAATTAAAATTTAGTAATTTTCACTATTCATCAGAAAATGAAAGTTATCCGAAATGTACCAAAATTTCACCCTAAGATAATTTCGATCTTCTGAATCCAAAAATTAAGTCCATTTTGAAAAATAAATTTTACAAAATTTTAAAAAGTGGTTATTACTATTCATAACGGCTAGTTTTAATAATATTTTAATAGAATATCGTTGTTTAGTGAAACTCGGTATTGCGTACTACACACGCTATCGAGAAAGGTCGCGATTGCGTGTAATGAAATCCAAGTCAAGGTTGCGTGTTGAGAAAGCTCCTTTTGGTGTAGCGTACAACACAATTAAAAAGAATATTTTTCATAAAATCTCGGGGTGTTACATTCTACCCCCCTTAAAATGAATTTCGCCCTCGAAATTCGTCGGGGTTATAAATGGTTTACTATTCAAAAGTTTCTTTAATAGAAACCCACATTGTAAAAAGGAATACCAAAACATGGCTTTAAAAACTAAAGTATGAAATGTAACGGTTACCCAAATTAACTCATCACTGGGTTTCCACGTAGGAGAATATAGGTGAAAATATGGATATGGAAGAAAAATCTAACCATCGTGTTCTGATGGAGAGTGGTAGAGAACATGGCTATGGAAAAGTCAGAAATCACAAAGCTATTGATTTGTGATGATCTAAGGTACCATCTGATTAATCGGATATAAGAGAACTAGGACAACATTTTTGGTTTTAAAGATCATTTCCCTAAAGTTGATGAATTAAAAGAAATACTTGCATGATTTTGGTACAATCTCATTGTTTTTCGTTAATTGAACAATTTCCATTTCATCCCTTAATGAAATGAAGTTGAATTTGTTATTCGTGATGTGTTAGTAGATCATGTGATAGAATGATGGGTCATTCCATCTGTCTCAACCAAAAGGTCATAAAAGTTATTAAAAATGCATAAGTCCATCTATAGTGAGATTAAACTTATATGGTTCCTAAAATGGGATTATACTTCATATATCATATTGCTTAATATAATAAAACTAGTTTCTACTAAACAGGGACTTCCTGTAGGCCAGTGGTAGGTGATAAAGGCCAGTCGCATTTCAGTTGTGGGTTCGATTCCCACAGCCTTGTCTGACATGATGGGTTGTCGCCCGTCCTGCAGGTTGTCCTTTTTCTAAAATATATTACTATAACATCCCATCAATAATATCGAAAAAACTTCTATCCTTAAACAATACTAACTTATGTCCAACATAATCAATTACAATCTTTAGGCTTATCCATAATACTGCAGTCCAATCTCATAATATAGTGAAAACGATTACCAGATGTTTAATACCATCGTTGATCCCTATATATCATAATATATGTCTTGTTGGTCAAATTACAAACATGTGAATACCTTAATCATGTATTCTCTTGAAGAATGAATACCCATTAATTGAACCATAGTGAAAACATGAATGCAGTTAAAAGTTAACACTTTCCACATACCAAAATCCTCAAAATTCTTTATACTCAAACCATTATATCACTTAGTCCTTATATCAATCATGAGCTCAGGAATACAATCAAACATCTCATTATCTTCTTATCCCTTCATTATGCGCATATCATTTGCTTACCTAAAATATCTCAATCACTTTCCATGGTTACCGGTACCATAAAATTATTGAAAACCACAATATACCAATACATAAATATTCCAATATTCCACGATACTATATACAACATTATTTTGGAATCCCATTACATAAACACTTAATCATTCCACCACATCGTTTTCATATTCAACATCGCCAATAGTGATCGCATGTGACTTCCCTTTGTCCTTTGCCTTAAGTGGTTGCTCATGTCGATCATCACTAACCCTTGGATTAGGGCATTTATTAGCATAATGCCCCATTTCCTTGCACTTGAAGCATTGAAGTGTTGGTGGTGTGTTCTCTACAGTGTTTTCTTTATTCACATCATTAGAAAACCTTTTTCCATTAGTTAGACACTTAGCTTCTCGATGAACTTCTTTTCCACACTTAAAACATTTTCTAGTACCTTTAAGACAATCTCCATCATGCTTCTTTCCACACTTTGAGCATAAGGAAACATTCATCTTCTTTTCACCATTATTATGAGATTTCTCCTTGAACTCCATCTTTTGTTTCTTGTCAAAACTATGAGATGGATAAGTAACACCAACTTCCATTTCTACCTTGATAGCACAACGCACAATTTCTTCATAGCTACTGAAGTCTCTTATAGCTAATGCCCTTCGAAGATTTGGTTTTAAGCCACTGAAGAATCGATCAACTTTACTTTCAGGTTGGATGATAAAGCCAGATGCATACCTTGCAAGCCTTGTAAAATTCGCTTCATATACACCAATAGATTCATCATCCTTTTTCTTTAGTTCAAGAAACTCCTTCTCCATCTTTGTTCAAAGAATACGAGGGAAGTACTTATTGAAAAATAAGTTCTTGAACTCGTCCCATTCCATGGACTCAATTTCATCTCTTGGCCTCGTATTCTTGATAAGATTCCACCATTGATCAGCTTCACCTTCCAAACGATATACTGCTAAGATGACTTTATCATGTTCTGAACATTGAAGAACTGAAAATATCTTTTCAGTGGTACTGATCCATTGTTCAGCAACAAGTGGATCAGAAGGCCCACTGAAAGAAGGTGGACGTTTCCTCATGAAGGACTCAATAGAATATTGTTCCCTTCTCTGCTCATTTGGAAGTCCAAAATGATTCATAGCTTGTGTAAGTGTAGTGATAAGATTTTGCACTCTATCTCCCATAACATTTGTTTGTTCAAGAGGACAATCATTGCATTGTCCATTGCATTGATCAACATGGTTCCTTCGGGTTCCATCCATCATCTAAAACCCAAAAAGAATAGTGTGAGGCAAGAATCATGCTAGGGAAAACAACATAATAAAGGGAGAGTACCTTCAATATATAACATTTTAGGTTTTATTCTATGATCGTTAGCGTAATTCTAGTACTATAACCTATACGTATACTTAACCTTAGGGAAATCCCTAGAGATACCTTAGAAATATCTCTAGGGATCTCACTAAAGTTCTCACATCCTAATTTCCAAAGGTTGACTAAACCTTTCCTCTGATACCAACTGTAGAGACCCGAAGCCTGACGTACATGGACATTACATTACTTTTTCGGAATACTTAGTACATAACAAAAACACACACACAAGTATCGTAATAGTTTAGTGTCTTTGGAAACTCGGAATATAATCTTCTAATCGTGGTGAAAGATCTTCAACATCTCCCACAAAGATCTTCCCTTTTTTTACCTAAAATCTTTCTTTATATCCTGGGGAAAAGAAAACATAAAAGGGTGAGCTCAAATGCTCAGTAAGGGTAAACAAAAGAAATATCAATCACATCATATTCATAAGAACATAACATTTTGGAAATCTTAACCTGCAAAAGACAGCATAATTTCATAACATGGGATAAATCATAGTAGTGAAATGAAATCCCAATAATCATAACTTAAAACATGAAACTTTTTGGCATACACACATAATCATAGAGAATCATTTCTTATTTGTCAAGACTCATTTCCAATACTATCTTAGTGGACAAAGTCCCTTTCTGAACCGAGTTCACTCCTTCTTTCAGTCCTGTTTCACTGAACCGGTATAACCTACCATTCCAGCCATGTCTATCTCATGAGATATAAAATCTTTACCCAATGCATTGGAGGGAGATATAGGTCCCACCCATCTCATAATGATACCATTCTTATGTGTGCCACAAAATCATAAACCATACATCGTAGCATAACCCATGTAATAAAAATGAGATTCTTAAACAACATGACATCATAAAACAATTCATATAAGATAAAGGAATTCATAAAAATAATTCCATCACAACATAATCAAATCAATGTAATAATAGGGATAAAAACAGAACCCTATATTATCTTAGATGGAAAATAATTTTGATAAAACACTTGAACTCCGTTCTTGAGGAAAATATCTTTCTACTTCAAAAACAATTTTCCTTTCTTAACATGTCATACAATTTTAAACTAAAAGAAGTTGATTAAAAATAAACTTAAAAACTTGAAAAGGAATATTCTTGTAAATAATGTTTTAAAAATCTATTCATGCTTATTAGTTAAAAAAACATTCTTCTCGTGCTTTTGTCGGAAAAATAAAAAAGTACCTCGTACGAAAAACGACAAAAGATTCATTTCATATCTTTTACAAAAAACTCACCGAAGGGTAAAATTGGATATAAACTATTTTATAAGGATATAAATATTACATATTGAGGAAACATGGATGTGGATGATAAAATACACCCCAGTAAATTCCAAAGTATAAACAATCTCAGATAAAAATGAGATTGTGATATTTCCCTTACCTTAGGTCTGATTTGCTTCGTAAGTGTCCGAACCTCCTGTATAATGATTTAAATAATGTCATTGAATTATTCCAGAATCATACTTATTGTTATGATATCATATATGGTCATATTCTTAGCTTCTTATTAGAAATATTTCATTACTACTTGTTATTCGGGTGTTTATTATTTTTTGTTCTTATGTGTGTTTTGTCGAATAAATTCTTATTCTTCTCTTTAGGTTATAGATACCTCTTTTCCAGAACGGTATTAGTGTAATATATATCATATTAATTCATTCAATTCATTTATATAATCATTATTAAATGAAGATCATGTAGAACGAGTCGCATCACATCGTGGAGACGGTATTCCGTACGTACGCACGAGTGATGATATCGTTCCTATGATCGTGGAATTGTATTGGAGTGTATGTATACTATTTCAGAATCAATATAACTTTATAATAGTCATATATATTCATTATTTACACCATTATACCCATCCAAGTAATGTGGTGGTGGAAAATAGATTACACCACAGCGTGGAGACGGTATTCTGTACGTACGCACGCGCGGTGATTTCTTTTTCCGTAGGATGGATAGATGTTGAAATAGGGTTGTTTCATACTTATAATAACATATAATTATATTATTGATACTGATTTTATTACTTCATAATGAAACAACTAAATAAGAATACGTGGAAGAAGAAATAAAGATGAAAGAATCGGTAACGGACATTACCTCTTCTTTGAAGTGCTTCTTTGAGACCTCCTTTTAGGGTACTAAAATAGGGCTTTGAAGAAGACCAGAACCTCTAGGATGTTTCTAGGAAAGTTGAGAGGAGAAATTTGCAGGATTTGGCCGAGTTTGAAGGCTCAAAGTGTTGTGAATAAGAGGGGGAGGAGGTGCCCTTTTATAAGGGAGGAGAGGGGCACCTTTGGAATAACTAAAAATATTATTTTATTATAAATTCAAATTCGGTTTTTAATAGCTCCAAATTGATATATTTTGAAGAAAAGGTGGGTAGGGGTCGAAATAATCTCATCCAATAGAATTTAGACAAGTTTAGGTATCAATTTTAACCTTATCATTTAGATTTAACTTTAAGTTAGATAATTTAACTTTTACTGTGTCTTCTTGTTTTCTTACACTATAAGGTTAATAAACTTACCATATCAAGCCAAAAGAACCCCAAGTTGTTTATTATTAATATATATAGCCTTATATAAGTAATTTGGCCTAACCTTAGATTTTTAGGAATAAAATAACAATTAGTAATATAATATTTATTTTACAAACTATTTTATGTCAATTTTGACACTATTTAGTAATTGATTTTTTTAAAAATCATAACAGAATGATTAGTTAGAAAAAAGATAATTAAATCAATAATAACATGTCATATTAACCTATAAAATTAGTTGAATTCATAAAAAGTCTCAAATTATATTTATTTGGGTATTTATAACATCAATTATGTCAATATTTCATTAATAAGATAATTATTGCATCATCATTGTATCATAAATAAATTAAATTATTTTAAGTCTAAAAATTACAAATAAAATACCATTATGTAGGAAATCTGTTTATATTTCTAATTAATATTTATAGTATAATTTATCTTATGTATAACCCTATATTAAAAATGATTTAGTTATTAAACTTTGATTTTAACTATTTTAACCCTTCTTTAAATAAATTGATAATAAATGTCCTAATCTAATCCAAGTGGGCCTAAATGGTCATATTTTATTCCTAAGGTTGTTTTTGGTCGAATTACACTTATCCAATAGAATTAGGACATGTGTTAGGGTAATAATAATAACATTTTTACTCTTAATTACCCTATTTACTTTTAACCGTGGTAAAAAAAAGTAAAACGTTACTATTCACCAAAAATTATTTTCATCTCATTAAACCACATTTTGCTTACTAACATCAACCGTGTCTCTTGGATTTTTTAAATTCCACTCACAGAAGCGGTAAAATTAAGTTTTATGAAAAATTCATTTTTTTTAACTACGACTTAGTGGTTTCACTATTCATCAAAAAATGAAAGTTTCCAGAAAAATATCAAAAATTAGGCCTAAGATATATTTGATATTATGAACTCAAAAATGATTTCTATTTTACCAAATTCAAAACATATCAGTTGCATTAATTAATTTAAAAATTAATTCTCGTCGTCAACACAAATAGCGTGTTCTTAAGAGATAATAACTATCAAATGATTAACGCTTGTTTATGTCTGGTTTAATGTGAAATTACATCCAATGACCAACATTGTATTAAATTTTAAAAATATATTCTGGATATACTTTAAAACCACTAAAATTAATAATTTATCACTATTAATTATTTCTATTAAAAAGGTTGTTTTTAATTAAAATTTAGTATTTTTCATTTTTCATCAGAAAATGAAAGTTATCCGAAATGTACCAAAATTTCACCCTAAGCTAATTTCGATATTCCGAATCCAAAAATGAAGTCCATTTTGAAAAATAAATTTTACAAAATTTCAAAAAGTGGTTATTACTATTCATAACAGCTAGTTTTAATAATATTTTAATAGCATATCGTTGTTTAGTGAAACTCGGTATTGCGTACTACACACGCTATCGAGGAATGTCGTGATTGCGTGTAATGCAAGCCAAGTCAAGGATGCATGTTGAGAAAGCTCCTTTTGGTGTAGCGTACAACACAATTAAAAAGAATATTTTTCATAAAATCTCGGGGTGTTACACGGGCCACGCAGCTAAGCCGTGGGTCGGCGCTGCGAGCCGGGCCGGCCCAAGCCGGTCCAGCCCAAGGGGCCTTGCCCCTCAGTTTTCGGATGCCCGTATTTTTTGTTACGGGCATCCGTTTTGAGTTCCGTCTGCGGCAGTGGAACCATATCGACGAGATGGACTTTTTGAAATGGTTTCAAGAATTTTTAATTTCCGAAACGATGGGCCTCGGAGGCTCAACCCGTCTTTAAGTGTTTTGTCGTTTTTCCGGGGGAACTTGATTTGGACGGCGCAGACGCCTCCGACGCCCGTTTTGAGAGCCGTCAGCGGCGTTGGGACCCTGGTGCTGGGGCGAATCTTTCTAGGGTGGTTTCGGGCGTTGCAGCTGGAGTTGAGGTGTGGGCCCCACGGGCCGTCTTTTGAGCTGCAAGCAGCGTGTAGCGACTTTCTCATCGGGCGTTCGTTCGGGGCATGCGAGTAGTCGATTTTGGATGTTTTTCTGAGGGGATTTCAATGGTGAAATCCTCCCTCTCTAATTCGGCACGATGGTGTGGGGCCCATGAGGTTCGTTTCGGCGTAGACGGTGATTTTCCATCTCTATCACCGGGTGACCGTTTTGGACAATTGAATAGTCCACCTTGTGTGCTTTTTCGAGAGGATCATAACGGTACGATCCGTTTGCTGTGTTTCGGGACTAGGATGTGGTTCCCACGTAGCACCGCTCGTGTGCGGTGCACCGAAATGCATCTTTTTCTCCGGATATCTGTTGCGCTCAAGTGAGCAGTCTTTTTGACGTGTTTTCCCAGAGGGATCGCAATGGTGTGATGTGCCCAACTATTTTCTGGGCCGAGGATCGGGATCACAGGACGTTGTTCGGGTGTGAGGCGGTGTTGGTGACTTTTCCGTCGGATATACATTGGAGGCGGGTAAGTAGTCGATATCGTGTTTTTTTCCGTGAGGATTACAACGGTGTAATCTGTTCACGTGGGCAGAGCCACTTACGCGATCTTGTTAAATGTGGAAATGTGACGGTGCCCCGGTGGTGGTTCTTCTTGCGGTGTTTTCAGAGAACCCTTGGCGTGTGATCGCATGCACTCTCATGTGAGTGAAGTTATGCTTAACGAGATGTGGTTGGCTGTGCCTCAGCCATTGAGGTGGCAGGTTGGAGTTGATACGTTACGCCTTCACGTTGACGTTGGGTGTCATGGGTACGATAGCCTTTGGGCTGGAATGTGGTATACTCTAGGAGTATACGGGAATGCTTGGAGGTACATGTGGTTGTTTGTACCTGAGAACGTGTGTGTGTTCGGTTGGGGTTGACTTGGGGCCACATGTCGTGTGGGCCCCATGTGCGTGTTGTGTTCTGCTTTGCGTACTTTTGACCTCTCGCGACGTAGAGGGTCCCGCGGTTCTTGACTGTTGACCAGCGGGGTTGAGGTTTTTCCCCTGGCTCTGTGCTCTGTGGTTTAGATCAGTAGGCACTACTGGAAAAGTAGGCTATACCAACTGTTTATAACCGTTGCTATAGGCTGGAAAACCGTTGGTATAGGGTATACCAACGGTTTTCCAAACCGTTGGCCAGTAAGGCGTGGGGAAATCCCTTTACCAACGGTTTCATTTAAACCGTTGGTATAGGTGCTCGAGAATTCTGGAAAACAATTTACCAACGGTTCTCAACCGTTGGTACAAATTTTTCCAGAAATCTTGAAAAACTTCTACCAACGGTTCAGAACCCTTGGTATAAGTTTTTCCAGATTTCTGGAAAAAGATTTACCAACGGTTCAAAACCGTTGGTAAAGATCTTCCCAAAACTACTGCACAGAAGCACCCAGAAGCCCCCCTAGAAGCTACACCTGCATAAAAAAACAGTGCACAACAGCCCTCAGTATACCCTCCACTATACACCTGTATAAGAAATATCACAAAATCCACATACATACTTCAAACAGTATAAAAAACACCTAAAATAGCCCAAAAAAACACATATGACAACAATCATCCGGTGGTAATTCACATCACCCATCAAATTCTAATAGGAAGAATAGTTTGATAAATATCTATTAGAGTTGAATAAGACATTCAAATTGACTCAAATCCCATTTTTTGTGATACTAGGTTTGGGTATGTAATGATTTGTGATGAATTTTGCATTGAACATGTATTGTTTATAATATATGGTGAAAAGATATTTTCTTAGGAGTCTGGTCACTTATGACCCCATGAGTGAAACTACCAAACTCATGAAAAAGAGTCGTTGATGAGTGTAAATTTCAGTTGTATTCACTTAAAATGATTTCCTTTTGAAATAAAAGAGAGACATTGAGTGGTGTCGTCCACACCGCGCCTCGGATTGAGGTGGATTTGACTCGTACACATCACAAATGACCCATGGATACATGTCCTAAAGTATCAACAATATCTGAATGCCTTTGGTCTATTTTCCGTATGTCGGTTGTTGTTTTAACTTAAACTATTTTCCATTTCAAAGAAAAGTGAAACACTTTGAGTGGTGCTGGCCACATCACGTCTCGGATTGAGGCGGGGTTGACTCATACACGTCACAAATGACCCATGGATCATTGTCCTAAAGTTTCAATAGAATCCTAAATCGTTTGGTCGGTTTTCCGTATGTCATTTTTTACTTAAAAGCGCATCCATTTTAAACAAAAGAAAGACACTTTGAGTGGTGTCGGCCACACCGTGCCTCGGATTGAGGCAGGGTTGACTCGTATACGTCACAAATGACTAATGGATACATGTCCTAAAGTATCAACAGTATCCGAATGTGTTTGGTCAGTTTTCCATATGTGGTTTGTTTTACTTAAAAGCGCATCCATTTTAAACAAAAGAAAGACACTTTGAGTGGTCCCGGCCACACCGGCCCTCGGATTGAGGTGGGGTTGACTCGTACACATCACATATGACCCATGGATACATGTACTAAAGTATCAATAGTATCTGAATGCCTTTGGTCTGTTTTCCGTATGTCAGTTGTTGTTTTAACTTAAACCGTTGTCCATTTCAAAGAAAAGTGACAAACTTTGAGTGGTCCCGGCCACACCGGACCTCGGATTGAGGCGAGGTTGACTTGTACACGTCACATATGACCCATGGATCAGTTTCCTAAAGTTTAAACAGAATCCGAATGCATTTGGTCAGTTTTCCGTATTCAAGTTGTTGTTTTCACTTAAAATCATGTCCATTTCAAATAAAAGTTAGACACTTTGACTGGTGTCGGCCACACCGCGCCTCAGATTGAGGTGGGGTTGACTCGTACACGTCAAAAATGAACCATAAATAATTTTCTTAAAGTTTCAACAGAATCCGAAAGTGTTAGGTCGGTTTTTCGTATGTCGTTTATTTTACTTAAAAGCGCATCCATTTTAAACAAAAGAAAGAAACTTTGAGTGGTACCGGTCACACCAGCCCTCAGATTGAAGCGGGGTTGACTCGTACACGTCACATATGACCCATGGATCATTGTCCTACAGTTTCAACAGAATCTGAATGCGTTTGGTTGGTTTTCGGTATGTCAGTTGTTGTTTTAACTTAAACTGGTGTTCATTTCAAAGAAAAGTTAGACACTTTGAGTGGTACCGGTCACACTGCGCCTCGGATTGAGGCGGGGTTGACTCGTACACGTCACATATGACCCACGGATCGTTTTCCTAAAGTTTCAACAGAATCTGAATGCGTTTGGTCGGTTTTCCGTATATCAGTTGTTATTTTAACTTAAATTGTTGTCCATTTCAAAGAAAAGTTAAACACTTTGAGTGGTGCTGGCCACATCGCGCCTCGGATTGAGGCGGGGATGACTCGTACACATCACAAATGACCCATGGATACATGTCCTAAATTATCAACAGTATCTGAGTGCGTTTGGTCAGTTTTCCATATGTGGTTTTTTTACTTAAAAGCGCATCCATTTTAAACTAAAGAAAGACACTTTGAGTGGTACCGGCCACACCGGCCCTCGAATTGAGGAGGGGTTGACTCCTACATGTCACAAATGACCCATGTATACATTTCCTAAAGTATCAACAGTATCCGAATTCCTTTGGTCCGTTTACCGTATGTCAGTTGTTGTTTTAACTTAAACAGTTGTCCATTTCAAAGAAAAGTGACACACTTTGAGTGGTCTCGGCCACACCGGCCCTCATATTGAGGAGGGGTTGACTCATACACGTCACATATGACCCATGGATACATGTCCTAAAGAATAAATAGTATCTGAATGCCTTTGGTCCATTTTCCGTATGTCAGTTGTTGTTTTAACTTAAACAGTTGTCCATTTCAAAGAAAAGTGACACACTTTGAGTGGTCCCGGCCACACCGGCCCTCGGATTGAGGTGGGGTTGACTCGTACACGTCACATATGACCCATGGATCGTTGTCCTAAAGTTTCAACAGAATCCTAATGCGTTTGGTTGGTTTTCCGTATGTCAGTTGTTGTTTTGACTTAAATCGTTGTCCATTTCAAAGAAAAGTGACAAACTTTGAGTGGTCCCGGCCACAACGGCCCTCGGATTGAGGTGGGGTTCACTCGTACACATCACATATGACTCATGGATCTTTGTCCTAAAGTTTCAATAGAATCTGAATGCGTTTGGTCGGTTTTACGTATGCAAGTTGTTGTTTTCACTTAAAATCTTGTCCATTTCAAATAAAAGTTAGACACTTTGAGTGGTGTCGGCCACACCGCACCTCGGATTGAGGTGGGGTTGACTCTTGCACATCACAAATGACCCATAAATCATTTTATTAAAGTTTAAACAGAATCCGAAAGTGTTTTGTCATTTTTCCGTATGTCATTTTTTTACTTAAAAGCGCATCCATTTTAAACAAAAGAAAGACACTTTGAGTGGTACCGGCCACACCGGCCCTCATATTGAGGCGGGGTTGACTCGTACACATCAAAAATGACCCATGGATACATGTCCTAAAGTATCAACAGTATCCGAGTGCCTTTGGTCAGTTTTCCATATGTGGTTTTTTTTACTTAAAAGCGCATCCATTTTAAATAAAAGAAAGACACTTTGAGTGGTACCGGCCACACCGGCCCTCGGATTGAGGCGGGGTTGACTCTTACACATCACAAATGACCCATGGATACATGTCCTAAAGTATCAATAGTATCTGAGTGCATTGGGTCAGTTTTCCATATGTGGTTTTTTTACTTAAAAGTGCATCCATTTTAAACAAAAGAAAGACACTTTGAGTGGTACCGGCCACACCGGCCCTCGGATTGAGGCGGGGTTGACTCATACACGTCACAAATGACCCATGGATACATTTCCTAAAGTATAAAGAGTATCCGAGTGCGTTTGGTCAGTTTTCCATATGTGGTTTTTTTTACTTAAAAGCGCATCCATTTTAAACAAAAGAAAGACACTTTGAGTGGTACCGGCCACACCGGCCCTTGGATTGAGGCGGGGTTGAATCCTACACGTCACAAATGACTCATGGATACATGTCCTAAAGTATCAATAGTATCTGAATGCCTTTGGTCCATTTTCCGTATGTCAGTTGTTGTTTTAACTTAAACCATTGTCCATTTCAAAGAAAAGTGTCACACTTTGAGTGGTCCCGGCCACACCGGCCCTCGAATTGAGGCGGGGTTGACTCTTACACGTCACATATGAACCATGGATCGTTTTCCTAAAGTTTCAACAGAATTTGAATGCGTTTTGTTTGTTTTCCGTATGTCAGTTGTTGTTTTAACTTAAACCGTTGTCCATTTCAAAGAAAAGTGACAAACTTTGAGTGGTCCTGGCCACACCGGCCCTCGGATTGAGGTGGGGTTGACTCATACACGTTACAAATGACCCATGGATCGTTTTCCTACAGTTTCAATAGAATCCTAATGCATTTGGTCGGTTTTCCGTATGTCAGTTGATGTTTTAACTTAAACTGTTGTCCATGTTAAAGAAAAGTTAGACACTTTGAGTGGTGTCGGCCACACCGCGCCTCGGATTGAGGCGGGGTTGACTCGTACACGTCACAAATGACCTATGGATACATTTCCTAAAGTATCAACAATATCCGAGTGCGTTTGGTCAGTTTTTCGTATGTGGTTTTTTTTACTTAAAAGCACATCCATTTTAAACAAAAGAAAGACACTTTGAGTGGTCCCAGCCACACCGGCCCTCGTATTGAGGCGAGGTTGACTCATACACATCACATATGACCCATGGATACATTTCCTAAAGTATCAACAGTATCCGAATTTCTTTGGTCGGTTTTCCGTATGCCAGTTGTTGTTTTCACTTAAAATCATGTCCATTTCAAATAAAAGTTAGACACTTTGAGTGGTGTCGGCCACACTGCTCCTCGGATTGAGGCGGGGTTGACTCCTACATGCCACAAATGACCCATGGATACATGTCCTAAAGTATCAACAGTATATGAATGTGTTTGGTCTGTTTTCCATATGTGGTTTTTTTTACTTAAAAGCGCATCCATTTTAAACAAAAGAAAGACACTTTGAGTGGTACCGACCACACCGGACCTCGGATTGAGGCAGGGTTGACTCATACACGTCATATATGACCCATGTATCGTTGTCCTATAGTTTAAACAGAATCCGAATGCATTTGGTCTATTTTCCGTATGCCAGTTGTTTTTTTCACTTAAAATCATGTCCATTTCAAATAAATGTTAGACACTTTGAGTGGTGTCGGCCACTACTTCAAAGCAAATTTTCCATATCATCTTCCACATGCATAAACATGAAATACATGGCTAACTAAGAAAGCTAAGTAAAAAAATAGAAAAATGAGCATCACAGTACCAAGGAATACTAAAGGTCTATGTAGTAGACTAATCATACAATAATAATCAAGTGAAAAAAACAGAATCTGAATGCAACATCCCTATGAAGTAGAGGAAAACCCCAAAGTGGAAAACCATGTTCAAAAATAAAGAGTTATACAGAATTAAAAAAATGTAATGGATCAATCTGCCTCTGATCACCATAACCATCACTAATATCACCATCAACCTCATCCTCGCCGCCATCTCTGTCCTCGTCGTCGTCCTCGTCCTCAGCATCATCCTCACCCTCGGCCCCATCATCGCCCTCGGCCCCATCCTCGCCCTCGTCCACATCCTCATCCTCGCCCTCTTCCTCTTCAGCATCCTCATCATCACCAGGAACGTCATCATCTTGATCGCCATTAGAGCTTCCGCCTAGTGCATTGGATGATGCACCCATCGACGACATAAATGTCTGACAAGCTGCACTAGCCTCTGGTGGAAGTGATGTAGATAAAGCTCTCATCAGTTTCATAAATTCTCTGTCTCTTGTTTGAATTTGTACTTCCAACTCTGTGACCCTTTTATCAGATTGTCTTGCATGCTCCTTGACCTATTCTAACTCGGTGGTACTAGAATGGATACCTGGAGACGACCAATACCTCGTCGGGACTATATTCTTACCAGGTCGGCAGCGTACTCGACCAGAGTGCTCATCTCCCAAAACCTGATATAAATGATCGTGTGGCCCAAAATTGTCAGGCTCCTAGGCATCAAGAGCCTCTAAAGCAGCCTGTAAAAAATATTAATAGATTATTAAATTTCAAATTAGATATTAAACTTTGAAATAAACAAATTAAAACTTACAATCTTCTCTTGGGTCGGTTCATTTACCGCAGTTCCATCTTTTTTTCTTCTACTCGAGCAAAACAATTTTGTTCGAGGGATACGTCCTTCAATATTCATTTTGTGCTTCTGTAATTACATTGAAACAATATAAATTGAAAGTATAATCATATATTCATTATTCAATAAATCACATAATTTAAGTAGGATCCAATAAAAAGGGAAATTCCTAAAGAAAAATTATAAACAACTATATCGTACCTGCTGCCTCTCATGATCTGACATTGTTGTGCGCCCCAAAGTGTGGAGGTATTTCTTTGAATCAATGTTTTTTTTTGTTTTTTTCAGAATATTCCTAAATAATGATTAATAATTAATAAGATAATATTAATGCAAAATATGAAAACTCTCATTTAAATAACTCAAATGAGATTAATACCTTAAATTTGGCAGTTGCCCAATGGGTAATCATTTGGAGATATTGCTCTATCAGGCAGTCATCCACGATAGGTAATGTCTCTAACTCCGTGCCCACTCTATCACACCAGCCAACATACAGCTCATGCTTATAATCTCTCCAAATCTCTCCTAACTCTTTTAAACGCGCTGGTCGTGCACCTTTTCCATCAGGGAAGTTAAACCGAAGCTGAAACCAAATTGATTAGTTCATTTAAATACAAAAATATACTACATTAAATCCAATAGATTTTTTACCCATATTTGTGCCCACGCGTTATCCTTGACTTCGGGTGGCAGATGTCTCCAAGAGAGAGGGCTGACCGGAATGATATCGGAGTATTTGGCTAGCGTCGCCAAAAAACCCCGACATTGCTGCCCAGATTTCTCAATCATTTGTCCATCAACATTGTATTCTACCATCAACTGTGTCTGGCGGTTCCATACTGCACGCAAGCGAGTACGCCCCCTCCCCCACCTCCTATCTGTAGATGAATCTGTTATTAAAGAAAAATAATATCAATACAAGTTATAATAAAAATAAATTTTGGTATAAAAATTTGATAGAGTTATATAAATATACCTGTGGTAGTCGGGTCAATGGGTGCAGAAGCTGAAGGAATATCCTGTACAGGTGGAGTGTCCCTCAGTGTATGCTCCTCAGCCACATATTGTGTCGCAACAGGAGTCGAAGAAGGTGGAATATAATAACCTGGAGATAAGGAACCAGAAGCAAAAGATGATGGCATAGACGTCTGGCCAGCTGGTAGTGTAAACATCGGAGGTCAAAATATCTCATATGTCCTTGAAGACACGCCAGGATCAAAATAGGGCGTAGAATATACGTCTGTGGTAGTGGATCGTCTAACTCTCGCCCCACAAGCCCTCGTACCACCAACCTCTCTACTGGGAGCAATATCAGGCCCCTCGTCAGATATCTGTCGTCTAGGGGGTGGATCCTGAAAAAAAGTTTGACAGAAAAGTAAACACGTGATATTATAAGTTATTGAAATATTTTTATTTGAAATAAAATACTCACAACAGGGATGAGTGGAGGAACACCCATATGTACCATGCGACGATTATTATTTGTCATCTTTTTCCGCTTCCTCTCTTCAATGGGTGTCATTTCCTGCAACGAAAACAAATATGGAAGTAATTAGAAATAGATAACAAATGTGTAACCCAAATAACAAAATATAGAAAAACCATTATGATAAAAAGAACATAATGAAACAGAAGAGTTATGGTGTTATGAAGGTAATTACTAGGATACACACTCTGAATGATGTAGGTGAAACATGTAGGTGAGAACACGACTGTATGATTCTATATATTTCCCACCACAACTTTGGGTTCACAATCAACTCTGAAAATTGAGCTGTTGGGGTCATCATAAGTAATAAACGTATTGCTTCCAATTGCAGTAGGGATAGTGTCAACTTCATCGTCACCATCATCAAAAACATGTCTGGTATTTACTTCAATAATTACACCGAATTTAGGATGACGATGATCTTTGACATAAAAAACTTGTTTCACCATTAATGCAAATACATATGGTTCATCGGTGGCAAGAGTGTGAGTCATGTCAATAACTCTAAATCCCCAATCATCAATAAAGGTGCCTTGCCTCGTCATTGAATCAAACCATTGACATTTCATCATCGTGACTCGACCATGCGAGTAATAATCCAAAATTATTATTTTCTCCCCAACACCATAATAAGCAACATTTTCAGAACGAGGTATAGTGTCCGATGAACTGGCATAACAGTCTGTTGTGGCAGTTAGCATAACACCATTATGCTGTGTTCTCATATTTCTTGCTCATTCAGTGATAAGAAGCACATGGAACTTTCCATTTATTTTCACTGATACAGACAGGATGCAATTCTGGTCTGATCCCCCAATCTACCAAGTCGCGCCGAGATCGTAAATCATCTTTTGTCTTCCCCTTGACATTTAGAAGAATCGAAAGCAAAATTTCACATATATTCTTTTCAATGTGCATTACGTCTAAGCAATGACGTAACAAGTTGGTTGAAAAATATGGAAACTCAAAGAATATACTCTTCTTCTTCCAATTGTAACAGGTATCATTGGAAACATTTTTCCTCTTTCTAGATTTCATTACACTCTTCCCAAATGAATAACTAAAATCTTTCAATTCATTAAGCACATCAGTTCCAGACATACGCTGAGGTGAATCGTCATTCTCCATGGTATTGTCAAATCTTCGACGATTGTTTCTATATGGATGGTTCATTGGCAAGAATCGTCGATGTCCCATAAAACTAAAACTACGACGATATTTCAGTCTTCTCGATCGAGTATTCTTCATACAAATAGGACATGACAATTTTCCTTTTGTGCTCCATCCAGACATCATTGCATAAGTAGGAAAATCATTGATAGTCCACATAAGTGCAGCATGCATCTGAAATATGTCTTTCAAACATGCATCGTATGTGGGCACACCCACATCCCAAAGAAGTTTCAACTCTTTTATTAAAGGTTGCATGTATACATCTATATCATTGCTGGGATCATAAGGGCCAGATATCAGTATACTCAAGAAAGTGTAAGGCTTTTTCATACACAACCAAGGGGGAAGGTTATAAATGTGTATGAAAACCGGCCATGTGCTGTGCGAAGTAAGAATATGCCCAAATGGATTAAAACCGTCACATGAGAGACCCAGTCTCACATTACGCACTTCGGCTGCAAATTCATGATATCGAGCATCAAATCTCTTCCATGCAAATCCATCTGCATGGTGAACCAACTCTTCATTATTCTTTTTTCTCCCGGTGTCATGCCATCGCATTTTTACGGATATTTCATCAGACATGAAAAGGTTCTGTAATCTGGGGATCAATGGAAAGGGCCACATTACTTTTTGTGGCACATGAGATGGTGTTCCATCATCTTTTGGCTTCCATCGGGAGGTTCCGCATTTTATACAATCATTTCTTTCAACAGTTTCCTCCCAAAATAAGCTACAGTCATTCGGGCAAGCATGAATTTTTTTTTTTGAGAATTCAAGTTCATCAACCAACTTTCATGCCATATAGTGGTTTGAGGGAATATCTGCATCATCTGGAAGTAAGTCCTTCAAGAAGGTAAGAATATAATCAATTAAAGTATTTTAAATCCCATACATAGTTTTCCCATGAAACAATAGGATTAAAAATTCCAACTTTTTCATTTTATCACATTGCCGATATACTGGAGTCGTCGCAGCATCATTCAATTTTTTCACCCTATCAACATCATCATTTTAATTGGACGTATCATGTGTGCTTGTATTGAAATATTGTTGGCTGGACATCCTTTCCTTCTCATGATGTCGAATAAATGGAAACCGATCATATATCAAACTCTCCAATTCAGTCCTATCATTTAGATCATCAACATTTTGAGATTCCATTTTTTTCTCCATTGTGATACCACACATAATAGTTTGTTTGGAAACCATATTTGGTTATATGATAGCTAACTGCTTCACAGCTCAACCAAGGTCTTCCAACACAATTAAAACATGGGCAGTGTATGCGACCACTATCTGAAGCCTTTTCAAATGCAAAATCTAGAAAGCTGTTCAAATTATTTTGAAAATCGGTTGAAATCCAATCAATTTCGTACATCCAACTTCTATCCATTCTGTAAAAAATCGCAATAAGTCATTTCAAAGCAATTCAATAATATTAAAGTTTAATCAAAAAAATATTTACGTAAATGAAAATTGTTTACTCTATATAAAAGCATAACTGACACATTACTCTATATGAGAATCATATTAAGAAATACAACAAAATACAGTGTATATAAGAAAATAAGATACATAATTTCTAATGCCTATATTCACGGATTGACCAGTAAGATATTGGAAGTGGATCAAGGAATACATAATCTTTAAGGGTCTTGTTGGGAGTATATGAGTTTTATACTTTAACTTCTTCAAGTAGATCAGGATGAGGAGTAGGATGAGGATCATGGGAGTGGCGGGACTGTCCAAGGGAGGTGTGGCGTGTCCAGGGGGGTGAGGGGTGTCTAGGGGGTGGTGGGGCCGTCCGGGGGGTCGGAGGTGTCCAGGGGGTGGGGGGCTGTCTAGGGGGGTCGTGGTGTCCAGGTGGGTGGGCTATCCGTGGGGGTGGTCAGGTTGTCCAAGGGGGTCGGGGTGTATAGGTATATTTATATGAAAAGAATACCCCCACAATAATCATGCAGCCCTGTCATTAGTCTAAACCCTAGAACACATAAAAGAAGCTAGTATGAACATTTACTAAAATATTTAACACCATACGAATGAAAATACAATCTAAATATAGTTTGAGAGGATATAATGGTGTGTGTGAAAAAAATGATATTAAATCAATTTAAATGAATATGGAACAAATGAGGGTTTATAATACACTAAGGGTACCTCAAACAATCCAAAACCACTATAGAACCACCCCCTTGGATAGCCCGCCCACCCCACTCGACACCCCTTCTCCCTATGGACAGCCCCCCACCCCCTTGGATAGCCCGCCCACCCCCCTGGACACCCCTACCCCCCGTGGCCAGCCCACCCACCCCCCCTGGACAGCCCGCCCACCCCTCCTTGACAGCCCGACCACCCCCGTGGACAGGCCGTCCACCCTTGTGGACAGCCCGCCCACCCCCGTACCCCCCTGGACACCCCGTACCCCCCCCCCCGGGATAGCCCCGCCCACCCTCCCAAACAGCCCACACCCCATCCCCTGCAAACCCACCACCACCACCTAGACATACCAACCCCCCTGGACACCCCACACACCCCTCCCTCACCAGGACACCCCACCCAGTCCCCCAGGACAGCCCACACCCACTGGACAGCCCCGCCCACCCCCGTGGACAGCCTTTCCCACCCCCGTGGACAGCCCCGCCCACCCCCGTGGACAACCCACCCACCCCCGTGGACACCCCCTACCCCCTAGACTGCCCAACCACCCCCGTTGACAGCCCACCCACCCCCCTCGACACCCCTTCTCCATATGGACAGTCCCCCACCCCCTTGGATAGACCACCCACCCCCTTGGACACCCCTACACCCTGTGGCCAGCCCACCCACCCCCCTGGACAGCCCGACCACCCCTCCTTGACAGCCCGGCCACCCCCGTGGACAGCCCGTCCACCCTTGTGGACAGCCTTCCCACCCCCGTACCCCCCTGGACACCCCGTACCCCCTAGATAGCCCCGCCCACCCTCCCAAACAGCCCACACCCCCTTCCCTGCAACCCCACCACCCCCACCTAGACATACCACCCCACCTGGACACCCCACACACCCCTCCCCCACCAGGACACCCCACCCAGACCCCCAGGACAGCCCACACCCCCTGGACAGCCCCACCCACCCCCGTGGACACCCCCTACCCCCTAGACAGCCCAGCCACCCCCGTGGACAGCCCACCCACCCCCCTCGACACCCCTTCTCCCTATAGACAACCCCCCCCCCACCCCCCTTGGATAGCCCGCCCACCCCCCTGGACACCCCTACCCCCCGTGGCCAGCCCACCCACCCCCCTGGACAGCCCGCCCACCCCTCCTTGACAGCCCGGCCACCCCCGTGGACAGCCCGTCTACCCTTGTGGACAGCCCGCCCACCCCCGTACCCCCCTGGACACCCCGTACCCCCCCTGGATAGCCCCTCCCACCCTCCCAAATAGCCCACACCCCCCCTCCCCTGCAACCCCACCACCACCACCTAGACATACCACCCCCCTGGACACCCCACACACCCCTCCCCCACCAGGACACCCCACCCAGACCCCCAGGACAGCCCACACCCCCTAAACAGCCCCGCCCACCCCCCGTGGATAGCCTTTCCCACCCCCGTGGACAGCCCCGCCCACCCCCGTGGACAACCCACCCACCCCCGTGGACACCCCCTACCCCCACAATCCATTATCTAAAACATATCAAATTGGTTTGAACACAATCCATAATTCCCACAATCCATTATCCAAAACATGTAAACGTTCATGCTAGCCTCCTCCAACTCTGATTTACATGTTTTGAACACTCTCCTTCCAAACATAGAATATAAAAACATTAAAGAAGTCTTCACAAACACAAACAATATCCTATTTAGATATTAATTTCAATAATCAAGTAAACCACCAACACCTAGAAAAAATATATTCATTAAAACAACTACAACAATATGGTTGAGATCAAATTTTACCTATTCGGATGGGGTTGTACCTGTTGGGATGGGGGGTGATGGTGTTCGGATGGGGGGTTCGCGAGAGAAGTGGAGAGAAAGAGATTCGGATGGGGTTCGCGAGAGCAACGGAGCGAATAGATTAGGGCTCTGTCCGAATGGGGAGAGGAGATCGCAATCTGCAATTTGGGGAAAACATTTCCAATAGTTTATAAAAACTGTTGGAAAAGGAACACCTTTCCCAACGGTTCACTGGAACCGTTGGGAAATGTGTGAGTTTATCACCCATTTCCCAACGGTTCCAGTGAACCGTTGGGAAAGGGTCCACCGAAATTCCCTTTTCCAACGGTTTAAATAAACCGTTGGTATACTACCGTTGGGAAAAGACCAAATTCCAGTAGTGAGGGTTGAGTGGTTTCCCCTAGTTTTGTTCTGGAGTCGGGTGGTTACATGATACCCACTCTGTGTTCGGTTGGCCAGTGTTGTACCCTCCAGTAGAGAAGGCCAGAGCATTTTTGGGTCACTTATCGACTTCTTCGGGTTTACCCTCGAGTAGGGATTGGGCAGTGGGTTGCTCACTGACTTCTAGGGTCTACCCTCTAGCAGAGACTGGGCAGTGGGTCACCCGACACTCTTAGGGTCTACCCTCTAGAAGAGACTGGGCAGTGGGTAATCTGAAACTCTTAGGGTCTACCCTTCAGTAGAGATTGGGCAGTGGGTCACCCGACAACCTCTTAGGGTCTACCCTCTGGCAGGGCTGGGCAGTGGGTCGTCGGTCGTCTAGTTCCATGTTTACCCTCCAGCAAGGCTGGGCAGTGGGTCTCCTGTCAACTTATTCCAGGTCTACCCTCCAGCAGGGTTGGGCAGTGGGTCACCTGATGATGTATTATGGTTTATCCTCTAGCAGGGTTGGGCAGTGGGTCACCTGATATCTTGTTAGTGTTTACCCTCTAGTAGGGCTGGGCAGTGGGTCACCCGATATCATTTTATGAATTACCCTCCAACAGGGCTGGGCAGTGGGACACCCATTGTCATTCCAGACTCATTCCATCCTACTAGGCTAGTCTGTGGCTTCCTCCATGATTACCGTAGCAAGACCCTTGGTTGTACGGGTCCATGATGGAACGACCTTGGCTTTGGGGTGTTCTCTCGACTAGGTGATAGAGTCGAGGTGTGGTTTGACTTTACCCAGAACTCTCAAGTATGAGGGGCGCTTTCCCCACCGAGACGTGTCCTTGTGACACGACCTAAACTGTGTGGGCGATTCAGTGACACCCAAAGAGGATAATGTTGAGGTGCGGTGATTTGAGCCACTTAGCTTGCAGTTTGGGACAGACGTGTGGGATGATGGGCATTGATGATGGTTATTTTTGGGATTGTTGGCGAATCACTTTCTTGGGCTGAGCTACGGGGTGTAGATCCCATTACGAGCTTTTTCGGGCTTCTTGTTGAGCATATATATATATGTATATACCTTGTTCGAGTACCCACTTCCTGGTCTTGGTTACTCTCCCTCCAGGAGAGGCGAAGACGCGCGGGGTATGCCACGTGCTTTCCGTGTCTAGCTTCTCATGGTTGGATGAGTCTACTCTCCTACTATAGGTAGAAAATACTCGATGAGAATTTTATCTTCTCACTGTTTCCAGCTCCTTGAATTTGGACGGGTCTACTTCCTACCACTTGTTGGATTGAGTTGTACTCTTTATTTCACTTTCGGTTGAACTCCTTTACTTTTCTATGTTCGCTCTACTGCTCACCCTTTGGTATCTTCTTTGTTTCTACCTAGAGCCTTCTGGGTATCCTACTAAGTATTTTTATACTCACCCCTGCTTGGGCTTTGCCCGCACTTGGTGTGCCCTTGCAGACGACGGACAGGTTGGTCGTGACTTCAGAGGAGCTTAGGAGCTTGGGAGCTTGGACCGTGTGCGGTGGTCGGAGTCGAGTTCCAGGTGGGGGACCCTTCCAACTATTTTTCCTTCTGTTTACCAGTTTCCGGGTTGTGGCACTTTTTTGGTTGGGCACGTGTTTTTTCCCTTTTCTTTTTCAGTTACTTTCAACACTTTCTTTGTACTGTTAGAGGTCGATGCACTTTGTGGTTTATTTATAGCAGTTTCCCTTTTTCTTTTATTGTCTTTTCCTTTACTCTTCACTTTTTCATTAAGTGTGTTGCATGTGTGTGTGTGTACAGGTACTCAGGCAAAGGCCTCCCCACATTGTTTAGCCTTCGGCGCTTGTTGCCAGCCCCTGGCCTATGGAGGCAGGCTTGGTGTAGTTGCGGCTCAAGCCCGTGTAGGATCAGATCGGGACATTGATGGTTGGAATGAAATAAAGATAAATAATAATTCACCTTTAAAGAATCATTATTATATAACAAATATAATATATATACATTAAATATATCCTTATTACTATACATGTAAAGAAGAAATCAAAAATGAGTCACATTGCTTTGTGGAGGTGGTAGTCCATGCATATGCATAAGAATCACTATTGCTCGCCAACTAATTGAAAGGTAAAAAGGTATTTCATGACCAAAACAATAAGGTCCCATGTGGTTGGTGGAATACTAAGCCGCAACTACCCCAATACCACCTCTATTGAATAGGGTTTGAGGACCTATGTTGAAAGTCATAACTAAAATGGGAGGTCGTTGCCGAAAGTACCTATATGAACACACCCAACAATATCCATGTAGAAGTGCATAGGAATAATGTTAACAAAAGATAGAAATATCTAGATTAAAATCAATGCATGTGATAACCTCTAGTGAATGAAAAAGAGTATGATAACACAATCCAAATTTAAAGGGAAAAATACACGCCCAACCAAAACAAGTATCCCAGCCTAACAATATCTGGAAAAAAATGCTAAGAGAGCATGGCTCAATTTCTCTAAGCCCTGACCACCATATGTAGTCAAATGCACTTGGGTATCCCTATCCTCCTCTAAAATCAGCACCTAACTATTCATTTTATATATAATTCATGACATTTGGGGTCAAATGCCATGCTGGGGTGAGTATATACATGCCCAGTGGGACACCCCAAAAACTGGAGGGGGGTAATAGGAGACATGATAGAAGAAGTCGGCTCAACCCCAAAGAAAGAGGGAAAATGAAATCTATCAATAACATTTATATATACATAATCATAAAATAGACTCATATAAGAGATAAAGGGGATCTATATCTAATATCCCAACCCATGAAAATATTTTGCTAATAGTTCCAAGGGTCCATCATCGATGTCTACCATCATGCGTGTCTATTCGAAGAAGTAACTGTGTGGAGAACCCACACATCATCACCGTGTTTCATAGTCGAGGGGGCACAATCTCCAAGTAGATGAACCACACCCTAGTGCAGCAAGGGGAACCAATTTGTAAATAGATACAATACCCATTCCCTAGTCCTTTATAGGGGTGCCACATAGTAAATAGAGGACTCAAACCCTAGTTCGTTAGGGGGTACCACTCAGAAAATAGATAGAGGACCCATGAACTAGTCTATTAGGGAGGTACCACTCAGTGGATGGATAGAGGACCCACACTCTAGTCTTCTAGTGGGTACCACTCAGAAGATGGATAGAATACTCACACCCTAGTATATTATGGGGTACCACTCAGTAGATGGATAGAGGACCAACACCCTAGACTATAAAAGGGGTACCACTCGGAAGGGAGAGGACCTACACTCTAGTCTATCAGGGGGTACCACTTTCTGATTACCCTACCCAATCACTTTCATCATCGAGTACTACCTAAAGAAACATCACACTCAGAACATCTCACATCGTATCTCAAATTCCACCATGAAGTCCACCATCAAGTTCTATCTAGAAAACACTGAGGATAGGCTACCCACAATTCAAAATCCGAGTAAAAATGAAGGTGGTTTGAGATTTATAATTTGTAGAGATAAGTACACAAAAAATAATGGGTCCAAACAGTGTGTATCCCCCACTCCTTTACCTGGTTTTTTCCTTTCTATTACATGGATCACTATCCACAGAGTAATATTCATTTTGTAAGGGTACTACATGGATAGTCTCATCCACCTAGGGATTGATCATTCTCTCTTAGTTGTGTCTGCTAACCTATTCCCGTGTACCTAGTCATGTTGTAGTACATGGAATGTTCCTGGCCATGTCTATGTCTTTGTAATCTTGTAGTACACGTTAGGTTGCTAGCACCGAGACATATGGAGTGTGATATTTAACTCACCTGAAAATCCTAGGCACAACGTCCAGGGTTCAACATGCCATGTGTTATCAAACTACATGGAATGTAGTCGAGTTCTATGAAGAATTATATATCTATCACATGGATCCTAGATCCACCTTTTCCACCATTATTCCCACCTTTTGACCACTCAAAACTAGTGTTAACCTCCTCCATCCATCGATTTTGACCCTTTGGTGGCCGAAAATCGAATCTAGATCCTTTTGTATGAAGCTTTCATTTCATTGTCGTATCTCCCATGCCTTGATATATCCACTTTGGATCTCGAATCCACAAATACATCATCACAACCTAAAATCCTCTCTAATTCATCTTCAAATCACAACAATATTCATAACATGTGAATCTGTCCTGAATCTCAATATTTGATATCACTCAAACCCACTCAAAAAAGTTGAACCGTGAACCCATAGGCCAACAGATAAAAACACAAAAAGATATGGGGGAAAATAACCATAATAAAGGTTATCAACATTAGTGTCCAATTGTTATCATCTAACAACCGTAAGCGGGGAAATCTAGGGTGATAAACATGGCATAACGACAAGATAATTTGTATCAACAATTTCTAAGGCTCATGCGAAGGTTGGTAAATTCAATAAATCAAATAATTTAATTAAACCAACTTTATTAATTCAAAAATGGAAGAAATATAACAAGATGTGTGACCTAACTCGTGAATGGATAATTATTTGGTGAATAATGTAGTTTCTAATGATATAGAAGAACTATTTTGTTTTTTTTTCCACCTCGATTCACCTTGATCTAGTTATTAGTCATCATTTGATATCAATCCACTAATAAAGAATGGTTGTAAACTCTTCTAAAATATCCCAGGGTTATTTGACTAACCCTAGAAATTTACCATAGTAGCTTATTTATAGGGTATAAATTATTTAATTCATTTAATTAAAAATAAATAAATAAATCATTGGTTTTAATTAAATGCACCCACCAATGGCTACCTCTACTAGAAGTCTCACGCCGACAAACTTTAGGTCACACCTATGGTAAAATAAGTGCTACATATTCAACTATAGTCTCGGATTTTTTATTCGAGACTCTGTTTAGGATTTATCCCATTATTTCAAAAAATCTATGCAAGCATGATATAAAATATATTTGAATATTTTTATAAAATTATTTCTAAACTCAATGGGACATGTAATCGAGCACTATCTCAGTTCCTGGATCTTAAAATATTTCTTAATTTATTACAAAGTCTTATAAAGAAAAAATAGGGTCTCTAAAATATTCATTCCTTTAAGATTTTCATTCTCAAAAAGAAAAAACTGATTAAAAATTGGGGATACAAATTTAGAATATGGATCTCCAGCTTCCATAATCTCTCCTGCATGATTACATGATGCCAAAATACTTAAACAATAGAATTTTCCATTCATGAAGGATCTTATCCTACTGATCCTTGATCGCCACAAGTACATTATGTAGGTGGCTCCATCCTCGATGTCCAGATCACCACAGTAAATAATATGCATAGGATCATGCACGTATCCCCTCAACTACAAAACACGGATGATGTCATGAACCCACTCCAACTGTGTTGGTAATTCAATGTGGTGAGAAAACTTTCCAACCCTATGCAATATCTCAAATGGACCGTGGAATCTTGGGGGTAGATTTCGTCCCTGGTTGAATCTCTACAATACTCATTGTTGGGAGACTCTTAGGAAAACATAGTATCTCTGCTAAAAATCTAAAAGAAAACTACATTGATCTACATAATATTTATGCCTATTTGGGGATGTTTTCATCCACTAATGGATTAGCAGGATCTTTTATGTTGTCACTTGTACCACCTCTTCCCTAACAAGATATGCATCTCTGATCTTAGTCCAATATAAGGGTGACCTGAAGGGTCTCTTGTACAAGGCCTCTAAAAGTGCCTTTCTGATAGTAGAGTGATGGATATTATTATAAGAAAACTCCCACGAAGGTTAAGTGGTCCTACCACCTATAGAAAAAGTCTAACATGAAATCTCTCAGTATATCCTCCAACACCATTGATAGTGTGCTCGATCTTCCCATCTATCTAGGGGTGAAAAGACATACCCATCCTCAACTGGGCCCCAAATTCCCCTTGTATGCCTCTCCAAAACCGTGATGTAAACCATGAATCACCATAATATATTATCTTCAACAACACCCCATGGAGGTGTATGATCTCCCACATATAAAACTCGCCCAAACTCTACATCAAACTCTACACTATGATAGAAAGGAAGTGTGTCGACTTGGTAATTCAGTCAACTATCACCTAGATGAAACTGTGGACTCTCACTTTCCATAGAATCACTATCAAAAATTACATGGATATATCATTACATTTCCACTTTATAATCTCAAGAGGCTATAAAAAACTACCAAAACCTGGTGCTCAGCCTTCACCTACTAACATGTGAGACACCAAGAGATGGACACAGAAACACTCCACCTCATTCCATCCCACCAAAACTGTCTTTGTAGGTACATGTACATATTCCCTACATCAGGATGTACAACCATGGAAGAAGTGTGAAACTCCCTCATCATCTCCTCTCTCATCAAGACCCGAACCACCTTCCATCCCTAGAAATAATATTGTGATTCCCTCCTTCATAGAATCCATTGGGTGTATCTCTTAAGGATATTTAGTCACATAGGACCTCATATTATATGTATACCAACTGAGCCTCCTTCACATTATAAATAAGTGGAGGATTCAACACTATTTACAAAATAAAACATGCACCCTATTCATCAACCATGGTTAGCTTCAAAGAATCAAACTACTCAGACACCTCCTCCACCAGGAAAGAATGATAATTCTTACTAAGATAATATGCCATCATATTTCCCTTACCATGAGTGTAGATTATATCGAAGTCATAGTATTGTAAGAACTTCAATGAATGCCTCTATCTCTGGTTCAATTATCTCTAAATGAAGACATACCTAAAACTTTTATGTTCATAGTAAACAATAAAGAACTCTCCCAAAAGATAGTTCATCCACATCATCAAAGAGAAGACCACCACTACCAGCTCTAAGTTGTGATTTTCATAATTATGCTTAGGGGTATCAACTAACTCAACCCATATGATTTAATTTCTTACCTCTTCATCAATAGACATCTAATCCCTACTCTACAGGAATTGAAATACAATATATACTCCATTACCTCATCTGGTAACTTCAAAATAGGTTCAATCATCAACCTCAACTCCTTAAAGTCTCTCAAGCACTGCTCAGTCTAGTTAAACAGCTCCCCTTTTCATATCAAGGCATTCAAAGGTGACTAAATCCTAGATAATTTCTCTATAGACCTATTTCATTACCCCTCTAATCTAAGAAAATTTCACACCTCTAACATTCCCTTGGGTGGTTCCCCATAAATCACTATATCAATCTTCTCTAGATCCATAGATAATCCATGTTCATAAATGAAATTCCCTATAAAGTGAACCCCATAGATCCATAAATGACACTTCAAGAGCTTACCATAAAGTTTGTGCTCCTAATGCAAGTCTAGGACCTTCTTTAAGTGCTCTGTATACTCCTCCTCTGATGCAGATTAGATGAGTATGTCAACAATGAAGAACATAATGAATTATTCCATGTATGGGTATAATATTTGGTTCATCATAGCCATAAACATAGCATGGTCATTAGTCACACCAAAATTAATCACTGAGAACTCATAGTGTCTATAGGGACATCAAAATGTCAGCTTTAGAATATCAGCCTCAAAAACTCTCAACTGGTGGTATCCAGACATGAGATCAATCTTAAAGAACCATATCACACCTCGCAACTAATCAAAGATGTATTCAATCCTTGGAAAGGGATACTTGTTCTTTATCTTCGCTTGGATCAGGTGACAACAATCAACACAAATATTTAAGATCTCATACACCTTTTTCACAAACCAGATTGGAGCTTCCCAAGGGGACACACTAGGTCTAATAAAACCATTCTCTCAAAGGTCCTATAACAACCTCAACTCCCAAATCAAGGTAGGAGCCATTCGATATTCCCTATAATATATTAGAGTGTTCTTGGGGTGCAAGCTAATGAAAAAATATCTCCCCCGGCTCTATGGTTGTCCCAAAACGTCCTCAGGTAAGAATTTTATATAATCCTCCATGATTGAAGGAACCCATATTCCTAAAGAATTTTCTACACCAAGGGATAATATCACTAACTAATGGTTGATGGGTTTCAGCTTCTTATTCACAAAACCCACTCACTCCTCCTTGATATCTCTCTCACCAACAAAGTATAATCTTGTACCATTTTTCTAAAGGAATATGACTCTTCTATGGTGATAGTCGATCTGGAATCGAACCCTAGAAAACCAGTCCATACCGAAGATGACATCATGAGGTATCATCATGATGACCAAGTGGTCCCATGAGAAACTCTATCCCCCAAGAAATAGTTCACACTATTGGAAGATAAACTATATCAAATAATTGTTCCCTATAATAAATTAAGTCAAAGATACTAGTATAAAGTCTCATTTGGGAGCTCCAACTCTAGAACAAAGAGTAAGGAGATGAAGGAATGACTCCCACCTATGTATACTAGTACTGAAGTAAGATTAGAATAAATACATATTGTATATATAATCATCTTTTGAGCTTCGGAATCATAAACCTCCATAGCTATAGCAACCCATGACCTCTAGCGATAAATCCTTGAGCCTAGTGTGGGCCACCTAATGGTGGTGGTGGAAGGACCTCATAACATCATCCAACTCCATAAAATCCTCCTCTATGAGCCCCACCTACTCCTCTACCAGCTTTGTCTCCCTAGGGGTTGCACTGGCCATGCCTGGTAGATCCATGATCATAGTGTTTCCTCTACCATGGAATTCCATCTGTTATTGGTCTTCCCTCCTCAGCATGTCGGTTTGAGCAATCATGTTCCATGTGACATTTTCCATTATATACATAGCACCGCCCATCTCTAGGATGCCCTGGATTTCTGTTTGGTCCCTATGTCACGTGACCCTGTTCCTATGTCTATCCATGAGGGGATATCTTATTCCAATACCCTATCGACTTGTGTCTGCTAGCTGCTATAGAAAACTTAGTCCTATGGTGCATACTACTAGCTCAAGCTTCATAGTATCCCTTGGATAGAAATATCTTAATCATCATTTGGTGCTCTAAAACTCCATCATATGTGGGAATGAATAGGGGTACCACACTATCATGGATGTCTCGATAGATACCCTACTCAAACTTTTGTGAACGGAAGTATCCATACTGAATCATGTATATGGGGTACCATGTAAGGTCAATGAAACTCCTGGTATACTCTACAACTATCATCCCTCTCTTCTACATCAAAATAATCTCATGAATCTGGACTAACTAAATGCATGAAGGGTAATACTCCTCACAAAACCTTTTCTATAAGTTAGACCATGATAATGTCGACTTATCATGCATTTTTGTGACTAAACTCCACTAGAGCCTAGCTACTCCATGTAAATGTTTGGCTTTTAGAAAAACTATCTAATCCGTATGGGTCTACAAAAGTATAAAAACTCATATCATCGACTTAATAAATTCCTCCATTTCATAGTGATTTGGCTCACCATGGAACCTCAGTAGCCTCTGGAACTTGAACTCGTGATGTGCGCTAAGCTTACATGCATCCTCATCCGGCTCTGCTGGAATAATCTATTGCTCGACAGGAGGGGGTTCTACTACTTGCCTTCCTATAGGAAAGATATCATGTGATGAATCCTGGAATGAGGCCTCATTACTCATTAGATCATCATCAAGATCCTGAATCGATAATCTGGTTGGTTGTCTTTATGGTGTAATACTGAAAATTTAATCTAGATGTACCCTGATCAGATGAACATATATATATATATATATGGGGATCTAAATCAATAATTAAAATAAAAGACTCAATCCTATATGATGAATTTACCAATTTTCCATTCAACCAATGTCTCGGTATGATGATTCAAAAAGTAGGTAATCAGATTCTTAGTTAATTAATACGTCAGCATCCACACCAAAAATGGATTCCCTATCCTAAAATACACACTCGATACACTTTGACACTAATTCCATAAGTTCCTAATCAAACATCATAAGAGAAAAAAACCCAAACACCTTCTCTCGGTCGAACCACCTTTGATACGAATATGTCACAACCTGACCCATTTGGGTATGCTTGGATGGCAAAAGACCAAGCCACAAATACCCCAAACCCACCTCCATAGGATAGGGGCTAGCGAACATGACCAAAATGTATAACTAAAATTGGATGCATATTCCTAAAGTACCATTATGCACACACATAAACATCCCTATGTAGAATTTCATATGAATAATAATAAAATACAACAATATCTTGAGTAAAATACATGTAGGTAATAACCACTAGGGAATGCAAAACAATGTGATAGTGAAATCTAAAAGTAAAGGGGAAACATACATTCCTAGCTATAATAGAAGTCCCAACCTAAAAATATCTATAAAAGAAATTTTGAGAGATCCTAACTCCAGATCTCCAAGCCATGACAACTATATGTGGTGAAATGAACCCGAGTATCCCTATACTCCTATGATATCGCCACTGACCTATTCTTCATCTGCATAAGACACAACATGTGCATGAAATACCATGTAGGGGTGAGTATATACATACTTGGTAGGATTCCCCAAAAACTAGAGGGGGTCAATATGAGATTAGATAAAATAAGTCAGCTCAGCCAAAGTAAGAGGGAAAATGAAACCCATTGACAATATATATATATGTGTGTGTGTGTGTGTGTGTGTGTGTGTGTATGTATCTCTGTGTGTGTGTGTTCTCATAAAAAACTCAGACGACGAGTAAAGGGGATCTCAATCTCACATCTAACCTAGGAAAATAGTCCTCCAACAGTACCAAGGGTCCATCATCAATTCCAAACATCTCATATGTCTATATAAAGAAGTAACCATGTGGAGGACCCACACCTCACCACTATTTTGGATAGTCAAGGGGGAACAATATCCAAGTAGAGGACCCATTGCCTAGTGCATCAGGGGATATCACTCAATAAATAGATAGATCACCCACACCCTAGTCTGTCAAAAGGGTACAACTGAGAAAAATAGTGGACTCATTCCCTAGTCCTTCTGGGGGTACCACTCAGTAAATAGATAGAGGACCCAAGTATTAGTCCATCAGGGGGTACCACTCAGTAGTTGGATAAAATATTCACAACATAGTCTATCAGGGGGTACCACTCAAAAAATGGATAAATGAACCACACTGTATTCCATCAAGGGCATATCAGTCGCTATATTGATAGAGAACCCATTTCTTATTCCATCAAGGTGGTACCACTCAGTAGATAGAGTACCCACACCCCAGTTCATCTAGGTTGTACTACTCTTTGATGATCATGCCTAATCACTATCATCGTTGAGCACCACCTAAAGAATCATCATTATCAGAAAATCTCGCATCATATCTCAAAACCAAATAAATGAAATTATCATGTTCTATATGAAAAGCATTCAATATAGTCTACTCATAGTCTAAAATCCATTTCCAAATGAAGGAGATAATACAGGTAGAAGTTGTAGAGAAAAGTACATGGCGTGTAAGGGGTTCACATGGTGTATGGCCCTGCTCCTCTTTCTATTCATTTCCTCAAAAGTGTATAGATAACTAGATATTTAGTACTACACAATGTGTAAGGGAACTACATGGAATTTCTTAGCCACCTGAGGTATACTTTTGATCTCTTGGTTATGTCTATCAAGCAGGATCATGTACCTAGTTGTGTGCCAACACATAGCATGTGTCTCATCGTGTTCATGTTTGTGTACTCTTGGACTACATACCAGGATTCCAACATTTATTAACATGGTGTGTTGGGGTCCCACATGGTGTGTGATATTTAACTCACCCGGAAATCCTAGCCTCTATGGCCAGGGGTCTACGTGTCGTGTGTTCTTTATACTACAAAATATAGTTAGGTTTTTGTGGAATTCTAGATATGTCATAAAGATCCAAAATCTATTCATTCTAACACCATTCATGCCTTTTGGCCACCCAAAACTGGTGTTAAACTCCTTTTTCATCTATTTTGGACCTTTGGTGTCTAGAAATTTAATCTCAATCCTTTTTCATTATGCCCACACACCATCGTCACGTCCCTCGTGCCACTTCTATCTCCACTTAATATATTGGATCCATGGATCCATCACTTATACCTAAAATCCTCTCTAATACCTCCTAAAATTATAAATACATTAATCTCACATGAATCTTTCATGAATACAGGGGGACAATCACACTCTAACCAACCCAAAGAAGTCAAATCGTGACCCCATAGACCAATTATGAAGAACGTGAAGAATGATGGCATAATGAACCATGAAAAAGGTGATAAATATAATTGTCCAAGCATTATAATCCAAAAATTTCAAGAGGGGAAATCTAGGGTAAAAATCATGTCATAATGAGGAGATAATTTGAATCAAAAAATTTTAGGGCTCATGTGAAGCTTGGTGAATTCCAAAAATCAATGCAGTTAATCAAATAATGCTTAATTAATTCAAAAAGGGTGGAAATCCAAAAACATACATGACATGACTTGAGATATTATTTTTAATTGGTGAATAATTAAGTTTACAATGATGTAGAAGACCAGTTGTGTTCACTGTTCCTCGATTCACCTTGATCTGGTCATCGGTCATTGTCTGATCTCAATCAGCCAACGAAGAATGGTTGAAAACTCTTCTCAATAATCCCATTTTATGAGGATAACCCAAGAGATTTTTCATAGAATATTATTATAGAGGATAAATTTTTTAGGTCATATAATTAAAAATAAATAAATTATTTATTTACATTAATTAAATGCACCCTCCAACGGCTGCCTCAACCGGACGTCCCACGCTAACCAACTTTATGTAGCGCCTAGGGTAAACTCAACACTCTATATTCAACTGAGGTATTAGATTTTTTATCTGAGGATCCATTTTGGATATAATCCATTACTTACAAAAAAACAAGCATGTGATATAAAATATATTTTAATATTTTTATAAAATTATTTATAGGCTCATCGGGCCTCGGAATCATGTGTCGTCTCAGTGCCTACCTCTGAAAATATTTCTTAATATTTTCCAAAATATTACAAGGAAAAAACGTGTTAATGAAAGGTAGATACAATTTTTTAATTATATAAAAAATTATTACCTCATAAAATATATATAATCATTAAATACATCATAATAGCCAGTCATTAATTATGGTGATGGAAAATAAATCATATTACTATGTGGAGGTTGTGGCCCACACGTATGCACGAGTGATAATTCGATTTACCATATGATGGACTGGAGGGTGTATAATGGTGGTTAAACATAATAATAACTTTTATGTATATTAAGGATATGTAATTTATTATTTTATGAAAAATATAAAATATTTAATAAAGGTAGAAATAAATTCAAAGAGGTCGGGTAAGACGATTACCTCTTATCCAGTAGACCGCATTTAGATCCCTTCTCAAGGACCCCTAGAATGATGTTTTAAGAGGACCAAAACCTATGATTTATGTATAAATAATATTATAAAATAATTGGGTGGTTTTTTGTTGATATAGGTGTCTAAAAGTGGTGTAAAGATAAGATATGATGGGTGTCCTTTTACACGGGAGGGAAGGGAAAATCTTTTAATTTTTTAAAATAATAAAATATAAAGTCACATTCATGGAAAATTGGTTTTGAATTAGCTATGTTTTTAATTAGAGATGAGATAGGATTGATAAAAACCCATCAAATAGAATTTAGATAAGTTTTTGGGTTATTTTAACCATTATCCCTTTATTTTAAACCCTCTTTAACCCTTTTTATATTTAACAATGGTAGCACAATTTTCAATTATTATGGGTTATAAATTTACTTGTAAGATAAAAATTTCTACACAAATGGTCAAGGGATGACATTTTCAACCATATCCCATCCCCATTTTCCTAATTCAGGTTTTTTATTATTTTTAAATAATTTAATAAAATATTATGTAACATAAAATATTATTAATGTTATTTATGGTTCTATTCATTTAATTTGATTTTAAAGTTAGGATGAAATAAATGTATTTAGAATATAAACCCTTTCACCATAACTTATAAATTATAATTACCCGTAATTTTTTTTACACACCATAATTTATCCAAAACTTATTTATTTTAAGGTTTTTAAAATTATTTAGTAAACTTTTATACTATTTTTACAAGCACTATGTTGGCATTGTATAAGCATTTTAGGTAATTACACCATCATTAAAAATTAAAAAATTTGTTATCATAAAAATAATTTATTAATATTAAAAATAATTATTTATAACCGAACATAACCTCTTATTATCACTATGGAAAAATATTGGAGTTTTTGAAATAAAACAGAGTGAAATTTTATACTTTAAAAGTTTTATCTCACAATTTTAACTCAATTTTACCTGTTTTACCCTTACTAATGTAACATATATTTACTATGGTTACTATTCATAATGGAAAAAAATAAAAAACAATATTTAAAAAAAATTAACCTGTTAAATCAGATATGAAGTCCATTTTTTATGATTAAATTTCTAGAAATTGAAGAAATAAATTTCATTATAAATTTGTAAAATGCAATGAAAAAAATAAAAAAGAATACATTTTAAAGACAAATATTTAACTTATATTAAAATCATAAATATTTATTATTAAAATTAAATTTATTATATTATTCTAAATCAAACAGTTTATATGCTAATTTGAGATCAAATACAAAAAAATCATACTTTTAAATTACTTTATTTAATGAAAAGAAATGGAAATAATTGAAAAATTGGTATTTTTACAATTCATTGAAAATCAATCATTTTAGAAAACTTTTAACCTATGTTAATTTTTATATGATGATTTTTAATAAAAATTTTAATTTTATAAAATAACATTTCTAAATGTTACAGAAAATAATTATAATATAAGCAGTAAAAATCATTTTTTTGTATTTTTGGTGCATAAAATGATTTTCATAATAATTGAGTACTTATTTCCTAAGAATTGATCAATAAATTTATGTTGATTAAGAAAATTATTCATATATTTCATAATAAGTTTACTCATATTCATACCCTCTAATTCAACAGATAGGTTATAACACTCACATTTAAATAATAATATTTCTATAGTATATCATAATTTTCATAAAGGTTTTTGTTCTGTGTTAGGAAAGCTATCAAACACATACAATTTATTTAAAGAGAAATATATTCTAAAATATTGAGTCTTATAATAGATCTTTTATGTAACTATTTTTTATGTATCTAAGTTTCCAAATATAATAAACCTTTACAGTTATAGCATAAATCGTAATGTTATGTAACTAATATTAATCTAATAAGATATAATATTTATGTATGAAAAGTATGGGTCAATGTAAGAAGAAATTAGAAAACTTAAATATCAATATCAATAATGAATGAAACCAAAAAATATTTATAAATATAAATGAAGATGTTTTTTCCATACTCCATGGGATGCATCTATTTTATCTTCATTCATTATGGTTGATAAATATCAATAAGAATAATCCTTATGACTCCTTCCTACATGTTATATCCATGGTAATATCTGAATCACCCAATAATATAGTGGTATTCTCCTTCACACACACCCAATAATAACATACATATATATTACATCATTTCACATGAACATTCATTTTATCTCATAATAAAGATCACCCTAGAATCTATAGTTTTAGTTCCTTTAGAGATTAGATACATAACTACCTTATTTTACAAACATTATTCAACATATCTCACAAAACTCTTCACACATCATACCCTTCTACAAAAATCATACATAATATTCTTATTCATAACCTAGGGAATGGAAACCTAAGAAAAGGAGAGCTTAGATGATCAGTAAGGGTAATCATTAGAGATAATAATCAAATATCATAACTGTTAATAATATGAACAGATTGGCATGAGAATATAATCAAGGTACATAAATATAAAATAAGTAAACCATATCTAATAGAACCAATATTATAAAATATAACTCATAAAATGAGAACTTGGGAATAACATAATACATTGTCTTGAAATTTTGGAAACTTGAGTCAATAATCATGATCCAAGTGAACATTACATAGGTCAAATGAAAAATATAATAATATGAATGACATATGAGAATAAACACCATAATATATTTCATTGATAACCACCAAGACATTAATTACCTAATGGACTTGGATAACCACCTATGTTGTATAAACTTTTGGAAATGGGATAACCACCTCGGAACCATCTTGATCTCATGAGATAAAAAACTTTACCCAATGTATTGGAGGTCTATAACGGAATTACCCATCACATAATGATAAACCATACATATGTGTTCCACTTGAACATGAAAACACCTATAATTTCATCATAGATTGATTAACCCCTTAGAAATAAATGGGATTTATGGATATTTACAAAAAATCATAATCATAATACATCCATAGAAATAATGAGGATGGAATCATTAGATTATTCCCCCTCTAAATCAAAAGAAACATTAAAATATATTGACATAGAATCAAAAAAAAAACTTTTAAAGAGCATTAAAAATTAATTTGATATATAAGAATAAATTCCCTTTACATTTTTGATAACTTTTATTTTAAAATGAAATAAAATATAAAATAAAGTCAATAGAAATTACTTCAGAAAACTAGAAAAACTTAGAGGGGTATATTAATATTGAAAACTAATTAATATGGTGGGAATATTCATTCATGTCAAAAATGTTAAGAAAAGATGCATTTCATGCCTTTGTAAAGAATGTCAAAGAAAGTAAAAAAATGAACCATGTATAAAATGTTAAAAAGATATTGATTTAATTATTTTGTAACGAAATTAAAGAACAATATAAAATTACCTTAAGAAGTCATTTTTGTATAAGAAATGACATTTATAAAAGTAAATAGAGAATATGAAAAAGTTGGAGAAAGATTCCTAATTGAAAAAAAAGTGATATGGTCGAATCCACTTACAAGAAACGTTTTGATTAAATTATGAACAAAAGGAAGGTGAAATGATAAGAATATATGTTAAACATATAAATAAAGAAAAGGAAATAAAATATATATATTTTTAGATATAAAGAACATTTAATTTATCTGAATGTAATTTTAATCATAAATAATCTCAATTTCAAAGTGAGATTGGAAAATTAACCCTTAACTTTACTCCTGATTTCCACTAAAGTGATTAAACCCCCTGTATAACAAACACACACATTTTAATAAATTGCTTCATAAAATTATTCATATATATTACCTTTTATACTCTTAAATTATAGTCATCCATTACACATATATTAGTAAGTAATTATCTCTTTTCATCAATGGATGTAAGTAATTTTGATTATTTTATATATGTTTCATAATGGAAATGTAGATCCTTGTTATTTGATAAAAAGTTCATAAATATAATATTAATAAATTTATTGGAATATATGTGTTATAATGATTTATATATTACCATTTTCATTTGATAGAATTTGGGGGTATGGTTCAAAGAACATAATCCATGACGAACATGTTTTGGGTACTATACAGATAATAATGAGTTAATTTATAATGATAATTATTATTTTTAAACATTCCAAATACATATCCATAAACAAAATTATAATTTAATATCATATATTACTAATATTAATGTCTTGATACTCATTAATTTTTAAAATGGCAAAGATAATATAGCATCATTCATATAGGTGGTTCAACAGAACCAAACAAGAACAAGTTATACTAAAGAATGAGTATGAGTATAGTATTTTAAAATAGAAATATCAATTTATTAGATTAATAATTAAGTTAATATATCAAAATTATATTATATAATAATATTTATAAATATTGGTCATGATAAGTTAATTAAAAAAATATGGTGATAAACCAGGTAATTTCTTTGATGAATTCTCTCCTTAAAATAGGTTCATTAGAAATGAAGAATTTAGGATTCCTTTTTTAGATAAGAGGCTAAAAAATCTAAAATAATACTTTATTAGATTATAAATGGTTATGTAATCAAGAGATAGTCTAAGTAAATTAATTTTTTGGGAGGGGTATACGAGTTATTCTTTATAGGTGAGCTTTGAGTGGCATTCCTACAAATAATCATTCTTTAATGTATAAGGTTTTCAATTTATAAGTATATTGGAATAAAATAGAAAATTTAATGGATTATTGATGAATTGAGGTAAATAATTCCCACATTAACTCACTTGAAGATAAGATTTTCTCATATTTTAGGCCTTTACCCATTAATTTAACCCTTCTACCTTAAACGTGGTAACTCAATTTTTTACTTCGGTAACATCTTTTTATGCCTAAAAATAAAATTGAACTTATTACCTAATTTTTATTCTAGGATAAAAAAAATTTCCTTCAATTAATCTAATTAAATTTCTAAATATTATAAATTTAACTTTTATATAAAAAGTTTTTTGAACAAATATAGACTAATGTTTTTTTTAACATTAAGTGTTCTTAATATTTTTTAATATTGATTATTAATTAAATAAGTGTTAGTATATATTTTATAAATTGAAACATTAATTATATTTTAAATTTTAAATTTATCAATTTAATTTATTATGATATAAATAAATAGCACTTCCAAAACAGTACTTCCAAAAAAATAATTTTTTTAACATTAAATAATTATAACCACATCCCATTAAAATAAATCATTTGTCTTCTAACCATTAAATTTTATAAATTCATTGGAACTAAAATATTTATTTTAATTTTATAAATGCATAAAATAATTATTATTTATTATTATTATTATTAATTTGTAACATATAAAAATAAATATTTTTATAATAATACAATTTAATTATATATTATTTTTTTGTTTCATCCTAAATTTACTATTTCTTTTTGAATTATTTTATATTAAATTGAAAGTAATCAATGTACCTATTGGATACATTCATACCCAATAAAAATATATCTAATTACTATATGTATAATAGTAATATTTCATTCCTATATATAATCTTACATACATTAGTAAAATAATTCATATTATTCAATTACTTCACTCTCAACATGTTTATTATATTTCTACTTATTTTACATATTTACATAGTTATAATTGGTGTACCAATCTTCATGAAAAAATATGGGAATAAAGATTTCATGTCCAAGTTATTTTTATTTACTTGTGGATTTATTCCTCTTGTAGTTTTATTAGTGATGTTTCATATTGTACTCTCCTGAGGTATTAATATTTATCCTTTATTGTAATGTTTTATCTCAATAGAATATATCATTATTAATTTTAATTCAATTTTATTTATGAAATAAACTATTTAACATAGTATTTATTTAAAGGTAAATTCATACTAGAATCATGGGGTGTTATATTCTTCCCACTTAAAATAATTTCACCCTCTAAATTTCATTACTCTAATGAAAAAATGAGGATAATTTTAGATCATTACATCACTGATTTATCATTTTGATTCCTCAAACTTATGATTCCCACACATAACTATAACCATGTGAGTGGTATTGTTTCATAATACTTTATTCCTATGATCCAATATTTCTACCAGTTATTCCTTGTAGTAGAAGTCATGTTATAATTATACTACCTCTGAGTTCAACGCATTTGATAGATTAGGTATGTACTTCCTTAAAAGTGGTATATAGAATATTTCATGCACTTGGGAAAGGTTAGGTGGAAGTGAAATATGATAAAATATCATCCCCATATGATCATGGATTTTGAAAGATCTAATGTATCTAGGGATAAACTTTTCCTTCTTCCTGAATCTGATAACCTTATTCCATGGTGATAATTATATGAATAACTTGTCTATGACTTCAAACTCCAAATATTTTTGATGATGATAAATATAAATCTTTTTCAACTTTTACTGTTTTAATGTTCCAATGAATGGTTTAAATATTTTTTTCATCTCATGAGAAATATTTGGACCTGGTAGTTTAGATTATCCAACATCAACCCAATGTATTATAGTTCTACATCTTCTCACATATAAATCCTCATATGGTTCCATTTGAATTCTAAAATGGAAACTCTTGATACATAATAATTCCACTAGGTATAGGTGTTCATAGCATCCTTATATTAAATCCATTTAATAGGATCTTATCATATCCTCGAGAGTTTTTATGGACTTTTTAGATTTTCCATCAGTCTAAGGATGATAAGTAGTGCTAAAGAACAAATATATATCCAAATATTATTGAATACTTATCCATTACGTTAAGGTGAATATATGATCTTGATCTAATAAAATTGAAATTGATGATCCAAGAATCCTTACTAATTACTTTATGTATATCCTAAAAAGTTGATTGAGTGTGAAATATTATCAAATAATAATTAAATGCACTGAATTTATAAGGTAATAAACTACATCCCAAATGTAATTTTGGTTTTTAGAGTTTTTAGTAAGGCCTATGATGAAATCTATAATGATTTTCTCCCTTTTTCAAATAGTACTGGGTAATGATCGCATCATCCCTTTAGACTTATTTCATTATACCTTAACCTACTGGCATACCAATCATTGAGATATATACTTTATAATGTTCCTATTCATGTAGTCCCCCAGGAAATGATCCTTGATGTCCCAATACATATTTTTTCTTCCATGATGGATAGATAATGATGATCTATGTTCATTATCTAAAAAATATTTCTCTAATTCTAGTTTTGAAGGGATACATATTCATTTACTAAATCTTATAATTTCAACATTATCAAATTTGAACTCTGGAAGATTCTATACCTTATTATATAGCTCTATATCCACCTTATTCCCCTCTTTTATATTCTCAAGTATGAATGATTGATAATTCATTAGGGAAAGATATTATTTCTTCCCTTCCCTTTCGATTTCATGATCCATCCTTCATAAATCCATGAGTATTCAGTCTCTTTCAATCTTACTCATATATAAGTTATCTTGATCATTCCTACTTAGAGGATCATCCACCTTGTTTTTATTCTTAGGGTGGTAATGTATTAAGAATTAATAGTCATTAATTATCTCCAACCATCTCCATTAGTTCTTGTTAAACTCCTGGTATGAAAATATATAATTTAAGATCTCGTGATCATTATATATTTCTCACATTTCACAAAAAAGATAATTCCTCAATATATTTAATGCAATTATTTCCACTGATAACTCCAAATCAAGTGTCAAGTAATTTTTCTTATGAGCCTTTAATTGACATGTTGAATAAGATACCACCATTTCATTTTTCATGATAACACATCCCAAACCCTTCTTTGGTGAATAATTATATATCAAAAACCCATCTCCACTATAGGGAATTATGATTACAAGTTTTGTGACCAACTATTTCTTGAGCTCCTTGAATTTTTTTAACATTAATCTATCCAAATGGACTTTAATCCTTTCTATGTTAACTTGGTTAGTGTATTTGAAAGTCATGAGAAATTTCATAGAAATCATCAATAGTATCCACTCAATCCAGGAAAACATTAGATATATTTTACAATGCTTGGTATAGATAATTTTTTAATAACAACTATATTTGAATGATCCATAGATATATCCTCACTTTTGGTTACATAACCGAAGAATAATAACTTCTATAGCCAAAATTCATACTTACTAAATTTGGAAAATAATTTCTCTTTTATCGAGGTTTGCAGTATGATCCTGAAATGATCTTTATGATCTTCCCTACATTTTTAAAGTATAATAATGTCATCAATATGGACTACAAAAAATTTATTGAGGTAATATATAAATACTTTATTCATCAAATCCATCAAGATAGCGGTGGAATTTGTAAGTTCGAATTGCATCACTTTGAATTCATAATGTCCATATATTTTATAAAAGGATTTCTTGGATATATCCTCTATTTTGACCCTGAATTATTGATATCCAACTCAAAGATAAATCTTTGAGAAGTATCAATCCCCTATTATTTGATCGATCAAATCATCAAAAAGAGGTATAGGATAATTTTTATTGACCATGATCTTGTTAAATTCATAATAATCAATGAAAATATGCATTGATATATATTTTTTCTTAATAAATAGGACTGGTTCACACCATGGTGAAGTACTTGGACTTATAAAATCCCTATCCATATTCACTTTGAGTTTCTTATTTAATTTATCTAATTAAAGAATAGTCATTCTATACATATTCTTTTATTTTGGGATAGCACCGAGTATGAGTTCTATTGAAAAATCAACCTCATGACATACGGTAATACAAGAAAACACTTCCACAAATACATCAATATATTCTAAAAAATAGATATATCTTTTATATTGAGATTTTTTCCAATCATTTGAGCTAAATACTCCTAATTTTCAAGTATTAAGACATATATAGAATATATTTCCAAAGGGAGTTTATAGTAAGCCTTGCACTTATAGAGGATTATGTGTATATTTAGAATATCAAATGTGACTTCCCTATCCTGAAAATGTTTGTGGTATCTATGTATATATCTCTAATACATGCCCAAAATCACATAAAATTTACCTAAAGTGAGAATAATAAGTTTTGTGAGAAGCGTATTCACACAAACTTCTATCAAAGAGGTGTTGTTGAGTTGGGATGCAATCATCACACCACTAGTAGTTTTTAATAATAATTCAATATCTAGATGGTGGGATAGTGATTTGATGTTCTTAGAAACAATTTTAGATATAAAGGAGTGGGTATAAATATAATAAAATATGATATTCATTGTTCTTGAGTGAATGATAAGTGTAACTTTCAACACTACATTTTTTACCCACTCCAGCAGTTTTGATTGTGTAGAATTTCCCTTTCTCCCTTGGATTTATAGGTTATTATTGTAAATTTTCTTTATTAACCATTAGTTTAGTGAAATTGTTGGCATAATTAAAATACTCCTTACAATTGAAGAAATGGAATGTGGGTGCTGCATTAGGCTGATCTTTCCCTCCATATATTTCCTTATATAGCCTATTTATATCAATTTTGTATTCATATACTTGATGTAATTCTCTCCCAAAATTTAAGCATTTACCTGTTGCTTTTATATTTTCCCTCTAGTGATTATCCCTATGTTTTTGGAATTTATAAAGATGAATTATCTTCCCTTCATTATTTTTATCAGGTGTGTTTTTGCAAAACTCCATTTTTCTCTTCATTCCCCCAAAACCATAAGAATATTTGGAGTCTTAAATTTCAATTTATACATTTATATCACATCAAAAAATATCTTAATATAAAACAAAGTCCCTTACATGTAATTATTTTTAGATACTTGGTTTTAAGATGCTAAATAAATGATTGATTTTTCTTTCATAGTAAATGATAAAACTATAGTGTACCTTGAAAATCATGTGATGCTTTCTTTATAGAAACCAATGGATTTATAATCCCTTTGTTTAAACTCATGGAATTATATATACACTTTAGTATGAACAGTTTAGGGAAAATACTTATTAAAAAATACATTCTTAAACTCCTCTCATTCCATAGAGTTAATTTCTTCATCCTATCTTGAAATCTTAATGAGAGTCCACCATTGATCAATTTTACCTTACAAGAAATAAATATATATAATAAACTTTTCATACCTCAATCACTATAGAACATAACATATATTTTCTATAGTATTGATATACTATATAGAAATTATTGGATTAGAAGATCCACTAAAGGAAGGTGGATTTTGTTACACGAGGGACTCAATGGAGAGTTTTTCCTTAGTATATTTGGGAATTCGACCTGATTTGTTTTATTATTCATATCTTACGTGATTTGGGTGACAATATCCATGAGATTTTTTACTCTAGCTCCCATTTCATTTTTTTTCTCATTAGTGAAATCATTACATTGTTCATAAAACATGTTGTTTACTCATTTTGATGCTTAGTGGATCGTGCAAACATACCTAAGATGCGAGTGAATCAAGTGTGGTCAAATTTCTACCAAATTTCAAATGTTATTTTAAAATTATCCAATTTTTTATTTGAACCCCTAATATCTATTGGGATATGAATGGATATTTTAAATTTTAACCATCAGGGAACAATAACATGTAATAAAGAAATCCAAACATGAGATTAGCATGGGGTATTTTTACAAGTTTAGATACTAATGTGGAAAACCTACTCCTTAATGTGTCAACTCCAATTGAGTCATGGATTTTCTACTATAATTAAATAACCAATTAAAATGGGTTTCCATGGATCATATTGTAACCAGTTTCACACAATAATACACATGAGTGGTTCACTATATTATACAAGTGAACTGGTGTAGTCATATATGTTCTTTATACTCATATCCTACAAATTAGTCAATAGATTCCACTCTTGAAGTACATATTTTCTATGTACTGGGTGATACTCTAAAAATAATATTTTATATTCTTCCCCACCTTATAGTGTCTTTTAATTCCATAATTTATTAAAGAAAACATGCATAAAAATCACCCTATGGACTATCAATAGCTTCCATTTCTTTAAAAAAAATTGATATTATAAACTCCCTATTAAATAACTAAATTGAAACTAAATTTTATAAGAAACCTTATTAAAGTTTACATTTCTTACATGGAATATTTTTATCTCTACCTACTTATTGTCACATTCATCAAGAGATCAAATTCTCTTAAAAAAATTGATAGCATCTTTTTATTCCTTATTCTTTTAAACCTATCAGTTTGAACAAGATAATCACACTCAAATTATTATCATTATTTTCTTTTTATTAAAACTAATTGATGTATGACTTTAGTAAAGGTTCATATTCTTCTACATTCCATGTTATAGGCCACAACAGATTCTAGTTCTTATTATTTGATAGTTCTCTAGTTCACTCAAAATCAATACACTTACATCCATCCCTAGTTCAATCCTATTTTATTACATGGACACATGGATTATCATTCACCTCTCTCTAGATCTATGAAAATCCAATGTATGGGGTCATATCACATTTCTATAAGTTATAATACATTCATCCCTAAAAATTGTATATACAAGTCGTATACTTCTCTTTCTTCTCCCATAACCACCATGAGCAAGGAATAACCTATTTTTAATAACTTATTATCCCCACTAAAATTATAAGAATACCCTTATCATTATTTTCAAACTGTGTTTAATATATTTCTCATAATTTTAACCACCATCCTATACTTACTTATTTTCTTCTACTGAAAATATCTATATTGAAATCTGTATATCAATCTCCCCATCTATATAAAAAAATACAGCACATCAAAATATGATATGGAACTTAGTTTGCAGCATAAATAATTATATTATGGAATGAATACTTATTCATATGGTGAAACACATCCCTCTTATTCATTATTTATTCTCAATGATCTTTATTCATTAACAAATCAAGGAACTGATGAACAAAAAAGATTTCAATCATTAATATCTACATTATCCTTGAAAATATGATAAATTCATTCCAATAAATTTGATATTTTATACTTTCATCATTGTTTTATATCCTTGTATTTTATCCTAATGATCATGAACTCATTATCTTCTTGCTTTTATCACATTTGATTTGTGATTTTTTTGTCTTTGAAGAATGGCTCAAGCATCATCTAATTTTCATTCTTTATAATCTTAAAATTCTATAAATCTTATTTTTCAATATCTTGATAGATTTAAAATTTTCCTAATCCATTTATCTTATGATCACAAGTTTTTAATAAATATGGAAAACTAATTTTACTTATAGGTGGCTCAAAATACTTCGATATAAATAAATTTACATATATAGGGATCCCTATAGGATAATTTACATATGTTCGACATGCATATATGAATTCCCTTTATATTTTTCATTCACAAAGCTACATTTAATTACATGGGACTTAATTTTGTTATGCATGGATGGATTTCACTTATATAGGTCACAATTCTCTTATATTGGATGAGATATCTTATACCATAAGTGAAAACCATTTTTTGTTTTAATCCTAAGTAGATGAATTCTCTTATGTGTTGTGCAATTTGTAATTCCATGTGGATGAATTCTCTTATGTGGTCTCTCACATGGATGGATTATCTTATGAAATATTTTGGTAGATGAATTTCATTTTAAATTCTTATGTGCCTATTAACTACATATATTTCAAAATTAGATAGCTTATAGTCCTAAAAATATCTTCTATATAGATGATCTCTCATATTCACTATCCGCATAGGATAATCTCATTTGAAATTTTTCACACTCTAACACAGGAATTCCAGTTTTCTTAAAATAGTCATAGGATAACTTCAAAAATTTATGGGACCTATCAAACCTATTAAAATCATATAAAAAATATTTAAATAATTATATAAATTATTAAAATAATTTCAAACACCATAAATTACATTTTTAAGGTGTTGTAACATATAAAATACTAGAATTAGAGAAATAAACTCTTTTTCAAGCTCAAGTTTGTCCTAAATTAAATTAATATCAATCTATCTAAATTATCCTTCATCTTATAGTTTTTATCATGATTTTTAAAACCAAAATTTAAGTTACTATTAATATAGATTCTTTACTTTTAATGAGTTCTCCCAAACACATTGAACTTAGTCAAAAAAATGTTAAATACATATACAATATGTCTAGATTAAGTCTATTAGCCAAATTTTCTTAGTTTCTTCACTTTGGAAGTAAATTTTATATACAATACTATACCAAGTTTTATTACTTGTCTTTAACATGAAGAATGAATTAATAATTGATGGTTGTATTAACCCCTACCTAGAAGCTATCTCGCTATAACTTTATAGGAATTGGTGGTTGCCTCTTCTTTTAGGTGGATCCTTTCTTCATCACTGAAGATATCCCATTTACATTAATTAAATTGAAAGGATTCGAGAAAAAAATCCTAATTGAAAAAAAAAATACAACCAAACACCTTTGTAACTTTAATCTCCCCTTTCATGTTTGTTTTTAATTCTAATTAATGAAAATCAATCGGTCAATGAAATACTTCTCCCCATAATTGACAATAAATAAAAAGGAGAAAGGTATTCTTACCCTAATTGGCATGGTGGGGAGGTTGTGGTTCTCACCCTAATTGATATTATAGGATTTGTATCCTCATATTTATCACTATAAATAATCTTTCCATTCCATAAGAGTGTGAGATCTTCAAGAATCTTGGATCACCAACTGTAGGTGATCATGGGAACCACATAATAGAAAAGCATCATCAAAAAATATGTGGAATAAAATTTATCTTATCAATGTTACATTGGGTAATCAATTGTAAGTATTCATGTTTATCCTATTGTGAAAAAAATATTGATTAATTTATAAAACAAGGTTTCCTATAATTGATCTGATAAGTGAAATAAAATTATTTTTTTCAGTTATTAGGAGCTTCTTACACAAAATTATAAGAAGTATTATAAACCTATTTATTTTTATTTTAAAGGGTTTATCCAAATTCCCAAAATTTAAGAATAGTTATTAAAATTATGGTAACTTCACACAATTTGAGAGATACCCCTCAAGGGATACATTCCAAACTTCATCACAATCAATTACCAATATTAAAGTGCAACTAAATTGATATGGAAATAGGGTGGATAATATTTAGCTTCCTAGTTATAGTAATGGGGTTGAGATTTATTCATAAAAATATATATCTTCTTGTTGGTAGTTCCAACAAATTGGTAACTCCTCATGGAATCTCCTCCTATTTTTTCTAGGTATGATTAACTATGGGAAGCATGGCATTATTTCCATTATTGACTTGCATGTTAGTTATAATGTGCTTCTCTACTTTAGGGATTGTAGAAATTTTATCCTTTACAACTTTCTATAACCTCATATAATCTTACAACTATTTAGGATATATAATAAATATATCATTAGGTTCATTCTATTCCTTATATTTATGTGTAGACTTACTCTTTACAATAATAGCTTGTGAAATTTAATTCATGGCTGTTTTACCTTTTTCTTTTAACAACTTCCATTATTTTGGAAGCCTTTTTATACATTTGGTAACCACATAACTAGCTATGTTACACCTCTATACATACCTTTATCATATTTACCTCACCCTTCTTGGGTAGTTTATCTACTTCCTCATAGGGAATTTCAACCCCTAATCCAATCCTATAATCTCTCTCTTGGGTATATTCTCTTCTTGATTCCATCTTTCTAAAATTTCATTTGAAACTCATGGTTACATGAAATGGTAAATGATAGGTCCTCTCTTACCACAATATAAGAATTTATTTCCTATTTTCTTGACTCCATAATCAATTTTCTCTATTAACTTCTTGGGAGTAACTTGTTCAGTTATCTCTTTAATGGTCATATTTCTCAACGAATACTTTTTTTATTTACCTGTTTCTCAGTCTCATGTGGTTCTCTATTATCTTTAGTGAATTTTTGATATCTTATAGGTTTTTACAATCATTCATCATAATAGTGACCACCAATCTTGAACAACTCATAAAAATTTTGAAGTGACTCAAGTCGGTGCTTGGAGGATATATTTTTTTCTATTCTGTGACATGTGTTTCCTTCTATAATCATTTCACCTATTTTATATTTATTACCCACTGATTTAAAGATTATTATTATGAAAAAAATCAATTTCTCTATGTATAAAGCTCTAGGAGTACCAGTATAAACCAATCAACCATGTTCTTTTTCTTGTGTAAGCAATCTATCCATATTTGTATTCATACTATCTTTGAAATATTTCATCACCTTTTGGGATCTATTTGGAGTGTTTTTGGACATACTCACCTCCACTATTGATTTTTTGGTGGGTTTCTGATTAATTTACACTTCAATGTTTATATAAAAAAAAATTGTTCATCAGTTTTCACAAAAATAGATTCAATGAAAGAAATTTTATCAAAATGGTGCGTTTCATTTTTCATTTATCATATGATAGAGAATTATAAAGATGATACTTGGATCTATTTACCAAGATTTTTATACTTTATTAAATATCAAATATCATCTTAAATTTATCTGGAAGCATTTATTTTCTCAACTATTTGGGAATACTTGACTTTTACAGAATCCATATTCTTCAATTTTACTTCCAACAACAAACTTTTCAAACTAAGAATATTATTTTCATCCAGAACTGAGTTCATTATTCAATTTAATTTATTATTATATTTTTATTTTTTTTCTCGTTAACTTTATTTGTATTGACATGAGAGTTGACTATGTCTTTCACTCTTTTTTATTTATCTTCTAGCATGGAAAATTTGACATCCATGAAGACTTTATGAAGTTTCTCTAATTCATAGAAAACCTCCTTAGAAACCTTCTAAAATACTTCTTTATCACAATTAACTAGTTTCAATTATTTATCTACTTGAAAGAATATTTCATGGTAAAGTATATTTATTCGTCTTTTACTTTCACAATCTTTGTGTGAGTATTGTTACAACATACCTTTTTTACCAATTCTTATTTAATTGTATTTGTACTTCTTTCTATTTGTGATTTATTTTCAATTATTCCCTTGATGTATGAGAAAATATATGTAACAACCTCTTCATGGACCTTTTTTAGGTAATCCTTAATTTTAGAACAAAAGACACAAATTGACTCATGAAAACCATTTTCTTCATAACTTTGGCGAGATTCACTTGATGAAACATTCCCAATATATTCAAAAAAAATAACCAATTTACACAAATTTAACTAGTGGTTGTTACAATTTCTTCCATGTGGTCTTTATTTGATATTTCACCTATTTATTCTTCCTATTTTGTAACGTTCTATCCAAGACCTCCAAATTAGGATTAACATGGATGGGAATAGACTCCTCCATATTAGCCACTTCTTAAAACTCAAATTTGATATTTATTTAAGTTAAGTAGAAAAACTAAAAAAATATGGAACTTATCAGTTGTAAATTATCCAATCATAGGTAACCTAGGCTTTGATACCACTTATAGATGCCTACTAGACTATACAGGCGTACCTAAAAAGGGGGTGAATCGGGTGTGGTTAACTTTTTACCAAATTTAACATGTTATTTTTAATTTATCCACTTTATTATTTGAGACCATGACATATGTTATGATATTAATGGATCTTTAATTGTTTACCCAAGAGGCCACAACCACATGCATTGCAGGAATGTAAATAGGAGATCAATATGTGGTTTTTATAAGGCTTGACCTCAATGTGGGAAACCTACTCCTTGTCATGTCAACTTATATGGAGTCATAGATTCTCCATTATTATCTAATCCCTAAATAAAATTCATTTTCAAGTAATATTATACAACGAATTTTACTCAATATTACACAATATCGGTTCACTATACTAAAAATTGAACTTGTCTACTCTCATAGGTTCTTTTACTCATATCCCATGAGTTATTTAAAACATTCCACATCTTGAAGTATATATTCACTATGCACTAAGTGAAATAGTGAAAACAATATTAGATCTCATTCATCACCTTAGATTTTTTTCAACTTTCATAATGTCATCAAGAACTCAAGAATGAAACTCAACCTCTATTATATCAGCAGCTTCTAGTTCTTCATGAAAACTATTTCTAGAAACTCACTCTTTAAGAACTCATATTTAACTAAATGTTACACGAAACCTCATGTGATTCATCCTTACTTACTTGGGTGTTTCCTATATCCATATAAATTTTTTCACATTCCTTGATATCTTAGATTCTATTAGATACCTCAAAAGCCTCATTTTCCTTCTTCTTTGATTCCCAACAGTTTGAACAATATTGACACACTTAAATTGTTTTTCTTATTATTTTTCTTTAAAATCCAATTGATTTACAGCTTCATCATAGGTTTGGATTCTTATACCTTCCTTACTACAGGTTTCATCGAATTGTTTTTATTCTAATTTGAGATATCTCTAGTCCTCCAGACTTCTTTACACATCCATCCAATACTATTTCATCCCTATTTTGTTGTATAGACATGTGGAAATTTGGTTAATAGTCTCATTTATATCCACACACATTAAATGTGTGGGTCATATCACATTACCATAATTTGAAATATGTACAGCCCTACAAATTCCATGCATAGGAAACACCCTTATTTTTATTCTCCTATGATCATTGTGATCAAGGAATATCATTTTTTAATAACTTATTTTCTCCACTACAATTCTTAGAATACCCAAAGGGCCCAAAGGCCTTCATTTTTATTGATTTTTGATAACCCCCTTTAAAGGGATGAGGGGGAACCCTTACAAAGCTCGTAGGCTTAGAGATTGCAAGGTACATAGGCTTAGGAGATTACATGACCCGAAGGTATTAGGGAATTCAACCAGAATGTCTACAAGGAACATCCCCTCCCCAACATCTGTGTCATGATAGTATCTCTCCACCTTTGCATGGTCATCTGGCTAGGCTTCCCGTGATTGCACAGGCTGGTACCGATGGCATAGCCATACCCCCTCATTCTGACAATCCATTTGGCTCTACTCTAGTGAGTGCACCTGCTCTGAATCCTCTTCTAGGGCTGCTCCTTTTTTTGTAGTGTGTCTGGGACAACTGCATGTGGCCTGAAGGCCTTAATGTGGCCCAAAAGCCCTACTGACCCGAAGGCCTGGGTGGCCCGAAAGCCTTAAGGACTCCAATCCCAAACAGGTGGCCCAAGGTGAATAGTTCCAATTGCTATAGTACTAAACAGTACCTTCTATAGTAACTACTACAGTGCCTACTACAGTACCCGCACAGTGTACAGTTCTGCTACAGTACCTGTACAGTGTACAGTTCTGCCAGTACCCCGCACAGTGTGCAGTACTGCTACAGTACTGCTACAATCCCCGGAAATATGACTCTACCGGGTTTTGAACCTAGGTCTTGTGGATGCACTTAAGGATACCTCACCAACTGGGTTGAGGCTCATGTGCAACAATTCTTAGAATACCCTTTGTGTTTCTTTATCATTATTTTCAAACTCATATGAATATATTTTTTATATATTTTACCCACCATCCTCAACTTCCTCATCTTCTTCAACTCAAAATGTATCCACTAAAATATTCATTTCAATCTCCCCATCTATTTGAAAATATATAGCACATCATCTTTTAGTGTGGAACTTAGCTTGCATCATGATGTAGTAGATTATGGAATGAAGACTTATTCTTGTGGAGTGACACATATCCCTTCTTTTTTATTTCTTCTCAAATATCTTTCATGATAAATGAATCAAGGAAATGATATAAAAACATGATTTCACACAACAATATCTATATTATTCTTAAAAATTTGATAAATTCATTTCATCACATTTTATGTTTAATATATTCTTCATTATTTTATCTTATCCCCCTTTAGATTGAGGATAATCATCTCATTATCTTATTACATGTATCACATTTCATTTGTGATTATTTTTTATTTAAATTATTTATCAATAATCATCTCATTTTAATTCTTTATAATCTCAATATGGTATAAATATTATTTTTCAATCTATCGAGATCTTCAAATTTTTCTTAATTCATTTATCTTTTGACATCAAATTTTATGGAAATGTGGAAAACTAATTTTACTCATGTATGGATTAATTCACTTCCATATTAATAAATTTAATTTCTAAAGGATACCCATAGGATAATTTACTTATTTATCCCCCACATAACTCAATTCCCTTTATCATTTTCATTCACACAGCTACATTCACTTATGTGGGGCTCAATTTTCATCAACCTAAATGAGTCTAGTTATATGATTTGTAATTATCTTATACGGTCTGAGATATATTATTCCATAAATGAAAACCATTTTATCACTTTACTCATTCATAGATAAATTATCTTATATGTTTCACAGTTTTCACTTCCACGTAAATGAATTCTCTTACATGGTCTCTCACATAGATGAATTATCATATGGAATGCACGTGTAGATGAATTTACTTTTCAAATTTTTCTTCTCCCCTATAATAAATATATTTAAAACTTAAATATCTTATGGTACTAAAAAATATCTTTTATATATATGATTTCTCATAAACACTAGCCACAAAGGATACTATCATTTTAAATTCATTGGGCTCTGACATAGGAATTCCATTATTAGTTAAATAGGTTTAGGATGACTTTAACAATTTTCATCACTTCTCAAACATCTTAAAATCATCTCATAACATCTTTAAATAATTATCAGAAATATTAAAATAATTCCAAACACCTTCAACCTCATTTCCAATTTGTTGAAACATATAAAATACTTGAATTAGAGTATTTCATTGAACTCTTCTACTAGCTCAAGTTTGTTATAACTTAAATCAAACATATTCTATATCAATTATCATTTTTATAGGAGTGTTTCTTAGTGATTTGAGTAACCAAAATGAAAGGAATTGGTGGTATAGATTCTTAACTTTCATTGATTTCTTCCAAACACTTTTAACTTATTCAAACTTTGTTAAATATAGATTACAGAATATATCTATATTAAGTCTAGCATCCATCTTTTCTAAATTGTTCAACTTCATAAGTGGTTGTTGTAGAAAATACTTATTCACTAATTAGTACTTTCCTTTTACTTGAGGTCTATATCAATAATTTATTTATTTAATAACCATTACATATAATTTTTCCATCCAGATCTTCATAGGAAGTGGAAACTGCCACTTCTATTGGGTGGATCCTTTCTTCATCACCCAAGATATCACCATTGCAATATTTACATTGAAAACATTATTGAAAACATGACTAATGAAAAACAAATACAACAAAAACCTTTGGGAACATAAATATTTCACTTTGACTGTGTTATCAATTACAATTAATTTCAAATAAAATCAATTAGTTAATGTAATAGCTTTCCTCTTAATTGACAATAAATTAAAATGGGAATGATATTATTATCCTTATTGACATAGTAGAGATAATTTTCTTCTCTACCTAATTCATATTATGGGAATGGACTCCTTATCCTTATCACTGCAAATAATATTCTTTCTTTCTAATCAATAAGATAATATGATCTACAAGAATCACTACACACAATATGTAAATGATTATGGGTACTGTAAAATAGTAAATCGTCATAAAAAAAATAGGTGGTATCACATTTCTTTTATTAATGTGTCCTAAACTAATAAAATCTATGTCCATGTGGGATAGAAGATTCTGGAAAATAAGAGTGATAAATTTATATAATAATTATTTACATAATTGATCCATAATGTGAAGCTAAATTATATTTTCAGATCTTCGTGGATATTTTTACAAATTTTCAATAAGTATTTTGAACCACATTCTTTATATTTTTAAGGGTCTTCATAGATTACTATATTAATGTAAATTTTTTGAAATTATATAAACTTCACACATTTTGAGAGATTCCCCTCAAAGGATGCATTCAAAACAGCATCACCATCAATTCCCAACATTATACCATAAATAAAATGATATTGAAATAGGGGGGATCATCTTCAATTTCTCAGTTAGAGTAGTGGGGTTGAAAATTTTTATTCAACCCATACAGATTCTTATTGGAATCTCTAAAAAGCTGAGAAACTCTCATGTTATCTCCTCATATGATTTTCTAAATCTAATTAAAAATGGGTAGCATAGATTTATTTCCTTTTTAAAATAAATTCTTAGATGGGATAGGATTATCTACTTTAGTTATTAGACAAGTTTGATCCTTTTCAACTTTCTCCAAACCTCCCATTATCTTCCAATTGTTTGTGAAATATAATTAATATATCATTTGGCTCATTATCTTACTTACTTTTCTGTATGAAATTACTTTTTTCTATAACATCTTGTGAACATGAAGTCATAATTTATTTGCCTATTTATTTCAATAACTTATCATGTCATGGAATTAATTTCATAAATTTGGTATCTATGTGAACTTCCATGTTACACCTTTCATACACACCTTTATCAGCTTTTTCCTTACCCTTCTTGGAAGTATTATCTACTTCTTCATAGGAAGTGTCAACTAATAATCCAATACAATAATCTATAGATTATACCAATTTACATTGATATTAATTTATATAGTGAAATGGTATATAATTTGGTCTATATTACCATAATAGATTCATTTCCTTATTTTTTTCTTGATTCCCTGATAAACTTTCTTCATTAAATTTTTTGGAGTAACTTGTTCAACTTTCTTCATTGTAGTTTTATATCCCACAACAGACTTAATTTTTTATTTTTTTATTTCTTTATAAGTGGGGGTTCTCTCTTATATATAATTAATCTATGATACTCAGAAGGGTTTTACTAGTATTCATCATAACTGGCACCAAAAATCTTGCAAATTTCATAGAAACTTCCAAAGTGATTTGAATTTGTTCTTGGAGTATTAATTTTTTCTATTCTGAGAGACCAGTTTCCTTCAATTAGTTTGTATATTTTTTTTATTTTATCCACATTTATTTAGTTATTCTATAACATGTGAATACTAACATGTTATATAATAAATCAATTTCCCTATGTCTAAACCTACTACAATACCAGTACCTCCTAACCAACTTTTTCTTTCACTTGTGCATCCAATTTATCTAGATTTTCATGGTCATTATTTGTGGATTATTTCATTAAATTTTGGGCACTATTTTGTGTTATGGTATTTTTATACGATATACTCACCATGATATTTCATGTTGTGGCTGGATTATTCGAATTTTTACACTTCCATGTTTGTACAAAATTTTGGCTTTGTTTTGAACTTTTCATTCAAATGGGTTCAGTGAAAGAAACTTTATTTGAATAGTAGATCACCTTTATTGGCACCAAAATAAATTCCCCTAGATAATTTATGGGGTATTATATCCATACAATATGAATTACAAGCTCAAACGGAACCAAATATCAACATAAGGGTCTACCTCATGAAGAACTTTCGAGGAGATCCCTTCCCCACCATGAACATGTGAGGCTGAGATAGAGTTTACACAAGTCCAACACACTCTACAACCACACTAAGGTATTTGATGGATGGATTCATGAGTTATATAGCGCTGAAACCATTTTCAAATCCCACATTTTCTTCATGGCGCACCTCCAAGCATTGTTAATCCCTATTGACTATACATATCAGGCTCATTCCACCTCAAAGGGACAACTACCCTAACCTTTCGACTTTCTATCTCCCAATTTGAAAATCACCTGATCACTATAAACCTAAATGGAAAATGGATCATCCAAGGTACTATAGAATCATTAAACCCCCATTACAATACTCTTAAATACCCCTAACTAATTTGGGTTTTTCTTTTGTGAAGGCCTACTTGCTTTGTAGAGGAAGAAATCCCTCTGGAGAACTTTAAGATTTGTGGAGAATTAATTATTTGCAAATAACTCCTTTTCTAGATCCTAAATTAAATCCAATGTAGGGTCATAATGTCTCCTAGTGCCTTTTACTTCATGAAACCCTTATCCTTCATGAAGCACCTAATCTTTGAGAAGCACCTCTCACCAAGGCCCCCTTATTTTCCTCTCCATGCTTCCTTCATTATGCTGACACCTCTCTGCGAAGGTTAAGTGATCCAAGCCTCCACATTCATCTAGTATTGGTGTAGTCACACTTCAAATCCTAATGTGATATGTACAATTCATTCATGTGGCCCACTTCACTCCAAGTGTGGCCCAATATTCCTATCCACCACTTTCTTTTAAGTATAGGTATGATAAGGACTTTTTCTTTTCATCATAGGTATACTAATGTGGCCCTCATGAGTGATCATTCATCCACACCATTACACCTCGGCATTACTAAGGCCACCCGCCTCTCAAGGGTTGGTGAGTTGTGGTTATGTACGTCTGAGGGGTGAGGAGTGAATCCCCCACATCTGAGCTACAAGATGTAAAAATTCTTATCACCCACATCCTCAACACATGTTGTTAAACTGTGATCTCAACCTGTGCGGAAAGTCTAGGATGTCCCCATGAACGTGTGACATGAAATGAGATCCTTATCTCATAGAGTGAAATCCTCCAAATAGGATCATAGAGGGAATGGGAAATGGGAACCTCTCACTTCTTGTACTCTCAATCCCACATCCCTCTCCCTTTGGGATTTGTCACCATGTGCACCTTGGGTAGTTTCCATGTATAATCCATAGCACACCATTGATAGGATTCTCTATGTATGAATGAAAAGGAATGAGATCTTCTTTGTATGGAATGATATCCTCATCAAACAAAATTAATTCCTGTCTAGGTAGCTCCTATGCATAAGCCCCACACCATCTATTGTTGGAGAATCTTTCATGACATGATAGTCAGGTCTACTGCTTCCTCTTGTTTCTCACATCTAGAATTACTCACATGGGGTTATAAATTAGGAATGACCATGACACTCAATATATATCTCTATGTCATTACCGTTCATAATCCCCAATATTTACAATGTTAAACCCTCCTAGTGTAAGTCCCATCATTCCCCTATCATTCAGGAAGCTTCCATGAGTAATCCCCAACTATATGGTTCACTTTCATTGGGCTATAACCTTAGGTGTAAGCCCCAATTCCAAATCTAGATCTATGTGGACATTGATTCCCAACTAACTAGGATATATAGGAAACCTCTTTGAGGTTCAATCCCAACACCCCTAAAAAATCCATCAATTCCATCCACTCCACCCAACACTTCATCCAAATCCATCCTGATTTCACCCAGGCCACCACATCCTAATGAGATCATTCCATCCACCTGGGTCATTCTTAAATGTAATCCCTAACCACATCATCACTACTCCTAGCAGCACTCGAGCAGCTCCCGTGCATAATCCCTCCACTATTCATTGAAATACATGGGTTTTGATCTCTTTATTCAAAATAGGGTATATAGGATGCCTCTATGAGGTTCAATACCAACCAATGGTAAACTTTGGTGTCCTCCCTCCTGGGGTACACCTCTTTGGTCCTCCCTCAGTTGTGTCCATATCAACTTTCATGGTGTCAAATATACCATTTATGGGACACACCTCTGGTCCACCTCCACAATCATTCTAACTCATCCATCTATTAAACCTTCTAGGTTCTCACTCCTAGGGATGTTATCCTTTGATGTGACTCCACTAGGAATTTTTATTAGCCTCTATATGTCCTCGTAAGATGTTAAAACTCATAACCTATCACACTGCTACCCCATGTTAACATGGCATGCTTGAGGAAAATCTCATAATACATTCCTTTGGAAATAGTTACCTCGTGATCAACATGGGATGCCTTGGGTTCCATGCCTGTGATGCCTCCATGGGATTCCCTCTTATGAGGAAGAATACAAGTGACCAATGTTCCATCATCCAAACACGCTAAAGATTCCCAACATGACTACACACCTGGTCGATGGTTGTTACCATGTCAAGACACATTGGAATGTCTAGATAGGAGTAGAATAAATAACCGACATCCATGAAGTGATTGTATTGGGAATGAGTTTAATTAACCATGTCTTAATCTATGAGAGAGACTCAGACTATGTAATTAATTATAATGAGGAATCAATGCAAGGAGGAACCGGCATCCCATCATATTGTTTCAATCAAGGAGAATACATCTCTATGAAATTCATGAATGTCGCCCACCTTTGGAAAGTGGGGATGTGGGGTACAATGAAACATCATCATCACAACGAAACGTGAGGTAGAGTGCCCTAGCCAAAGTGTAAAAATATAAATTGTGAAACCTATGTGAAAGTATTCTCCTCAATATGGGGGCTAGTAGCATTCGAGACAACATTTCAACAAATTATCATGTCACTGGATCCAACAATCTGGTGCTAGGTCCCACTAAGAAAATAGTGGGCCTAGCATGTAACTCACCAGTAATTGGGGAAGTTTAACATTGTCCATCCCAGTTTGCAACCTCATCAGTGTGAATCTATCCATCCAGACATGGAAGATTGGATGACATTGGGGCATTGGGCAATACTTTCCTAGAATTTTTACTGATAACTGAATCTTCATGCTTTGTAGGACCCAAGCTATAGGAAACCGCTCACCCAATTCCTACTAACATTGGGGTAGGAGGTCTGTCAATATGTAAATCCTGCATGACCCCACCTATTCCACAAATTTCATTGTGTCGTTAGCTATCAGGGGCCCATGCCCCATGTCACCCTCTGAAATCATCTAGAGGAGGGTAATAGACACCCTCATATGATATTAAGATTATAAGGGAGTCATTCCCATGGTATATGGCTCTCTAGGACCAAGAGTTTTATGTGTGTCACTAACACCGCCATCCCCAAGGGTTGCTCAGGGAACCACTTCTCCCTACTCCAATGATGAAATGCTTTGGGAACCTCCCCCCTGAGTGATCCTTTGAATCAAACCCCTATACCAAGTAGGTAGGGGATCCCTGAGTCACCTTGGTAATGACCATATCCCAAGAGTCACCCAGGATGGTTCCCAACAAGCCACGCCAATTCCACTAATGACCAGTCTTCTAGGTCGAGGAATAGGTAGATAATTCCCCTGCTCTATTACCCCTGGTAAGACTCACCTAATACTGACATCAAACCCAATCTCCAGAAGATTCCCATCAGGGTGCATCGTCTTCCATATATTTCATGGTCCCATCCACTACTGGTGCATTCAAAAAATCCCCTACCACTGTAGTGTAGAGAATACTTAACATATGATTAGGATCGAGCCATCAAACACCTCATAGGTAGGTTGTGTTGACTCTTCCAACCATTGTTGTCTCTAGAAGCCATTATATGCTAGTCAGTTATGATGATACTTGGCATGGAGGCCCTCCCTATGTAGTCATCAGTCAAATGGGATTCCCTCCCTTCTCTCACACCCAACATGGATGTCATCCCAATGTTCCCAGCATTGACCAAAGCATAGGCCCTCCCCATTTCATCGACATCCAGTATGGATTTCTTCCCTGTTCTTATCGTTCTTGATATGGAGGTCCTCCCCATGTCTCCAAATAGTGATATGAGGGTCCTACTCGCATCACCTCCCATCTATAATAGAGTTCCTTCTAGCTCTATATTCCACCAAAGAAGAGGTCCTCCCTACTTCATTGACAATCAATATGAGGGGTCTCCCTGTGTTCTCATCACCGGCCAGCACAGAGGACCTCACCATGCCACAGACCACCATAGTGGAGGTCCTTCCCACTCTCGTAGAGGTCCTACCTCATGAATATAGAAACAAATGTGGAGGCCCTCCCCATACTCATGCTTCCCAAGATGGAGGTCCTCTCTTTGTCTAGATTGATCAATGTGAAGTTCTTCCTTGCTCTTCGATTGACCAAAGTAGAGGTCCTCCCTTCTCTCACACCCAAAATGTAGGTCCTCCCCATGTTTCTTATGACCAAATCATAGGTCCTTATTAAACCTCAAAACCCATATTGGAGGTCCTCCCTATTCCATCGACAACTCATATAGAGGTCTTCCCCATATCCTGAAAAATCAAAGCATAGGTCCTCCTATGAAATCAACCCCTAGTACAAAGGTCCTCCTCATGATGACAAAGATTCATACCCTGAAGAAACATCCCAGGGAAGAAGGGAGAAGTATCATCACCAAAGGAATAACTCTAGAAAGTTCCAGGTCATTGTCAATATTGTTTTCTTCTCAGATTCTGAAGCATATTTCAACTCGATGATGGAGCCTTCCCCCCAATGTTCTACATCAGAGTCTGGGGCAGGAGCCCAGTGGGTGAGATTAGTCATCCTGGAAGGTATTTTTCACAAGATCCCCAAATCCCTTCACAGGTATATGCAGGAGGAGGAAGAATTTCCTCCCTTCCAAGGGCTCATGGTATAGTAATCTCTATCATCACCAACTTCATTATATACTAGTAAATGTGATCATGGAGATTATTTCTTGGACATGATAGACCAAAAGCACCCAGTGAATCCATAGATGACAACCACTACCCTCAAACATGAGGAATTTTTTGGTACCAAATCCTATAGGGACATAATGATGTGGTTGGGACCACCTCTTAGAGATGACCCGACGTACAATTATTAGTAAGTGCATGCAACAGTCTCTCTATCAACTAGTCCACTGCCGTAGCGGTCCACATCCATATTATTTACAGTTTCTCAACCATCACAAATTGGAACCTAGGGAAGACAAGATTCGGGTCTCGCTTCCTAATAGGGAATCTTGTTGGACACTCTATCCACTAACCAGTTATTTTAAGTGTTCTTGCTGAATTTGTTTCCAAACTTTGACATTCTGGAGACCATCACTCAAGATGAGGTCTCGTGATTTCTCCAAACCCTATAGTTGATGTATTTCTTCCTTCATGACCATCAGGTTTTCTACCTGAAGACCATAGAGCACTGTAACAACATCGGCCAACAATGTTAACTAGTTGAGTTAGCAGCACTTCCAGTGGCACAACATCCTACATCACCTGATTACCACTGGACCCTTCAGCAAAAATGTGTTCAGAGCTTCACAATTATCCAAAAATCATTGAAGAATAACAACCACATGTGAAGATCTGTATTTGGGGATAGTAAACCACTCTCCACTTCATTCATATCAAGAAAAAGGCTGATTCACCCAGTGACATCAAGGAAATTCCAGGTTTCATCATAGTGAACATGGATGACCTCATGCTGGCTAAGGATGAGGACATCAGTATAGGATCTGAAGGATAGAACCAACCTACTGGGGTAGAACAGTATCACATGGACCCTTTCATAGGTGTTATCACTCACCAGAAAAGGCATACCCTCAAAATAGGGGAACCATATGCATCATTTCCCGCCATTTTTAATCTCAAAAAGGGTACTCGAGCAATCAAATCTACCTAATACTATAAAAAGGACATAGGATGATCCTGAAATCACTACCCAATGACAGCAGATTATATATCCATACCAGATCATCAATTAGATCATTTCCAAGTGATGTATAAATTTTGGTGATTCTCAGCAAGATCATGATCCTACGCTACCATAACAGTAAGGGAAGTTGCAGGTCCTTCTCATCCAGTTTCTCCAAATAAATCTTGTTGATCTCAGGTGCCAAATAGAGAATAATTTGGAGCTTACAGCAATACACCATGATATGTGTCACCAAAACCACCAGAATAGCATGAGAATCTTCCTTGGGATCTGGATTAATCCACTCCATAGGCCACTCCAAAATCTACTCACATACTGATCCATAAGACACTCCACATGCTACTTCATAGGCCACTCTACAGGTTACTCTATGATCTATTGAGACTTACTACTATGTTGTTGATTTGGTCAATGCCCTGGTGTTCAGGAATCCTCATCAAGAAAGGAATACCTTCCAAGACAATCTGCTAGCTAGTCTCGTTGCTCAGATCAAAGCCTTGGAAACATGATAGGTGGAAATCCCACTTGACGACAAGTTGAATCTGGCATGGGTAGATGATATGAGATCACACCTAAAATTTGGGAATCCAGCCTTCACCCCCTTCAATAGAATGGGGGATATTCTACAGTATCTAGACCACTTTATCTCTAGGTGTGAAACTATGTTGGTAACCCTAGAGCAATAGAAATTATCCAAGTTATGGATTTTATTAGACATTGGAAGGGATTTCTCATGTCTGGTATAGCTAATCTCCCATCGGTTCCATCACCAATTGGGAAGACCAGTACATGAATTTTCTCTACCAGTTCAGTTCCACTACATGCAAGACAGTTATTTTTGACCTACTTCTGTGCAAGAAGTTTCTAGATGATTGCATCAAAGAATTCATCACCATATGGAAAGGCCTTATATACTCTCTCTACATGATGTTGGCTCAGGAGCAGTTTTTGACAATGTGAGTAGGGAATTTCTAGAATGAATTGGTCCCCACCCTCATCACTCAAAATTTCCCTAGTGGATTCTGAGATTTATATGACAAGGCTTAACACATAGAGGAATCCTTACATCAATGTAAGAAATAAAGTCTTTTTCCTCCTCCAACACCTATAAGAATAGACTCCAAGGTATAAACTATCACCGTAGTGTGGGTTGTGGATCCAGAGCCTCTAGAGTCATTTCCCATAGAGCCTCACCAGGAACCGCCTCATCAAGGACAACAGCCTCAACAAGATCTGCCTCGTCAAGGGTATAATTGGTAGGCACCACCCCCCAGATAAGAGAATTTGGTTCTGGACCCTCATTCACATTCATCCCCTTATCAAGGCAAAGCTACCAAAGTTCCTCTTCTAGATAGGATAAACCCAACCTACTCCTTACTAGAGGTTAAGGTCCCCTGTTACTTCCATATTTCTTTGGAAAAAGGGATTTTGAAGCTTAAAAAATGCATAAATCCCTATGATTCCAACCTCACTAATCATCCTGACTATTTTCCTCACCACAGGATCCGTAGATATACCATCAATAAGTGATGTGTGTTCAATTACTAGATCTAGGACTAGGTGGAAAATGGTGTGGTTAGGTTGGGTGAAGTCCCAGTGAAGGTAGAACATATCTCAATCAAGATAGACATCTAAAGCAAAGGTTCTAATGAATGGAAGCAAGTCTTCAGTCACACAACACATAATTATGATGACTGGTTGGATCGTAGGTTAGTCACTCACACACACAACACCATCCATGCCCTTTTAGGCTGACCTGAACCTAAGGAATTCATTTTTCCTTCTTTAGCATCTACTTCTTCATCCACCTATCAGACTTCCATGTATCAGAAGAGTAGGAGTCAACAGTGAAATGAAAAGAAAATTCCCATGTCAGTGCCAAAGCACTCTCGTATGCTTGGAGAATTCATGCCTCCAGAGATGGGAATCACACCTAGAATCCATATAGCATAGGAGGACTCCTCTGATGATGATGAGGATTTTAATTCTATGAATAGTGCCAAATTTGTGGATCCTTACATGATCCCCAATGATTCGGTGTATTGATATATCCCTACCAATATCCCTAAACGATTCCACCTAATAAGAAGTTTAGGAAAGGTAAGTCGTCAGAATGCTCAGTCTAGTGCTTCAAGTCAGACCATGCATGTCACCAAGACTAAAAAACAAGCATTGCATAGAGATTAGAATACTCAGTCCTTCTGGCCCAATCATCTAGACTCACCATCACCATTGACTGTACTAATTGATCAGGTAGAATAGCTGCAGACACATCATGATTTCCATGTCTGGTTGGACCTCATTCAGCGAACAGTCATCTAGTTTTGGTTCTTGGTAGCTTGTCTAATGAAAAGAAGGATGTTTCAAGCACTAGCTAGAATCCATTATTTCATTCATCAGTTCCCATAATATAGTGACCTTCTAAGGGTAGAAATGTGCACCTATCACAGAATTATAATGTGTTAAAGAACCTCGCTAGAATTCCTTCCAATATCTCAATCCTTGAGGCTCTCCATCTGTCAGAAGATATGTGTGAATCCCTCGCCTAATCCATGAAAATCCCCCTTCAGTTTGAAATATAGGTTGTGGTAGACAAAACTTTCTATGTTGTGAAGTTCAAGTAGTCAAAATTCCAATTCATCATCTCTTTATCTATAGAAGATGAAATATCTCTTGTGTAGGGGAACATCCAACCATTGTACATCCCCAAATATTTCAATTGTGTGGAGGTATTTCTATATCTATTTGACACAGGTTCTAGTATAAATCTCATCTCAACCTCGATGTTCTATAAACTAGGAATCGCTGAAGTAGATATGATCCCCTCTGTCCTGAAGATTCATGGTTATGATAGGACTAAACAGAGACTGTGTGGCCAGATCTGTCTGAATACCCAATTTGGTAGTTTGGTAGTAGACACTGAATTCATGGTCATCTCACAGGATACCGATGAAAACATATTGATGGGTAGGCCATGGATCAATCTACACATAGTAGTCCCCTCCTCATGTCACCAATGCCTCAAGTACTCCCTCAATGGTTGAGTAGGCATACTCCAAGGTGATGATTCTACCTTTCCATCTTTTGAAGACTACTACATGGATGCAGCTTATTACCATAGTAAGAAAAATCATTCACATGCTAATGAGGTTGAGAACACCTTTGTTGCAGCCAGCCCATGGATAGATCTATATGACAATTTCATCCTCCTGATTCACCGACTGGAGGTTATGATGCCAAACCTGGGGAACTACTTTTTCATTTCTGAGAGGAAATCACAATGTGTTCCTAGGTAAAAATAATTCCAGAATATTACCTCATATTCTTACACAGGTCTGGCTCGGGTGATACCAAAACCTGCTACTCTTATCAGGTATCGAGATGTTCTCCCCATGGCTCCAGCCATTCATTAGACCCACTTGTTTCACCAATCTAGTTTGAATCATCACAAGTCGACCCATCACCATTGATTTGACATCAATCATGGATCATGTGGCTAAAAACCTGATGGAATCAGAATGAAAACCCCTATCACCATGATTTCAGAAGTACAGGATTCTCTCAATGAATATTTTTCCACCACTCAATTCAGAACCAATGTTCCTCCAGAATCAGTCATCCTAGATGAATTTTCTCCTCCCAATGATACCTCTACCTCAGATGATAAATACTATTTTGAATATGCTCCTTATGAATTTGAGGAAGGCATCTCCACCACCTTTGATGAGAAGGTTCAGGTGAATCTTGGTACCAAGGAAGACCCAACACCGACGATGATCAGTGTAGACATGCCTGCAGAGGAACAATAGTAGTATGTGGATTTCTTGAAGTAGCTCCATGATGTGTTTTCTTGGAGCTATGAAAAGATTTTATTACTAGACCCTCAGGTCTTCTTCCACTATCTTGGTCTCCCCATAAGTCATTACGGGTTCAAGAAGGCTCCCATAAATATTCACCCATCCCATAGTGCCATGGTTGAGGCCGAAGTTGACAAGCATACCAAATCCAAATTCATCAAGGAGGTTTAATACCCCAAGTGTCTAGCCAACATCATCGCAATAAAGAAAAAAGAATGAGAAGATCAAAGTTTATATAAACTTTCAAGATCTCAAATTCCACTATCCAAAGGATGATTTCCCATTCTAGTGGTGGAGTTATTGATTGATACCACAGCTGGGTTCTAGGCTCTCTACTTCATGGATGCATACTCTAGGTACAACTAGATTCAAAGGGCCCTTGAAGATGATAATTTTATTGTCTTCAGAGCACTGTAAGGTACTTTATGCTATCAGTGGATTCCTTTCAGTCTAAAGAATGTAGGAGATACTTATCAGTGAGCTATACACTGCATCTTCAAGATGATCCTCATGATGCTAGTGGAATGCTACATGGATGATTTGGTGGTCAAATACCACCAGCATCAAGATCATATCAAAGATCTTGATAAAGTGTTCGAATTCCATCATCATGGTAGTTGAAGATGAACCTCTTGAAATGTGATTTTGGGTTGACCACTTGAAAGTTTCTTAGTTTCATTGTTAGATACAAAGGCATCAAGATCAACCCATAGAAGATCAAGGACATCGGTTGGATTCCTCCTCTGAGAAACATTTGGTAGATTCGAGGCTTTCAAGGAGACTTAGAATATATACACTGATTCAACTCGAATTTATAAGGGAAGTGTAATCCTTTTTTTAGGCTCATGAATAATGTTTTTTTCTACTAGTGGGATGAAGAGTGCCATGCCATTTTTGAGGAGATCAATAAATATCTATTACAACCTCCAATTCTGATGCCACCCATCTTAGGGAATTCATTAGTAATTTATGTGACCACCCAGGAATGATTCCTTGGATACCTCTTTTATTAGATGAACAACAAGGGGACAAAGAACAATTTATACTATCTTAATCGCATGATCCTCAACATAGAGTCCAGATACTCTCATATAGAGAAGAGAAATCTCACACTAGTTTTCAAAGTATAGAAGTTTTATCACTACCTATAGTGTCATGAGATACAAATGGTATCTCGTGTGAACCCACTAAAGTATATCCTGAATTGTACTATGTTTAAAAGAACACTAGCTTACTAGGCAGTGATTCTTTATAAGTTCAACATCAGGATCTTTCTACAGGAGGCCGTCAAGGGTCAAGAACTAGCAAACTTTCTGGGTTCTCATCCAGCCCCTGAAGAAGAACCTATGGATGTTGATTTCCCAGATGAGGATTTATTATTATTGGATCAAGTTATTCCATGATGGAAGATTTATTTTGAAAGTGCCTCCTGGAGTCCAACCGATAGAAGGATCAGCGGCCCCAGACTCAACAGAGTAGGCCTAGGGGTTGTTTTAATTACCCCTGACATAGGATTTTCTACCATACTCTTTCCTACTATTAGAAGGTTGCACCAATAATAATTCATAGTATCAGGCTATCATTACTGGTCACTTTTTAGCCATCGAGGTTGATTTTCCCTGCCTACACATAAAGGGGGAATTAGATTTAGTCATCAAGAAAATTAATGGTGATTATATCATCAGGAATATAGATCGTGTGCCCTTTCTACCGCATGATAATCATCTAATGGCCTAGTTCTTTTCTCAGTTAGTGGTGACTTGTATTCCTCTTTCACATAATGGTCAAGCTAATTCCTTGGATAGTATAGCTACTTATCTTGCAGAGCCAGACTAGGATGATATATTCCTTCATTTGGAACACTGAAGAGTTATTGCTCTTTTCATTTCATAATATGATAATAATAGATAGCTAAACCACATGACCATCAGTTCCTCCACATCAGGACCTCTGGATCCAATTTCAGTAAAAGAAACCTCTGATTAGATGACTCCCTTCATCAAGTATCTCTATAATGGAACTCTACTACTAGACAAAGCCAAATGTGAGTGAATCTATCATCATGCAGCACAGTTCACCCTCTTGGGTGAGACCAACCTTGAGAATACTCTCTATAGATGTGGTTTTGATGGAATTATCCTCCATTTAATTCAAGGAGATGAGATTACCCAAGTTATGCAGGAATTCCATGTTGGGTCATGCAGTGCTCATCAGGCAGGGTTGAAACTCTCCCATCAGATTTGAAGGTTAGGCTACTTGTGGATCACTATGGTCCATGACTGTATCAATTTCACCAAAAGGTTCCACATTTTTCATATCCATGATAAATTTGTACATAGACCGTTGGAGCCTCTCCATACTTCCAAGTACTCTTATCCCTTTATAGTCTAGGGACTTAACGTCATGGGACCAAATCCACCAATGACTACTCACCAGTTTAGGATCATTCTGACTGCAACATATTTATTTTTCAAGTGGGAAGAAGCGATAGATATCAAGGTATTCAAATCTTGATCGATAGTTGAATTCTTGAGCTCCAATATCTTCTTTTGGTTTAGGTCCCTCACATTATTATCACCAAAAATGGAACCAATTTCCAAGCATTTGAGCTAAATATTTTGTATACCAAATATATCATTGGGTCCATACATATTCCATGCAATCATGTGCAAGAAAATGCGAAGATCGAGGATTTCAACAAAACCCTATCCAACATTTTGCAGAAGATGGTGGTCCAGAACAAGAAAAGTTGGTCAGAAAAGCTCCTCAATGCTCTATGGGACTATTGGATAAATACCCACAATTCCACCTAGGGGAATTCATTTTCCTTGGTGTATGGAACATAGGCAGTCATGTGCATTGAGATCCATTTTCTATTGCTCTGAATAGCTGTCTATGATCAGTAGATGATGGATAGGATAGTCGAGGTCTATCTAGATGAGATAGAATTCCTTAAATAAAGTACTCTTTGAGTCTTTCACAGTCTATAGAGCCACTAGAAAAGTATAGAAAGATAATTCAACAAGAAGGTTTACTTCTGATCATTCTAACAATGTGATACAGTTTTAGCTCTCCAAATTCCAATGATACCTGGTAGGAATCCACTAAAGGTAGATCCCAAGTTGGAAGGGTTTTATATCATTCATAAGGTATATCTCTATGGAGAATACTCTTTGGTCACCATGGATAGATAGAGAATCACTCCCCCAACCAATGCCAAGTTACTTAAATAGTACTTCGAATGAATGGGGATCTACATTCTAGTTTAATGATGTTAAACTGCATAACAACCATCATCGTATTCTCATGATGATAAAATGCATAACAATCATCATCCTTACCATATTATGTTAAACCACACATTCTCAGTCTGAGTTACATGACTTTAAACTACATAAAAACCATCGTCCTAGTTTTACTATGATAAACTATATAGCAACCAACGTCCCAGGCACACGACATTAAACTAGGAACTCAAGTCCAAACATAATGACTTTAAACTATTTGAAAGTTCCCCTTGGGAATGTATGGTGTGTCATGGGGCCTCTAAAGTCATCATTCACATAGGGTTATAACAACCTCACTATGCACATCCCTCTTGTAACACTTCTACCACCTCGTCTTCATCGTATGTCGTTAAACTATGTGTTCATCATCTTATCTTCATGATGTTAAACTGCACAGCATTGATGGTCCTTTTCACATGACCTTAAAACACACGTATCCACGTCCCAAACACATGATGTTAAAATGGGTACCCAAGTCCAAATATTATGGATTTAAATATATGTGTGGATTTTCCTTGAAGATGTGTCGTGTGGTGCGTCATGTTGGGTTGTTCCTGTTGCACTACACATATTCCATTTATCATATCCCCCCTATATTATAGTCCAAGCATCATAACTTTAAATTATGCATGCACTTTTTCTCAGAAATATGTTTTGTGGTGTTGAGCCTCCTTGGTCCACACTCACGTCTTGTTCTGCATGAAATTGCACCACATATATCCACCTAAAAGTCTCCTCTCATAGTCTGAACTCTATGACCTGAAATAAAGATTCCCAGGGTCTTTTTTGTATAATGATAAACCGCATAGTTATAACACCCTAATGATTTATAAATAAATTTAATATAGAATGTAATGCACATGACACTATGTCTTTGTGAGACAACACTTTGTTATTATAATTATTTAAACAATATAGTTATAACCTTTCCATTAAACATAATTTCCTCACCTATGTGAATTGAATTTTGAAAAATGTACATACACAATTGTGATCAGTAAGATATTTAGAGTTTGATAGGATCAACTTGATTTTTTTGAATAGTAACTTGACCCTTTGGAATAGTAATGTTACCCTTAGGAATAGTAATATGAAAAATTAATAGTAAAATCACCCATGAAATTATAAATAAAATTTTGGAATCATATAAAAGAAAGTATGATGTGATTATATCATACTATAAGTAATTATATGTTTTTGAAATAATTAATTAATTATTAGTATTTTTATAAAGCATAAATGTTTATTTAAAACTTTATAATTAATATAATGATTCAAAAGAAAATTTATTTTCATAAAATAGAATCATAAGTTAATATTTTCATGTCTTATGATTATAATATAATTCTATAAGACCTTAGTTAATTTTTCGAAGTGTTATAAAATCAGTTATAATTTTAAAATTGGTATTCTTGAGTAAATGATGATTTTATTTAAAAATATAATTTCAAATATTTATAAAATTATTTTTCTAAAATTGAGTTCATTTTTTAATTCTACACATTGAAAATTGGTTAGGGTTAAATTTTTTATTTTTCTAAAATACTTGAATTTTTTTTGAATAGTAAAATATAATAATTTACGATGAATGATAAATACAAGATTTATTGAGTCATAGGTGATGTTTTAATGATGTAATGACCCTTGTTTATAACTCACATGAACTTATTACTATATTTAGTCACAATAATTAACACTCTTTCTTATCTTTAGCAAAATAATAAAATAATTAATAAAATAATGAGAAATCACCCCTCTCCTTCACTATAAATACCACCCCTCACCACCTCTTCTCCTCACAGCTATAAGACTTAAAGACTTGTTAAATTTATACTCAATATTCTCCCCAAAACTCTCCCCCACATCCAAGATATCTTGGTATCATAAAAATATTAAAACCAATCTCCTTTAGGGGGATCTCAAGGAGGATTATTCAAGAGGTAAAATCCTCTTCCTTTTCCTTTTAATGTCTTTTCAAGTAATTTTATTTTATTATTATCTCCTAATCTAGTCTTTACAAATGATAATGATAACTCCAACATCATCTATATACAATAATTATATCATGTTAATGTAATATTCATCATCAAACTTCTTTCTCTCTCTTATTTTAAAAATGAAATCATTGTTCGTGAGGTGCCGATTTACAACCTTCGTGGAAGACGGATTTTCTTTCTTCAATCTCTCCTTCAAGGATAGTAATGAAACAATTATTATGTCAAAATAGACTATAATATATATATTAAAACCTTTATTATTTTCTAGAAGTAACATATTTACATAATATTAAATAATAAAACAAAATGAGTTCGTTGTGATCAATAACAGTCGTAATAATGTAAACGATTATCACTAAATGTCTTATCTAATGATTGAACCTCATAAAATATAACCAAATGATATATATATATAAACATTTACACTTATTTATGTTCATTAATTTCATATAAATTCATTTATATAGAATTATACCCATTCCACATGAACTTTCATACTCATATACAGGTATATCGATCGTGAAAACCAAGGAAATGAACGCTCCTGATCAACAAAATTGTATCTTATAACACATAAAAAAGTAAATAACTTAACTTAATAATAAATAAAAATAATGAATATAATTTTATTAATTAATTAATTTATGGATTTAATTTTATTATCTATGATGTTAATGTCAAGTTCAGAACACATTTGGACATAAGGTAAGGGTTTTCTCAACTCACTTTCATTTCCGTGAGATATGCCTTACTCACCACTAATTATTGTGTGTGGTGTGTGTATAATTCCCATTTATGTATCATATAATGAATATATTTATTTTCATGGTATTAAATTTATCATTTCATGATTATTAATTTTGGGGCATATGATTCGATTGATTACAAAATGGTAAGGGATTATACCTGAACCCTCGTTTTTCCTTCGCGTTACTCTTTCTCTATATTTACTCATATGTAATGATTCATTATTTTTGTTTATTTATTTTAAATTCTGTTTATATGTTTGAAAATAATATATAAATATCATATCATCCTTCTTTTATGGGGATATACATGTTTAGAAAAGGTTCCCTTCTCAATTTTTCTTGATAAACAAGTCTGATTCAATGGAACTTTCTGATTTCTTACCCATTTTCAAGTGAACTCAAAAATATGTTTTAAGAAACTATTATTTTTATAAAATCACTAATCTTACCATGAAAAACTATCTTGGTTCATTTATGGTTTTATGAAAACAAACATGCCTTTCTGCTTTAATATCTCTTTAATAATTTTCTTAAACCACTCTAAAATATTTTATTTCTAAAGTTTTTTAAAAAATACTTTTACATGATTTCACTTTAGTAGGATGTAATTTATGCCTAAAATACAATTTCAATGTCCTTAAAATTTTTTTGGTATATATATGTTTATAATCATAGTTTATGACAAATACGAATTATTTTCCAAAATAACTCTTCTTTCCAAAGTAAAAAAAATGGTTTTTCTCGTCTCCCTTTTACTTCTATGAGATATATGCCTTGTTCACCAATAATTCCTTTTGTTTGGTGTGTGTACTTACCTTTGATATATCATATCAAGAGTATCCATATTCTCATGATATTATAATGGATAATTATTTTAATGTTTCAAAGTGGTATGAGACACTTTGGAATGTTTAAATATTATTTCCTTTAAAAAATCAATGGTCTCATTTAAAAGTATCTTGATCTATGTAAAAATCATTTTTTGAATCTTGTACATCATTGTGGTTTATCTATTATGATATAATCTACCATATTTTTTTGAATTATTTATGATCATTTTGACTATACATGTGTTATTTGATACCATTCAAGGTCTGTGGATAAAATATTCACATTTTGTATGCTAGTTTTTAAAGTTGTTTATGATTCAAAATTATCATATAAGGAATGTATTGAACTCAGTAAGTAAATTATGGGGCTTTCTATAGCCCCTATATGCATCAGTAGATCTTATGATACAAAGCATAACTGGGTTTTGGCTGAGGTCTTACCCTAGTATTTTTAAACGTCTTGTCTGAGGCCTTGATGATATGTTTCAAATTTCTTGCATTATTCATTCCCTTGTTATGAAACTAGTAATTTATAGTCCATGTGATTATTTGACTAGTATAATATCTATCAATAAGTATTTTTATGGAATTATTTATTCAGTTTATATTTTAGCCATATTATTCTCAAGTTTACTTTTAATGGCATGTGGTTTTGATCATTCACCATGCCTTATTGTTTATTTATGCTTTCACTAAATTGATTAACCTTACTAACCATCTGAGCTCATCCCTTTATTATGTTTTATTTTTCCCTAAGATGAAAAGATAAATATTATTATGAATGAATTGAAATGTTAATCTATGAGTTATAAATTTCTCTAATGGAATTTCTATATTCTATTTCCTTTAAAGTTGTAATGTAAATATTATGTTTGTATCTGGTTTTCTAGAACTACTAAAATATTCAGTAATTCAGGATATGACTTCCTTGAAATTATACCATCGTAATAAAGCAAGTCACTGAATTCGGGATACTAGGGTCAGGGTCCATATAGTTGGTATTAGAGAATGTTTGGTAGAAACCATGGAAACTAGATTTAGAGAACATAGATTAGTGAACATAATCCTAAGATAGACTTTGAGAATAAGAATAGAAGAACATCCTAGAATTTTGGTAAGGTAAAAATTATGTGGAACTACCTAGAAATACATATTTGTCTGGATAATACAAGTGGACATGCTTCTGGAATAGTTGTACCTAGGGGTAACAACTCTGATAAGGTGTCCTACTCCTAACTCAGGATAACCTGGTACACGATAACGGGCCTTACTGCACACCTGGTTTGACACTCCCAGGAGGATATGCTAAGGATAAGTAAAATTTTCTTTACAAACCATTATGAAGTATTTAAAGGTAAATTTTTCATCAAAGAAACTATGTTTATGATTATGAGATTAGATTTGCATAAAATTTCAATTTATGTTAATTGTTTTTCTAGTTTGAGCTTATACATTATGATTTATAACCTAATATAGTGTATGAAATTATTTATAAATTGAGCCTAGTGGAAGGAATTTTCAAAAAACAACATTTGTTTTCCAAAGTGAAATATCAAATTAAGAGGATCCAATTTATTGAAGGTGGATAGAATGTAACACCCCAAGGATTTAAAAATAAATTTAATATGGAAAATCAGTGCACACGACACTATGTCTCTATGAAACAACACTTTGTTACTACAATTTTTTCAACAAGATAGTTATAACCTAGCCATTAACATAATTTTTCTGCTTCTGTGAATTGAATTTCGAAAAATGGACATACCCATTTGCAATTAGTAATATATTTAGAGTATGATAGGATCAACTTAATTTTTAGTGAATAGTAACTCGACCCTTTGGAATAGTGATGTTACCCTTATGAATAGTAATATGACCAAATGAATAGTAACATCACCCATGAATGTGTAAATAGATTTTTGGAATCTTATAAATGAAAGTATGATATAATTATATCATAGTATAAGTAAATAAATGTTTTAAAAATTATTACTTAAGTATTAGTTTTTTTAAAAACATAAATGTTTGTTTACAATTTTATAATTAATATAATGATTCAAAAGAAAATTTGTTTTCATAAAATATAATCTTAAGTTAATATTTTCATGTCTTATGATTATAATATAATTTTATGAGACATTAGTTAATTTTTCAAAGTGTCATAAAATCAGTTATAATTTTTAAATTAGTATTTTTGAGTAAATGATGATTTTAAATAAAAATATAATTTTTCATATTTAAAAAACTATATTCATAAAATGGAGTTAATTTTTCAATTCTACATGTTGAAAATAGTTAGGGTGGATTTTTGGGATTTTTCTAAAATACTTGATTTTTTGGTGAATAGTAAAATACGATAATTTGCGATAAATGATAAATACATGATTTTTTGATTAATAAGTGATGTTTAGATGATATAAGAACCCTTTGTTAAAAATAACACTAACTTATTACTTTTTTTAGTCACAAGAATCAACGTTTTTGCTTGTCTTGAGTGAAATAATAAAATAATGAGAAATCACTCCTCTCCTCCACAATAAATAACACCCCTCCCCACCTCTTATCCTCACACATCTAATCCATTGAGCCTTGTAAAATTACTACCTAGTATTCTCTAAAAGACTCTCCCCCATGTCCAGGATCTATTGGTCTTACTAAAAGACCAAAACAAATCCCCTTAAGGAGGTTCTCAATGAGGAGTATTCAAGAGGTAAAATCCACTTCCTTTTCCTTTTAATTTCATTTCAAGTTTTATTCTTTTATTATTCTCTCATCACCTCCTCTGTCCAAATGATAATGATAAATCCATTATAATTTATATACTATTATTATATCATTTTAATCAAATATCCTTCATCAAAGTCCTTTCTCTCTCTCTTTTATTTCAGAAATGAAATTATCGTTTGTGAGATGCTGATTTACGACCTTCGTGGATGAAAAGTTTTCATTCTTCAATTTCTACTTCAAGGTTGGTAATAAACCCATTTTTTATGGTTAAAAAAGATTATAATATATTTTTTACATCTTTTATTATGTTCTGTAAGTAACATATTTACATAATACTAAATTATAAAACAAAATGAGTTTGTTTTGATCAACAACCGTTGTAATAATATAAACGATTATCACTAAATATATTATCTAATGATTCATAATAATACCATATAAATAAATGATATATATAACAATTTACACTTATTTATTTTCATTTATATAATATAAATTTAATTTTGGATAGTTATACTCATTCCCCATGAACTTCCATACTCATATACACGTATACTAATCAGAAAACCAAGGAAATAAACGCTCATGAGAAATAAATTTGTATCTTATAACTCATCTGAAAGGCCATAAATGAACTTAATAAAATTATACTAAATCAAATTCAGGAATAAAACTTTCTTAATTAATTAATTAACTAATTTAATTTTATTATCTAGGATGTTAACGTCAAGTACAGAACACATTTGGTTATAAGGAAAGGGTTTTCTCAACTCACTTTCATTTCTGTGAGATATGCCTTACTCTCCAATATTTCTTGTGTGTGGTGTATTTATACTTCCCATTGAGGTATCATATAATGAATATATTTATTTTAATGGTATTAAATGTATCATTTTATAATTATTAATTTTGGTTCATATGATTCGATTGATTACAAAATGGTGAGGTATTCTACTTAAACCCCCATTTTTCCTTCGGGTTACTCTTTCTCCATATTTACCCAAATGTAATGATTCCTTATTTTTTGTATATTTTTTATAAATTTTTTTATATGTTCAAAAATCATATATACATATCATATCATCCTTATTTTATGGGTATAAACATGTTTAAAAAGGTTTCTTTCTCAATTCTTCTCGATAAAGAATCCCAATTCAAGGGAACTTCTCTATTTCTTACCCATTTTCAAGTGCACTCAAAAATATATTTTAGTCACCTACTATTTTTATAAAACTACTCATTTTATCATGAAAAACTATCTTGGTTCATTTCTATTTTTATGAAAATAAACATGCCTTTCCACTTTAAAATCTCTTTAATAATTTCCCTAAACCGCACTAAAATGTTTTATTTCTAAAGTTTATTAAAAACTCTTTTTACATGATTTCACTTCAGTGTGACATAATTTATTCCTCAAATACAATTTCAATGTACTTACTTTTATTTTCTAGTATATACATGTTTACAATCATATTTTATAACAAATACAATTTATTTTCCAAAAGAACTCTTCTTTCCAAAGTAAAAAAGGATTTTTTCTTGTCTTACGTTTACTTCTATGAGATATATGCCTTGTTAACCAATTATAACTTATGTGTGGTGCGTATAATACCATTTGATATATAATATCAAGATTATCCTTATTATCATGATATTATAAGGGATTATTATTTAAAAGTTTCAAAGTGGTACAGTAAACTTTAGAATATTTTAATATTATTTTTTCAAGAATTTTTTAATGGTCTCATTTAAAAGTACCTCGATCTACGTAAAAAACCTTCATTGAATCTTGTACTTAATTTAGGTTTATCTATTATGATACCATATTCCATATATTTTTTAAGTACTTGTGATCATTTTGACTGTGGATGTGTTATTTGATAACATTCATGTTTTATGGTTAAAATATTCACATTTCATAGGCTAGTTTTTCAATACAAATGTTTATATTGTTTATGTTTCACCGTTTTCATATAGGGAATGTATTGGAATTAGTAAGTTATGAGAAGGGACCACTATAGCTCTTCTATGTATCGATAGGTCTCATGGGACAAAATAGAATTGGGTTTTGGCCGAGGACTTACCCTAGTATTTTCAGATTTCTTGGTTGAGTCCTTGACGATATGCTTCAGATGTCTTGAATTACGCATTCTCTCATTATGAAACTAGTAATTGATATTCTTTTGGATTATTTGACTAGTATAATATACATTGTTAAGTATTGTTATGTAATTATTTAATCAGTTTATATTTATTCTGTATTATGATCAAGTTTAATTTTAATGGAATTTGTTTTCATTGATTCACCATGACTTGTTGTTTTTTAATGATTACACTAAATTTGTTACCATTACAAAGCATAGATCTCACCCATTTATTATGTTTTATTTTTCCATAGGATGTTAAGATGAATATTTTTATGAATAACTTTCATGAATAATCTAATAGTATATGTGTGATTCAAAAGAAGTCGATATATTGTAATTAATTTCATGTTGTAATATAAAGTTCATATATGTAATCTGGTTTTCCAAAACTACTAAACTATTCAGTCCTTTTTTATGTGTAGTCCTTGTAAACATACCAATGTATTAATGTAAGGCAGCAGCTCTGAGAAACTAGGGTTGGAGTCTTTTCAACATCGTCATGATGTCCTCCCCTAAGAGGAAATTTCTCCTAGCATCGGTCACCTATCATGCCATCTCCAAGAACTACATATGTATTGATTCTCATCCTTATGTGATACATAGGAATGCCTAGACATTTCTTCTTTGGGTCCATACATAAACTCAAACATTCAAGCTCTTGGCCTGAGTTTCATTTGGGAGTGTGTGGTGTGGCATGAGATCCTTTTAGTCCCTCATTCACATAGGGTTTCTAGGAGTTGTAACATTCACCTCCCTTTTGAAAACTCCTTTCCTAAAATTTTTTAAGTCATGTGACAATAAACTACATAGAAACCAATATCCTTACCACATGACATTAAACTACACAGACTGATCATGTCACGTGACCTTAAATTGCGACATCATTGCCCCTAGAATCGTTTACCTACCATTCGATCTTTAAGAACTATGTACGGATTGATTCATATCCATATAGGATATGTAGTGACACATGGATATTATATCCCAGTCAATCCACTCCAATAACCATGCCCCCTCTCTGTGTATGGATCAGACCGACGCATGGGATATTTCTTTCAAGAACTACATATGGCATGTTTCCCATCCTTATACGATACATAGTGATGACCAGATCTTTATTCTAGAGCCCAGACATGAGGTTTCCTTTCTTTTATGTTGGTCCACATTCTTTCTTACCACATGACATTAAACTTCATGGGATTTCAAGAACTATGTGTTTCTTGATTCCCATCCTCATGGGATATGTTGCGATGCTTGAACATAATTTCTTTGGGCCTATTCATAGATCCGTATGTCTTTTGGATCATTGGCATCAATATTGTCTACTCTACATGACTATCAACTGTATATGGGGTGTTATCTGGAATGTGTGGTGTGATGTTGGGTTTATATGGCCTCATTCACGTCGAGTTTTATATATCACCACACTTCTTATGTCCATTTGAGACATTCCCCATCATGGTCCAAGATCTATGACCTTAAACTAGATGATAAAGTCCAAGCATCGTGACTTTAAACTGTGTGCAGGCCTCTTTTGGTATGTGTCGTATGGTGTTTGTCCTCCTTGACCTCATTCACTTTGGGTTAGTCATAATATCGCATTGTATATGCCCACTTGGGATACCTTTCTTAATGGTCCAAACTATATGACCTTAAACTGAGATCCAACATCCTAAATGCATGATATTAAACTACAATAATACCCTAATCAAGTTTAGGATGCCCCATGATAAATCATGGGGTTCTTTATCTCCCTCTCTAGAGAGTAATTTCCCCTACCAATGCTAGTCTTCTACCACACTGTGTTCAAGAACTATGTGTGGCTTGATTCTGATCGTCATGGGATACGTAGAGAATTTCAGAAATTTTTTCTTTGGGCCCAGCCACAAGATCCTTTAAACATTTTTTCCCTCAGGTTTGATCATATTCCAAGCTCTCTAACCCTAAACTACATGCAATTCATCTTAAGGTATGTTTGGGGTGTTTGGTTGGGTTTTATCTCTTACGGGCCACATATATACCAAGGTAATGAATGTTCATCTTATAGTCCATACATCATGACTTTAAATTGTTTGTCATGGTCCATGAAATATGGCCTTAAATAGTCTGCAAAGCATGGGTTTGATTCCCATTCTCTGATAATTTCCTATTTCACACTTCGATCCTTTATTGTTCTGGCTCTCTATCCTCTTTAAAATTCATATGGTCACCCATAAAGGTGATCATTTCATTCAAACTTTGGATCACCTACCATTTTGGGCCAATTCCATAATGGATCCATGGTAACAAATTGCAGATCTAGTGTTTTCGAACAGGGTCAATAGCCGACTTTGAATTTTCTTTCCCCATTCATGGATGGTTAGGTTGGGATTACTATGTTTCAAACATGGTAAAAAATCTATCCTCACTCACCAGTCACCCCTATGATCCAAATATTAAAAGTTTTTACTTACTTCTTTTACATTACCTATGCACTCCCACATATCAAAAGATCCTTAATATCGTTCTTTGTTTCCCGCATTGATCATGACTCATGCGGGTTTAGAAGTCTGGTAAGGTGTGAGATGGTGCAGTCCTCATGTTCCAAATTCTATAAACTTAAACTATGAGTCTCACCATGGATTTTTTATAAAGCATTTCCTTCATGGACCCCATTTTCATTGACATTCATTTGTTTCCTAACTCTTATGTAGTACGTTGGGCCTCTTTTGGCACATTCATGTCAGGTTTATTTCCTCTGAACCACATAATTATATTTGAATATGAATTTACATGGTCTATGCAACATGAATTTAAACTATTGGCTAGGTTCCATGCATTATTACTTTAAACTATGTGTAATGTTCCACTCACGTGACATTAAAATGTCAAACATGTCATAATCATACAACATTAAACTGTTCAATGCATCATCCTCAGCATAAGATGTTCACTATCCTCATTTTCATGATGTAAAACTACAAGTAATCCTTGTACCTCACTTGATAGGTCCTCCTTGTAAGATGGGTTTGATCTTTTTTCAGACCGATGTGCCTAAACCAATGTGCTCTAAACCATGGTGGTGTCATTCTAAGAGTGCTGGAAGCCATTCAAACATTCCAACACTCCACTCCCATGCTTCAAGTGCCCCTCCTTTGGATCCACATCCACTTTTATGTCTAAATAGACCCCTTAACATCCTGTTTATTCCACTTTGACTCACCTACCATCTTAGGACAACATTCCTAAAGACTTCATATGACATTTCAAGATAGGTTCCGTGTTCTGAACATGATCAGCGGTCGACACTCATTTGTTTATTCCCATTTTAGGATAACGTTATGGATATTGTGTTTCAAACATAGTTAGTATTCATCTTATACCACCATTCTATCCTCCAAGTGTTCCAAATTTTAGGCATCATTATTCATGCTTTTCATTCCCACTTTGTTCGGATCAACTCTAAATAACCTAGTGTTATCCCATTCATGCACTAGACCACATTGGAAAAAGTAAGTTGGCTGCTCCAAGAGACCTATTCTCTATTCATAGCCTCTCTCAGCATGAAAACTATTGATGGTTAGTAAATAATAGAAACCCCCAGGTGTTCGATGATTATTCTACACTCTCTCATAAAATGTGAACAATTAAATGGTTGTACCTTGTTTCTCACATCGATCATGACTCACATGGGCTTAGGGATTGGTTATTAGTTGTCTCTAAAGTATGATTAAAGTGATATAATGTAAGAAAGAAAATAATGTGTCCATACACACAAAAAAGTTTCAACAATGATCCATCATTGTGGAATTATTGGGGAACCCCCATACAGTGGATACTATCATAATTCCTGGAAAAAGTACCCCGATGGCTATGCTCCTAGGATTGAGTGCTTCAGCTCCGCTGACCTTTGGTGTGTGGCCTCTAGAATCTGTTGTCACTACCCTAGAACTCTTTCCTCCTCATATTCATCTAGAAAAATCTCATCCTCCCTGATCTGTGCTAAGTATCTCTCAACTCGTAGATTATCCACTTGACATGATGCTTGTCTTATATTCTCCCTGGCTGCCTCTAGAAAGGTCCTTAGTTGTTTGAAGAGCTCTGATTAAGTGGAAATGAAAGATGAATGATCGATTGATTATTTTTTCATGAGATAAATATTCTGTCTATCTTCCTGGAGCTTCTAGATTCTTTAGGACTTCTTCTAACAGCAATCGATATCCAAGTGTTGACTGGACTCCCGCATCTTTTCGGCAAGGTAGTTACGGATCAGCATGTGAAGACCTCGAGAATCTGCACATCTCATGCACATAATATGCAACCAATGGTTAAGTGGCCTCATATAGATCACTCATTATGATTCTAGATTTTTTTCAATGAAACTTTTGATGAACTTCTATGCATGGCGTCGGATGATCCAATTTTCCTTGACTGAATTGAAATCAGACTCATCTAACTCCCCAGAATCTATAGGCGTGTACTCCAAAAATGAAACCAGGAGTTCAATGGTAGGATCCTCCTATGGTATCATGTTGACTGAGTTGAGATCCATGATGTGATGTTGTCTATCCTCACTAGACCCCACTTCAATAAGGTTTTCCCTATTAGCCTTGGGTACCACCCCTCTAGTGGCGACATCCACTGCCACAACCGACTGCTCACCAAGGACCATGGCCTGGTTAGCTCAAACGGCCAGCTCCTCATGCCCCAAAACCCCTTTTGGTAAATAGATTCTAGATCATCCAAACATTTACCATAGCAGATCCCTCACCACTCCCAACACTCTTCAGACATAAAACATGTTAGTTAGCTTAATTAAGTAGTAGTAGATGACTCTGTAAGGAAATAAACTCATGGAAGCTGAGTAGTGATGAATCGTGCTCTCAGGTTGTCTTTATTGGAATACTAGGACACGAACCCCCATATATGATTGAGGGATCCAGGGATTTTAGGGTGGACACCATGGCCTCCTCGGCTCTAATTGGCACCAAAGATGCTTTTTTCCCAGACACAAAACTCGAAGCCTGGTCCTATGCGCCTTTTGTTATGCCTCCATCCCCAATAGTAGGGGCCCCTTTTTCAAGGTCCTCCAACAAGAAATATATTTTAGTTGGGGAGTCTAGAAAAATAATGAGGGAATGTGTATCATGTGAAGTAGTAAGTTAAGGCTTACCATGAGATGTTTATAGAATTCCCACAAGGAATCTATGATTTCACCAGCCTATGAAGGACTCCTCACATTGGCATATTCTCCCCAGGATTCATCTGATTCCTTAGGTAAGGGATATCATACCACACACTAAGAAACTAGAAGTAGTGTGGGAGAGGTCAGATCTAGTAGTACTTTCACCCAGCCCGTCATCGAACGTGTAATTCCCCATAAGTTCACTAGGTCTGCCAACTCCACCACATACCATTACCCTTATTCCTAGGACACAAGTAATCCATCCTTGGCATAGCTGATCCCCAAAAGTTCCATCCCATTTCTGTTGTAGGTGGTTCCACATCTCTCCAGGGTCAAGTAACTATCTATTGATATCCCAGGTTTCCCAAGCCCCAAGGTAGACAACATCCTCAAGAATGTCATGAAAATTATTCACTTCCCTGGAGCTCAATTAGACATCCTATGGAACCCTCTTGATGGTTCTCCTTCCTCAAAAGTCTTCCTGACTAGGGGTGTTGTGCCTGATGTTGCTATTCCTCCTTCACTTATGGCTGGTGTAGGCCCTGGAACTGTTGGATCCTCTCCTACAGCTCCATTTCCATGATGTACCCTGAACCTACTGTTATGGAACTCTCTCTCCATTGTTTGAACTCAGACATGAGTTAATTCTTCATTGGATCGAATGGTCTTCTACCTTAGAATTTCTCCTAGGAAGATGGCCTCTGAGCTCTTCGTGTATACATAGGTCAGCCCATATACAACCTTGGATGGTGGAAACTCATTTCACATATTTTTTCTTCACATGTAAACATGAGTCAGAGATACCTCATCACACATAGGTGTACTTCATGAAGTACTCCCAAGAAAAACTTTTGAGTCAACCTCTACAAACACCTAAACTACCTCACAAATCTGTGCGTGTTATATGGCTCACAGATCAAATCAAAGTCCACTTGTGACTCTAGAAGTATACCTCAGAAGGCCAGAAGATATGAACATTGCTCATCAATTATCATGATGTTATCATTTATTATCCATGTTATCAGAAGAAATGGGTGGAAGGTGAACTGATCTACCAGTATGGCTTTTCTTAGCACTACCATCTAGCCCATATTGAATGGAAAACTTCCCATGATATTCATAATCATTGGATGGAATTTCATCTTGGAAATGGATATGGGATTCAGATACGTGTAGCCTCCCATGTGTGTATCCACCCAGCTATATAGTAAATGGAGCTGTCTGCACGTGCGTAGTGGATTCTTTCCCTCACTGATATTCGAGAGAAATTTATACAGCTTCTCCGGCATTTGGATCCCAAGATTGATATGATGTCAGGTTTCTAGCATCATCTCCATGATGAATGTTCTTTTCCACACCCCATGTGTGTATCCCTCACTGGCAGCATCCATCCATAGATAAGTGTCGAAATGAACCCGACCAACCTTACTATAGGTTGAGACTCAGTCTAGATTTTGTACCCCCATAGTTTTCATTTTCTCTCCTCCAAGTTCCACAAGTTATATCCCTCTTTGCCTTGCTAGATACCTCTTGGGTAGGTTTAGGGCCTTTGGTCATTTTCATGGCTACTTATTCCCCATAAATAGACTTCTTCATTTAGAATATCATAAATAATTGAACCATTGATAGAAATGGATGTCCCTTATCCCTTGATTTTCCTCAGTGGTTCCCAACAGTAGGTTGAGTAGTACCTTTTCTAGACATGGAAGCTAATCCTGATCATACCACACATTCTCCATAGGTATGAATTCATCATACATGGCCCCTTTAATCTATATTCCGTAAATCTGATTGAGATCCCAGAGGCCGATGATAACCTCCCTATGATGAAGATGAAATGTGTTGGTCCTTGAGGACCATCTGCTCAAAAACTCTAGAATAATCTCTCGTAGTTGGTAAATGTGGAACTAGGAATCCCATTCCACTTCATATAAGCCAACTCATTTTAGTTCTTCCTTGAACTCAGCACAATATGCACATGGACAGTAGGCCCAAGCCCACTCATTGGTGAATTTACCACCCTGGAACATATCCCAGTCCTCATTATATCCTTCTATTGGGTACCCAAACCCCGCATCTATGATTGTATGATATATTGGTGGAGACTTATTAGAATCGAGCGTTATCCCATTGGTTTTTTTAGTATGATTGTAAATACATTAATCCATGATGGGTGAGTGGTTTTTCCAAATGTGTTTGTCAAGATCCATGTGCCACTAATACTACCTTAGTATGCTCTTGAACCAGTAAGTTGGTTCTTCCTTTCTTATTGGTGGGATAAAGACATCATCCCTTAGAATAAATCTATACAGCAGTAACCTCTTTCATAGAGGATAGTCCTTATGAGAATCTGATAGCTACACAAGTATAGATTTATGGTCAGAGTGCCTTTGAATGTACTCCACAATCATGATGTTGTTCACTATTTCTTTCCTTCAGGAAGCGTCCTCAAGGACCTCCCAATAAGCTTCTTACGTGGACATTGAATATGATACTTAGGTGAATTCCTGAGATTGTTCACATAGATATTTTTTTAAGGTTGTTCACGGAGCACCGTATTGTAGATCCTCGGCATACTTAGCTCATTACGCAAAGCAACAGCAGATCATAATGCCTTGTTCACTAAGTAGCATTCATGGAGAAAGGATCTTGGAAACCCAGTTCACAAAGAATGTGTTCATGGGATGAAGGATCTTTTTGAAAAGAGAGATCAGGTGAGTTTTTTCATGAAGATATCATATGTATGGGGTCTCCTTGAATTCTATTTAAAGGTGTGTGTCTAACAAGGATTTTTGGCAACTTCCATGCTAATGTGCATCGCGAGGCCTTCATCACAAGCTAGCATTTCAATCAGCCATGTTTTTTGTGATTCTCCCTCAATATTTGATTCTACTTTCCCATCAACTCCTATTCTAAGGGGGAGAATTTATTGGTGGAAAAATAGGTTCCCCTGGATAAGTTAAGGGGACCACAATCATCCAGAATGAAATCCAAGATCAAATGTCCCCAAAAATCATCTTAAGGGTCTACCTCATGAAGCACCTTCAGGGAGATCCCTTCCCCACTGTGAATTCATGAGGTTGAGATGGAGCTTCCATGAGTATGAAACACTCCAGAACCACACTAATGTATTTGATATATGGTTTTGTAATACCAAAAGAGTCACAAACTTTCACAGATCCTACCTTTGTTTCGCGAAACTCCTTTGATCATTGTAACTCTTTGTTGTCTATAAATATCCAGCTCATTCCACCTTAAATGGATGGCTACCCTGACCTTTATACTTTTGATCTCCCAATTAATGTAGAACCTGAGTTTCAAAAACTAGAATGTAAAATGGATCATCCAAGGTACTAGAGCATCATGAACCACCTTTCACATGCTTCTAAATACCCCCACCTAAGTTGTGGATGACTTTCATGAAGTCTTATGCACTTTTTGGAGGAAAAAGTACCTCCAGGGAACTTGAGTCTTCACATATCATTAAGCCTTCATGAAGAACTCCTTTTCCAAATCCTAACTTCATGACAAGTAAGGGTCACATTGTTTCATGAATCCCTTTACTTCGTAAAACACATGTCCTCTGCAAGGCACCCCAGATTCACAAAGAACATATCATTGAGGCCCCTTGATTCACCTCTCTATATTTCCTCCCTTCTGTTGACACCTATTTGAAAAGGTTGATTGATCCAAGCCTCCACACCCATCTAGGATTGGTTCATCCACACTTCAAATCCTTATGTGATCTGTACTATTCATTTTTGCGGCCTACTCCACTTCAAGTGAGGCCCAAAATTCTTATTTACCTCTTAATTTTCAACATATGCACTCTAATTACTTTTTCTTTTCATCATAGGTACACTAACATGGACCACATGAGTGATCATTCCTCTACACAGTTACACCTTGGAATTTATAAGGCCATATGCCTCTCAAATTTTGGTGAGATGTAGTTATGTAAGTCTAAGGGGTGAGGAGTGAATCCCCTATATCTAAGTTATAGGATGTAAAACTACATAGCACCCATATCATAAACACATGACATTAAACTATGATCCCACCCTGTTCAGCAAGCCCAGAACATCCCCATATATGTGTGACATAGAATGAGATACTCCTCTCATGTAGTGAAATCCTCCACACAAAATCATAGGGGGGATGGGAACCAGGAACCTCTCACTTCTCTAACTCTCGATCAATTATCCCTATCCATTTAGGCTTTGTTCTAATGTAATCCTTAAGCAATTTCCATGCATAATACTTAGTGTACCATTGATAGGATGCTCTATATATGAAGTACATGGAATAAGCTCTTCCTTGCATGGAATGAGATCCTAGTCATATATATTGAGTTCCACCTTGGTCATATCACATGCCTAATCCCCACACCATCTATTGTTGGCACATCTTTCACAACAAAACAGACAATTATACTACTTCCTCTTGTTTCTCACAACAAGCATGACTCACATGGGCTTAGAGATTAGAAATTTCCATGAAACCCAAGATCCATCTCTGGGTCATTCCCATGTGTAATCCCCAGCATGTCTAATGGGAATCCCTCCTAGTGTAATTCATATCATGACCCTCTCATTAGAGTAGCTTCTATGTGTTAGCCCCAACCATATGCTCCACTTCCATTGGGATACCTCCTAATGTGTAAGCCCCAATTCCCCATCCAGAACTTTGTGGACTTTGATTCCTAACCAAATCAGATACGTAGGAAACCTCCTTGAGGTTCAATACCAATTCTCCTAAACAATCCATCCATTTCATCCACTCCACCCAACACTTCATCTGTATCAATCCTGATTTTACCAGGGATACCACATCCTGGTGAGATCATGTCATCCATCTGGGCCATTCCTACACATAAGCCCCAACCACATCATCGCTTCTCCTAGTAGTACTCAAGCATATTCCATTTTTAACCCCCACACTATCCATTTAACTAGTTTAGTTTTAATCACTATCTTCTAAATAGGGTACATTGGATGCCTCCAAAAGGTTTAATCCCAACCAGTGTTAAACCTTGGTGTCCCTCCTCTTGGGGGTGCGCCTCTCTAATTTTCCCTCAGTGGTTTCTAGATTAACCTTAATGGTGTGACATCTTACCTTTATGGGATACACCTCCCCAGGTCCACCACCATAGGAGTTCTGACCCATCCATTCGGTAAATCTTCCAGGTAATCCCTCTTAGGGATGTTCCCCATAGATGTGCCTCTACTAGGTGTTCTGATCATCCTCTATTTGTCCCCACAAGATGTTAAAACTCCTGACCTATCACACTGCTACCCCATGTTAACATGGTATGCTTGAGGAAAACCTCAAAAGACATTCCTTTGGAATCAGTTACCCCATGATCTACATGGGATTCCTTAGATTACATACCTTAGATGCCTCCATGAGATGTCCTCTTATGAGGAAGAATACAGGTGACCAATGTTCCAGTGTCCATAAATGCCAACGATGCCCGATGTGACTACTCCCCTGACCGTTGGTTGTTAGCCTATAGAGACCCCTTGGAATGTCCAGACAGGAGTAGCTTAATTAACTATCATCCACAAAGATATGGAATGGGGAATGAGTTTGGTGAACCATGTATTAATCTATAAGGGTGACCTAGAATAGGCACCAAATTCTAAAGATAAATCCATGGAAGGAGGAATCGACATTCCATCATCCCATTTCGATCGATGTAGAGACCCAAAGCCTGACGTACATAGACTTTACATTACTTTTGCGGAATACTTAGTACATTACAAAAACACACACACAAGGACCGTAATAGTTTAGTGTCTTTGGAAACTCGGACTATAATCTTCTAATCGTGGTGAAAGATCTTCAAAATCTCCCATAAAGATCTTCCTTTTTTTACCTAAAACCTTTCTTTATATCCTGGGGAAAAGAAAACATAAAAGGGTGAGCTCAAATGCTCAGTAAGGGTAAACAAAATAAATATCAATCACATCATATTCATAAGAACATAACATTTTGGAAATCATAACCTGCAAAAGAGAGCATAATTTCATAATCATGGGATAAATCATGGCAGTGAAAAAGTAATCCCAATAATCATAACTTAAAACATGAAACTTTGTGGCATACACAAATAATCATAGAGAATCATTTCTTGTTAGTCAAGACTAATTTCCAAGACTATCTTAGTGGACAAAGTCCCTTTCTGAATCGAGTAACCCTCATTTCAGTCCTGTTTCACTGAACCGGTATAACCTACCATTTCAGCCATGTCTATCTCATGAGATATAAAATCTTTACCCAATGCATTGGAGGGAGATATAGGTCCCACCCATCTTATAATTAATCCTTTCTTATGTGTGCCACATAATCATAAAACATACATCATCGCATAACACATGTAACAAAAATGGGATTCTTGAAACATCATGACATCATAAATCAATTCATATAAGATAAAGGAATTCATAAAAATAATTCCATCACAACAGGATCAAATCAATGTAATAATAGGGATAAAAACATAACCCTTTATTATCTTAGATAGAAAATAATTTTGATAAAACACTTGAACTCCATTCTTGAGGAAAATATCCTTTCTTCTTCAAAAACATTTTTCCTTTCATAACATGTCATACGACTTTAAAATAAAAGAAGTTGATTAAAAATAAACTTGAAAACTTGTAAAGTAATCTTCTTGGATTTAATGTTTTAAAAATCCATTCATGCCGTATAAGTTAAAAAAAACATTCTTCGTACTTTTGTCGGAAAAGTCAAAAAGTACCTCGTACAAAAACGACAAAAGATTCCTTTCATTTCTTTTACTAAAAACTCACCGAAGGGTAAAATTGGATTTAAACTATTGTAAGTGGATGGAAACAATATTACATATTGAGTGAACATGGATGTGGATGATAAAATACACCCCAGTAAATACTTACGAATAAACAATCTCGGATAAAAATGAGATTGTGATATTTCCCTTACCTTATGTCCGACTTGCTTTGTAAGTGTCCGAACCTCCTGTATAATGATTTAAATCATGTTATTGACTTATTCCAGAATCGTATTCATTGTTATGATATCATATATGGTTCACTTATGACATTATATTACCCGTTCTTTTGTAAATTCCATGTTAAAGAAGCGTTTTGGGTAAAATCGTTTCATTTATCGTAGGTGTTTTGACTTGTTGTTCTTGACATCATTATTACTTATATCATGATTTACTTACTTCCAGAAAATAAAATATGATTTATATATCATATATATTCCGTATATATATATATAATAGGTAGATAAATAAAATGAAAAACACCGTTCATGGAGACGGTAGTCCGTACGTACGCATGAACGCTGTTTTCCTTTCCTTATTGTCTTGAAATGGAAGTAAGTAGATGACATAAATATGTATATATATACATAAATCCAGTAGCTTTATAATGTCATATATTTCATTATTATTTCTTATATATACTTTATAATCATTCTTAAATGGTTAACATGGAGAATGAATCTTATCGCGTCGTGGAGACGGTAGTCCGTACGTACGCACGAGCGATGATATCATTTCTATAAATATTGAATTGAATTGGAGTGGATTATAAAATATATCAGAATCAATATGATGTTTTAATGACTATGTATAGTTATTCTTTACACCATTATACCCATCCATGTAAGGTGGTGGTGGAAAATAGATTACACCACGGCGTGGAGACGGTATTCCGTACGTACGCACGCGCGGTGATTTCTTTTTCCGTAGGATAGATAGATGGTGAAATAGGTTTGTTTCATATTTATAATAACATATCAGTATGTAAGTAATACTGATGTTATTACTTTATCATGAAACAACTAAAGAAGAAGAAGTTGAAGAAGAAAGAAATTGAAAAGATCGGCAATGGATATTACCTCTTCTTTGGAACGCCTCTTTGAATCCTCCACTTAAGGAACTAAGATTGGTCTTTGGAGAAGACCAGGACCTCTATGATTATTCTAGGGAAGTGGAGAGGAGAAAATGGCAGGGGTTGGCCGAGCTTGAGTGCTCAAATTGGTGTGAGGAGGAGGGGGAGGAGGTGTCCTTTTATAAGGGAGGAGAGGGGCACCTTAGGAATATCTCAAAATATTATTTTATATTAAAGTCAAAATCAATTTATAATGGTTCAAAAGGGTCTTATTTCGAAGCTAAAGTTGGGATGGGTCGAAATCCTATCAACCAATAGGATTTAGACAAGTTTAGGGTATTATTTTAACCTTATCAATTAGATTTAACTCTAAGTTAATTAATTTAACTTTTACCGTGTCTTTTTCTTTTCTTTCACTATATGGTTAATACACTTACTATAACATGCCAAACGAACCCAAAATTGTTTATTATTAATATATATATCCTTATCTAAGTCATTTGTCCGAACCTTATATTTTTAGGAATAAAATTACAATTAATAATATAATATTTGATTTAAAAACTATTTTGTGTCAATTTTGACACTATTTGATATATGATTTTTGTGAAAGTCATAACAGAATTATATGTTCGAACCAAGTTGATTAAATCAACACTAATATATCATAGTAACCTAGAAAATTAGTGGAATTCATAAAAAGTCTCAAATTACATTCATTTGAGTATTTATAACATCAATTATGTTAATATTTCCTTAAAAGGGTAATTACTGCATCATCGTTGTGTCATAAATAAATTAATTTATTTAAAGTCTAAAAATTATAAATAAAATATCATTATGTAGGAAATCTTTTTAGATTTCTAGTGAATATTTATAGTCGAATTTATCTTATGTATAACCCCATATTAAAAATGTTTTAGTGAATAAACTTTGATTTTAACTCTTTTAACTCTTCTTTGAATTAAATAATAATAAATGTCCTAATCTAATCCAAGTGGGCCTAAATGATAATATTTTACACTTAAGGTTGTTTTTGGTCGAGATACACTTGTCCAATAGAATTAGGACATGTGTTAGGGTAATATTAATATCATTCTTACCCTTAATTACCCTATTTACTTTTAACCGTGGTAAATAAAAGTAAAAAGTTACTATTCACCAAAAATTATTTTCATCTCATTGAACCACATTTTACTTACTGACATCAACCGTGTCTCTCGGATTTTTGAAATTCCATTCACAGAAGCGGTAAAATTAAGTTTTATGAAAAAATCAGTTTTTTAACTACCACTTAGTAGTTTCACTATTCATCAAAAAATGAAGGTTTTCAGAAAAATGCCAAAATTTCATCCTAAGCTATATTTCATATTCCGAATTCAAAAATGAAGTCTATTTTACCAAATTCATAACATATAAGTTCCATTAATTAATTTTATAATTAAATCCCTCTGTTAAAACAAATAGCGTGTTTTTAAGAAACAATATCTATCAAAAGATTGACACTTGTTTATGTCTGGTTTAAATGTGCAATTACATCCAATGACCAACATTGTATTAAATTGTAAAAATATATTCTAAATATACTTTAAAAATACTCCAATTAATAATTTATCACTATTAATTATTTCGATTAAAAAATTTGTTTTTTAATTATAATTTAGTAATTTTCACTTTTCATCAGAATATGAAAGTTATCCGAAATGTACCAAAATTTCACCTTAGGCTAAATTCGATACTCCGAATCCAAAAATGAAGTTCATTTTGAAAAATAAGATTTACAGAATTTTAAAAAGTGGTTATTACTATTCATAATGGCTAGTTTTAATAACATTTTAATAGCATATCGCTGTTTAGTGAAACTCGTTATTGCGTACTACACACGCTATCGAGGAAGGTCGCGATTGCGTGTAATGCAAGGCAAGTCAAGGATGCGTGTTGTGCAAGCTCCTTTTGGTGTAGCGTACAACACAAGACATTAATAAAATTAAAAAGAATATTTTTTATAAAATCTTGGGTTGTTACATTCTACCCCCCTTAAAATGAATTTCGCCCTCGAAATTCGTCGGGGTTATAAATGGTTTACTATTCGAAAGTTTCTTTAATAGAAACCCACATCGTAAAAAGGAATGTCAAAACCAATATTTAAAAACAAAAGTATGAAACGTAACGGTTACCCAAATAAACTAATCATTGGGTTTCCACATAGGTGAAAATATGGATATGGAAGAGAAATCTAACCATCATGTTCTGATGGAGAGTGGTAGAGAACATGGCTATGGAAAAGCCAGTAATCACAAATCCATATATTTGTGATGATATAAGGTATCATCTGATTCATCAGGTATAAGATCACTAGGAAAACATTTTTGGTTTTCAAGATCATTTCCCTAAAGTTGAAAATTTGAATTAGAATAAATACTTACTTTATTTTGGTACAATCTCACTGTTGTTCATGCCTTGAACAATTTCCACTTCATCTCTTAAATAAATGAAGTTGAATTTGTTATTAGCAGATCATGTGATAGAATGACGGGTCATTCCATCTGTCTCAAACAAAAGGTTAGCAAAAATTATATGCATAAGTCGATCTATAGTGAGATTAATCATATATGGTTCCTAAAATGGACTTATACTTCATATATCATACTGCTTAATATAATAAAACTAGTTTTTACTAAACAGGGACTTCCTGTAGGCCAGTGGTAGGCGATAAAGGCCAGTCGCACTTCGGTTGTGGGTTCGATTCCCACAGCCTTGTCCGAAGCGATGGGCTGTCGCCCGTCCTGCAGGTTGTCCTTTTTATAAAACTATATTACTATAACATCCCATCAATAATATCGAAAAAAACTTATATCCTTAAACAATACTAACTTATGTCCAACATAATCCATTCCAATCTTTAGGATTATCCATAATACTGCAGTCCATTCTCATAACATAGTGAAAACGATTACCAGAGATTTAATACCATCGTTGATCCCCATATATCATAAGATATATCTTGTTGGTCACATTCCAAACATTCAAAGGCCTTAATCTTGTACTCTCTTGAATACCCATTGAACCTTAGTGAAAACTTGAATGCAGTTAAAAGTTAACACTTTTCACATACCGTAATCCTCAAAATTCTATATACTCAAACCATGATATCACTTAGTCCTTATATTAATCATGAGATCATGAATACTGTTAAACATTTCATTTTCTCGTTTTCCCTTCATTATGCGCATAATATCTCAATCACTTTGAATACCACATTAGACCAATACATAAATATTCCAATATTCCATGATACAACATTATTTTGGAATCCCATTACATAAAAACTTAATCATTCCACCACATCGTTGTCATATTCAACATTGCCAATAGTGATCGCATGTGAATTCCCTTTGTCCTTTGCCTTAAGAGGTTGCTCATGTCGATCATCACTAACCCTTGGATTAGGGCATTTATTGGCATAATGTCCCATCTCCTTGCACTTGAAGCATTGAAGTGTTGGTTGTGCGTTCTCTGCAGTGTTTGCTTTATTCACTTCATTAGAATCCCTTTTTCCATTACTTCGACACTCAGCTGCTCGATGACCTTCTTTTCCACACTTAAAACATTTTCTAGTCCCTTTAAGACAATCTCCACCATGCTTTTTTCCACACTTTGTGCATAAGGAAACATTCATCTTCTTTTCACCATTATTCTGAGATTTCTCCTTGAACTCCATCTTTCGTTTCTTGTCAAAACCATGAGATGGATATGTAACACCAACTTCCATTTCTACCTTGATAGCACAACGCACAATTTCTTCATAGCTACTGAAGTCTCTTATAGCTAATGCCCTTCGAAGACTTGGTTTTAAGCCACTGAAAAATCGATCAACTTTACTTTCAGGTTGGATGATAATGCCAGATGCATACCTTGCAAGTCTTGTAAAATTCGCTTCGTATATACCAACAGATTCATCATCCTTTTGCTTTAGTTCAAGAAACTCCTTCTCCATCTTTTTTCGAAGAATACGAGGGAAGTACTTATTGAAAAACAAGTTCTTGAACTTGTCCCATTCCATGGAATCAATTTCATCTCTTTGCCTCGTATTCTTGATAAGATTCCACCATTGATCAGCTTCACCTTCCAAACGATATACTGCTAAGATGACTTTATCATGTTCAGAACATTGAAGAACTGAAAATATCTTTTCAGTAGTACTAATCCATTGTTCAGCAACTAATGGATCAGTAGACCCACTGAAAGAAGGCGGACGCTGCCTCATGAAGGATTCAACAGAATGTTGCTCCTTCCTTTGCTCGTTTGGAAGTCCTGCATGATTCATAGCTTGAGAAAGTTGTGTGATCATGGCTACAAGATTTTGCATTCCAGCTCCCATATCGTTTGGTTGCTCAGGGGGACAATCATTGCATTGTCCATTGCATTGATCAACACGGTTCCTTCGGGTTCCAGCCATTGTCTAAAACCCCAAAAGAATAGTGTGAGAGGAAAAAATCATGCTAGGGAAAACAACATAATAAAGGGGTAGTACCCTCAATATCTAACATCTTAGGTTAAATTCTAAGATCGTTAGAGCAATTCTAGGATTATAACCTATACGTATACTTAACCTTAGAGACATCCCTAGACATACCTTAGAAATATCTCTAGGGATCTCACTAACGTTTTCGCATCCTAGTTTCCAAAGTTTGACTAAACCTTTCCTCTGATACCAACTGTAGAGACCCGAATCCTGACGTACATAGACTTTACATTACTTTTGCAGAATACTTAGTACATTACAAAAACACACACACAAGGACCGTAATAGTTTAGTGTCTTTGGAAACTCGGACTATAATCTTCTAATCGTGGTGAAAGATCTTCAAAATCTCCCATAAAGATCTTCCTTTTTTTTACCTAAAACCTTTCTTTATATCCTGGGGAAAAGAAAACATAAAAGGGTGAGCTCAAATGCTCAGTAAGGGTAAACAAAATAAATATCAATCACATCATATTCATAAGAACATAACATTTTGGAAATCATAACCTGCAAAAGAGAGCATAATTTCATAATCATGGGATAAATCATGGCAGTGAAAAAGTAATCCCAATAATCATAACTTAAAACATGAAACTTTGTGGCATACACACATAATCATAGAGAATCATTTCTTGTTAGTCAAGACTAATTGCCAAGACTATCTTAGTGGACAAAGTCCCTTTTTGAATCGAGTAACCCTCGTTTCAGTCCTGTTTCACTGAACCGATATAACCTACCATTTCAGCCATGTCTATCTCATGAGATATAAAATCTTTACCCAATGCATTGGAGGGAGATATAGGTCCCACCCATCTTATAATGAATCCTTTCTTATGTGTGCCACATAATCATAAAACATACATCATCGCATAACACATGTAACAAAAATGGGATTCTTGAAACATCATGACATCATAAATCAATTCATATAAGATAAAGGAATTCATAAAAATAATTCCATCACAACAGGATCAAATCAATGTAATAATAGGGATAAAAACATAACCCTTTATTATCTTAGATAGAAAATAATTTTGATAAAACACTTGAACTCCATTCTTGAGGAAAATATCCTTTCTTCTTCAAAAACATTTTTCCTTTCATAACATGTCATACGACTTTAAAATAAAAGAAGTTGATTAAAAATAAACTTGAAAACTTGTAAAGGAAGCTTCTTGGATTTAATGTTTCAAAAATCCATTCATGCCGTATAAGTTAAAAAAAACATTCTTCGTACTTTTGTCGGAAAAGTCAAAAAGTACCTCGTACAAAAACGACAAAAGATTCCTTTCATTTCTTTTACTAAAAACTCACCGAAGGGTAAAATTGGATTTAAACTATTGTAAGTGGATGGAAACAATATTACATATTGAGTGAACATGGATGTGGATGATAAAATACACCCCAGTAAATACTTACGAATAAACAATCTCGGATAAAAATGAGATTGTGATATTTCCCTTACCTTATGTCCGACTTGCTTTGTAAGTGTCCGAACCTCCTGTATAATGATTTAAATCATGTTATTGACTTATTCCAGAATCATATTCATTGTTATGATATCATATATGGTTCACTTATGACATTATATTACCCGTTCTTTTGTAAATTCCATGTTAAAGAAGCGTTTTGGGTAAAATCGTTTCATTTATCGTAGGTGTTTCGACTTGTTGTTCTTGACATCATTATTACTTATATCATGATTTACTTACTTCCAGAATATAAAATATGATTTATATATCATATATATTCAGTATATATATATATATATATATAATAGGTAGATAAATAAAATGAAAAAAACCGTTCATGGAGACGGTAGTCCGTACGTACGCATGAACGCTGTTTTCCTTTCCTTATTGTCTTGAAATGGAAGTAAGTAGATGACATAAATATGTATATATATACATAAATCCAGTAGCTTTATAATGTCATATATTTCATTATTATTTCTTATATATACTTTATAATCATTCTTAAATGGTTAACATGGAGAATGAATCTCATCGCGTCGTGGAGACGGTAGTCCGTACGTACGCACGAGCGATGATATCATTTCTATAAATATTGAATTGAATTGGAGTGGATTATAAAATATATCAGAATCAATATGATGTTTTAATAACTATGTATAGTTATTCTTTACACCATTATACCCATCCATGTAAGGTGGTGGTGGAAAATAGATTACACCACGGCGTGGAGACGGTATTCCGTACGTACGCACGCGCGGTGATTTCTTTTTCCGTAGGATAGATAGATGGTGAAATAGGGTTGTTTCATATTTATAATAACATATCAGTATGTAAGTAATACTGATGTTATTACTTTATCATGAAACAACTAAAGAAGAAGAAGTTGAAGAAGAAAGAAACTGAAAAGATTGGTAATGGATATTACCTCTTCTTTGGAACGCCTCTTTGAATCCTCCACTTAAGGAACTAAGATTGGTCTTTGGAGAAGACCAGGACCTCTAGGATTATTCTAGGGAAGTGGAGAGGAGAAAATGGCAGGGGTTGGCCGAGCTTGAGTGCTCAAATTGGTGTGAGGAGGAGGGGGAGGAGGTGTCCTTTTATAAGGGAGGAGAGGGGCACCTTAGGAATATCTCAAAATATTATTTTATATTAAAGTCAAAATCGGTTTATAATGGTTCCAAAGGGTCTTATTTCGAAGGTAAAGTGGGGATGGGTCGAAATCCTATCAACCAATAGGATTTAGACAAGTTTAGGGTATTATTTTAACCTTATCAATTAGATTTAACTCTAAGTTAATTAATTTAACTTTTACCGTGTCTTTTTGTTTTCTTTCACTATATGGTTAATACACTTACTATAACATGCTACACGAACCCCAAATTGTTTATTATTAATATATATATCCTTATCTAAGTCATTTGGCCGAACCTTAGATTTTTAGGAATAAAATAACAATTAATAATATAATATTTGATTTAAAAACTATTTTGTGTCAATTTTGACACTATTTGATATATGATTTTTGTGAAAGTCATAACAGAATTATATGTTCGAACCAAGTTGATTAAATAAACACTAATATATCATAGTAACCTATAAAATTAGTGTAATTCATAAAAAGTCTCAAATTACATTCATTTGAGTATTTATAACATCAATTATGTTAATATTTCCTTAAAAGGGTAATTACTGCATCATCGTTGTGTCATAAATAAATTAATTTATTTAAAGTCTAAAAATTATAAATAAAATATCATTATGTATGAAATATTTTTAGATTTATAGTGAATATTTATAGTCAAATTTATCTTATGTATAACCCCATATTAAAAATGTTTTAGTGAATAAACTTTGATTTTAACTCTTTTAACTCTTCTTTGAATTAAATAATAATAAATGTCCTAATCTAATCCAAGTGGGCCTAAATGATAATATTTTACACTTAAGGTTGTTTTTGGTCGAGATACACTTGTACAATAGAATTAGGACATGTGTTAGGGTAATATTAATATCATTCTTACCCTTAATTACCCTATTTACTTTTAACCGTGGTAAATAAAAGTAAAAAGTTACTATTCACCAAAAATTATTTTCATCTCATTGAACCACGTTTTACTTACTGACATCAACCGTGTCTCTCGGATTTTTGAAATTCCATTCACAGAAGCGGTAAAATTAAGTTTTATGAAAAATTCAGTTTTTTAACTACCACTTAGTAGTTTCACTATTCATCAAAAAATGAAGGTTTTCAGAAAAATGCCAAAATTTCATCCTAAGCTATATTTCATATTCAGAATTCAAAAATGAAGTCTATTTTACTAAATTCATAACATAGAAGTTGCATTAATTAATTTTATAATTAAATCCCGCTGTTAAAACAAATAGCGTGTTTTTAAGAAACAATATCTATCAAAAGATTGACACTTGTTTATGTCTGGTTTAAATGTGCAATTACATCCAATGACCAACATTGTATTAAATTGTAAAAATATATTCTAAATATACTTTAAAACTACTCCAATTAATAATTTATCACTATTAATTATTTCGATTAAAAAAGTTGTTTTTTAATTATAATTTAGTAATTTTCACTTTTCATCAGAATATGAAAGTTATCCGAAATGTACCAAAATTTCACCTTAGGCTAAATTCGATACTCCGAATCCAAAAATGAAGTTCATTTTGAAAAATAAGATTTACAGAATTTTAAAAAGTGGTTATTACTATTCATAACGGCTAGTTTTAATAACATTTTAATAGCATATCGTTGTTTAGTGAAACTCGTTATTGCGTACTACACACGCTATCGAGGAAGGTCGCGATTGCGTGTAATGCAAGGCAAGTCAAGGATGCGTGTTGTGCAAGCTCCTTTTGGTGTAGCGTACAACACAAGACATTAATAAAATTAAAAAGTATATTTTTTATAAAATCTTGGGCTGTTACAATCGAGGAGCATAAATCATTGATAAAATGGTGAATTTCACCAACCTTTGGAAATCGGGAATGTGGGTTACAATGCAACGTTAGTGTCACAATGAAACATGAGGTGGTACGCCCCAATGAAAGTGTCAGAAACAACATTTTTCATTGACCCTATTTTAGAGACTTATTAATATGATCAAAATATACCATTACCACTATTTTTTTTCTTCCTTAAATCTATACTCTTATTTTAAATTTGTGTGTAAATATTTATTTTCTCATCTATTTTGGAATTCTTGGCTTTTATTGAATATAGATTTCTCTTTTTTACTTACAGCTCTAAACATTAAAAACTAAAACTATTATTTTCATTCATTATTGGGTTTAGTATTTCTTCCCATTCCACATTCATCTTTTTATTAATGAATTTCACATACTTTGTGAGTGTTTTGTTAAAACTATCCTCTTTTATCAATGATTATTACATTGCATCAGTCTCTTTCAATTTGTGGTTTCTCATCAATAAATCCCTTGATGTATGATAACCTATATTCAACAACCTCTTTAGGGAAATTTTTTTATGTAATCCTTATTTTCATAATAGATATCACTATGTTACTCATCAAAACCACCTTCTATACAGCTTCAGCTAGATTCACTAGAGGAAACATTCCCAACAGAATCAACAAGATTTTTACCACTATATAAACATTTAGATAGTGGTTTTTCATCTTTCTTCCTTATTATATTTATTTTCTTTCTTGGATTCTATATTTTTTATATTTTTAATATTTCTAATAGAGACCTCAAAATCATCACATACAGGGGTAGAAACATACACTTTTATTTGATGCACTTATTGAAACTCAAATCTACACTTCATGTAATTAAATTAGAAACAACTGGTAAAAATTTTATGAACTTATCTAAGGGAAAAAATCTAATCATAGGAAAACTATGTTTGATTAAAGTTTTTGATTCCATGTAGACCATGAAAACACACCTGAGAGAGGGAGTGAATCAGGTGTGGTGGACTTTTTACTAAATTCCAATTTTTATTTTTAATTTATCCCCTTACATATTTAAAATCATAATATTTGTAAGGATGTGAATGGATATTTTATGTTTTAATCATAGGCCACAACCACATACAATGCATAAATGTAAACAATATTTAATCATGTGGTATTTTTACTTGGTTCATCCCTAATGCGGGAAGCTGAACCCCTATCATGTCAACTCTCGTTGAGTCATTGATTATCCACTTTGATTATATCGCCAATTATAATGGTTGGATGTGGATCATCTTGTAACTCAGTTCACTCAATATTACACATGAGTGGTTCAATATATTAAAAAAGAGAATTGGTCTTATCTTACAGGTTATTTATAGTCATATACCGTGAGTTATTCAACAACTACCACCTCTTTAAGTAGATCTTCAAAATAAACTAGGTGAAATTGCACCAACAATACTAGATTTACTTCCTCATATAGGGGTTTCTTTAACTTCCATAATGTTTTCAAGAACTCATTAATGAAACTCAACCTCTATTTTATCCATATATTATAGTTCTTTATAGAAATTTTTATTTGAAACTCACACTTCCGGAACTATAATGAAACTAAATGTTCAAAGTAACCTCAATTGAGACAGAATTACCTACTTAGATACTTTTTCTATATTTATACTTATTATTTCATTCCTTGAGAGCTCTGATTATCTTGAAAAATCGACAGCTTGTTTTTTCTTCCTTCTTAATTGAGACCCAATAGTTTAAATAGGATTAGCACACTCAACTTCTTCTTCTTAATTTCTTTATTTTAAAATTAATTTATGTAAGATTCATCATAGGTTTGAATTATTCATCCTTTTGTACTATATGTTACATAAAATTAGTTTCATTCTATATAAATATTTCTCTATTTCTCTCATCTTCTCTAAACATATATTCATCACTAGTTCACCTTATTTTTTGTAAGGATGCATGGATTCTTGGTCACCACTCTCTTTGAGACCTGTACTCATTCAATGCGTGGGTTGATCTCACATTTCCATAAGTGGAAATATGTTCAACCCTAAAAATCAAATTCAAAGGTGACATACTTCCTTTTTTTCTCCCATGAACACCATGATCAAGGAATTTCATCTTTTAATAACTAGTTGTCTCCAATACAATTCTAAAAATATCCTTTCTTTTTCTTTATCATTATTTTCAAACTTGGCTGAATAAAATTTTTATATATTTTACCCAATAGCCTTGACTTCCTTATTTTCATGAAATCAAAATACCTCTATTAAAATCTTCATGTCAATTTCCCTGGTTATATGAAAATATACATCACATCATCTTATGGCATAGAACTCAGCTTGTGACATGATGCCGAAGATTATGGTGTAAATACTTCTTATTATTCTGTGACGTGTCTAACTTCTTCATTATTTCTTATTAAAGAGATTTCTTTATAAATGACTCAAGGCACTAATGAATATACATGATTTTTCTCAACAATATATGCATTATTCTTGAAATTTTAATAAATTCGTTTTAGAACATTTGATATTTCATACGTTCTTCATTATTTGATCTTATTTTTCTTTGACTTGAAGATTAATATATCATTATATTCTTGATCATATCACATTTCATTTGAAATTTTTTTCCTTTGAGTAACATCTCAAGGATTATCTTATTTTTATTATTTATAATCCTAAAATTATCTAAATCTTATTTTTCAATCTGTTGATATCTTTAAAAACATCATAATTCATTTTTCTTACAAGTTCAACTTTTGAAGAATTATGGAAAACTCATTTTACTTATGGGTCACACAATTCACTTACACATAAATAAATTTATTTACAAAGGGATCCCAATATGAAAATTTAATTATTTTCTTCCCACATAACTCAATTCTGTTTACTTTTCTCATCCACATAGCTATATTCACTTACGTGGGGCTAGATTTTCTTCCACATAGATGAATCTACTTACACGAGACTTAATTATCTTATACGGGATGAGATATCTTATGTATTGAGTGAAATATATTATTCTATTTATTCATAAATGGAAAAATTATCTTATGTTATGATCAATTTTTATTTTTTCATAGATGAATTATCTTATGTGGTCTCTCACATGGATGAATTAGCTTATAGACTATGTGTGTAGATGAATTTTATTTCCTTATTTTTATATTCCTGTTAACTAAAAATATTTAAAAATTAAATATTATATGGTTTGGATTAATATAATATTAATATATTATTTCCCATAAACATAATCTATTTATGATAATTTCCTTTACAATTCTTCATGACCCAGCACAAGAGTTCCAGTTTTCTTTAAATAGGCACAGGATGAATTAAAAAAATTCTAAACCTCTTCAAATAATATTGGTATATATCTAAATAATTATAGAAACATTTAAGAAGATTTTCAATTTCTTTAGAATCAAAAATACTTGAACTAGATTAATTCAAAAAACTCTTATACTAACTCAAGTTTATCCTAACATAAATCAATCCTCAACCATCTCAATTAACCTTTATCTAGGAGTGTTTCTTAGTGATTTCAGAAACCAAAATTGTAAAAAACCAAGTAATGTTAGAGTAAATAATTTTCATCCATTATTAATATTCATTAATTATATTTTATAGATATATATTCACTATAATAAAATTAAGTAATTTTCCAGTCAAAAATGAAATAATTTTATTCTTGCTAAATTTGAATACATATATTATATATTTTTACTTAAAGGATTGGTTTAAGAATTTTAATTTTAATTTTAAAAAATTAAGTTATTTTTTTAAATTAGCATATGAAAATTATCTTTGGGTAAATTTTTGGTATTTTTTGAAAAGATTGGTTTTTCAGTGAATAGTGAAAAGTACAGAATTTTGTAAGTGTAATTTATTTTCATTAAATGAAATAATTTAAATTTACCTTTTGATCTTAAATTTATATAATTATAAATTAATTATAAATAATATAATTAATTACATATGAATCATCATTATACCTTATTTTGGAATAAGTTTTGTTTTGTTTTAATACACATTTTTCTAAAAAATTGTTTTTCATCGTTTTTTACACGTTTTAAAATTAAATTAATTTATACCAATTTTAGAAATTGAATCTTGAAAAATGGATTCTATATTTGTAATCATAATTTTCATATTTTTAAATAGGTCTCTTTTATTTTTTTTCCCTTATGAGTAGTAACCATAATAAATATATTTCACCTCAGTAATAATAAATCAAGTAATTAATGGTTAAAAATAATATAATAAGGACTAAAAATAGTCCTAAAAATTACTTTTATGTATTGGATGTGTGGGGATCGAACATACTCATCCAATATTCTAATTAATTTAATTTTTTTCATTTTTATTTGAAAATGACTCATATATTACTTTAAGTAAATATAAATTCAAAAATGTCACTCTCTTACTTTTAATATCTATAATATTTTTTGATTGGGATAAAAAACTCATGTTTAGTTATAAATGTTTATTAGAAAAGTAAATTATTATTTTTTATCATGGCAATTTATTTTAAATTTTTTGTGAATAAATATTTATCATAGATGTTTTAAATGTTTGTATTATAATTACATTGTTGTAATATTGTTTTCAAAGTCAAATAAAATGAATAGTTCCAAAAATGACTTTAATGGTATTTTATACAAAATTATTATTAATTAAATGATTTAAAATTATTAAAAATCATATATTCATCCAAGAGGATTTTATATGGTTTAATATATCAAACATGGTCCATTTATGGGTCACTTTTCCTTTTATAGTAACTTTTTAGACCCCTAAAGAGTAAAAAATGTTGATATCACAGTAATTATTGAAAGGGTTAATGGGGGTTAAAAATATATATATGGTTGAAAACATAATATAAACTTATAAAAATTTTATTTTATGGGTTCATTTAAATCCATAATTTACGTATATTCTAATTTTATAAATTTTTATCTATTTTTTCATGAACATTAATCTATATTGATTTAATACTTTAAGTAATTCCCAAAGTATCCCTCCACATCCCTTATAAAAGGGAACCACTTATCCTCTCTTCCTCACACATTTTGAGAACTCTAGTTTGGAAAATTTCTACCCAAATCCCTTATTGACATACCTACCCACATTTTATAGGTCTTTTTTTGGGCATCATAAAAACCTTAGAGGGCTTAAGGTGTAAATAAAATGATGTTTTCTCAAAATGAGGTATAGATTTCAACCAAATTTTTTAGTTTTATTTATTCTTATATGTCATTAAAATATTCTTAAAATATTATAAAATAATAAAACAAGTATCTTACATAAAATAATATTTTTTTATGTTAATTTCATAATTTATATCCATCATATGTTCTATCAAATAGGAAACAAAATCATCGTTCATGTGTATAACGAACTATCGCATTGCGAACCGATGTAATTTTTTTTCTATCCCCGACTCTCAAGGATGGTAATAATAATGGATGTAATGTATATATATGATATTAATGACATTATTAATATTATATAAAGTTAATATATTATCTATTTTATTATTTTTCTATCCATTGAAAATTGATTATGTTGTTCATGTGTTCGTGTGGACTACCACCTTCACGAAGCAATGTGATTCATTTTTTATGGACAGGTCACATGGATGTTGTATATTAGTGTATTTAAATAAATAATATGATATTTATGATATAATAATAATTATATAAATATAAAATAGTACTTACCTTATTTCCATCATGTTTATTGAAAAATGGAAACATTACTTATTCCCTCATATGGCCTACCGTCTCCATGATTGTAACAGAATTCATTTTTCATAACCATATTTCATGGTTGGTTTTAAAATTAAAGTTGATATATAAAAATGATTATTATTTCACTATTATTATTCTATAGATGATTTAATATTGAGTTATTTGGCCACGGTTGACTTACCTAATTCATTTCTAACATATGAGCTGAATATCATCAAAACATCTGATGTTATTTTAATTAATTAACTAATTATATATAAAATGATAATAAATAAAATAAAAGGAATAATAAACATGAAATGGTAATTAAGAAATTAAATAATTGACATAATTTTATTATTCATTAATATAAGGAACACATGTGATGAGTCAGACTCGAGGTAAGGGATGCTTTATTTTAAAAACCTCATTTAAAATGTTTTAAAGATTTATTTTCTAAATATATTTATTCCATGTCCATATTATTAAAATTATTATATTGATGTACTTATATATAAGTTAATGAATTATAAATAAAATTTCATTTCAATTTTTACATTCTTTCGAATGTTTTCAAAATGAATTTTTTACAGAATGTTTTGAAATAAAGTTAAAAGGAATGTTTGATTTTAACATATACAACATCAATGATTTTCCTTGTAATTGTAACCATTATTTTATATTTATATTACTTTAAAAGGTTTCAAGTTTTATTAAAAAAACCCTCGTACACTTTATTCTGATTATTTTTTAAAGGGTTTTAAATTTAATAGATATTTCAATATCCATTAATGTTTTCTTATGGGTGGAAATGATATTTTTATAAAACCTTTCATGTTTTATGATTATGTTATATTTATTATTAATTGTTTATAATTATGGGTGGTTCTATTATAAACCACATATGGTTAGTTCTATTATAAACTAAGGACTGGTGGTTTCATTGTAAACCAAGGATGGTTGAGCCCAATATATCTCTCTAATGCATTGGGTAATGGGATGAAGTTAACCAGTTGGGTTTATCCTAAGATATTATTAGAATTTAACAAGTTGATTATTCCATTTATAAGAGTGATATTAAAATTATGTACCAAGTTACTTATAATATTTAACTATTCTTTCTATTAATTCTTATGGAAATACCATTATTTTATAAGGTAAGATAATGAGATTTTGTTTAATTGGAATTATATACTACTTCTTAAGGATGAAATGTATAACTTTTTGAAAAAAAATTCATGATTTTTACATGATTAAAAAGAAACATTTATGAGTTTTATTTTCTCTTTAATATTTCTTATGAATTTTTTATGAAAATATTTAGGCAGATAAGTTTATTTCTTGGGTCATAAAATGATTATTTTTAGCTTAAAATTTATTTCAAAAAAAGAAACTTTTTATGATTTTTCATGGACTAACAGGTTTCTTTATTTATTTTTATATATCTATAACTAAAATTTTTGTTATTTTCACACATTTTAAAAAATCATAGGGTTTTAAGGATGGGTAGGTACATGGATGAGGTTAAGAGGAAATTTTAAAGATATTTCATGAAAACAAAACTTTTTATATATTAAAAGTTTTTTATTTTGGGAAAAATGGAAACTAAGTGGAAGTTTCCACTTTATGATGTTTTATTTATTTTTATAAGGGTTATGACTTAACTATATAAAAATATAAACCAAAATATCTTATAGAATTAAATAAAATAAATTATTTTTTGATGATACAATTTATATAATGTTTAAGTTCAGGTCCTTGTGGTTGATATCAGAGTAAAGGTTTAGATAATTTTATAGTTTAGGATTATAAAAGTAAACATCTATATAGAATTTTAATTTATGGTTATCGTGATATAAAATTTTATATTACCATGTTTCTTCATCTAAACTATGTCTGTTATAAATGGTCTTTTGTAGAGGAAATTGGGAAGTTAGAGTAGGAAAGCACCAAGAGGACAATATCCTTCAAAATCAACAGCATAGAATGGTTGGAATTGGAACTGAGTTTTTTTTTCTGTAATGGATCAGTTGACATATTATATAAATGGTGGTGACATCCATTCTATAGAGAATCCATATCTACCACAAAGGAACATGTTCATTTTGGAACATTTTATGAGACAACACCCTCTATTATTTAGTGGATCTTCATACTTCATGGTAAATAAGGGATGGAATAAAACCCTAGAAAATATATTCTATTTCATGGGTTTCTTGGGTCATAAAAAGGTAAATCTCGATATTTATCTTTTTAAAGGTGAAACTGACCAGTGGTGGTCAATGGTTAAGAATATCAGAGAAAGATAATAGATTCATGACTTGTAATGGGATTAATTTAACAAAATTTTCCTTCAAAAATGGTTTCCTAATGTTTTTAGAATTAGGATATAAAAGTAATTATGAGAATTGGGGGGAAAGGATGAAGATTTAGTTACTGTGAATGAAGCAAACTTCACCTGATTGGAAAGGTACGTAACAAATTTTATTCAAGATATTGATAGAAAAATTAATTGATTTTAATGAGGATTAAATCCAAAATATCAAAGTTCATTAGCTTCCCATTAATTTAAAAGTTATAAGAAACCTTTTTGATGTGATGATAAGGTGGAAATGGGGTTTTATGATTATCATTTGTTCTATGACAACAAGTATAGAAAAATAGCTTCATGTGGAAGGAAATGGGGAAGAATCCATCAAATAAATCCGAAGGTAAGAAAATTAAGAATTCAATTTGTGATCGGTGTGGTAAAAATAATCATAGATAATATCTTATTAAATTTGTTAAGTACTTCCAATATGGTAAGTTTTGGAATATGGATCATGATTTTAAAGAAAAATACCTTGTAATTTGTAAGACCGATATTGATAAATAGGCAGTAATGTGCTTTAAATGTAATGTGATGGGTCATTATGTAGATGTGTATCCAAATTAGAGCATGAATAATGGGAATTATAAAAACATTTAGAAGAAGGGTATGATGAAATCCTTTGAAAATACTTCAATAGATTTTGTTCCATAAAATTAATTGGTAACTAGTACATTACTTTTTTATCTAGATTATGATAATATCTTGTTTAACTAGGGGCCTACACATTCTTTCATTTATAGAACATTTACTAGTAAAATGAAAACTTTACCACAATAGATGAATTCAAGACTTTTTGTAAAAATACATGGGGGTAATATTAAGGAAACAATAATTTACAAAGATATTCTTATTATCATATTTGTAAGGATTTTCCCTAAAAGCCTTGTTTCCATTCCCATTATATAATTTGTTGTTATTATAGGTATATATTGGCTTTCAATTTATCAGGATAAGATATATTTCATAGCCAAAGAAGTTATTTTATGAAATGAGATTTATTTTTTATATAACAATGAATTCAAACAATTAATAACATATCAAGAAGTTGAAAAACTTTTAAGATATGTAAATGAAAGTTACCTTGATAATATTTTTTAAAATAAGGGAATTTTTAAAATTAATGATGTTCTAGTGGTAAAATAATATCTATATTTTTTCCGGATCAGGAATTTGAATTTAATATTCACTTGGTTCCTTATTCTAATCCAATTTAAAAACCTCCTTATCAAAATGATTAAGTAGAACTTCTCGAATTGAAAATAGTGTTGAAATAATTTATTAATAAAGGTTTATTATTCCTATAACTTCACCATGGGGTGATCCTATTTTTTTAAAAAAATAAACATGGTTCCATGAGTCTTTATATTAATTATAATATTTCAATAACAGTACTATTAAGAATATGTATTTGTTTTCTCATTTTGATAACTTCTTTGATCTGCTCTAGAGAGATTAGTATTTGTTTATCTTAGATCTATGTACCCATTGGCTAAGGGTAAAGGAGGTTGAAATTACAAAAAAAAATGTTTTTTAGTAGGTATAACCATTATGAGTTTGTATTCTCTTTGGGTTTACAAATTCTCCAGATGTATTCATAGATCTTATAAATCAATTATTCAATGAATATTTGGATAAATTTATTGTTTTTTCTATTGATGATATTTTGGTTTATTAAAAAAATTAAGAGGATAATGAAAACCATATAAGGATTGTTCAAAAACCCATTAAAGAATATAAATTATATGAAAATTTTATCAAATTTGATTTTTGATTACATAATATTTCATTCCATTGACATATCATAAATAAATATGGCATAATTATTGATCCTGCTAAAACAAAAGTGGTTTATGAGTGGTCAAGTCCAAAAAAATTATTGATATTCATAGTTTCCTTGGATTATAAGGCTATTATAAATGGTTTTTTGGAAACTTTTCATGGTTATAAATATTTATAACCAAGTTAACATGAAAAGGATTTAGGTTCACCTATAAAAAGGAATGCGATGAAAGATTCCAATAATTAAAAATAAGATCAGTAAATGATCCAATTTTGGCCCTTCCATCTAGGAATGGTGAATTGATTATCTATAATGATACATCATTGAAGGCACTGGGTTTTATTTTAATACAAAATTATTAGGTAGTTTCTTATGAATCGTATTAATTAAAATATCATGAGAAAAATTATCTTGCACATGACCTTGAACTCGTGGATATAGTGTTTATGAAGAGATTAAGTGATTTTTTTATGTTTAAATTTTTTTTTAATTACTTAAGAAGATAAAAATCCAATGAGTTATTAATATGAAGTTTTTAGATCTGGTTTTTATTTATTATAATAGGTATCATTGGTGATTTACATTCAACAGTTTTTTTACAAATTTTAGTAAGATCCATACAAAATGTTGTTTATTTTGAAAGACGGTTTGAAGTGATTTAATTTGAGTTTTGGTCTATGGAATATGGTTTGATATTTTTTAAAGTTCATTAAAAAATATGATCCACCTATCCATCCAGCCAAGGGGAAGTAGCACACCACTAGGGGAAACCAAGTGTAACCACATGCTAGTCGGCATGAGGCTGTAGAGTGCATGGGCATGCCTATGTGAGGAAGAGAAGCAGCGAAGAGCCACTTTTTTGGAAGAATGACGGCATATGTGGGCATAAGAGCATGCCCGTAAGAACCGGTACGAGGTGGTACCAGAGGAGGGAGAAGGGGATTTTGTATGTCACTGTGTTGTCTTGAATTATAAAGCAGCATCATTTGGGTAGGCATTTCGATGTGGGAAAAAAAGTGTGGGTTATTGTAGATGCAAATGAACTGTGACCATATTCGATTCAACCTGGTTGTTGATCTTTTTATTTGAATTTAGAAAAACAAACAAAATTATGGCCACCCGATCTATTAGGTCTTTCATATGGGTCGAAATTATTATGCAATTTCATTTTCATAACATTAAGTTGAATAAATCAAGGATTTAGGGAGGTGAAAAAGATTTATAATCCAGTTACAGTAATCACTTGTGAATTGGGAAACTCATTGTGATTCTAAAAGGTTCTAAGATAGGATTTTTTTTCCTATAAATACCAAGATCTACACTCAATTCAGCTACTAATAAGTTTTAGAGATACTGATTTTTAGTGAAAGAGAGTGCCTCTATGATATTTTATGGATTATGAAAGGTAGGGTATCTACACTGAGTTTGTTTATACAAAGGTAAAGAATATTGTGAGTACTTGACCTGTTCATAGCACACTCGAGGTACTCTGTGAAGAATAAAGCTCTACAAAGTCATTTAGAAATTTGATTTCTAACAATATTTTTCTAGTTTGCATGATTAACCAAGATTCCATGCTTTGAATATCAATGAAAATTTGAAAGAAAGAGATAGTCAGCATTTGTTTTTCATAAATAATTTTTAACTAGTGCTTGTCTGGTTTGTTGAACTTATTTTAGGATCCATGAATAGTGTTTACTTACACTGCGTGAATAAAAACTTGTGTGCACAAACAATCTATACCATTCTGGTTTGCGCATACAAGAAGAAATTTATATTTTGACTGTTTCATTTGTACATACAAAGTCAGTGTGTATTGTGTGCGCAAAGGAGTATATATTTCTCAAAGTGAGCATACCATTTTGCGCTAAGGAATAGTGTGCATGAGACAGTATCATTACATAGTGCACAGACACATGCATTGAGTAACAATTGTGGATAGTGTGGAGTGTGCAAGATAAACAGTGTACATGCCATATGAAGGGAGAAAAGTCAAAAGTGTGTGTAATTGAGGATACATATTGAAAATAAACATACATACATTAATTAATGTTCACATGCACATGTGAGAAATAAAAGAGATGACCACGCAATGTTTCTTATACATGCATAAATTTTGATAAATGCACCCTAAAATAGAAATTCAATATACAATGTGCAGTGATTTGAGACTTAAGTTGAGATAGTTTTTCTATCAGTGATTCAAAAGTATTTTTTATTTCTGAGTTTTCATTGTTAAGTGAGGTTGGGTCTTTAGCATAAGAAATAAATCTTTCCTGAGTAGTGTGGTACTGAGGTATCTAACCATCTATTGGTGATCATAATTTATTAAGAAATAGTAGCACTAGTTCAAAGGTTCTTGATTTGTACATGGGATAGTTTGATCCAACAAGCTCATGGAGAAAGATTATTACATCATCCTATCAATGGATCGAATCTTGTGTGACTCAATATTGTGAAGTCATCAGTGGGACTCTCAAGTAGTGTAAGTCTCCAATGGGACTTTTAAGTAGTTGAAGTCTCTAGTGGGACTATGGAGTAGGTTGATGGGATGTTGGTAACATTATGGGACATAGTATAAAGATACTATTGTGGGACTTAGACGTCACTAGTGTAGGTGGTAAGTTATAAACTCTAGTGGGACTCTAGAGTAGAACACTATGGGACTCGGTGTTGATGGGAATAGGACATTCCCTAGTTGTAACCATCTATATATAGTAAAAAATCTATAACCAAAGTAATTATTGACTGCAGTAAGGACGTAGGTATTAGTACTATACCTTATAAAAATATTGTGTCTTGTGTTTCATTTATATTTTGAATTAAATAAAGGATCCACTCATCCTAATAGGTGACAGAGGTTTGAAGGGGTTTAAAAAGAAAATAATTTATTAAAAATAAGCCATGCCTAATTCACCCCCCCCCCCCTCTCAGTGTGACTATATGATCCTTTGGACACTTCAATTGGTATCAGAGCATAGGTCGCATCTAACTATATCTACTATATTTCTCCAACTGTGTTTATTAGAAGTATATGAAGTGCATATTTTATTTTGATGAAAATTCAGAACAACTTAAAATGGAAGAGCCTATCTCTACTCATGATGTTAGAAATGATGATGTTTCAGTCAAAACAGAGAAAAAGGCAGAAAAAAGTGGCACATAAGCTGAAGAAAAATTCAAAGGTTAATGAAAATCAACTAGTATATAAAGTCACTCATAGTATAAATTGTTTAGAGAAATCAGTTGATTAATTGAGTTCAATCTGCGATGACGATATGTTCAATTATGAAATCACAAATCATATGAATAAGGTTCCCAAAGAAGTGGGCACATGTTTAACCAGATTTTTCAAGGAACTTTGGAATGAAAATTTATATCTAGAAGAAGAGGCAAATGATATGGAAGAAGTGTTGCTAACAAGTTTATCATTTACAACACACTCACAATACTTGTGAAAGAAAAGGAAAAAACAATTTATCTCTACAAAAAAAATATATTTTTAATCTATTGAAGAATTAGAAAGTAATATTTGTGAAAATAAATTTTTAAAATTTTTTTTACAGAAGTTATTCATGAACTTGAAAAGCTACATAGTATATTTATAAATGTCAAATATTCTCAGATGAATGATAAAGTAGAAATAATCAAAGAGCTTGAAAATTTCTTAGCAAAGGAAAATCACATGAATGAAGATGAGATTCAGAAGATGAATTTTTAATGGGATTAAGGAATGAAATCTATTGAATATTAGAAGATTTCTCTCAACTTAAAGTGTCTTTAACTAGAAATGAAACTGAGAAATTTGGAAGAGACACCAGCTGAAACATCCCAAGTTTCTGATAAAATATGTATTTCCTATTTTTGAAAAGAATAAAACTAGTGGAAATAATATATTGAGATTATCTAAAGATAAATCTGTTTCTGGATCATTGAAGAAGGTAAAAAAATTTATTAATAAATATGTGTGTAATAATGTTGTTTTTTAAAAAGTGTAGATTCAACATTTAAATCTGGAAAAACATGGGTAAAGAAAAATACTCAGGGATACATATCATTTAAAACATATATATAAAGAAGTGTGAAAATTATTATTCCCCAAAGAAAACATAGGAAAAAATTTTGATGCCCAAAAGTAGAAAAATTTCAATGACTGTCATAATGTGTTACAGAAGAAGAAATCAAGATTTGTTGGCTTTTTTTATTGTAGAAAGTTTGAGAATTAGATAATTAATTGTTGGAATAATATGTAATGTTTTGAAAATTATGGAATTTCTATATTTAGGGGGAGAATGGATGAAGATAAATTGAAACCTTCACAATAAATGAAAAATTCACAGAAGAAGTATCCATTTATCAAGAAAATGTATGATTACATTGAAAATTTATATGATTATTACAAGAGAAGTGATCACTGTTATAATGAGTGCTGGTTTGTACCAATCATGCACAAATCATCTGGTGATGTGAATAGACGACCACAATAGAAATTGAATTAGGTAAGAGATAAAGTTTATAGGTCAACATTGGGATGTGAAAAGAAGAATAAAGTTATTAAACAAACATCTCCCAAGAAGTTTTTGAATAATTATGTGAATAAGGTATCACCAAAGAAAAGATGTTTCTATTGTGGTAACAAATTCCACATCATGGATCACTATGAATTGTCCATGAACATTCATACTGAAGAAAGAAATCTAAAATCAAATAGAGAATAAATTTAGAAGAAAAACATCATGATGGATTTGGTGAATGACATTAATAACGAAGAATCTAAAAAGTTTCCTAAAAGTGGTAACTTGTTGAATTCTAAAGTTTTGTGTGACAGTTTCAACATGTATGGACATTTAATTAAAAAAATTGACACTTTTATCTGGTCATAAATTATTATTAAAAAATAAAGGTAAATTATCTGTGAATTCTAATGTTGGGAAAAATAAGTCTATACAAAGAGTGAATATTGAGCATGTTCTTAAAGAATGTTTGATAATATGGAAACAATAGTTTGAAGAGGTAAGAAAGATATAGAAAGTATATAGAAATAAAATTTATTTTTTTATCAAATGTGAAGTATCCATTTTCATCTAAGAATATTGCTGGGTTGAGAAGCAACTCTCATACATGTTTCTCTAACTGAGAAGCATTGAAGATCCACCTTATTCCCATATATTTTGTGTTTGTTTTTTATGAAGGGAATTGAAGGTGACACATATATTCAGGGTGAGACCTGAATTTATAATAGTTATCCATCATGGAATATTATTGGAATTATTTTTTCTCTTTCCAAAAAATCAAAAAATATTTGAAGATGCTTGGAGTTTACTCTTGAAGAAAGCCAATCATGATGAAGAAGTTTTGAGTGAATCTCTCGAGGGAGAGCACATAAGATCATCCATTAGATATTTCTATCTCAATTGATGTCTTATGAGTATCAGAATTACTAATGATGTATGAATATGATATTCGTAAAACTAAATATCTAGAAATTGAAGCTTTTCATCATTAAGGTATGTTGGTTACAAACTCCTATTTTCATGATAAAAAAATTATCAATTCTATACGGAATAGATTTACTAATTGATGAAAAAAGTTAACGATACTTTTAATGGGGAAATTAATTATTGCACTTGGATGTTTTTAATACTGTTATTGAGATGTATGCATGTGATTTTTTGGAAATTATTTGAACAACCCCTAATAAAAGGTTTCAGTGATTGGTATCACATGATGGAAGTTTATAGGCATAATTGATGTTAAACTTGATCATTATTTTTTTATTCATATATCATTGCTCAAGTAGAATTAGAGTTTATTAATTTTAGTTATTTTCTAAGTTATTAGTGATTCCATCATTCTCATAAGTAGTTCAGACAATATGTTTCAAAAGTGAAGAGGATATTAATAAAAAAATGAATTTTGGAAATGAGAATTCCATATCATACTTTATCTTTGGATTTATTTATAATATGGGGGAGAAGATATCATGGAATTTTAAGAGGGAATGATTATTGAAAAAAATTAAAAGGGGGATATTGAATATATTAAGTGATTTTTTGAAGTTGAAATTGTTTCCAATTACTTAAGAATATGAAAAGTCAATGAGTTATTATCTGACATTTTTGGATTTGGTCTGTATTTCTTATAAAAGGTATCATTAGTGATTTGAGTTCGACACTTTGTTTACAACATTTCATTAAGAACCATGCAAAATTTTTTTTATTTTTCATGAAGGTTTGAAGTGATTTAATTTGAGGGTTGGTCTATGGAATATAGTTTGATATTTTTTAAAGTTCATTAAAAAATATGGGCCACATAGTTATCCATCCAAGGGGAAGAATCACACCACTATAGGCGGCTGAAATTAACACTATTCCATCCAAAATGAGGTCATAGATTGCATGGTCATGCCTAAATAAGGTAGAGAAGTGGTAGAGAGCCACCGTGCAGGGTGGCACAATAGTAGTGGTGGGCAAAGGGGCGTACCCGCAAGAACCAGCACAGAGCGGTACCAGAGGAGGCAGAAGGGTATTTTGGATGTGGTTTTCTTGACTTGAATTATAAAACAATGATATTTGGGTAGGGATTTCGATGTGGGAATGAAAAAATGTGGGTTATTGTAGCTATGAACAAACCTCGAATGTCTGATCTGTCGATCAATTCGTCCTTTCCATTGATCTATTTATCTGCATTTAAAAAACAATGATAGAACTGTGGCCACCTGATATATTTGGTCTTTCATATAGGATTTCCATTCCATCCATATCTCCTTATGTAGAAAGTCACTAAAGGAGTTGGTTCAAGAATCTTCTTCACATTGGATCTCCATGGAAGCATCAACCAAAGCTCCATCCAAGCTCTCCCTTCAATACTTCATCATTCTGATAATCCGATTATGATCAAAATTGTTATGGAATTTCATTTTCATAACATTTAGTTGAATAAATAAAGGCCTTGTGGAGGTGAAAAAGTTTGATAATATGATTACAATGATCATTTGTGAAGTGGGAAACTCATCGGGATTCTAGAAAGTTCTATGATGAGATTTGTTGCTTATAAATATTGAGAGCTACACTCGATTCAGTAGATGGTGAGTTTGAGAGATATTAATTTTAAGTGAAAGAGAGATTCTATTTGATCTTCTTTGGATTATTCAAGGTAGTGTATCCATGATGAGTTTTGTTTTCATGAAGGTGAAGAATAATGTGAGTAGTCGACCTGTGCATAAAAACATTCAAGGTACTTCGCGGAGAAAGAAGTTCCATGAAGACATTTGGAAACTTGATTTATAACGAGATGTCCCTATTTTTTGTGATGAACCAATATCATGTTCTTTTAATATCAGTGAATATTTTCACAAAGGAGAGATTCGGTATTTGTATTGCACAAAAAATTTGGAACCATTTCTTGTCTAGTTTCCATGAAGTTATCTAAGGATCCACGAACAATGTTTACTGACACTGCGTGAAGAAGAACTTACATGCATAAAAAATATATACCATTTTGGTTTGTGCATGGAATAATAAAGTTATATTGTGAGTGTTTCATTTGTGCATAAAAATAAAGTGTGTATCATTGTGCACAAAAAGAGTATATATTTCTCAAATTGAGCATATTGTTTTGTGCAAAGGAATAATTTTCATGAGATAGTATCATTACATAGTGGACATACACATGCATTGAGTAATATTTGTGTACAATGTGGTGTGGGAAAGATGAATAGTGTGTATTCCATGTGAAGTGAGAAAAGTCAGCAGTGTGTGTAATTGAGTATATATATTGAAAATACACTTACATGCATTAATTCATGATCACATGCACATGTGATAAATAAAAGAGAAGATCATGAAATGTTTCTTATACATGCATGAAGTTTTATAAATTAACATGAAATATAAATTGAATATACATTATGTAGTGTCTTGAGACTGAAGTAGATATAGTTTTTCTATTAGTGATTCAAAATTATTTTTCGTTTCTGAGTTTTCAGTGTTAACTGAGGTCGGGTCTTCAGCAGAAGAAAGAATTATTTCCCGAGTAGTGTGGTACTGTGGTAGTTGACCATCTATTGGTGATTAGAATTTATTGATCAAGACAATCACCAATTCCAAGATTCTTTATTTTTACATGGGATAGTTTGTTCAAGCAAGATCAGGGAGGAATATTATAAGATTGTCCTATCAGTGGATCAAATCTTGGGTGACTCAAGATTGTGAAGTCTTTAGTGTGACTCTAAAGTAGTGGGAAGTCTCCAGTGGGACTCTCAAGCAGGCCTGTGGGATACTGTTAACACTGTGGGATACAGTATAAATATTCTCATTTGGGACTTAGCAATCACTAGTGTATGTGGGAACTTGTAAACTCTAGTGGTAATCTAAAGTGGAATACTATGGTACTTTGTATTGATTGGAATGGGACTTTATCAGGTTGTAACCCTATATATATAGTGAAAATATGAAACCAAGGTAATTACCGGTTGCAGTAAGGATATAGGTATTATTAATGAACCTTGTAAAAATATTGTGTGTTGTTTTTAATTTACATTATTCAATTCATATAGGATCTCGTTAGGTCTAAAATGGACCTAGATACCCTGAGATGGGGGGTGAGCCTGGGTATGGATAATCTTTTCAAAATTATTCCCACCCCATTAGATCATGATCTCTCTATTGTAAGGGTCACTTTATTTTCACTTATATGTTAATGATAATGTTATTATTTCCTTCTTTATCTCATGATGATGGTTTGAATGTAATTAAGTAAAGCAAGCACAAGTACACAATGATTTTTACTTGGATCACCCTCAATGGGTGACATCCAAGGATCATACAGCAGTGATGTGCCGATTATACCAAATTCACTATGGCTCACTACTAATAATTATGTTTCGGGCTAGATATGATCTATACTTAGGATCACTGCCTTTACAATGTTTAGGGTTTTCTTACCACATTACCAAGGGTCACTCCCTATGTCTCTTTCTCTAGCTCGCTGCTAGTGGAAAGGATCATTGTTGTAAGAACCCGGATCTTCATTTTCAGGTATGGATTTCCTTTTTATGGAGTTTTTAAGAAAAATGAACTTTTTGGAAATTTTCAAAGTACACGCCGTGTACTTTATGAGTACACACCGTGTACTCATCTCCGGCTTGAAGTCGTGTGCTGGCCATGCCCGGGCCACACACACGGTGTGTAGGGGTGACGTGGAGTCCGATTTTGGAAGAGTACAGAAAAGACCCAGTACACGCCATGTACTTTAAAAATACACACCGTGTACTTTTCTTTTTCTTCACTAAAAGGATCAGGGTCATGCCTAATGCACAGAAACACCTCCTTCTAGGTCTCGTTCATCTGAGAGCGACCCATACGGCCGGATCTTCAATGATCTCCCGCCTCTTCGTCCTTTCTCTGATTCGAGCACGGTTGATTGCGTTGGAATCACAGCGGTGAGTTCTTTCTTCTGTTTGAGCCTTGTTTTCTGATTCCTCCTCGTTTTTGAGTTATCGTGGGTTGAGAGTTTTGTGTTTTTTCTCAGATCTATGACGTTATAAGGGGAATTTATCGGCGTGGTTCACGTATATCGATTTCCTAGGATCAAGGTAGGTGGTTTGTGCCTTTCTGTAGAAATTTGATGAGTATTTTGTGCAAATTACACCAATACCTTTGGACGGGGTATTGTGTGTTACCTGTTTTTCTCTGTTGTTTTCCTGCTTTGCTTGACTCTTGTAGTAACGGTTTATACATATGAGTAGAGTATTTATTTTGTGCTCAGGTTGCTTTTCCATGCTTGCTCTACCTGTTTGGCATTTTTCTAGATGTCATTCCTAGTTGTAGGATAGTAGAAATGCTACTTTATTATGCTTTTAAGCCTTTGAATGATATACAAGTAGTTCTTGAGGTTTACTTGGGACGATATATGTGCGCTGGCATGTTTAGTTTTACACGGGACTGTGAGAACCTAGTGTAGTAGACCACAGAGAGAATTGACGCAAGGGCTTCTCCAAAGTGTCTTTTAATACGATGTGAGACCAAGGGGGAATTTACATTGAGTGCTTCCCCAGAGATTCTATAAATCCTCGACACGGGACACAGGGGGAATTGATGTTGAGTGCTTCCCTAGAGATCCTTTAGCACGATACGAGACTATAGGGGTAATTGACGGTGAGTGCTTCCCCAGAGAGTCTATTAATTACATAGCTGAACCAGAGGGGTGAGACTGTGTGTGCCTCCTAGAGGGTTGCTAGTACTTGTAGGTTGAACCATAGGGGTTGGACTGTGAGAGCTACCCAGAGGGTTACCTGTTTTCTTTTTGTTGCTGGTTGTTTACTTGTGTACTTGTATGTTAGAACTGGGTATTGTAGCTGCTTGTGTTGTCCTGTTTACTGGTTCTTGTTTTATTACTGCCATGTATTCATTGACTGTTAGGCACAAATCTTTAGTTGATTGCCTACTGGGATTGTATCTCACACCCTATTTGGGCCATGCTTTTGGTCCCAAGCAGACTATGTTGTTGCAGGTATAGATAAGGGCAAGCGCCCTTCTACTTCAGGTTCCTGATTTCACTGGAGGTGGGGAGCATGGGACCGAGCCATGGATCGCGATGCTGAGGAGTCTACTTTGTTTTCTTTTTCACTTGGTTTCAGTTATATTTCAGCACATTTTTGTGTTTGCTTCTTTCCTTAGATACTTGTACCTTCTGCATCATTATCATCATTACTATATGTATACATTTCTTCTGCTGTTTGGTTTCAGTTGTTATGTATGTTGTTATTACTTCCGCTCTTGATTGTTGTCTTCCTTACCTTGTACAATTTACCGAATGATGGCATAGTTTCCCCACCGACACACCAAGGCCCTCGCTGCTAGTCGGCAGCCTCTGGCATTTGGGGAAACACGCTTGAGGTCATGTGGTGCACTGGGTACAGGGAACCAGTGGAGGGGCCCCAGATTCAGGTCGTTACAAAGTGGTATCAGAGGAGTTATTTTCTCTTGCTTTACTGTTTGGAGACCTTAGCTAGGGATAGAACGGATTCGATACATGGAATTAAGTTGTGCTCCGGAGTAGCTAACCCATGTACAGGGAAGATCCATACTACCTCATTAATTGCAGTTTGTTGGTTTCGAGATTTTATAGTTGACCTGATTTTACCTAGAGTGATTCACATGACTTGTGCTATTATTGTTTTGATATTTAGGTTCTATTTCTGTCGCAACCCGATGAGATGAGGGTATGCCATCTCATGCATCATATAGGAGCTTGTAGAAATCACATGACATGCATACTTTCCAGGCCATCTAGGGTGAATTAGCGATTGCATGCTGTTGTGATAGACTCTGTGTAGATTATGCATGCTGTTGTGATAGATGCTTGATATATTCTCTGCTTTCATGTTAGAAAACTGTTTTTTTTTCTTTGTTTAAAGTGAATGCCAAATTTTGGTTCTTGAGGTGTTATGGGCCCTCACGGATCGAAAATTGCCACATCTTTCCCTTGTTTTTAGTGTTCTTGAATTCTGCGCAATTTCAGAGCTACTGCCCAGAAAAACCCGGAATACATGGAGTGTACTTTTTGGGAACATTCCATGTAGTTTTTAGGCCGTGTCACTGACCGTGAGATTAGAACACGGTGTCATTAAAGTAACTTCTGGAAAACTCTGTGTACGGTAGGTACACGTCGTGTAAGTTCGGAGTCCTGTACCCAGCCGTGTCACCAACAACATGGGTCAGGGAAGCTCGGGTAGAACACATCGTGTCCATAGGGAACACGCCGTGTAGTCCTGTCCAGGTACCTGGCCAAGTCACGAACAATACGGGCTAGTGTTACCTTCCTTTCCACATGTCGTGTTTGTGCGGAACACGCCGTGTAGTCTTTCCCAGGTACTCGGCCGTGTCATGAACAACACGGGACGGTATCGCCTTCACCTGTACAAGTCGTGTTTGTTCGGAACACGTTGTGTAAGGTCCAGCCATGTAGATGGTCGTGTACTCAACAACACGGGCCACCGAATCCTTTTCTAGTACACACCGTGTTTGTTTAGAACACACCGTGTAGTCTGGGGTTAAGACGGACCGTGTGGGTTAGTCGTGTAAAGAGACTCAGGCAGGGGATTAGTTTTCTTATACACGCCATGTGTTGGGGTCAACACGCCATGTAGTTTGAGGTGTACACAACATGTAGGTCATGAGTACACTCCTATGTCAGTGGCTTAAGAAGACACACCATGTAGTTTTTATACACGCTGTGTAGTTGTGTTTGTAACCTTGTGTTTTTCTTTCACCTATTCCCATTTTGTACTCTTGTGTTCTCTATCCTTGTTTTCTGATCTAAGGTGTACTTTTGATCTTTCAGATATATGCCTCCGAGACATCCTCTGGTCGTACGTCTGTCATTAGCCAGTGATCAGACGCCAGATATGGCTGATCAGGGACTTCCTTCCGATCCTCTAGTCAGGCCAGCCTTGGCACCAGTTGTCATACCAGTTGCAGGCGCTGATGTGAAGTTTAGGGAAGGATTCATGAGGATGATGTAGGCCTTCTAGGGGGCACCGCCTCCTTCCTTGTCTATGGCAGACCTGACGCGGGTTTTCCAACAGCAGCATCCTCCCACATTCTCGGGGGAGGGAGGACCTCAGGCTGCAGAGTCATGGCTGGAAGCCATGCTGACTATCTTCGAGAATCTGTAGATGCCTCCAGACAGGCGGGTCAAGCTCGCCACCTACATGCTACGAGACTCTACCAAGAGGTGGTGGCACGTCATCTCTCAGGCGGGTCAACAGCAGGCTATGACTTGGGAGGAGTTCCAGTGCATGTTCTACGACTACTTCTACCCAGAGACCCTGAGCGTCGATCGAGCCCGGGATTTCATGATCTTAGAGCAGGGTACTCTTTCTGTCATGGAGTATTCCGCTCGTTTCACTGAGCTGCAGTGCTTCACACCCCTCCGGGATGGGAGTGGGGTGTTCTTAGCAAGGAAGTTTGAGGATGGTCTCAGGCGGGAGATCCGCTCGCAGGTAAACATCTTCCAGCTGACTTCCATCACTTCCATCATCAACCAGGCACTGATTGTGGAGCGCAATCTGAGAGAATTTGGAGCTGCGAGCTAGGGCGGTTCTGCTTCCAGAGCTAGTTTTCCTCCAGATGACAGCAAGAAGCATCGTAGGGAGCCTACGCGCGGTGATTCGAGGAAGTGAGACGCATTGTCAGGCAGCCAGGTGACATGCTACCAGTGTGGTCGGTCAGGGCACATAAGGCCGCAGTGCCAGAGAGACCCCGTAGAGTGCTGATCTTATGGAAAGATGGGTCACCTTCAGCGTTTCTGTTAGGTTTTCTCACCAGCAGTTGGTGACCGGGGTTCTTCCATGACTCCTCGTTCAGGAGCAGCCCCACCAGTTTCTCACCAGTCGGGAAACTGGAGTTCTTCCGACCGTTCGGGCCAAGGTGGAGGTCGAGGCCATGGCGTTCAGCCACCAGTCCCTTAGCACCATAAGGGATGTTAATCTCAGAGTGGTCAGCCAGGGCGCAGGGCCGTGGTACAGGCCAGTCTTTCGCCGTGAAGCAGACTTATCAAGAGCAGGATCTCGGCCCTTCTACTATTCGAGGTATGATTTTAGTAGCCTCAGTTTTATCTTCAGCCCTTTTCAATAGTGGTTCTATGCATAGCTTTATCTCTGTTGATGTTTTGGAGAGCCTTGGACTCTGCATCTTTTCTCCTGCCAACTCGTTGATACTAGACACACCTTTGGGGACGAGGACATCTAGTGTATGCCAGTGTAGAGAGTGCCCTCTCGGGGTTGCAGGGTATCATTTCTAATGGGATATCTATGTCCTAGAGATGACAGGCTATGATGTCATCCTTGGCATGGACTGGTTGATTCCCTTCCAGGCAGTCGTTGACTATTATTGCCACAGAGTTAGTTTCATCTCACCAGAGGGTGAACCTTTTCTTCATAAAGGAGAATGGGACGTTCGGGCGAGTCGAGCAGGACTCGAGCATCTTGGGCTAGGAGGGGTGACGGCTCAGATTGCTAGTCTTTATCTGGATGATCAGGGGACTCCACATTTGGAATTTCCTCCAGTGGTGGATCACTTCAGGTATGCCTTTCCAGAGGACTTTTAGAGTTTTCCTCCAGAGTGTGAGGTAGACTTCTCTATTGAGCTCGTTCCAGGAGCGGCACCGGTGTCCATTCCCCCATATAGGATGGCCACACCTGAGTTACAGGAGCTCAAGAAGCAGTTGGAGGAGCTACAGGCTAACGGTTTCATCCGACCCAGTACTTCTCCTTGGGGTTCGCCTATTCTGTTTGTGAAGAAGGCAGCTGGTACCCTTTGGCTTTGTGTGGATTATCGAAAGTTGAGCCAGTTAACGGTCAAGAACCAATACCCCTTGTCAAGGATTGATGACCTCTTTGATTAGCTTTGAGGAGATCGGGTGTTCTCGAAGATTGACTTGAGGTCCGGTTATCATTAGTTGCGTGTTAGACCATCAGATATACCTCTGGCAGTCTTTAGGAGCAGATATGGTCTATACGAGTATACAGTCATGCCATTCGGTCTCACGAATGCACCTGCAGTTTTCATGGCACTGATGAACTGAGTGTTCCATCCTTACTTGGACTCCTTCATCGTGGTATTCGTGGATGATATCTTGGTGTACTCTCACACTCAACATGACCATGCCACACATCTTGAGATCGTTCTGAGTACACTGAGAGAGCATCAGCTTTATTCTAAACTCTCGAAGTGCCACTTCTGGATAGATCAGATTCACTTCTTGGGTCACGTCATCTCAGAGGCAGGAGTATCAGTAGACCCAGAGAAAGTGAGATTTGTAGTTTCCTGGGAGAAGCCGAAGAATGTCTTTGAGGTACGGAGCTTCCTAGGGCTGGCTGGATAATACAGACGCTTCATTTGGGACTTTTCTCGTCTAGCAGCACCTTTGACAGGTCTGACCAAGAAGGGGGAGAAGTTCTTATAGTCATATTCTTGTGAGTTAGCCTTTTAGGAGATGAAAGGGAGGTTGACGTCAGCACCGATACTAGCCTTGCCGGAGCCTGGAAAGAGCTACACTGTTTATTGTGATGCTTCAGGTATCGGGCTAGGAGTTGTGCTTATGCAGGGAGATGGAGTCGTTGCGTACAGGTCTCTGCAGTTGAGGCCACATGAGAGGAACTACCTGATGCATGATCTGGAGTTGGTAGCTGTTGTTCATTCCTTGCGCTGTTGGAGACACTATCTTCTAGGAGAGCACTTTGTGGTCTTCACTGACCACAAGAGTCTCAAGTATATCTTCACTCAGTGTGATCTGAATCTGAGGCAGTGCAGGTGGGTTTAGTATCTACAGTCTTTTGACTTCAAGCTTGCCTATATTCCAGGTAAGGGAAACACCGTGGAAGATGCGTTGAGTAGAAGAACTCAGGTTCAGGCAGTTCAGGAGGCCAGTAGTGAGTGGAAGCTGATGGCTCTGTTCTCTGAGATGCATATGGAGGTGCACAACAGACAGGGACAGACATTTCTATCTTCTGTAGTTGTTACCTCCACGCTACTTGATCGAGTACGGATGAGGAAACTATCAGACTCAGAATGCTTAGTCTTGTGGGAGAGTGTGTCAGGAGAGTACCCTCTTCCTGGATAGACAGTGGGTGAGGATGAGATCTTACGTTTCTAGGGACGTGTATGGGTGCCAGCAAACATACGCGAGGAGCTGATGCGGGATTTCCATTCCTTTGTTTGGGAAGTTCATCCTGGCGTCACCAAGATGTATCGGAACCTTCATCGCCAATACTGGTGGCTAGTTATGAAGAAGGATGTTGTTGGTTTTGTCATGAGATGTTCTACTTGTCAGTATGTGAAAGCAAAGAATCAGCGACCAGCGGGGCTTTTGCAGCAGTTACCCATTCCAGAGTGGAAGTTGAACGATGTTGCGATGGACTTCGTGACTGGGTTGCTGAGATCTCCTCGGGGGAACGATGTTGTTTGGGTTGTCATCGACAGGCTTACGAAGGTTTCTCACTTCTTTCCGATCAAGGAGACCTTCAGTGTCGACGATCTGGGACGACTTTACATCAGAGAGATAATTCATCTGCATGGAGTTCCACGCTCTATTATTTCAGACAGAGATGCTCACTTTACCTCTCGGTTATGGCAGGGACTTCAGAAGGCCTTGGGTACACAGGTACTTTTGAGTACAGCATACCATCCCCAGACTGATGGCCAGTCCGAGTGCACAATCCAGGTGCTTGAGGATATGCTCCGAGCTTGCATTCTAGACTTGGCGGTTCTTGGGAGAAGCATATTCCTCTGGTGGAGTTCTCCTACAACAACATTTTTCAGGCGACCATTCTGATGGAACCATATGAGGCTTTGTACGGTAGGCCTTGCCGATCACCCTTATGCTAGCTGGAGGCAGGAGAGGCAGCTTTGCTGGGACCTCGTCTTGTAGAGGAGACTTAAGAGCAGATAGAGCTGATTCGGAAGAGGATGGATACTGCACAGTCTCAGCAGAAGTCTTATGCTGATCAGTGGAGACAACCTCTAGAGATTGAGGTCAAAGATCAGGTTTTCCTACGTGTCACACCGAGGTTGGGAAACAAGAGGATTTAGAGACAGGGTAAGCTTTCACCGCGGTACGTCGGGCCGTTTGAGGTCTTGGAGAGAGTTGGATCGGTCGCCTATCGGTTGTAGCTACCTCAGCGGTATCGGGCCATGCACGACGTCTTCCACGTGTCTCAACTCCGACGTTACTTTCCGAACTCGTCTCACGTCTTTCAGCCTGAGGAAGTCGAGCTTGAAGCGGATGCATCATTCGATGAGCATCATATCCAGATTGTTGATCGCAGTACGAAGGTTCTCCACGGGCGGTATGTTCCTCTAGTATGGGTGCTATGGCAGCACGGTCGTGTACATGAGGATACTTGGGAAAGGGAGGTCGATGTACGATCGCAGTGGCCGGAGCTGTTCAGGGTTTCTTCTTCTCCACCTCGTTAGGGAAATTCATGGATGAATTTCTTTAAGGGGGAAGTTTGTAAGAACCCAGATCTTCATTTTCCGGTATGGTTTTCCTTTTTCTGGAGTTTTTAAGAAAAATTAACTTTCTAAAAATTTTTGAAGTACACACCGTGTACTCTTCTCCGGCTCGAAGACGTGTGCTGGCTGTGCCCGGGCCACACACACGGTGTGTAGGGGTGACGTGGAGGCCGATTTTGGCGGAGTACGGAAAAGACCCAGTACACGTCGTGTACTTTAAAAATACATGTCGTGTACTTTTCTTTTTTCTCACTAAACGGACCGGGGTCACGCCTGATGCACAAAAACACCTCCTTCTAGGTCTCATTCGTCCGATAGCGACCCGTACGGACGGATCTTCGACGAGCTCCCGCCTCTTCGTTCGTTCTCCGATTCGAGCACGGACGATTGCATTGGAATCACAGTGGTGAGTTCTTCCTTCTGCTTGAGCCTTGTTTTCTGATTCCTCCTCATTTTTGAGTTATTGTGGGTTGAGAGTTTTGCGTGTTTTCTTAGATCTACAACGTTATAAGGGGAATCTGTCGTCGTGGTTCACGTATATCGATCTCCTAGGATCGAGGTAGGTGGTTTGTTCCTTTCCGTAGAAAGTTGATGAGTATTTTGTGCAAATTCCACCAATACCCTTGAACGGGGTATTGTGTGTTACCTGTTTTGCTCTTTTGTTTTCCTGCTTTGATTGACTGTTGTAGTAGAGGTTTATACTTATGAGTAGAGTATTAATTTTTTTCTCAGGTTTCTTTTCCATGCTTTCTCTTCCTGTTTGGCGTTTTTTCAGTTTCCATGCCTAGTTGTAGGATAGTGGAACTGCTACTTTATTATGCTGTTGAGCCTTAGAATGATAGCCAAGTAGTTCTTGAGGTTCACTTGGGACAATATATGCATGCTGAGCATGTTTAGTTTTACACAGGACTGTGAGAACCTAGTGTAGTAGACCACATGGAGAATTGATGCAAGGGATTATCCAGAGTGTCTTTTAATACGATGCGAGACCACAGGGGGAATTGACATTGAGTGCTTCCCCAGAGAGTTTGTAGATCCTTGACACGAGCCACAGGGGGAATTGATATTGAGTGCTTCCCCAGAGAGCCTTTATCACGATACAAGACTATAGGGGGAATTGACGGTGAGTGCTTCCCCATAGAGTCTATTAATTACATAGTTGAACCAGAGGGGTGAGACTATGTGTGCCTCCCAGAGGGTTGATAGTACTTGTAGGTTGAACCATAGGGGTTGGGCTATGAGAGCTACCCAGAGGGTTACCTATTTCTTTTTTGTTGCTGGTTGTTTACTTGTGTACATGTATGTTAGAACTGTGGATTGTAGCTGCTTGTGTTTTCCTATTTACTGCTTCTTGTTTTATTACTGCCATGTATTCATTGACTATTAGGCACAAATCTTTGGGTGATTGCCTACTGGGATTGTATCTCACACCCTGTTTAGGCCATGCTTTTGGGCCCAAGCAGAATATGTTGCTGCAGGTATGGATAAGGGCAAGCGCCCTTCTAATTCAGGTTCTTGATTGCACTGGAGTTGGGGAGCATGGGATAGAGTTGTGGCTCGCGATGCTGAGGAGTCTACTTTGTTTTCTTTTGCACTTGGTTTCAGTTGTATTTCAGCACGTTGTTTTGTTTGCTTCTTTCCTTAGATACGTGTACCTGCTGCATCATTATCATCATTACTATATGTATACATTGCTTCTGCTGTTTGGTTTCAGTTGTTATGTATGTTTTTATTTCTTCTGCTCTTGATTGTTGTCTTCCTTACCTTGTATACTTTACCGAATGAGGGAATAGTTTACCCACCGACTCACCAAGTCCCTCACTGCTAGTCGGCAGCCTATGGAGTTTGGGGAAACATGCTTGAGGTCATGTGGCGCACTAGGTATGGGGCACCAGTGGAGGGGCTCCGGATTCGGGTCGTTACAATTGTCTTCCTATTCCTTCATTCACTACTCTTAGAAGGGATCAACACACAGTTTGTAGACTTGTAGGTCCCTTCATTTTCCCGAATGCCGCATACTCAACTATATATAGATGCTCTATTGAATTTCCAATTTCATCCACTGATGAATACCACTTTACCACATATATACTAGGCAACTTCCAACTTTCAAGTAACTACACGGTGACTTGCATGCTACTCTAAGCATGGCGTGCAAGTGTTACCTTTTTTCATAGAAAAAAAAACCTACATGCTACTCCAAACTTGTGAGACACAACCTTCTTATACTCAAAAATTGTATGACACACACCATTTTACGCCCAACTCACTATTGGTGTGCAACTACCATCTGGTGTGCAACTTCTGAATAACTCGCTACTTGCGCTCCCTCACCACTTGCAAGACCAAAGATCCAATTTTATCTAAGTGTTAAGCTTATTCTGAATGAGGGAGGGTAGCTATCTATTTATAGTAATTTTGAATAACATGAGCACACGTCACACAACTTTCCACCAGACACGCTAGTCCATTCTCCCAAGCCTCTATTGTGCAACTCACCTTGCACACCGCTCCAAAACTTGTGTGCCCTTATTTCATTTTCCATATTTTGATGTTATGATTTTGAAACATACTTGGTGAAAAAATTCAAAGGCTCCTTAACACTGGTGTGAAACTCCCTTTTCTAAAAACACTTTTCTCCATTCTATAGTTTTTTGACCCAAAAATTTGAAAAACACTGGAAAACGGCACCACCTTGTATATGATCTTTTTTTACTGCCTTCAAATCATCCATTCCTTTTTCATGGATCCTTTTCAGAATATTTTATCAACAATATCTCTATAATTCCACAAAAAACCATTTTAACTATATTTTTCAACAAAAATAATCAACCCAAAAATGCTTCAATGTTACCTTGAGGGATTTTTTACTAAAAATATCCTCCTATGTGTTTTTTGACAAATATTTCATAAATTAATACCTATTTATAGATTAATACATCTTAAACCACCATTTTCTTCATGAAATTCATGTAGCAATCAAATATTTACTCAATACATACTCTAATCCCACATGATCCATGGCCAGTGTGAGAAATAAGAGTACTATTCAAAGTTCATCAATGAATCACTTCATTCAATTCCAAAAACACTCTAATTATTTCATCACAAACCTTAGTTATTGTGATATGTAATCTTTGATTGATCACATCTAGAATTTTCAGATTTAATACTCCCCTTGTATCACTGCTCCCTTATCACACTTCTCCACATGTAATCTTCTCCTCATGTCTTGACTAATACATTTTCTCCCTTTTAATAACTATAATTTCTCCCCTTTTTTCAATGAACTAGAAGGAAACTCTTTTGAGGTCTTGAACTGGGTAAATAACACATATTAGTACATTAGAGAAAAATACAGGAGACCTATGGGATAGGGGGTTCCACATCCACACTCTTTCAAGTGCGAGGATTCAACTGAACTCTCAAAGTCAGTCGAAGCCTCTCAAACACTTCTTTGGGTAAGACCTTTGTTAGAATGTATACAACTTGTAGTTCTGTAGGCATATAATCCAACTTCATAAGACCTTTCTCCACCTTATCCTTGATAAAATGATATTTAATTTAAATGTTCTTAGTCCTTGAGAGATGGAATGTATTTTTTATAAGATTGATAGAACTTGAAATATTACAATGTATTCCAATCAGAGACTTCGCTTCAACTCCCATGTCATCAAGCTTCTGATTCATCTATAATAATTGTGTGCACACTTGAGTAGCTGCAATATACTCAAATTCTGTGATTCTCAACAAAATACATTATTGTTTCTTTTTCATCCAAGAAATAGACAATCCACCAAGATAGAAAAAACCTCCTAACATTAATTTCCTATCATCTACTGATACATCTCAATCAACATATTAATATCCCAATAATTCTTGCTGAGATTTTCCATTGTACATCAAGCCGAAGTCCAATGTTCCCTTGATATACCGAAATATTTTTTTCACTGAAATCATGTGGCTTTATTTGGGATTACTTTGATACTGCACAGCATGACATGTGGAAAAAACAATATCTTGTCTTTTCATTATCAAGTACAATAGAATTCCAATGATCTGTATGTATTCTATGATATTATTCACTTTTCCCTCATCATTTCTTAATAATTTCATCTAAGTAGCTACCATAGTTTTCATATCCTTGTAATTATCCATTAAAAATCATTTTAGAAACTCCTTGGAGTATTTTTATTGAGAAATGAATGTGTCATTCCTTCCTTGTGTCACTTATAAACTAAGGAAAAATGTCATCTCACCAATCGTGGACATTTTGAACACACTTTTCATGAATTAAGAAAAAAAATTCACTGAGCTTTATCTAATCCACCAAATATTATGTCATCGACATACACCAACACCATAATCATTTGATTACTATCATTGTTGACATAGATATTGTAATCAAATCCACCAGACTAAAAACTGAGATTCTTCAAAAACCAATCTAGTATTGAATACCATGATCTTAGTGCTTACTACATACCATATAAATCCTTCTTTATCTAACAAACTCTGGTCTCATATTAATGAATAAGATAACCATTTGGCTACTCAATATAAACTTTTTCTTCCATAACCCTATTCAGAAATGTCGAATGGACATCTATCTAGAAAACCTTGTACTTTATTTGCACTACTATGTCCAAGAATAATCAAATTGTATATATCCTTGAAATAGGTGAAAATGTTTCAAAAACATCAATACCCTCTATATGGGAGTATCCTTTTCACAGTAGTCATGATTTTTTTTCAAATCACAACACCATCTTAATTCATTTTATTGAAAAAAGAACAATTTTTCCCTGATGAAATTCTTATTTATTGGCCTCAAAAAAATCTCCCATGTCACATTATTCTCAATCTATTCAAACTCTTTATTCATAGCCTGAACCTAGTTATTATCTCCAGATATCAATTTCATCTCCACTGTTTGGTTTTTTTATAGATATAGATTTGAATACTTCATGCTCATCATCGTTATCTTCATTTGAATCATCATTTTACACTTCTACTCGCACTGATTTTCTTACCTCCTCATTGTCGCCATAATGAAATTGTTCACTATTCTATTAAAGATTCTATTCATTCTCTACTATAGTGACATAATTTCTTTCAAATACCTTTTTAGCCTCGTTTTGAAACATTATTGACATTCTCTTGAAGATTCTTGGTATCCTGAAAATAATCATCTGGTACCATATTGTTAGATCAACATAGATAATCATGAAATACATGAGTTTTGCTACTTCTCCCTAAATTGGTCTTCTTGGTGTCAGAAAACATAAAATTTCATTATTTATATCCCATTGAGATCTTTCATATATTTATCAGATAGAGTCCCCCTTCCATGATGTACAGCTATTCTTGTTATTGGTCCCACTGTATAGACCCAAAAACATTCTTCTTCTACTGCATCATTTACTCTCATGTGGAACTTCACAATGAGCCATCAATAAAACCTCTAAATCTACTGAGTCAAAACTCAGTGTAGGAAACAAGAGATAATGTCAATAACAAAATCACTATCTATTATGTTGAATTACTTCTTTAAATTTTAGGAATAAATAAACCATTAACTCCTTTCAAGTAATTCTTCAAGATTTATTCTTCAAATTTGGAAACTAATTTTAATTAGTTAACATTATAGAGCACATCATTTCATCACTTTTCATTTTTTATGCCACTTCCCCTGGGATCATATCTCCCCTTGAACCTAAAATATGTGAACATAAGTTAATATAATTTATACATATAAAGAGAGGGGATACTCTGGAATCCTCAAGAATAGGATTATGGTTGATCTTGATTGATCAACCCTTTGATGTTTTCTTGAAATGAATTATACTCTTTATGTTCTTGTTCCAACTACCTATCCAACCTCAATTATTCTTCCCATATAACTATAAATTCTTTCCCCACGTTCTAAGTATTCTTCTGATATTTATGTTCTATAGGTTTGGCATATTTCTCAATTTGGGGTTTATACCTACTAGTATAAATTTCCTTCTATGAGGCTCCACCTGAATTCCATTTTTCATGATTCTTTCTCTGAGTAGGAATCTATCCACTAGTCTTATTCTCTTTCTTATTCTTATATTGGAAAGATATTTCTCCTTCTTTTACTTATCACCTTATGACACATTTGAGATTGTGGAGAAAATCTTTATTCATTCTTATTTTATCATTTATTTGAGTCTCCACACTATTTCTTACTGGTGTCGGGCTCTTCATTGAATGTACATTATTATTACTCACAATTAGAGTACCTCCTCCCTTTTTCTTCCAAGTTCATTCACATTCTTTTTCAGTGTGTTATTATGAGTATAGTAGAGGAGGAGATTGATATTCCCTTTGTTGAGATCATTGTGTTTACCCTAAGGATGTAAACCTATTTTTCAACTTATCATGTTGTCTTCCAATATAGGCTTTCTCTTTATACACCACTGGAGTCATGGATCTCCTTTCGAGTTCCTTTTCCTTACTTACTTTATTCCAGCTGAAATTTCTTTCCAAATTCCCATGATTAGAACATGTGAAACATCTCTCATTAAAAACATACCTCATGTAATCATTTCTTGGTTGGGGTTTTGATATATCTTGAGTTATTCTTCTGACCTTGGTCTCCTGGGCTTTTTTAAACATATCCATGGTGTGTCCTAATCTTCCACAATAGTATCATTTAATGCATACTTTCTTATAAGAGACTATTATTTTAGATTTCTCAAGATGCTTCTGCTTATTCTTATATTTGGGAATATTTTTGTCTTCACGGCATGAAACATATTCCAAATCCTCTGAAAAAATCTTCATGTATGACCATGCATCCTACAAAAATATAAAATGTCATTATTTCTTCTAGTAAAACCCTTTTAGGTCTATTTCTAGTATCTATAGGATTTTTCTTATTTCTGGAATTTTTCACATCTCTTTTCCTCTTATGCATGGGAGAGGGTTCATCATATCCAATACTAGATTTTCCAAAACTATATGGCCTTTGGGATGAGAAAATTATTTCATTTTTTCCTACTAAATTAGCATATTTTCTTTTGATTTTATTATCACCTATTGAAGGATAATAAAATAGTAAGTGTAAATCATCCTTCAGTTTTTGATTTCCTTTGGAATTATATTTCTCTACCTATATCATCACTAATTATAGCTCTTCTCTCAATTATTGAATCTTTATATCCATTGATTCAAGTTAATAATTAAGTTCTCTCTTGATATTATTACATGTACTCATCTCATCTTCCAATTCACATGTGATATTATCCACCATGTAACTTTTTCCCTTTATTTTAAATTTTTCTTGAGAAGCAGAATCAAAACATCATGCATTCTCTAATTATAGAATTTGGTTCTTTTGAACTAGTTCAGATAGATATATAGCAAGATCATCATTTCTAGCTTCAAGATTCTGAATTTCATCTGACTTAGGATTCTTTTCATTTTCATCAGTTGTTTTTTCTATCTTTCTAGATATCTTTTGTAGTTCTTTAGTTGGAAAAAAATTCTTCTCCCTCAAATCAGTAGCCACATTAATAATCCTTTGATTTAAACCTCTTATCTTGTTAACCTCAATTTCTAGTGCTTGGAACTTGATATCTTTATATTTAATTTCTTCTTCCAATTTCTAATCCAATTCCTTTGTTTCATGGAAAACTTCCACTTTTGTTCTTCTTGGAGTATCTTCATCATTAGTAGTTTCAATGTCACTTGGAATGTCAAGTTGTTCACTAATTTCTACAAGATCATTGAGTGAGTCTATCTTTTCCATGTCTGATTCATCCAAACCTTTCTTTAGTAAACTATTGGATTCTTTAAACAGAATCACACTTTTTCTATAAACACTTCCACAATAAGGAATACCACATGACTTATGCTCCTTATTTAAAGTTCTTCCCTTTGACATGACACACCAAGATAAGAGAAAAATGGATCTTTAACTTCAAAAATAGACTGAATAAAGTTGGAAAAAACAAATATGATAAAAGAAACCTATGCTATGATATTAATTTCTAGGTCTAAAAGGGGCCAAGATACCCTGAGAGGGGGTGAATTAGGGTATGGATATTCTTTTCAAAATTATTTACACCCCACTAGATCTTGACCTATTTATTATAATGGTCACTTTTTTGTATGTATGTGTTAATTATGATGTTATTATTTCCTTATTTATCTAATGATGATGCTTTGAATGTAATGTAGGAAACCAAGCACAAGGATATGATGTTTTTTACTTGGTTCACCCTCACAAGGCTACATCTAAGGAGCATACAATAGCGATGTTCCGATTGAACAAAATTCACTAAGGCTCACTACCAATAATGATGGTTCGGGATAGATATCATCTATACCTAGGATCATTTCCTTTACAAGGTTTAGTGTTTTCTCACTGCATTCCCATGGGTTACTCCCTATGTCTCTTTCTCTAGATCACTACTAGTGGAAAGGATCATTGTCTTCCTCTTCCTTATCTCACTACTCCTGGAAGGGATCCACACATAGTTTATAAACATGTAGGTCCCCTAATTTTCATGAATTTTATATAATAAACTATAGATATATTCTCTATTGAAGTTCCATTTTCATCCATGGATGAATACCTCATTATCATAGATATACTGAGCAGTTTCCAACTTTCACGCAACCTCGGGGTGACTTGCACACAAATCTAAGAACAAAGTAAAAGTGTTACATTTTTCATGGAAAAATAAACCTATGTACTTCTCCAAATTTGTGTGACAAAACCTTTTTATACTCATAACTTTCATGACACACACCCTTTTACTCCCAACTCACTATTGGCATAAAACTACCATCTGGCGTGCAACTTCTGATTAACTCACTAATTCTGCTCCCTCACCACTTGCGTGACCAGATCTCTAATTTTCTATAAGTTTTGATCTTATTCTGAATGAGGGAGGTTATCCTTCTATTTATAGGAATTTTTGAGTACCCTGAGTGCATGGCACACAAATTTACCCTAAACATGCTAGTCCATTCACCCAAGCCTCTGTCACGCAACTCACCTTACGCACCACTCCAAAACTTGCACGCCATTCTTTCCTTTTCCATATTTTGATGTTTTGATTTTAAAACATTCATGGCATGAAACTATAAAAGGCCCTGTGACACTTTTGGGAAGCTCCCTTTTCCAAAAACACTTTTCCCCATTCTCCAATTTTTCGACCCAAAAATTTGGAAAATACTGGAAAAAGGTGCCACCTTGTATACTATCTTTTTTTACCACCTAAAAATTATTAATTTCTTTATCATGGATCCTTTTAAGTATATTTTTTCAACAATTTATCTATAATTCCACAATATACCATATAAACCCTCTTTATCAATAAACACAATCAACCCAAAAATGCTTCAATATTACCTTGAGGTATTTTTTCCCAATAGATCCACTCATCCTAACAAGTGATAAATGTGTGAAGGGGTTTAAAAATAAAATAATTTAGTAAAAAAAAGTCACACCTGATTCACCCCCCCCCCCTCTTAGTGTGACTACACGATCCTTTGTACACTTCAGTTTCCTCTAGAAATTTAGAGTCACTATTTATATGAAGTAAAGTTTAAAATATATAATGATCATAAAGGTTTTAAGTATATATTAAATAAAAATGAGTTAAATATGAGAGAGAGGAGATGGATATAATTGATAAAGGATTATGAATGCATAATTAATTATCAAACAGATAAATCAAATAGAGTATTTGATGCTTTGAGTCAAAAAGATAATGCATCATTAATGATGATACATCTAGAACATGATCATTTGGTTAATTAATTGATGAATATTTACTTAGAAATTCTTTATGCAGGAACTCCCTTGAATTTTTTCAAGTTTTAGTACAATTGTATCTATCAAAAAGAATTAATAAATCTCATAAGTAATTCCATGAGTTGAAAGAAAAGTTAGAATTGGATAATAAAGTTAAGTTCCCTGAATTTAAAGTTGACAAAGAAGGTGTTTTTTAGATTCAGAAAAAGGTTATGTGTTTCATGTGAATCTCAATTAAATAAATAACTATTGAGTGAGGCTCATAGGTCTCCATTTTCTATTCATTCCAAGAGCATAAATATGTATATATAACTTTGAGAAAATTTCTGGTGGTAAAGAATAAAGAAATATACTACTGATTTTACTATGAAATATTTGACTTGTCAATAGGTTAAAGATTGATGACAATTATTTAAGGGGATGATCCATACTTTACCAATTACAAAATAGAAATGGGATAATATGACCATGGATTTTTTGGTGATATTACCAAAGATATCTCAAGGTAATAATGTGATTTGTGTAATTATTGATCTATTAACTAAATATTCTCATTTTCTTCCCATTCGAGATAATATTCCTTTGGATAAAATTTTCATGATTTATGTTAAATATATATTTAAATTATATGGAGTCCCTTTATACATTATATCTGACTGTGATCATAGATTTACTTATAATTTTTTAAAAGTCTTCAGATGCTGTTGGGTACTGGATTAAATTTTAATACATCTTGTTATCCTCAATAAGATGTACAGTTAGAGTGAATGATTCAAAATTTGGAGGATATTCTTTGAGATTGTTCAATGTATTATTAGATAATTTGGGATAAACATCTAAATTTGGTTAAATTTTCTCATAATAATAGTTTTAATTATAGTATATAATAGTTTTAATTATAGTATATAGATGGAACCTATTAAGGCATTATGTGGAAAGTGGTGTCAAACTGCATCTTGTTGGGATGAAGTTGAGGAAAGAAAGTTTTTGGGTCAATAATTACTTGAATAAATGGTTGAGAAGTTTAATATGATTTAGTAACACATGAGGATGTCTTATAGTTGGTAGAAAAGTTATAAAGATAATTTGTAGGAAAGATCTTTCTTTCGAGGTAGATGGTCTCGTTTTTCTTGAAATTTCTCCATGAAAAAGTGTTATGTGTTTCAGTAAAAAGAGAAAGTTAAGTCCATGGTACATTAGAATGTATAAAATCCTAGAGAAATTTGTATCAATATCTTATTTATTGGCCTTGAATCTAAGTCTTTCTTAGGTATATGATGTATTTCATGTTTGATTTTTATAAAAATACGTGCTAGATGTGTCTCATATTTCAATCCTTAAAGTAGTTTAGTTGAAAGAAAACATTTCATATAAGGAATATAATATTAAGATTTTTTAATAAATAGATAAGGTGTTACAAAATAAGGTGATTCGCCAATTTAAGTATTTAGGGAAAACCCATATGATTGAAGAAGCAACATGGGAATCAAAAAAATGCTATGGGGGAAAGATATACTCACTTGTTTAAGTAATAAATAAAATTGAAAGGAAGGAATTTCAAAAGGGTGGTAAGAATTTAAAAACCTAGGTAATGTTAGATTAAATCATTTTCATGTCTTATTAATATTAATTAATTATATTTTATTGATATATTTTCACCATAGGAATATTAATTAATTTTCCAATAAAAATAAAAATAGTTTTATTCTTACTAAATTTGATTACATATATTATATAGTTTTATTTAATTGATTGATATCAAAATTTTAGGAATTTAATTTTAAAAAATAAACTTCATTTTTGAAATCATCATATAAAAATAATATTTGGGTGAAATTTTGGTGTTTTTCAAAAAAGATTGATTTTTCAATGAATAGAAAAATAATATCAGCTTTTGTAAAAATGTCATTTATTTAAATTAAATTAAGTAATTTAAAATTTTAATTTTATATTAAAGTAACATAAGAATCCTTTAATTACAAATAATATAATTAATTACATAGGAATTATCATTATACCTGATTTTGGAATATGTTCATTCGTGGGCTTAAAAACACATTTTTCTAAAACACTTTTTTCATCGTGTTTTGTGTTATAATATTAAATTAATTTCTTTCACTTATAGAAATTTAATCATGAAAATTTAATTATACAATTTTAATCAATAGATAAATTTTTTAAACAGTTCAATTTTAATTTTGGTCATTATGAATAGTATCCATAGTAAATATTTTTCACCCTGGTAAGGGTAAATTGGGTAATTAAGTGATAACAATAATTTGATAAGGACTAAAAATAATCATAACACTTGAATTTAATCTATTTGATGAGTTTGTTTTGACCGTATACATCCAAGATCCAAATTTATGGAAAAATGTATCTACTTTTATTTAAAAATGATTATCTATTTCTTTAAGAAAATATAATGTAAAAAATATCACTCTCTTGCTTTTAATATCTATAATATTTTGTGATAAAAATAAAAACAAATTATATTTGGTTATAAATAGTTAATTTAAATATATATTATTTTTTACCAAGTTAATTTGTTTTAATGTTTATTAAATCATTATTTACATTAAATTCTTACACAACGCTAACACGGTGTTTATACAGGCAGTATAAAAATCAAGTAAATTATTTTAAAAACTTTAAAGGTAAAGAAATTTGGTGATTTATAGGGTAAAAAAATTAGAGATAAATATAACATATTAGGGATATTTCAAAGGATTAATTTCGAATTACTTTTTTGTCATATTATTTTCAAATTCAAATTAATGAATAGTTCCAAAAATGATATTATTAATATTTATAATAAAAAATATTTTATTACATGATTTAAAATTCCTAAAAAAACTATATTTGTCCAATTGAATGATATAGGGTTAAAAATATCAAACATGGTCCATTTATGGGTCACTTTCTCTTTTATAGTAACTTTTTAGACCTATAAATAAAAAAACAATATAATTGTCAAAAGGGTTAATGGGGGTTTAAACAAACAGATAAGGGTGAATCACAATCTACACTTGTGTAAATTTTGTTGTATGATATTATTTTGACCCATACTAATCCTATATTCTAATTATATCCATTTGGATTCATTTTTCTATGAAAATTAATTTATATTAATTTAATACATTAAGTAATTTCAAAAGTGACCCGACCCTCACTTATAAAAGGGGACCTATTATCCTCTCTTACTCACACATTTTGACCACTCTAGTTAAAAAAAGACCTATCCAAATCCCTTCCTAACATCTCTTGTAATGACCCGACCCACCATGCCCCACCTGGATGGCGGAAGACCGGGCCGCCACAACCTAAAGCCCACCTCCATAGTTTAGGGGCTAGAAACTAGAACGGATAAGGAATAACTAATATGGGAGTACTTTTCCTAATATACCTGCATGAACACACCCGACCATATCCCTAAAAAAGTTCATAGTAATAATAATAGAATAAAATAACATCTAGAGTAAAAATCCTTCATGTAATAGCCTATAAGGAATAAAAAAGAGTGTGGCAGAGTAAACAAAATTGAAAAGGGAAAAAATACACACCCAACATGAAAACAATAGGAATAAAGTGAATATGAGAGATACTAGATCTTTCTCCCCAATCCCCAACCACCATGTGTGGTCCATGCACTCGAGTATCTCTATGATCCTCTAAAATCATATCCAATATTTCCATCATCTGCATATACATGACATGTGTGGGAAAAGTCTGTGAAGGGGTGAGTATATACATACCTAGTAGGGTGCCCATGAAGTGGAGATTATATACATACATACTAGGGAATGGGTCATATATCTACTCATTGCCTAGTCCTTCAAAGGGTACCAATTAGTAGGTAGAGGACCCATTCCCTATTCTCTTAGGAGGTACCACTCAGTAGGTAGATATAGGACCCACGCTCTAGTATGTTAGGGGGTACCACTCAGTAGGTAGAGGACCCACACTCTAGTCCATCAGGGGGTACCACTCAGTAGGTATAGAACCCATTCACTAGTCCATCAGGGGGTTCCACTCAGTAGGTAGAGAACCCATTCTTTAGTTCATCATGGAGGTACCACTCAATAGGTAGATAGAGGACCCATGCCCTAGTGTGTCAAGAGGGTATCACTTCGGCCTCTCTCTGATGATCATTCCCAATCATTATCATCATCTAGAATCACCTAAAGAAGCATAATTCTTGGAATATCTCATATCATACCTCAAAATATAATATAAATTCCACCATCCCATTCTACATAGAAAAAAACTCCATATTGGATACTCGTGGTCCAAAATATGAGTCAAAACGAAGGAGATGTAAGAGGTGTAAGTTTCATAAAGTAAATGGTGTGTAAGGGGGTCCAAATGGTGTGTGACCTCACCTGGCCTCCTAGTCATGTCCTCTCCAACACAAGGCTCTCTAGATATGTAGTACATACCATCATGTAAGGGTTTTACATTGAATTTCTTGGCCTACTAGGACCAAGCCATGTGCTCTTGGTTGTGCTCATGTCTGTCAAGTCATGAACATGTAGTCCCAGAGTACATGGTATATGATCCCACATAGGGTCCTAGGAATTTTCAACTTGTACACGGCCTGGCTTCATAGGGAGGGTCACATGGAATGTGGCCCAGACAAACTCCATGTTATCCTTATCTTCTTCAAAACCCTAATTATCATAGTTAGGTGGGTCTACATAGCATGTGTTCATCAAACTACACTTCATGAACTCAGGTCTTTCACAAAAACTATGGTTTATTCACATGTTCTCCAAATCCATTTCTCCTACTTCCAAATCCACCATTTGACCACAAAAAATGGAATTAATCACCTCCATCCATCGACTGCGACCCTCCATTTTCCAGAAATTGAAATCTGATCTTCTATAGTGGTATGTCGTGTATCCTGCACACCACTTGTAATGACCCTCATTTTGAATCGGACTAAAACCCAAAGGAATTTTAACTTTTCATTTACTAAAACGGTCGTTTTGAAGACCGGGCTTCGGAACAAGGTTTTGAAGGTTGGAACCCTACCTTTTAATGTTTTTGGACTTGGGAGAAGGCCCGTTAAGTTTCTCGGGTGGCTCGAGAGGTTTCGAAGGCACCAGACCCAAGTTTTTAAAGAGCTGTAGAGGGCGCACGGTTGGCGCATGGGTTGACCAAACCGTGAGGCCCAAACCATGCAGCCTAAATTAGGTGGGCAGTGGCTTGCACACGGTTTCCCAAACCGTGTGCCTAGCCCGTGCAGCAGGTGTCTTGGAGGCAGGGGACTCCGCACGGTTTTCCAAACCAAATGGGTAAATCCGTGCGTTTGGGTGAGTTTTGGTTTTCGTTTAAAATTAAAATAAAATAAGGAAAAAATAAAAACTAAACTAAATTTCCCTCACCCTCACTCAACCCGCACGACACATAGGGAGGGGCTCCGCTTGAGTCGCGTGCGACACCCCCTTCCAGCCTCCTCTCGGTCAAGGTTCCTCCTCCGATTTATGTTCGTTTCTTCGTCGAATCTCCATGGTAAGCTTCCCTCTCACTTCACCACCTTTCTTACAGCCATGTTTTGACCTAATCGACACCCGTTGAGGTGTGGCAGAACCCTAGGGCTTTGGGGTGATCCGAATTTCAGTTTTATTTTGGTTCTAGGTTATGCAGAAGGTCTGTTGGGACTCCTTGGTGTGCGTTCTGGCAACCTCCGCCGGAGGCGAAGCGGTTTGGGTGGTTTCGGATCGTCAGGTTGGTTTTGGGGTAGGTTTTTCACCTCTTTCTTTGTATCTCACTTGTCAAATTTTGTGCTTTTCATGTTTATGAGTTCCTAGCATGTTTTTCATAGTGCCTTCGAGGTTTTGGCGTGGTTTCGAGTCGCCAAAGACTAGGTGACTCGCCTGCGACTCTTAGTGAGAAAGCGTCAAGAGCCGTAGTGGACGAATGGATCCACCTAGAGGTAGGGTCCCTCTCCTTGCCCTTTTATTTATGTAAAGTGAAAGTGTGTTTAATATTTCACTTAATTAGCATTTTAATTATGCAAGTTAGTTCAAATTGAATGCTTCTGTGAAAATCGTGTAAATTGCAGGAATAAGATAAAAGAGGTTGCTTGGTCACTAAACTAATGATTTAATAATAAAACCCCTCAATCAGAGGTGTGCTGCCTTCAAGATAAAAAGTAGTGATATAATTTTTATGCTTGCCTTCTTAATTGTTGTGGTTCCTTTTTATGCCTTGTATGTGAACTTTCTTTGTTAAGACAAAGGGAATGAAAATGTTGTGATACGTGTGTTTGGGTCAATTTTCCATGTTAGGAAAATTGAGTAAGATGGTAACCTTAGTGGGATGACCTAAATGACATGTTCCCTCTAGAAGGTATCAAAGGGTTAGAGATTGATAAAAACATATCCTTAAGATGAAATGGTTAAACTAGAATGAACGGACTAGGGTAGTATGACCACGCCTTGGGATAACGTAATGAGAACGGATTATGTTAGTAAAATGAATATGTGAATATCTTGATATAGATACTTGAGAGGAGTTGCCTTAAGTATACTTGTGATGAACGTGCGTATGGGAACTTATATATAAATGAGATATATGATTGATTGTGAATGTGGAATGTTTATTTGAAATGCATAAGATGTACTGCCTTATGAATTCTAACGTAACTGTGATAATTATTATGAACGATTATGGATGGGAGGCATTCATAACCCATGCTATCTACTTTGAATGATTACGGATGGGATGTAGAGACCCGAAGCCTGACGTACATTGACATTACATTACATTTGTGGAATACTTAGTACATAAAAAAACACACACACGAGGATCGTAATAGTTTAGTGTCTTTGGAAACTCAGAACGTAATCTTCTAATTGTGGTGAAAGATCTTCAACATCTCTTATAAAGATCTTCCTTTTTTTTACCTAAAACCTTTCTTTATATCCTGGGGAAAAGAAAACATAAAAGGGTGAGCTCAAATGCTCAGTAAGGGTAAACAAAAGAAATATCAATCACATCGTATTCATAAGAACATAACATTTTGGAAATCTTAACCTGCAAAAGAGAGCATAATTTCATAACATGGGATAAATCATGGCAGTGAAATGTAATCACAATAATCATAACTTAAAACATGAAACTTTGTGGCATTCACACATAATCATGGAGAATCATTTCTTGTTAGTCAAGACTCATTGCCAAGACTATCTTAGTGGACAAAGTCCCTTTCTGAATTGAGTAACCCTCGTTTCAGTCCTGTTTCACTGAACCGGTATAACCTACCGTTCCAGCCCTGTCTATCTCATGAGATATAGAATCTTTACCCAATGCATTGGAGGGAGATATAGGTCCCACCCATCTCATAATGATACCATTCTTATGTGTGCCACAAAATCATAAATCATACATCATTTCATAACCCATGTAATAAAAATGGGATTCTTAAACAACATGACATCATAAAACCATTCATATAAGATAAAGGAATTCATAAACATAATTCCATCACAACATAGTCAAATCAATGTAAAAATATGGATAGAAACAGAACCATTTATTATCTTATATGGAAAATAATTTTGATAAAACACTTGAAATGAATTCTTGAGGAAAATATCCTTTCTTCTTCGAAATCAATTTCTTTTCACAAAACATCATGCAATTTTAAAAGAAAGAGATTTTATTAAAAATAGTAATGAAATCTTTTGGAGGAAGATTCATGAAAATAAGGCTTTATAAAACCGTAAAAATCCATTCGTGCCGTTTAAGTTAAAAAAACATTCTTCGTACTTTTGTCGGAAAAGTCAAAAAGTACCTCGTACGAAAAACGACAAAAGATTCCTTTCATAGATATTACTAAAAACTCACCGAAGGGTAAAAATGGATTTAAACAATTGTAGGTGGATGGAAATAATATTACATATTGAATAAACATGGATGTGGATGATAAAATACACCCCAGTAAATACTTACGAATAAACAATCTCGGATAAAAATGAGATTGTGATATTTTCCCTTACCTTAGGTCCGACTTGCTTTGTAAGTGTCCGAACCTCCTCTTCTTTGGAACGCCTCTTTGAATCCTTCACTTAAGGAACTAAGATTGATCTATGAAGAAGACCAGAACCTCTAGGATTATTCTAGGGAAGTGGAGAGGAGAAAATGGCAGGGTTTGGCCGAGCTTGAGTGCTCAATTTGGTGTGAGGAGGAGGGGGAGGAGGTGCCCTTTTATAAGGGAGGAGAGGGGCACCTTAGGAATTCTTAAAAATATTAATTTATAATAAATCTAACCCCACTTAAAAACTTCCAAAAATGACTCATATTCGAATATTAGATAAGATAAGGTTGTAATCTCATCAACCAATAGAATTTAGACATGTTAGGAATTTATTTTAAACATTATCAACATGATTTATCCTTATTTAACCAATTTAATTTTATTTGTGGTAATAACATTCTAAATTTTAAATTATAACAAATAATTACTTATTTGTTTTGAATTTTCCATAATTGGATACTTAATAACATTTTAGATCATATAAATTTAAATTTATAATTTTTAAATATTTTTGTGATTTTTAAACTATTTTATAATATGTTATTTTTATAAAATAACAATAGTGTCAATTTGGACACTATTCATATATTTGAATTTAAATAAAATAAATATAGAAGATATGTTCGAAATAAAAGATTTAATAGATTTATAAAATGTCATATGTGTCTATAAAATTAGTTTATCACATTAAATAGTTCATATAATATTTATTTTATTATTTTTAATACCATTTATTTGGTTTATCTCTTAATAAAATAATTACTACATCATTTTTGTATAATTATTTAATATACTTATTTGTTGTATAAAAATTTAAAATAAAATCCTATGATGAAGATAAATATATTACCTTTCACAGTAATACTTTTACTCGAATTTATCATCTTAAAATCACAATATTTAAATTGTTATATTTATTAAATTATGAAGGTGACAACTTTGGCATCATTTAAAATAAAATAATATAAGTGTCATAATCGCTTTTATAAGGCTCCAAATGGTCAAATATTCGACCATTGGATTATTATAGTTTCTATTTACATGACCAATAAGTTTTGGTTAGGGTTTTGTGACTTTTATGGTCACTATTAGTTTAATAAAAACTATATTCTTGATTTTTCACTAGATAAATAATTTTTGTATCACTATTGTGTCATAATTAATGATAATTATTTAATCCCTAAAAATTATAAATAAATTTATATGATGTAGATAATTTAATTAGATTTCTGGAGACTATTCATGTTCGAAGTTTCATGAAGATTATCACTAAATTAAAATTAATATACTTATAATATTTAAGAGAGTGACATGTTGTCACTTTCTTTGGTTTTAATAATAATTAAGTTATTTTCATGGACAAATGTCCATTAAATGATTCTAATCCGACCCTTAGGTGATATGGGTCGACTTTTAGTCATCAAATAGGATTTTGACATTTGTTAGGGTAATTGTAAAATATTATATTTACCCTTAATTACCCGATTTACCTTTAACTATGGTAAATAAAATTTACCGTAGTTACTATTCATAATTCCCAAAAATAAAAAGTAGCTTATTAACATAATTTGGACCCACTGATTCCAAATATGGAATCCATTTTTCCAAATTCAATACACAAAAGATGCAGAAATTAAATTAAAATTAATCTCGTTGTCGAAAGAAAACGGGTTTTTCTTTAAAACATTGCAAAAGATTGAATTGATTTAACCTACGAATTCAAGGTAAAATCAATGCTAATGACATACATTATATTAAGTGGTAAAAATATATTCTATTTATACTTTAAAACCATTCAATATTATAATTTAACCACATAAGATATTACGATGAAAAAAGTTGTTTTTAATTAAAATATAGCGTGTTTTTACTATTCATTAAAATATGAAAGTTATCGGAAAAATATCAAAACATTATCTAATGTAAATTTTTATATCCTGATTCAAAAGAAGAATTTTATTTTGTCAAATTGAACATATAAACATGTCAAAAACTAGATTTAAAGTGGGTGCGCCATCAAAAGGCGGCAAAACTGCATTTTTTGAAAAATACTTATTTTACCTGAAAAATTTATTTTGTTCTTATAACATGTTCTAGAAAATGTGTAAGATGAATAATAATGGTATAAAATTAAAAATTTAGTTAATACTATTCATAACGGCTAGTTCATGACAATATTATAATAATATATCATTGTTTATTAAAACCCGGTATTGCGTACAACACACGCTATCGAGGAAGGTCGCGATTGCGTGTAATGCAAGCCAAGTCAGGGTTGCGTGTTGTGGAAGAATCCTTCGTTGTTTCGTATAACAAAATCCAACCATATTTCATTTATACATTTAATATATATATATATATATACTCAATGTTGCGTAGAATAACTATTATCTAAATTGTGTGTAACACGGTCCAAGAATAGTGTTGTGTATACTGCAAGCTAATACGGTGTTGCGTATAACGCAAGGTAATCTTGGTGTAGAATACAACACAAGACATTAATGAAATTAAAAGAATATTTTTCATAAAATCTCAGGCTGTTACATTCTACCCCCCTTAAAATGAATTTCGCCCTCGAAATTCGTCGGGGTTATAAATGGTTTACTATTCGAAAGTTTCTTTAATAGAAACCCACATCGTAAAAAGGAATACCAAAACCAATCTTTAAAAACGAAAGTATGAAACGTAACGGTTACCCAAATAAACTAATCACTGGGCTTCCACATAGGTGAAAATATGGATATGGAAGAAAAATCTAACCATCATGTTCTGATGGAGAGTGGTAGAGAACATGGCTATGGAAAAGCCAGTAATCACAAATCCATAGATTTGTGATGATATAAGGTACCATCTGATTCATCAGGTAAAAGATCACTAGGACAACATTTTTGGTTTTCAAGATCATTTCCCTAAAGTTGAAAATTTGAATTAGAATAAATACTTACTTTATTTTGGTACAATCTCATTGTTGTTCGTGCCTTGAACAATTTCCACTTCATCTCTTAAATAAATGAAGTTGAATTTGTTATTCGCGAAGTGTTAGCAGATCATGTGATAGAATGACGGGTCATTCCATCTGTCTCAAACAAAAGGTTAGAAAAAATCATATTCATAAGTCGATCTATAGTGAGATTAATCATATATGTTTCCTAAAATGGACTTATACTTCATATATCATACTGCTTAATATAATAAAACTAGTTTCTACTAAACAGGGACTTCCTGTAGGCCAGTGGTAGGCGATAAAGGCCAGTCGCACTTCGGTTGTGGGTTCAATTCCCACAGCCTTGTCCGAAGCGATGGGCTGTCGCCCGTCCTGCAGGTTGTCCTTTTTCTAAAACTACATTACTATAACATCTCATCAATAATATCGAAAAAACTTCTATCCTTAAACAATACTAATTTATGTCCAACATAATCCATTCCAATCTTTAGGCTTATCCATAATACTGGACTCCACTCTCATAACATAGTGAAAACGATTACCAGAGATTTAATACCATCATTGAACCCCATATATCATAAGATATGTTTTTTTTTGTCACATTCAAACATTCAAAGTCCTTAATCATGTATTCTCTTGAATACCCATTGAACCTTAGTGAAAACTTGAATGAAGTTAAAAGTTAACACTTTCCACATACCAAAATCCTCAGAATTCTATATACTCAAACCATGATATCACTTAGTCCTTATATCAATCATGAGCTCATGAATACAATCAAACATCTCATTATATTCTTATCCTTTCATTATGCACTTATCATCTACTTTCCAAAAGTATCTGAATAACCTTTCATGGTTACTGGTACCATTCATCATACACTTTCAAAACTCAAGGAAAGACAACAGTGTAACAATCCTTAGATGTCTCTTTATTCCATAGTACCATGAGATTTCTTATAAAACATTACACATGATAAACATGTAATCATTCCACTACATTCTTAAACCATTGACCCAGCTTCAACATTTCTTTCATCTCACATATCATTTGTAGTCTCTTCATCATCATCAGCATAAATGCTTCCCATACGACCATACTGATTATCTTTATGAGACTTTCCCTTAGGGCATTGGTTTGCATAATGCCCGTACATTCCACATTTAAAGCATTTAACCATTGTTGATGTCGTAGCAATACCATTATCCTCATCCATGGTGTTAACTGAACCTTTTCCTTTGCACTTACATGCTTTGTGTCCTTCTTTTCCACACCCAAAGCATCTTCCAGTTCCTTTGAAACATTCTACTTGATGTCTCTTCCCACATGATTTACATAGGGGAAATTGAACTTTCTTTCCTCTATGATCATCATGAAACTCCATCTTTCTCTTATTAGCCGAGTCAGGAAACTTACCAAATTTTACTTTATTGATCATATTATGAGATTGCTGATTCGGCATAATAATGATGTTTGGACTTCCAAATCCCATTTCATTATGAAGAATATCATTCCATTTTCCATCATATCCTCCATTATTGTGAATCATCTTGTTTCCAGCCATTTTCTGAAACCCAAAAAGAATAGTGTGAGAGGCAAAAATCATGCTAGGTAAAACAACATAATAAAGGGGGAGTACCTTAAATATCTAACATCTTTGGTTTAATCTAATATCATTACCATAGTTCTAGGACTATATCCTATACGTATACTTATCCTTAGGGGCGTCCCTAGACATACCTTAGAAATATCTCTAGGGATCTCACTAACGTTTTCGCATCCTAGTTTCCAAAGGTTGACTAAACCTTTCCTCTGATACCAACTGTAGAGACCCGAAGCCTGACGTACATTGACATTACATTACATTTGCGGAATACTTAGTACATAAAAAAAACACACACACGAGGATCGTAATAGTTTAGTGTCTTTGGAAACTCGGAACGTAATCTTCTAATCGTGGTGAAAGATCTTCAACATCTCTTATAAAGATCTTCCTTTTTTTTTACCTAAAACCTTTCTTTATATCCTGGGGAAAAGAAAACATAAAAGGGTGAGCTCAAATGCTCAGTAAGGGTAAACAAAAGAAATATCAATCACATCGTATTCATAAGAACATAACATTTTGGAAATCTTAACCTGCAAAAGAGAGCATAATTTCATAACATGGGATAAATCATGGCAGTGAAATGTAATCACAATAATCATAACTTAAAACATGAAACTTTGTGGCATTCACACATAATCATGGAGAATCATTTCTTGTTAGTCGAGACTCATTGCCAATACTATCTTAGTGGACAAAGTCCCTTTCTGAATCGAGTAACCCTCGTTTCAGTCCTGTTTCACTGAACCGGTATAACCTACCGTTCCAGCCATGTCTATCTCATGAGATATAGAATCTTTACCCAATGCGTTGGAGGGAGATATAGGTCCCACCGATCTCATAATGATACCATTCTTATGTGTGCCACAAAATCATAAATCATACATCATTTCATAACCCATGTAATAAAAATGGGATTCTTAAACAACATGACATCATAAAACCATTCATATAAGATAAAGGAATTCATAAACATAATTCCATCACAACATAGTCAAATCAATGTAAAAATATGGATAGAAACAGAACCATTTATTATCTTATATGGAAAATAATTTTGATAAAACACTTGAAATGAATTCTTGAGGAAAATATCCTTTCTTCTTCGAAATCAATTTCTTTTCACAAAACATCATGCAATTTTAAAAGAAAGAGATTTTATTAAAAATAGTCATGAAATCTTTTGGAGGAAGATTCATGAAAATAAGGCTTTATAAAACCGTAAAAATCCATTCGTGCCGTTTAAGTTAAAAAAACATTCTTCGTACTTTTGTCGGAAAAGTCAAAAAGTACCTCGTACGAAAAACGACAAAAGATTCCTTTCATAGATATTACTAAAAACTCACCGAAGGGTAAAAATGGATTTAAACAATTGTAGGTGGATGGAAATAATATTACATATTGAATAAACATGGATGTGGATGATAAAATACACCCCAGTAAATACTTACGAATAAACAATCTCGGATAAAAATGAGATTGTGATATTTTCCCTTACCTTAGGTCCGACTTGCTTTGTAAGTGTCCGAACCTCCTCTTCTTTGGAACGCCTCTTTGAATCCTTCACTTAAGGAACTAAGATTGATCTATGAAGAAGACCAGAACCTCTAGGATTATTCTAGGGAAGTGGAGAGGAGAAAATGGCAGGGTTTGGCCGAGCTTGAGTGCTCAATTTGGTGTGAGGAGGAGGGGGAGGAGGTGCCCTTTTATAAGGGAGGAGAGTGGCACCTTAGGAATTCTTAAAAATATTAATTTATAATAAATCTAACCCCACTAAAAAACTTCCAAAAATGACTCATATTCGAATATTAGATAAGATAAGGTTGTAATCTCATCAACAAATAGAATTTAGACATGTTAGGAATTTATTTTAAACATTATCAACATGATTTATCCTTATTTAACCAATTTAATTTTATTTGTGGTAATAACATTCTAAATTTTAAATTATAACAAATAATTACTTATTTGTTTTGAATTGTCCATAATTGGATACTTAATAACATTTTAGATTATATAAATTTAAATTTATAATTTTTAAATATTTTTGTGATTTTTAAACTATTTTATAATATGTTATTTTTATAAAATAACAATAGTGTCAATTTGGACACTATTCATTTATTTGAATTTAAATAAAATAAATACAGAAGATATGTTCGAACTAAAAGCTTTAATAGATTTATAAAATGTCATATGTGTCTATAAAATTAGTTTATCACATTAAATAGTTCATATAATATTTATTTTATTATTTTTAATACCATTTATTTGGTTTATCTCTTAATAAAATAATTACTACATCATTTTTGTATAATTATTTAATATACTTATTTGTTGTATAAAAATTTAAAATAAAATCCTATGATGAAGATAAATATATTACCTTTCACAATAATACTTTTACTCGAATTTATCATCTTAAAATCACAATATTTAAATTGTTATATTTATTAAATTATGAAGGTGACAACTTTGGCATCATTTAAAATAAAATAATATAAGTGTCATAATCGCTTTTATAAGGCTCCAAATGGTCAAATATTCGACCATTGGATTATTATAGTTTCTATTTACATGACCAATAAGTTTTGGTTAGGGTTTTGTGCCTTTTATGGTCACTATTAGTTTAATAAAAACTATATTCTTGATTTTTCACTAGATAAATAATTTTTGTATCACTATTGTGTCATAATTAATGATAATTATTTAATCCCTAAAAATTATAAATAAATTTATATGATGTAGATAATTTCATTAGCTTTCTGGAGACTATTCATGTTCTAAGTTTCATGAAGATTATCACTAAATTAAAATTAATATACTTATAAGATTTAAGAGAGTGACATGTTGTCACTTTCTTTGGTTTTAATAATAATTAAGTTATTTTCATGGACAAATGTCCATTAAATGATTCTAATACGACCCTTAGGTGATATGGGTCGACTTTTAGTCATCCAATAGGATTTTCACATTTTTTAGGGTAATTGTAAAATATTATATTTACCCTTAATTACCCGATTTACCTTTAACTATGGTAAATAAAATTTACCGTAGTTACTATTCATAATTCCCAAAAATAAAAAGTAGCTTATTAACATAATTTGGACCCACTGATTCCAAATATGGAATCCATTTTTCCAAATTCAATACACAAAAGATGCAGAAATTAAATTAAAATTAATCTCGTTGTCGAAAGAAAACGGGTTTTTCTTTAAAACATTGCAAAAGATTGAATTGATTTAACCTACGAATTCAAGGTAAACTCAATGCTAATGACATACATTATATTAAGTGGTAAAAATATATTCTATTTATACTTTAAAACCATTCAATATTATAATTTAACCACATAAGATATTACGATGAAAAAAGTTGTTTTTAATTAAAATATAGCGTGTTTTTACTATTCATTAAAATATGAAAGTTATCAGAAAAATATCAAAACATTATCTAATGTAAATTTTTATATCCTGATTCAAAAGAAGAATTTTATTTTTTCAAATTGAACATATAAACATGTCAAAAACTAGATTTAAAGTGGGTGCGCCATCAAAAGGCGGCAAAACTGCATTTTTTGAAAAATACTTATTTTACCTGAAAAATTTATTTTGTTCTTATAACATGTTCTAGAAAATGTGTAAGATGAATAATAATGGTATAAAATTAAAAATTTAGTTAATACTATTCATAACGGCTAGTTCATGACAATATTATAATAATATATCATTGTTTATTAAAACCCGGTATTGCGTACAACATGCGCTATCGAGGAAGGTCGCGATTGCGTGTAATGCAAGCCAAGTCAGGGTTGCGTGTTGTGGAAGAATCCTTCGTTGTTTCGTATAACAAAATACAACCATATTTCATTTATACATTTAATATATATATATATATATATATATACTCAATGTTGCGTAGAATAACTATTATCAAAATTGTGTGTAACACGGTCCAAGAATAGTGTTGCGTATACTGCAAGCTAATACGGTGTTGCGTATAGCGCAAGGTAATCTTGGTGTAGAATACAACACAAGACATTAATGAAATTAAAAGAATATTTTTCATAAAATCTCGGGCTGTTACATTCTACCCCCCTTAAAATGAATTTCTCCCTCGAAATTCGTCGGGGTTATAAATGGTTTACTATTCGAAAGTTTCTTTAATAGAAACCCACATCGTAAAAAGGAATACCAAAACCAATCTTTAAAAACGAAAGTATGAAACGTAACGGTTACCCAAATAAACTAATCACTGGGCTTCCACATAGGTGAAAATATGGATATGGAAGAAAAATCTAACCATCATGTTCTGATGGAGAGTGGTAGAGAACATGGCTATGGAAAAGCCAGTAATCACAAATCCATAGATTTGTGATGATATAAGGTACCATCTGATTCATCAGGTATAAGATCACTAGGACAACATTTTTGGTTTTCAAGATCATTTCCCTAAAGTTGAAAATTTGAATTAGAATAAATACTTACTTTATTTTGGTACAATCTCATTGTTGTTCGTGCCTTGAACAATTTCCACTTCATCTCTTAAATAAATGAAGTTGAATTTGTTATTCGTGAAGTGTTAGCAGATCATGTGATAGAATGACGGGTCATTCCATCTGTCTCAAACAAAAGGTTAGCAAAAATCATATGCATAAGTCGATCTATAGTGAGATTAATCATATATGTTTCCTAAAATGGACTTATACTTCATATATCATACTGCTTAATATAATAAAACTAGTTTCTACTAAACAGGGACTTCCTGTAGGCCAGTGGTAGGCGATAAAGGCCAGTCGCACTTCGGTTGTGGGTTCGATTCCCACAGCCTTGTCTGAAGCGATGGGTTGTCGCCCATCCTGCAGGTTGTCCTTTTTCTAAAACTACATTACTATAACATCTCATCAATAATATCGAAAAAACTTCTATCCTTAAACAATACTAATTTCTGTGCAACATAATCCATTCCAATCTTTAGGCTTATCCATAATACTGGACTTCACTCTCATAACATAGTGAAAACGATTACCAGAGATTTAATACCATCATTGAACCCCATATATCATAAGATATGTTTTTTTTTGTCACATTCAAACATTCAAAGTCCTTAATCATGTATTCTCTTGAATACCCATTGAACCTTAGTGAAAACTTGAATGAAGTTAAAAGTTAACACTTTCCACATACCAAAATCCTCAGAATTCTATATACTCAAACCATGATATCACTTAGTCCTTATATCAATCATGAGCTCATGAATACAATCAAACATCTCATTATATTCTTATCCTTTCATTATGCACTTATCATCTACTTTCCAAAAGTATCTGAATAACCTTTCATGGTTACTGGTACCATTCATCATACACTTTCAAAACTCAAGGAAAGACAACAGTGTAACAATCCTTAGATGTCTCTTTATTCCATAGTACCATGAGATTTCTTATAAAACATTACACATGATAAACATGTAATCATTCCACTACATTCTTAAACCATTGACCGAGCTTCAACATTTCTTTCATCTCACATATCATTTGTAGTCTCTTCATCATCATCAGCATAAATGCTTCCCATACGACCATACTGATTATCTTTATGAGACTTTCCCTTAGGGAATTGGTTTGCATAATGCCCGTACATTCCACATTTAAAGCATTTAACCATTGTTGATGTCGTAGCAATACCATTATCCTCATCCATGGTGTTAACTGAACCTTTTCCTTTGCACTTACTTGCTTTGTGTCCTTCTTTTCCACACCCAAAGCATCTTCCAGTTCCTTTGAAACATTCTCCTTGATGTCTCTTCCCACATGATTTACATAGGGGAAATTGAACTTTCTTTCCTCTATGATCATCATGAAACTCCATCTTTCTCTTATTAGCCGAGTCAGGAAACTTACCAAATTTTACTTTATTGATCATATTATGAGATTGCTGATTCGGCATAATAATGATGTTTGGACTTCCAAATCCCATTTCATTATAAAGAATATCATTCCATTGTCCATCATATCCTCCATTATTGTGAATCATCTTGTTTCCAGCCATTTTCTAAAACCCAAAAAGAATAGTGTGAGAGGCAAAAATCATGCTAGGGAAAACAACATAATAAAGGGGGAGTACCTTAAATATCTAACATCTTTGGTTTAATCTAATATCATTACCATAGTTCTAGGACTATATCCTATACGTATACTTATCCTTAGGGGCGTCCCTAGACATACCTTAGAAATATCTCTAGGGATCTCACTAACGTTTTCGCATCCTAGTTTCCAAAGGTTGACTAAACCTTTCCTCTGATACCAACTGTAGAGACCCGAAGCCTGACGTACATTGACATTACATTACATTTGCGGAATACTTAGTACATAAAAAAAACACACACATGAGGATCGTAATAGTTTAGTGTCTTTGGAAACTCGGAACGTAATCTTCTAATCGTGGTGAAAGATCTTCAACATCTCTTATAAAGATCTTCCTTTTTTTTACCTAAAACCTTTCTTTATATCCTGGGGAAAAGAAAACATAAAAGGGTGAGCTCAAATGCTCAGTAAGGGTAAACAAAAGAAATATCAATCACATCGTATTCATAAGAACATAACATTTTGGAAATCTTAACCTGCAAAAGAAAGCATAATTTCATAACATGGGATAAATCATGGCAGTGAAATGTAATCACAATAATCATAACTTAAAACATGAAACTTTGTGGAATTCACACATAATCATGGAGAATCATTTCTTGTTAGTCAAGACTCATTGCCAAGACTATCTTAGTGGACAAAGTCCCTTTCTGAATCGAGTAACCCTCATTTCAGTCCTGTTTCACTGAACCGGTATAACCTACCGTTCCAGCCCTGTCTATCTCATGAGATATAGAATCTTTACCCAATGCATTGGAGGGAGATATAGGTCCCACCCATCTCATAATGATACCATTCTTATGTGTGCCACAAAATCATAAATCATACATCATTTCATAACCCATGTAATAAAAATGGGATTCTTAAACAACATGACATCATAAAACCATTCATATAAGATAAAGGAATTCATAAACATATTTCCATCACAACATAGTCAAATCAATGTAAAAATATGGATAGAAACAGAACCATTTATTATCTTATATGGAAAATAATTTTGATAAAACACTTGAAATGAATTCTTGAGGAAAATATCCTTTCTTCTTCGAAATCAATTTCTTTTCACAAAACATCAGGCAATTTTAAAAGAAAGAGATTTTATTAAAAATAGTCATGAAATCTTTTGGAGGAAGATTCATGAAAATAAGGCTTTATAAAACCCTAAAAATCCGTTCGTTCCGTTTAAGTTAAAAAAACATTCTTCGTACTTTTGTCGGAAAAGTCAAAAAGTACCTCGTACGAAAAACGACAAAAGATTCCTTTCATAGATATTACTAAAAACTCACCGAAGGGTAAAAATGGATTTAAAAAATTGTAGGTGGATGGAAATAATATTACATATTGAATAAACATGGATGTGGATGATAAAATACACCCCAGTAAATACTTACGAATAAACAATCTCGGATAAAAATGAGATTGTGATATTTTCCCTTACCTTAGGTCCGACTTGCTTTGTAAGTGTCTGAACCTCTTCTTCTTTGGAACGCCTCTTTGAATCCTTCACTTAAGGAACTAAGATTGATCTTTGAAGAAGACTAGAACCTCTAGGATTATTCTAGGGAAGTGGAGAGGAGAAAATGGCAGGGTTTGTCCGAGCTTGAGTGCTCAATTTGGTGTGAGGAGGAGGGGGAGGAGGTGCCCTTTTATAAGGGAGGAGAGGGGCACCTTAGGAATTCTTAAAAATATTAATTTATAATAAATCTAACCCCACTTAAAAACTTCCAAAAATGACTCATATTCTAATATTAGATAAGATAAGGTTTTAATCTCATCAACCAATAGAATTTAGACATGTTAGGAATTTATTTTAAACATTATCAACATGATTTATCCTTATTTAACCAATTTAATTTTATTTGTGGTAATAACATTCTAAATTTTAAATTATAACAAATAATTACTTATTTGTTTTGAATTGTCCATAATTGGATACTTAATAACATTTTAGATCATATAAATTTAAATTTATAATTTTTAAATATTTTTGTGATTTTTAAACTATTTTATAATATGTTATTTTTATAAAATAACAATAGTGTCAATTTGGACACTATTCATTTATTTGAATTTAAATAAAATAAATACAGAAGATATGTTCGAACTAAAAGCTTTAATAGATTTATAAAATGTCATAAGTGTCTATAAAATTAGTTTATCACATTAAATAGTTCATATAATATTTATTTTATTATTTTTAATACCATTTATTTGGTTTATCTCTTAATAAAATAATTACTACATCATTTTTGTATAATTATTTCATATACTTATTTGTTGTATAAAAATTTAAAATAAAATCCTATGATGAAGATAAATATATTACCTTTCACAATAATACTTTTACTCGAATTTATCATCTTAAAATCACAATATTTAAATTGTTATATTTATTAAATTATGAAGGTGACAACTTTGGCATCATTTAAAATAAAATAATATAAGTGTCATAATCGCTTTTATAAGGCTCCAAATGGTCAAATATTCGACCATTGGATTATTATAGTTTCTATTTACATGACCAATAAGTTTTGGTTAGGGTTTTGTGCCTTTTATGGTCACTATTAGTTTAATAAAAACTATATTCTTGATTTTTCACTAGATAAATAATTTTTGTATCACTATTGTGTCATAATTAATGATAATTATTTAATCCCTAAAAATTATAAATAAATTTATATGATGTAGATAATTTCATTAGTTTTCTGGAGACTATTCATGTTCGAAGTTTCATGAAGATTATCTCTAAATTAAAATTAATATACTTATAAGATTTAAGAGAGTGACATGTTGTCACTTTCTTTGGTTTTAATAATAATTAAGTTATTTTCATTGACAAATGTCCATTAAATGATTCTAATCCGACCCTTAGGTGATATGGGTAGACTTTTAGTCATCTAATAGGATTTTGACATTTGTTAGGGTAATTGTAAAATATTATATTTACCCTTAATTACCCGATTTACCTTTAACTATGGTAAATAAAATTTACCGTAGTTACTATTCATAATTCCCAAAAATAAAAAGTAGCTTATTAACATAATTTGGACCCACTGATTCCAAATATGGAATCCATTTTTCCAAATTCAATACACAAAATATGCAGAAATTAAATTAAAATTAATCTCGTTGTCGAAAGAAAACGGGTTTTTCTTTAAAACATTGCAAAAGATTGAATTGATTTAACCTACGAATTCAAGGTAAAATCAATGCTAATGACATACATTATATTAAGTGGTAAAAATATATTATATTTATACTTTAAAACCATTCAATATTATAATTTTACCACATAAGATATTACGATGAAAAAAGTTGTTTTTAATTAAAATATAGCCTGTTTTTACTATTCATTAAAATATGAAAGTTATCGGAAAAATATCAAAACTTTATCTAATGTAAATTTTTATATCCTGATTCAAAAGAAGAATTTTATTTTGTCAAATTGAACATATAAACATGTCAAAAACTATATTTAAAGTGGGTGCGCCATCAAAAGGCGGCAAAACTTCATTTTTTGAAAAATACTTATTTTACCTGAAAAATTTATTTTGTTCTTATAACATGTTCTAGAAAATGTGTAAGATGAATAATAATGATATAAAATTAAAAATTTAGTTAATACTATTCATAACGGCTAGTTCATGACAATATTATAATAATATATCATTGTTTATTAAAACCTGGTATTGCGTACAACACACGCTATCGAGGAAGGTCGCGATTGCGTGTAATGCAAGCCAAGTCAGGGTTGCGTGTTGTGGAAGAATCCTTCGTTGTTTCGTATAAAAAAATCCAACCATATTTCATTTATACATTTAATATATATATATATATATATATATATATATACTCAATGTTGCGTAGAATAACTATTATCAAAATTGTGTGTAACACAGTCCAAGAATAGTGTTGCGTATACTGCAAGCTAATACGGTGTTGCGTATAGCGCAAGGTAATCTTGGTGTAGAATACAACACAAGACATTAATGAAATTAAAAGAATATTTTTCATAAAATCTCGGGCTGTTACATTCTACCCCCCTTAAAATGAATTTCGCCCTCGAAATTCGTCGGGGTTATAAATGGTTTACTATTCGAAAGTTTCTTTAATAGAAACCCACATCGTAAAAAGGAATACCAAAACCAATCTTTAAAAACGAAAGTATGAAACGTAACGGTTACCCAAATAAACTAATCACTGGGCTTCCACATAGGTGAAAATATGGATATGGAAGAAAAATCTAACCATCATGTTCTGATGGAGAGTGGTAGAGAACATGGCTATGGAAAAGCCAGTAATCACAAATCCATAGATTTGTGATGATATAAGGTACCATCTGATTCATCAGGTATAAGATCACTAGGACAACATTTTTGGTTTTCAAGATCATTTCCCTAAAGTTGAAAATTTGAATTAGAATAAATACTTACTTTATTTTGGTACAATCTCATTGTTGTTCGTGCCTTGAACAATTTCCACTTCATCTCTTAAATAAATGAAGTTGAATTTGTTATTCGTGAAGTGTTAGCAGATCATGTGATAGAATGACGGGTCATTCCATCTGTCTCAAACAAAAGGTTAGCAAAAATCATATGCATAAGTCGATCTATAGTGAGATTAATCATATATGTTTCCTAAAATGGACTTATACTTCATATATCATACTGCTTAATATAATAAAACTAGTTTCTACTAAACAGGGACTTCCTGTAGGCCAGTGGTAGGCGATAAAGGCCAGTCTCACTTCGGTTGTGGGTTCGATTCCCACAGCCTTGTCCGAAGCGATGGGCTGTCACCCGTCCTGCAGGTTGTCCTTTTTCTAAAACTACATTACTATAACATCTCATCAATAATATCGAAAAAACTTCTATCCTTAAACAATACTAATTTGTGTCCAACATAATCCATTCCAATCTTTAGGCTTATCCATAATACTAGACTCCACTCTCATAACATAGTGAAAACGATTACCAGAGATTTAATACCATCATTGAACCCCATATATCATAAGATATGTTTTTTTTGTCACATTCAAACATTCAAAGTCCTTAATCATGTATTCTCTTGAATACCCATTGAACCTTAGTGAAAACTTGAATGAAGTTAAAAGTTAACACTTTCCACATACCAAAATCCTCAGAATTCTATATACTCAAACCATGATATCACTTAGTCCTTATATCAATCATGAGCTCATGAATACAATCAAACATCTCATTATATTCTTATCCTTTCATTATGCACTTATCATCTACTTTCCAAAAGTATCTGAATAACCTTTCATGGTTACTGGTACCATTCATCATACACTTTCAAAACTCAAGGAAAGACAACAGTGTAACAATCCTTAGATGTCTCTTTATTCCATAGTACCATGAGATTTCTTATAAAACATTACACATGATAAACATGTAATCATTCCACTACATTCTTAAACCATTGACTGAGCTTCAACATTTCTTTCATCTCACATATCATTTGTAGTCTCTTCATCATCATCAACATAAATGCTTCCCATACGACCATACTGATGATCTTTATGAGACTTTCCCTTAGGGCATTGGTTTGCATAATGCCCGTACATTCCACATTTAAAGCATTTAACCATTGTTGATGTCGTAGCAATACCATTATCCTCATCCATGGTGTTAACTGAACCTTTTCCTTTGCACTTACTTGCTTTGTGTCCTTCTTTTCCACACCCAAAGCATCTTCCAGTTCCTTTGAAATATTCTCCTTGATGTCTCTTCCCACATGATTTACATAGGTGAAATTGAACTTTCTTTCCTCTATGATCATCATGAAACTCCATCTTTCTCTTATTAGCCGAGTCAGGAAACTTACCAAATTTTACTTTATTGATCATATTATGAGATTGCTGATTCGGCATAATAATGATGTTTGGACTTCCAAATCCCATTTCATTATGAAGAATATCATTCCATTGTCCATCATATCCTCCATTATTGTGAATCATCTTGTTTCCAGCCATAATCTAAAACCCAAAAAGAATAGTGTGAGAGGAAAAAATCATGCTAGGGAAAACAACATAATAAAGGGGGAGTACCTTAAATATCTAACATCTTTGGTTTAATCTAATATCATTACCATAGTTCTAGGACTATATCCTATACGTATACTTATCCTTAGGGGCGTCCCTAGACATACCTTAGAAATATCTCTAGGGATCTCACTAACGTTTTCGCATCCTAGTTTCCAAAGGTTGACTAAACCTTTCCTCTGATACCAACTGTAGAGACCCAAAGCCTGACGTACATTGACATTACATTACATTTGCGGAATACTTAGCACATAAAAAAAACACACACACGAGGATCGTAATAGTTTAGTGTCTTTGGAAACTCGGAACGTAATCTTCTAATCGTGGTGAAAGATCTTTAACATCTCTTATAGAGATCTTCCTTTTTTTACCTAAAACCTTTCTTTATATCCTGGGGAAAAGAAAACATAAAAGGGTGAGCTCAAATGCTTAGTAAGGGTAAACAAAAGAAATATCAATCACATCGTATTCATAAGAACATAACATTTTGGAAATCTTAACCTGCAAAAGAGAGCATAATTTCATAACATGGGATAAATCATGGCAGTGAAATGTAATCACAATAATCATAACTTAAAACATGAAACTTTGTGGAATTCACACATAATCATGGAGAATCATTTCTTGTTAGTCAAGACTCATTGCCAAGACTATCTTAGTGGACAAAGTCCCTTTCTGAATCGAGTAACCCTCGTTTCAGTCCTGTTTCACTGAACCGGTATAACCTATCGTTCCAGCCCTGTCTATCTCATGAGATATAGAATCTTTACCCAATGAATTGGAGGGAGATATAGGTCCCACCCATCTCATAATGATACCATTCTTATGTGTGCCACAAAATCATAAATCATACATCATTTCATAACCCATGTAATAAAAATGGGATTCTTAAACAACATGACATCATAAAACCATTCATATAAGATAAAAGAATTCATAAACATAATTCCATCACAACATAGTCAAATCAATGTAAAAATATGGATAGACACAGAACCATTTATTATCTTATATGGACAATAATTTTGATAAAACACTTGAAATGAATTCTTGAGGAAAATATCCTTTCTTCTTCGAAATCAATTTCTTTTCACAAAACATCATGCAATTTTAAAAGAAAGAGATTTTATTAAAAATAGTCATGAAATCTTTTGGAGGAAGATTCATGAAAATAAGGCTTTATAAAACCGTAAAAATCCGTTCGTGCCGTTTAAGTTAAAAAAACATTCTTCGTACTTTTGTCGGAAAAGTCAAAAAGTACCTCGTACGAAAAACGACAAAAGATTCCTTTCATAGATATTACTAAAAACTCACCGAATGGTAAAAATGGATTTAAACAATTGTAGGTGGATGGAAATAATATTACATATTGAATAAACATGGATGTGGATGATAAAATACACCCCAGTAAATACTTACGAATAAACAATCTCGGATAAAAATGAGATTGTGATATTTTCCCTTACCTTAGGTCCGACTTGCTTTGTAAGTGTCCGAACCTCCTCTTCTTTGGAACGCCTCTTTGAATCCTTCACTTAAGGAACTAAGATTGATCTTTGAAGAAGACCAGAACCTCTAGGATTATTCTAGGGAAGTGGAGAGGAGAAAATGGCAGGGTTTGGCCGATCTTGAGTGCTCAATTTGGTGTGAGGAGGAGGGGGAGGAGGTGCCCTTTTATAAGGGAGGAGAGGGGCACCTTAGGAATTCTTAAAAATATTAATTTATAATAAATCTAACCCCACTTAAAAACTTCCAAAAATGACTCATATTCGAATATTAGATAAGATAAGGTTGTAATCTCATCAACCAATAGAATTTAGACATGTTAGGAATTTATTTTAAACATTATCAACATGATTTATCCTTATTTAACCAATTTAATTTTATTTGTGGTAATAACATTCTAAATTTTAAATTATAACAAATAATTACTTATTTGTTTTGAATTGTCCATAATTGGATACTTAATAACATTTTAGATCATATAAATTTAAATTTATAATTTTTAAATATTTTTGTGATTTTTAAACTATTTTATAATATGTTATTTTTATAAAATAACAATAGTGTCAATTTGGACACTATTCATTTATTTGAATTTAAATAAAATAAATACAGAAGATATGTTCGAAATAAAAGCTTTAATAGATTTATAAAATTTCATATGTGTCTATAAAATTAGTTTATCACATTAAATAGTTCATATAATATTTATTTTATTATTTTTAATACCATTTATTTGGTTTATCTCTTAATAAAATAATTACTACATCATTTTTGTATAATTATTTAATATACTTATTTGTTGTATAAAAATTTAAAATAAAATCCTATGATGAAGATAAATATATTACCTTTCACAATAATACTTTTACTCGAATTTATCATCTTAAAATCACAATATTTAAATTGTTATATTTATTAAATTATGAAGGTGACAACTTTGGCATCATTTAAAATAAAATAATATAAGTGTCATAATCGCTTTTATAAGGCTCCAAATGGTCAAATATTCGTCCATTGGATTATTATAGTTTCTATTTACATGACCAATAAGTTTTGGTTAGGGTTTTGTGCCTTTTATGGTCACTATTAGTTTAATAAAAACTATATTCTTGATTTTTCACTAGATAAATAATTTTTGTATCACTATTGTGTCATAATTAATGATAATTATTTAATCCCTAAAAATTATAAATAAATTTATATGATGTAGATAATTTCATTAGCTTTCTGGAGACTATTCATGTTCTAAGTTTCATGAATATTATCACTAAATTAAAATTAATATACTTATAAGATTTAAGAGAGTGACATGTTGTCACTTTCTTTGGTTTTAATAATAATTAAGTTATTTTCATGGAAAAATGTCCATTAAATGATTCTAATCCGACCCTTAGGTGATATGGGTCGACTTTTAGTCATCCAATAGGATTTTGACATTTGTTAGGGTAATTGTAAAATATTATATTTACCCTTAATTACCCGATTTACCTTTAACTATGGTAAATAAAATTTACCGTAGTTACTATTCATAATTCCCAAAAATAAAAAGTAGCTTATTAACATAATTTGGACCCACTGATTCCAAATATGGAATCCATTTTTCCAAATTCAATACACAAAAGATACAGAAATTAAATTAAAATTAATCTCGTTGTCGAAAGAAAACGGGTTTTTCTTTAAAACATTGCAAAAGATTGAATTGATTTAACCTACGAATTCAAGGTAAAATCAATGCTAATGACATACATTATATTAAGTGGTAAAAATATATTCTATTTATACTTTAAAACCATTCAATATTATAATTTAACCACATAAGATATTACGATGAAAAAAGTTGTTTTTAATTAAAATATAGCGTGTTTTTACTATTCATTAAAATATGAAAGTTATCGGAAAAATATCAAAACTTTATCTAATGTAAATTTTTATATCCTGATTCAAAAGAAGAATTTTATTTTGTCAAATTGAACATATAAACATGTAAAAAACTAGATTTAAAGTGGGGGCGCCATCAAAAGGCGGAAAAACTGCATTTTTTGAAAAATACTTATTTTACCTGAAAAATTTATTTTGTTCTTATAACATGTTCTAGAAAATGTGTAAGATGAATAATAATGGTATAAAATTAAAAATTTAGTTAATACTATTCATAACGTCTAGTTCATGACAATATTATAATAATATATCATTGTTTATTAAAACCCGGTATTGCGTACAACACACGCTATCGAGGAAGGTCGCGATTGCGTGTAATGCAAGCCAAGTCAGGGTTGCGTGTTGTGGAAGAATCCTTCGTTGTTTCGTATAACAAAATCCAACCATATTTCATTTATACATTTAATATATATATATATATATACTCAATGTTGCGTAGAATAACTATTATCAAAATTGTGTGTAACACGGTCCAAGAATAGTGTTGCGTATACTGCAAGCTAATACGGTGTTGCGTATAGCGCAAGGTAATCTTGGTGTAGAATACAACACAAGACATTAATGAAATTAAAAGAATATTTTTCATAAAATCTCGGGCTGTTACATGGGAGGCATGCATACCCCATGCCATCTTATTTTGAGTATGGGTGGGAGGAATGTCTACCCCATTCCAGATACGATCTCAATACGTGAGTGGAAGGGAGGAATTCTCACCCATTTCTAGTTAACATTTAGGGACAAGAGGCATTCTTACCTCATGCCCATTATTCTCTATACGTGTATGGAAGGAGGCATTATTACCCCTTTCCAGTTGACTTATAGGGATGAGAGGCATTTTTACCTCGTGCCCGTAAATCCAGATTTATGGGTGGGAGGCATTCTTACCCACGCTATCTATCATATAAATGCTTTTATATATATATAAATATATATATATGGTGATGTGGTCATGTTACTTTACCGGCAGCAACCCGAAGCTGGTATATCCGTCAGGTGTCCCTTGGGAACCTAGACGGGTGTATTTACTTACGTACTTCTATTTACTATTTCTCTATACCTGCTCACTGTTTAATTATGATACACTTCCTAGATTGGGTTTGACACCGGTGGTTCCGACCTACTGAGATTTATATCCCACACCCTACTCGGGCTGCCATTGCACTGGGGTACCCGAGTAGACCTTCTTCCTTGTAGGACCTAGGTTGTATGCGGTGTTGTTTGTACATGAGGAGTTAGGAGCAAAGGACCAAGCAGGAGCTTGGGATTCTTAGGGGATCGCCATTGGGCTTTGATATATTTTATTTTTGTATTGATTTTAAAGCATGATGTATTGTTTACTGCTTTCATAACTGTATCGTCATCTGTATATGCATTAATTGTAAACTGGTGTATGCCACCTTTTTATTAAATGGATATTACATGTCTATCACTACTGCATTTTAAATTGTTTACTACTTCCTCTATTGAATATTATTTACTTTGATAATACCATTGTGTTACTCTGCTATGAGGTTATAGTCTCCCCACTATCACCTCCCTAGACCCTCGCTGCTAGTCGGCAGCCTCTGGCATACGGGGAGACGCGCTTGAGGCTATGTGACCTACTGGTCCGACCACCGGTTAGATGGTATGTCATGACGGGACCTTACAAAGTGGTATCAGAGGTGTTTATTTTCTTTTCCTTACTGTTTTGGGTTGGTAGACAAGATATTAGGAAAGTGTCGGCGCTTGGCTAATAGCCGTGCTTGGGACTGATCACCCCACGTACAAGAAATGACCAAGTGGCTAGGGCTGAGAACTATTCTTCATGTTGTTTTCTATTAAAGTTCATATGATTTCACCTTGAGTGATTGTCGTATTTCCACTGCTTATGGTTTATGAAATTCCTAGAAATTTACCCTTGGCCTGATATGGAAATAAAGTTGTATTGCATGCATCATATTAGGCACATAAGAAATTAACATGCCATGCATAGTTCCATGCCATGTAGATGCATTAGTAATTGCCTGATAATCTGATTCTGTGTCTTGATTGATATGCCATGCTTTTGTGATATAACATGTTCTGTGTTTATTTCTTGTGAGAACATGCTAGTTAAGTTTTAACATGTGAATGTTTGCATGGGCTAAAATAGATTGGTTGCGATTATGACTGGAGCCGGTTTTCAGTAGTAAGGTGTATGGTCACCTTACAACCGGGAAGGGGCAACCCATATATTAAAACCATTCTGAGCGTGATATAAATATGCTTTTAGGTCTTTTGATAAAAATATGTAAAGCTGTGGAAATTAAAATGCTAAAGTAAATTGGTTTTGATTAAAAAGGGGAGCCAAATGCCAATTTATAAAGTGTATGGGCGCTTTATAGGTTGGTAGATGGCCACCCATATATTTGGGTCGTTGTATGTGAACTTGTTGAATTCTGGGTTGGAATCTGGTTTTGATAAAAAGGGGAGTCAATTTTCAATCCATGAAGTGTATGGGCGCTTCATCAATTGGGAAATGGAAACCCGTATTAAATATAAAGACTTTCTGTATTGTGAAATAATTAAATGGAAAATGTTTCCTAATTTTGAAATTGAAAGGTTTTGGATAACTGTTAAATGTGAAACTGGACCTGAGTAGGTCAGTTGAAAAGTGTTCTATGAGATAACCTGGTTTGGGGTGTTTGATAAAAATTGAGTAACTGCTTTGGGGTTTCTTTTTTAAGAACCTGAGATGGATAGGATGGGACCCTAGTAGGTTTCCCTTTTGTTTAAATGGTTTTGTTTTTCTCAGTTGGTTGATGAAGATGGGATGTCTTTGAATGTTTAATGTTTTAAAAGGAAGTTTTGTGAAACTTTCCTGGTTTCTTGATGCATGGTTGAAGCTTTTAAATGGTTAAAGTTTAAACGAGATAAGATGTTAAGGGCTTGGTAATGGAACCATAGTGGTGTGTTGAGACCCTAGTGTAAGGGGTAGTTTTGAGATTCTCTTTGAGTTTCCTTGGAATGGAACCGTAGGTGTTTTTCCGTAGGTGTTATTTGATTAGAGGTTACTTGATGATTGTCTTTTGATCCTAGCAACTTAGTTTCGTGTGACCCGGCATTAGGGTCGATGTTTTATCTTCGTAAGGGTCTAGCCCATGGTTGGTATCACCCTTAGCGTTTTAATTCCTTGCTTGTATCATGAGTTTTCTGAAGTGAGGTGTCGTTCGGGTGCCATTTTCCCTTGTTGTACTCTTGTTTTTTTGATGACACCCTTGTTCGGATGGGTGGTTGATGGGTTTTGACTTTTGTTGCGGCTTTAGGTCGGCTCCTCAGTAGAGTGTCCCAGCGTTAGAGAATCGTTTCATCCCATTGTTCGGGATGGATTTCGAAATACATTGGTGTTTTGACACGCCGGTCTCGTTGGTTGCTTTTCTTGTATGCCTTGACATACTTGAGTGACACACATAAGGTTAAGAATGTTTTGATCTACCGTGTTTGTGATCAGCTAGTTTATCTTCCTTCTCTTCTATGACTAGGACACTCCTAGGGTTGGGAGCGTGCTACATCAAATCTGGTAAATGTGTCCTTCCAAGTAGAATAGACAGTACCTGGAATGCCTTCTAGAAATGGGTTGGTCTTGTTTGAATGCCTGTGAGGCATGCGAGTTTAAAACATGTGGATGCGTCGACAGGTGAAGTCGAGTTCCTTCCTTGAAGTCGACCAGTTGAGGTTCGATTGTTCCTCCTTCCGGTATTCTGGTATGATTAACTGGAATCTGTTCAAACCTCTTAGCATATTTTGTTTTTCGATGAGCATGTCCCCTATCTTTTCCTTGTTCAAGATGCACTAAGGGAGTGTCGGTCTTATCCAGGCTAATGCTTTTAAGCCGTTGGGCTTGACCGGATGGTTCTCTTTCGGAATTGCACGCGGGATGTGTGGTTTCTTGTGTAGTTTGATCTTGTAAAATTCATCGGAAGTTGGGTGTAGGCTTCAGTGAACATGTTTCTGTTAAACGTAAGGTTCCTTGGAGGGAGGCATTGTGGTTTTGCTCGAAATACATTGGTCGTTTAAGCCGGGCGTCTTTTTAATTGTCCGTTGTTGAGGCTTGACTCTTTTCCTACTTGGTTTAAATGAATACAGTTGATGGAGAATAGTTTTAAGGCACATCTTTAGGTAACTATGAGTGCGGTTTTTGTCAGCTGATGCCTTATATGAACAACTGGCTAGACTTGGGCCTTGAGGTTGATGGGGAACTGACCGTATGATTTGTTTCAAAACATGCTAGGAGCGTCGTGGGAACGCTTCGGGCATGCTTTGAAAGTAAACTCCAATGGTGGTCTGAACTGTAGTTTGGAGTTGGTCATTTAACGTTAAAAATCTAAGGTGGGAAGTACATGTAGCTAGATGCTTGGCTAGGCGATGACAGGTTCGTTTCTCTAGGTAGATTGGCTCGAGAAGGTCTATCTTGGTGTTTTGATTGGGAAACGAGCGTTGGCTCATGTTTTGGTGACTTAAGAATCGTAGGGTTCAATGGATGCTTAAGGGTGTGCTGGACTTTTTTGAATGCAACGACATCAATTGAACAAAGCTTCATGACCCTTGTAGGTTGGGTGATGTGTACGTTGTTCCCGAAGGATTCTCGGGGACGAGAAGTTCTAAGGTGGGAAGGTTGTAATGACCGGCGTTTTGAACCGGACTAAAACCCGAAGGAATTTGAACTTTTCATTTACTAAACCGGTTGTTTTGAATACCAGGCTTCGAAACAAGTTTCCGAAGGTTGGAACCCTTCCTTTTAATGTTTTTGGTCATGGGCGAAGGCCCGTTAAGTTTCTCGGATGGCCCGAGAGGTTTCGGAGGCGCCAGACCCAAGTTTTTAAAGAGCTGTAGAGGGCGCATGGTTGGTGCACGGGTTGACCAAACCTTGCAGCCCAAACTATGCAGCCTAAATCAGGTGGGCAGTGGATTGCACACGGTTTCCCAAACCGTGCGCCTAGCCCATGCAGTGGGTGTCTTGGAGGCAGGGGACTCCGCAAAGTTTGCGCACGATTTTCCAAACCGTGCGGGTCAAACCGTGCATTTGGGTGAGTTTTGGTTTTTGTTTAAAATTAAAATAAAAGGAAAAAATAAAAACTAAACTAACTCTCCATCACCCTCACTCAACCCGCATGACACATAGAGAGGGGCTCCCCTTGAGCCGCGCGCGACACCCCCTTCCGGCCTCCTCTCAGTCAAGGTTCCTCCTCCGATTTCTAGCTGTTTCTTCGTCGAATCTCCATGGTAAGCTTCCCTCTCACTTCACCTCCTTTCTTCCAGCCATTTTTAGGCCTAATCGGTGACCAGGGAGGTGCATCCAAACCCTAGGGCTTTGGGGTGATCCGAATTTCAGTTTTCTTTTGGTTTTAGGTTATGCGGAAGGTCTGTTGGGAATCCTTGGTGCGCGTTCCGACAACCGCTGTCGGAGGCGAAGCGGTTTGGGTGGTTTCGGATTGTCAAGTTGGTTTCGAGGTAGGTTTTTCACCTCTTTCTTTGTTTTGCACTTGTCAAATTTGGGGCTTTTGATGTTTATGAGTTCCTAGCATGTTGTTCATAGTGCGTTCGAGTTTTTGGCATGGTTTCGAGTGGCCAAAAACTAGGCAACTCGCCTGCGACTCTTAGTTAGAAAGCATCAAGAGCTGGAGTGGATGGATGGATCCACCTGGAGATAGGGTCCCTCTCCTTTCCCTTCTATTTAAGTAAAGTGAAAGTGAGTTTAATATTGCACTACCTTATCATTTTAATTATGCAAGTTAGTTCTGATTGAATGCTTCTATGCAAATCGTGTGAATTATAGGAATAAGATAAAAGAGGTTTATTTGTCACTAAACTAATGATTTAATAATAAAACCCCTCAATCAAAGGTGTGCTGCCTTCAAGATAAAAAATTAGTGATAAACTTTTTATGCTTTCTTGCTTAATTATTGTGGTGCCTTTTTATGCCTTGTATGTGAACTTGCTTTGTTGAGACAAAGGGAATGAAAATGTTGTGATACGTGTGTTTGGTTCAATTTTCCATGTTAGAAAAATTAAGTAAGATGGTAACCTTAGTGGGATGACCAAAATGACATGTTCCCGATAGAAGGTATCAAAGGGTTAGAGATTGATAAAAACATATCCTTAAGATGAAATGGTTAAACTAGAATGAACGAATGAGGGTGGTATGACCACGCCTTGGGATAACATAATGAACACAGGTTATGTTAGTAAAATGAATATTTGAATATCTTGATATACATACTTGAGAGGAGTTTCCTTAAGTATACTTGTGATGAACATGCATATGGGAACTTATATAGAAATGAGATATATGATTGATTGTGAATGTGGAATGTTTATTTGAAATGCATAAGATGTACTACCTTTTGCATTCTAACATAACTGTGATAATTATTATGAACGATTATGGATGGGAGGAATTCATACCCCATTCCATCTACTTTGAATGATTGCGAATGGGAGGCATGCATACCCTATGCCAGCTTATTTTGAGTATGGGTGGGAGGCATGTCTACCCCATGCCAGATATGATCTCTATATGTGAGTGGAAGGTAGGCATTCTTACCCCTTTCCAGTTAACCTTTAGAGACAAGAGGAATTCTTACATCGTTCCTGTTATTCTCTATATGTGTATGGAAGGGAGGCATTATTACCCCTTTCTAGTTGACTTATAGGGACGAGAGGCATTCTTACCGCATGCCCGCAAATCCTGATTTATGGGTGGGAGGCATTCTTACCCCACTACATATATCATCTAAATGTTTATATATATATATGGTGATGTGGTCATGTTACTTTACCGGCAGCGAGCCGAAGCTGGAATAGCCGTCAGGTGTCCCTTGGGAACCTGGACAGGTGTATTTACGTACGTAGTTCTATTTACTATTTCTCCATACTGGATCACTGTTTAATTATGATACAATGTCTGGATTGGGTTTGACACCAGTGGTGCCGGCCTACTGAGATTTATATCTCACACCCTACTCGGGCTGCCATTGCACTGGGGTACCCGAGTAGACCTTCTTGCTTCCAGGACCTAGGTTGTATGCGGTGTTGTTTGTACCTAACGAGTTAGAATCAAAGGACCAAGCGGGAGCTTGGGATGCTCAGGGGATCTCCATTGGGTTTTGCTATCTTTTATTTTTGTATTGTTGGTAAAGCATGCTGTATTGTTTACTGCTTTCATAACTGTATCTTCATCTATACATGTATGCATTGTAAAAAGGCATCTGCCACCTTTTTATTAAATGGATATTGCATGTCTATCACTGCTGACTTTTAAATTGTTTACTGCTTCCGCTATTGAATATTATTTACTCTGATAATACCGTTGTGTTATTCTTGATATGAGGGTATAGTCTCCCCACTATAACCTCCCGAGACCCTCGCTGCTTGTCAGCAGCCTCTGGCATATGGGGAGACGTGCTTGAGGCCATTTGACCTACTGGTTCGATGGTGAGCCGGGCTGGGACGTTACACCACTCATCACTATCGGTCGATCCTATATCCTAGATCCAAAAAAATCATCACCTGTATCCTGCATTGAACCTTTATCTATCTTCAAAACACCATCACGATCATTATCTGACCAAATTCCATGAATCTGGGGGTTTTATCACACTTCAACCAACCACAGAAAAGTTGAATCGTGACCTCAAAGGCTAATAGAGAAGAATGTGAAGAATGATGGGGGGAAATTATCATAACAAGGGTGATAAAAATCATTTTCCTAGAATTATTTGCTAAAAAATCAAATAGGGGAAACTAGGGTGAGATCATGGAATAAGAAGGATATTAAATTGAGTAAACAATTTAATTCAATAAAGGGTCTCATGCAAAGGGAATGAAATAGCCAATAAGAGATAAGCAGATCAAATTCATGCTTTAACAATTTAATCAAGATAGAGAAAACCACAATTGACAATTCATACCTCAATATTGGATTAATCATTGGGGAATAATGTGTTTTATAGTGATGTAGATGATCTGTTACGTCCACTATCTATCAATTTACCTTGATCTGATCACTATTCATTGTCGGATCTCGATCTACCAATGAAGAATGCAGTAACCTCCTCTCAACAATATTAGGGTTATGAAGATAATTATGTTAATTTTCTATAGAATACTATTTAAAGAGGAAAATATGTTTTGGGAATTAAATGAATTAACTAAATTAATAAATAAATTAATCCACTTAACATACCCATCAACGGCTGGTTCATCTGAATGGTTGGAACCAACCAACTTTAGGTCACACCCAGGGTAAACCCCATGATCCATATTCAACTGTGGTCCCAAAATTTAGATTTGAGACTATGTTCAGGATATATTCCAATATTTATGAAAAACCACCTAATAATGATATAAAATATATTTAATATTTTTATAAAATTAATTTCAGGATCACCGGGCCTTGGAATCACACAACGTCATAGTGCCTGGATCCCAAAATATTCTTTAATTTACTTTAAAGTATCATAAGGAAAAAACAAAATCTCTATATTATTCTCTTTTTCAAACCTTTTCATCCTTAAAAACTACAAAATAAGAAAACATTTGGGGATACTAATCCCTATTCTAGATTTACCACTCCCAGGATCTCTCTGGCATGCTCTCATGCCACCATAGCACATGAACCAAGGGAATGGTCCATCCATGAAAGATCCACTCCTGGTGACCCTCGATCTCCATTGGGTACTCTGTGAATGTGGATCATCCATGATGTGTATCTTTCCTAAGTCAATAATGTGTGTGGGATCATGCATATATCTCCTTCTCTATGACACATGGAATACTTTTTGCACTTTCTCCAACTGTGGGGATAAGTCTAGATGGTAACCAACCTCACTAACCCTTTGCAGGATCTCGAATATCCTGTTAAACCTCAGGGATAGTTTTTCTCCCTAACCAAATCTCCTGAATCCTCGTCGTTGGGAGACTACCAGGAAAACGTGGTCTCCCTTCTCGAACTCCAAGGGCCTATGATGTTGATCTTCATAAGATTTATGCCTGATATAGGTGGTCCTCATCCACTCATGGATGACCTGGACCTTCTATGTCATCGCCTGTACCATCTATGGCCCAACTAGATATGCATCACTAATCTCAATCTAGCATAAGCGTGACCTATCAAGTCTCCCATATAGGTCCTTGAAATGTTCCATGTTTATAGTATAGTAATATCTATTGTTATAAGTAAACTCTAATAAAGTTAATTGATCCTCCTATCTATGGCCAAAGTCTAACATGAAATCCCTCAAAATATCCTCCAACACCTGGATAATGTATTCAGTCTTCCCATATATCTAGGGGTGAAAAGTTGTTCTCATCCTCAACCAGTTCCCTAATTCCTACTACAGTCCTCCCTAAAACCATGATGCGAACCTTGCATCACAGTTAAAGAAAACTGTCAAGGGAAATCCATGAATGCATAAAATCTCCCACACATACAACTACCGAAAAATATCCACTGAACTATGCACCCTGATAGCAAGGAAGTGTTTCCACTTAGTAAGTTGGCCAATGATCACCCAGATGGTATCGTGACCTCTCCCTTTCCATGAAATCCCTATCACAAAGTCTATAGATATTCTATCCCATTTCCACTTTGGGGTCTCAATAGGTTGCAAAAAAACTGACCAGAACATGGTGCTCAGCTTTCACCTACTAACATGTGAGACACCAATAGATGAACTCGACCACACTTAACCTCATTCCATCCCACAAAAACTATCATTGAAGTTGTCTGTAAATATTCCCTATACTAGGATGTAGGGTCAAAGGAGAAGTGTGAAACTCCCTCATCACCACCTCTTTCATCGTGACCAGAACCACCATCCATCCCTAGAAAAGTATGATGTGATTCCATTCGTCAAAGAATCTATCTAGTGAATCAAATAATGATATCTAGTCATGGAGAACCTCACATTTGATGTATCCCAGTTGATCCACTCTAACACACTAGATAAGTGGGGGGTAACACCATCAACTGAAGAAAATTTTCACCCTCCTCCTATACCAGGTTTAGTTATAACGAGCACAACTACTCAGATGCCTCCCCCACCAAGAAAGAATAGGAATTACTACCGAGGGAACCTTTACCATGTTTTTCATCTTAGTAGTATATAATATATCAAAGTCATATTAATATAGGAAATCCAACCATAACCATTGTATTAGGTTCAGATCTCTCTATGTGATGACATACCTGAGACTCTGATGGAATAAGTTAACAACAAATCACTCTCTGAGAAAATAGTGTCTCCACATCCTTAGAGTGAATACCACCTATTCCAACTCTATGTCATGAGTCATATAGTTATGATCATGGGGGTTCAACTACCTCAACCCATATGAGATCACTACCTACCTCTACATCAACACGTATCCAATCCCACCTATAGAGGCATCATAATACACTATATACTCCATGCCCTCCTCCAATAGTCTCAAAATAGAAACACTTGTTTCCCTCTGCCTCAAATCCTCAAAGGCTCTATAAAACTACTCAGACTAGGTAAATGGATACCCTTTTCACATTAAGAAATTCAAAGGGGTAGTAATTCTGGATAATTCTTCCCTGAACCTCCCATAGTACTCCTCTAACCCATGAAAACTTTACACCTATAACACACTCTTGGGTGGATCCCAAGAAATAACTGTATCAATTTATGCCAGGTCTATAGATAATTAATGATCATAAATGACATTCTCCAAAAAGTGAACCTCATGGATCCAAAACTACAACTTCAAGAGATTACCATAAATATGGTGCTCCTGAAGAAATTCTAGAACCATCCTAAAGTGATCTACATGCTCCTACTCTTATGTAGAGTATATGAGGATGGAATCAATGAATAAAACAATAAGTTAGTCTAATCCTTACCAATGGGTACTTTTCCTCTATCATATACTAGTTCATATAAAAATATTAAACACAACACCACAAGCTCTCATTCACCTTTTTCATATAAAAAACGGTGGCCGCCTAGTGGGACAAACTAGGTCTGATAAAATCCTTCTCTATAAGGTCCTCTAACTGAACCCTTATCTCTCATATCTCATTAGGGGATGTATGATATGTCTTAGAAGATATAGGAGTGGTCTTGGGGTGAAATTTTATGAAAAACTCCATCTCCTACCTCAAATATGGTCTCAGAATGTCCTTGGGGAAGATGTCCATATAATCCTTCATGATTGAAGAAACCCATATGCCTAAAGATCCCATTGTGCCAAGTAAATAGATCAACTAATGGTTGATAGGCTATTGCTTCCTATTTGTAAACCCCACTCACTCCTCCATGATATATCTCTTACCCATAAAGGAGAATCTCATCATATCTGTCTAAAGGAATCTGACTCGTCTTCAGTGACAATCAATTTGGGATCATAACATGGAAAACCATTCCATACCCAAGATGATATCATATTTTCTTGTTGTTATTACCAAGATATTCATGATAAACTCTCTCCACAAAGCGATAGGTCTCACAACCAGTAGAGAAATGATATCGAAGAATCATTCCTTGTGGGAACTTCTAGCCAAATATGGTGGGATAAAGTCTCAAATGGTATCCCTAGATCTCATACCAGGATTAAATAGATGAATTAATTACTCAAACCTACATATTATATTATTGAATCAAGAGTAAAATAAACACAGATTATACCTCTAATCATCTCATATGATGTTGGGTCATAATCCTCCATAGAATATAGCTTTCCACAGCCCCAAACACTAATTCCATGAGCCTGTAATACTCCGCCTAGGGGTGGTGGTAGTGTAAGTATCTCATAACTTCATCCACCACCATAATATCCTATCTTTGAAGCTACGCCTTCTACTCTTCTAGCACCACCTCCCTGGGGTTTCTCTAGCCACACCTAGGAGAACCCTAATCATAGTGCTTCGTCTACCATGGTGGTCCATCCAATTTTTCATTCCTTCCTCATAACTTCAGGTTAGGTAATCACATTCCATGTGACCTTTCCCATCACATGCATAGAATATCCCCTATTCGGGATACCTTGGTCCTCTTCACTATCCCTAAGTTGTATGACCATGTGGTTGAGTCCGACCATGGGTACTCCTCCTATGCCTCAACACCTATCATTTTTCATCCACTATGTATGAATTTTCCCGGGTATGCCTTCTAAAAGAAATAGACTTATGACCTCTCTCATATAATAATATCTCCATCACCACACCCTCTCTAACACTTCAACATATGTTGGAATGAAAATGTGTACCATACTCGAATGAATGTCTCTATAGAGACCCCACTCAATCTTATGCACCTGAAAATAATAATCTGAAATCATGTCGAGGGAGTACTGTGTAAGGTCAATGAACCTCGAAGCATGCTTAGAAACTATCATCCCTCCCTATTAAATCTCTAACAGCTACTAAATCCAAACTAAGTACAAGCATTAGGGGTAGTACTCCTCATGAAACATCTATTGGATGTCATTCCATTAGAATGTTCAATCATCATGAATCTGCATGACAACAATCCACCAGTGTCGAGATTATCCATAGAAAATACTGGCTACTAGCACAACCATCTGATCAAATGGGGTTCGTAAAAGTCTGAAAATTGGATCACCGACTCAAGCCAATTCATCGCTACCTGAGGATCTGGCTTTCCATGGAACCTCAGTAGGCTATGGAGCTAGAACTCACGAAGCACACTAATAATTTATGTATCGTCATCCTTATATATTGGTATAATATGCTACTTGATAGGTGGGGGTGCTACTACTGACCTTCCTTGAGGAAAGATCTCACGAGATGGCCCATGAATTGAAGGCTCATCGCTCATCGGATCATCTCCATGATCCTAAATCAGTAACCTGGATGGATTTTTTCACTAAGGAATCCTAAAAACCAATCAATAAGTGCCATGGTCAAATTAGTATATATATATATATATGTGTGTGTGTGTGTGTGTGTGTGTGGATATAACTCAAGAAGGATAGTAAAAGGAATCAATAATATATGATTCATGTACCAATGTTCCATAAAAATAATGTCTCGGTATGCTGAGTCAACAAGTAGGTAGTCAGAGTCATAGTGAATGGATATGTCGGCTGCCACCCCAACACTAGGTTATTTATCTTTAAATATATACTTGAGACACTTTTACAATGTTCCCCTAAATTCCAAACCAAGCCTCATAAGGGGAAAACCCCAAACATCATCCTAAGGTTGAACTATCTCTGATGCCAATCTATAATGACCCAACCCATCGGGCCCTACCTGGCCGGTGGAAGACCAAGCTGACACAACCCAAAGGAAGCCTCAAAAGGACGAGGGATGGAAAAAAGTACCGAGAAGGCATAACTAATGTGTGAGGCATTTTCCCAATGAACCTGTACACACACACCCAACCATCTTTTATAGAAGTGTAGAAGATAAATAATAAAATAAAATGACCTCTAGAGTAAAAACAATGAATGTAATATCCTATAAGGAATATAAAAGAGTGAAATAGAGTAAACTAAAATGAAAAGGGAAAAAACTATATGCCCAACTGGAAAATATGTCCCATCCTAATAAAAACTGGAATAAAGGAAATTTGAGAGAGTCTGGCTCCTTATCCCCAAGCCCCAACCACCGTACGTGGTCTATAAAGCTGAGTATCCCTAAGCTTATTTTAAATCACTATCATTACATCCATCATCTTTATAATACATGACACATATGGGAAAATTCCATGTAGAGGTTAGTATATACATACCAAGTGGGATACCCCAAAAACTAAAGACGGTGAAATAGAAGACATGATAGTAGTGGTCAGTTAAACCCAAAGTAATAGGGAAATAAAATCCAATGAAATGGATATATATATATAATCATATAAGAAACCCAAATAAGAGATAAAGTTGATCTCTATCTCATAGCCTATCCTAGGATGATGTGTCTTCCTGTATCACTAAAGTTCTGTCATTGATGTCTAGCATCTTATGTGTATGTGTGAAGAAATAAATACATGGAGGACCCACACCTCTCCATTTCACCACACAGTAGAGAGGGGAAAATATCCAAGTAGAGGAACCTTGACCTAGTCCTATAGGGGGTTATACTTAGTAGGTATAGGACTCACACTCTAGTTCATTAGGGAGTACCACCCAATAGTTAGATAGAGGGCCCATGCCCAAGTCTGTCAGGGGGTACCACTCAAAAGGTAGAAGACCTTCACCCTAGTCCATCAGGGGATACAACTGAGTAGGAAGAGGACCCAGTCCATATTCCATCATATGGATACCACTCAATAGGTAGAGGACCCATTACCTAGTCCATTTGGGGTACCACTCAGTGGTTAGATGTACGACCCATTCCCTAATGCATTAGGGGGTTCTACTCTAGCCCCTCTCTGATGATCATATCGGATCACTGCTATCATCGAGATTTGACTACAGAATAATCATGCTTATGAAATCTTTCATCATATCAAAAAAATACATTATAAAGTCCCCCATCATGATATACATGGAAAAAAACTTGATATATATTACTCTGGGATAAAATCTGAGTCAAAAAGAATATACGAGATGTATAAGTTTCATAAAGAAGTACACGGTGTGTAAGGGGGTCCACATGGCATGTGAACTCACTTGGACTCCTGGACATGTCCTCATTTACACATGGATCTCTATCCATGTAGTAATAAATGGTGTGTAAGGGTACTACATAGAATTTATCAACCACTCGATGCTAATTTGTGTGTTCCTAGGCATGCTTGTTCCCCTCAATCAATGTCTATGTATTCCAAGAGTACAAATATTATCCTACCACATAGGTTCCTAGGTGTGTGCAGGTGGAACATGGACATGATTATCGAGGAGGGTCACAAGGTGTGTGTCCCAGCCATACATCATGTGATCCTTATCTTCCTCAAAATCTTAGTTAACATAGCTAGGAGGGGCTACACAGTGTGTGTTCATTAGACTACACGTCGTGTGCTTGTGTTTTTACTAAAAACCCCAGTTTCTTAATGATTTTTCTAGATTTTGTTATCCTTCCCCTAAATCCATGATTTGAACACCCAAAATGGTGGTAATCACCTTTATCCATCAATTAAATCAAGATCCAATCTTCTGCAATGGTACATCGTGTGTCCCGTAAGCCTCTCGTCACTGCTAATCGGTCTGGGATCCCAAATCCACATGAATCATCACCAAAATCCCATAAATAACCTCAATATTTTCATAACTTTCCATCCTAATCATTTTTCATCCAACTTCCATGAATCTAGGGGTTCGATCATGCTCAAACCCACCCCGGAAAAGTCAAACTGTGACCACATAGGCCAATAGCGAAGAATGAGAAGAACAATGGGGGAAAAACACCATAACAAGGGTGATAAAAATCAGTGGACAATATTTCTTGGACAATTAATTAAAATCAGTGAAACTAGGGTGATATATTGTCATAAGAAGGATAATAAATTGAGTAAAAAAATTAGTTCGACAAAGGGGGTCATGAAAAGGGAATGCAATCGCCAATAAGAGATTAGTAAATAAAATTCATGCTTTAATATTTTAATCAAGAGGGAGGAAACCATAATTTATGATTACTAATTCAATATTGTATCAATATTTAGTTAAGAACATGATCTCCATCAATGATGATGATCGGTTGTCTCCACTTTCTATCGATTCACCTCGATCTGATCACTGGTCTTCATCCGATCTTGATCCGCCGATGAAGAATGAAGGAACCTCATCTAAATGATCTGAGGGTTATGTGGTTATCCCTAGTGATTTTCCATAATATTATTTTTAAAGATACAAATTGGTTTTGGTCATTAATTTAATTAATTGAATTAATTATTTAATCCACTTAACGTACCTGTCAACAGCTGCCTCATCTGAACGCCTGACACTGACTATCTTTAGGTTGCGCCTAGAGTAAACCCCACCCTACAGATTTAAATGTGGTCTCATATTTAAGATATGATACTAAATTCAGGATATATTCCATTATTTATAAAAAACTACATGTAAATGATATGAAATATACTTAATATTTTTATAAAATTAATTCTAGGCTCATCAGGCCTCAGAATCGCGCGTTCTCTCAGATCCTGGCTCTGAAAATATTCCTTAACATATTTAAAAGTATTTAAAGGAAACAATAGAGTCTCTAAAACTCTACCCATATTATAGTGTTTTATTTTTGGAATAATACCAACCTTATAAGGCTTAAGGTGTAAAGAAAATGGGATTGTCTGAAGAAGAGGTATAGATTTTAACTGAATGTTTTAATTTTATTTCTTCTTCTACCTCCCTGAAATCTTTTTCAAACATGATTAAATAACAAAACTAGTATCTTACATATACAGATATGTTTTTTTAATGGAATAACCTATATCCATCTCCTCTTCCATAAAATGGGAAACTAAATTATCATTTGTTTGTACTGTGGACTACCGCTTCTCGAACCAATGTAATTCGATTTCCATCACCACCGATCACAGTTGGATATAAAAATGGATTGAATTTATATATATGATATTAATTACATAATTAAAATTATTTAAAGTTAATATATAATCTATTTTCTTATCTTTATATCCACTGAAAAATGATAACATCGTTTCATGCGTACGTGTGGACAACTACCACCATGAGGAAATGTGATTCGTTTTTCACGGTCATATCACATGGATGCCATATATAAGTGTATTTAGATAAATAAAATTATATTTATGATATAATAATAATCCTATAAGATAAAATAATACATTCTTTCTTTCCATCATGTTCATTGAAAAATTGAAATGTTACTCATGTGTATGTACAGCCTGTTGTCTCCATGATTGTAACATAATTTATTTTTCATAGCCATATTTCATGGTTGGTTTTAAAAATATAATTTATATATTAAAATTATAATTATTACATGATTATTATTCTATATATGTTTTAATAATTACATATTTTACTATATCCAACTTACCAAAGTCATTTTGGACATATGAGTCGAATATCGTCAAAACATCTCACGTGGACTTGATTGATTAAGTAATTATATATAACATAGTAATAAATAAAATAAAAGGAATAATAAACTAAATAATGGTTCTTAATTAAAAATATTAACATTTTTTATTTAATAATCTAATGAACATTCATGATGATTCATACTCAAGTTAAGGAAACTTTATTTTAAAAACCTCATTTTAAATGTTTTAAAGATTTATTTTCTAAATCTATTTCTTCCATGTAAATATTCTTAAAATTATTTTATGGATGTATTTATATGGATATAAATGAATCATAAGTGACATTTTATGTTACTTTTTACTTTATTTTAAAGTGGAATGAATTTTTTTACAAAAAAAATTACAAAAAAGAAAAAGGAATGTTCTATTTTAAAGTATACATCATCAACGATTTTTCCAACCACCATAACCAATATTTGATTTTTAGATTAATTTAAAATATTTCATTTTTTATTCAAATAAAAACCATCTTTCCCATTGTTCTAATTATTTTCAAAAAAAATAAATGGAATGGATATTTCAATATCTCTAAATATTTTATTATGGGTGAAAAAATATTTTTATATAATCTTTCATGTGTTATGAATGTATTATAGTTCTTGAAAATTGTTTAAAATAATGGGTGGTTCTATTATAAACCAAGGATGGGTGGTTACTTTATAAACCAAGAATGGGTGGTTCTTTAATAAACTAATTATGGGTGATCCCAACATAGCTCTTCAATGCATTGGATAAAGGTACAGGGTTAACTAGTTAGGTTTTTCTAAAGAGATTATTGGAATTCACCAAGTAGGATATTCCATTAATAAGAGTGATATGAAAATTATGTACCAAGTTACCTACAAGATTTATCTATTATTTATATGATTTTTTGTGAAAATATCATTATTTCACAATGTAATTTAATGAGATTTTTTTTAAATAAAGGTACATGCTAATTCTTAAGGGTGAAATGTATAACTTTTAAAAAAAATCACAAGTTTTCCATGATTGAAATAAATACTTTATCAGTTTTATTTTTTCCTTTAATATTTATTATTAAATGTTTTATGAAAATATTTGGGCATCGAATTTTATTTATTGGGTAAGAAAATGTTGATTTTGAAAAGGGAAAAAATTTATGAGTGTTTATGGACTAAGGGGTTTCTTCCTTTATTTTTATATATACCTTAATAATATTTTTGTCTCATCCCATGTTTTAAAATGTTTTTCATATGGTTTTATGGATTTTTATAGATAATGATAAGGTTGGGATGAAAATTGTGAAGATATGTCATGAAAAGAAAATATTTTGTATCTTAAAAGTTTTTTATTATTGGAAAAATGGATACTGACTGGAAGCATACAATTTATGATGTAATATTTATTTATGTAATGATTATGACTTAACTATCTAAAAATATAAACTTAAAATATAATCAATAATGAAATAAAATTAATTATATCCTAATGATACAATTTACAGTTTTTTTAAGTTCAAATCCTTATAAAAATTCAAGGAACTGGTAGGATAGATTTTTCTCCTTCACAGAGTTCTCCAAAACACTTTAAAATTATTAAACACTTGTTAATTATCGCTTATAAAAGTTTCCCATATTAATTTTATCATACATATTTTATTAGTTACTAAACATCATAAGTGACTACTGTATACAAAAAAAATATCCAAACTTTTGTACTTTCCTTTAACATGGGGACTAACTCAGTAATCAACTGATGTAATAACCACTACCTATAATTTTTCCAGACCAATGTTTATAATAAGTAGAATCTACCACTTACTTTGGGAAGATATTTTCTTCATCACCCAAGATATCAACTTTAAATTAATTACATTGACAAGATTCTTGAAAAAATCTAATTGAAAATAGATACAACCAAACACCTTGGGAAACTTCAATCTGCCTCTTTTAATTGGTTATAAATTCCAATTAATTCCAAATAAACTTCATTGGTCAATGTAATAATTTTGTCCCAAATTGACTATACATGAAAAGGGTAATGGTATCATTCTTATTAATTACATATTGAAAAAATTGTGTTTCTCTCCCTAATTGATATTGTGGGAAGAGTCTGATAATCCTTGTCACTATAAATAATCTTATATCCTTTAATTTAATACAAGAATATGATCTACAAGAATCAATTATCATCAACTATAAGTGATCATGGGAACTATATACTAGTAAAGTTCCATTATAAAATCAGAAAAATCACATTTCACTTAGAAATTTTCTATCAACTAATCCATGATAAATCTCTAAGGGCAAGCCTAGTGTGTAAAATAAGAGTGGTCAATTTAGACAATAATATTTACTATAATTGATCAAAAATTTCAAACCAACTCCTATTTTTTAGTTCTTGGGGAATTAATGCACAAATTTTCAAGAAGTATTATGAACCTAATTCTTTATATTTTTAAGGGGAGATTGAGATTCCCAAATTCAAGAAGAATTGTTAAAATTTTGGTGGCTTCAGATGTTTTTAGATATCCCCCTAAAGTGATGACTTATAAAAATTATCACAATAAATTCCTAGAATTAAAGAATGGATATAATGATATAGAAATAGGGTAGATCATCTTTAGCTTCTCAGTTGTAGTAGTGGTGTTGATACTTGTTCCTTAACCCATATAGCTTCTTATTAGTGGCTCCAATAAGTTGAGAAATCCTAATGTTATCTCTTCCTTTGATTTTCAAGGTCTCATTAACTTTGGTATCATGGATTTATTTCCAATGTTAACCTACTAAATAACTAGAATTGGCTTATTTATTTTTGTGATTAGAGTAGTTTGATCGTTTTAACTTTCTCTAACCTCCTATCATCTTCCAACTATTCAATCCTTATAATCAATATATCATTAGGATCATTATATTACTTCCTTTTCTATGTGGACTTCCTCTTTTCAATAAAAACATGTGAACTTAAAGTTATATGTGCTTCACCTTTTTTTTCGGAAAATTCTATTATTATGGAATCTATGTCATACATTTGGTATCAATGTGACCTGACTTTTTAAAATTTTCATACAAACCTTAATCATTTTTTACCTTTACCTTCTTGGGAGGATTCTCTACTTCATAAGGAGTTTCAACTACTAATCCAAGACTAGAATATCTCTCTTTTATTGATTCTCATATTGATTCCAAATCTATCCCATTTACTTTGACACTCATGGTTATCTTGAAATGTTTTATGATGTGGCCTCTCTTAAAAAATAAAATTATTTATTTTATTTTGGATTGACTCTTAGATAAAATTTCTTCATTTACTTTATAGGAGTATCTTGTTCAAGTGTATTCTATATAGTTTTATATCCTAAGGAAGTATTTGTTTTATTTACTTGATTATGAATATGTGGTGGTTAAATATTCTCTTTATTGAATCTATGATGCCTATAAGGTTTTTACTAGCATTCATAATAACTATGACAACTAATCTTACACAGCTCATTGAAATTTCCAAGTGATTCAAATTTTTTTCTGGAGGATAGATTTCATCCATTTTGTGAGATGTGTTTCCTTATAGTAGGTTACATTGTTTTTTTTCAGATTTAACCCCCTTGATTTATGGATACTACAACTTTTTATAGTGACATATTATTCCATAAATGAATTTCCTTATGTCCAAACCTCTATTAGTACCCTCATCTCCTAATCAACCTTGTTCTTTTTCTTATGCATACAATCTTTATAAATTTTAATACTTGTTGTATTTGGAAAATTCTATCCCCTTTTTGGAATCCATTTTGGGAAAATTTTCTAGTATATACACACCTCCACCATTCATTTTTTGGTGGGTTTATCATAATTTTTACACTTCTATGTTTGTACATAATTTTTATTTTATTCTACACTTTTCTTAAAAATATATCTAGTAAAAGAAACTTTATCTGAACAATGGGTTACCATTTTCATTGATCCTGAGGTGGAGACATTTCTATATGATATCAGGGTATCATTACCACTATTTATATTATTCCTTAAATCTATACTCTCATCTAAATTTTTTTATATCATTTATTTTCTCAACAGTTTGGGAAGACTCAAATTTTATAGAATCTAAATCATTCAATTTTACTTTGAGATCCAAACATTTAAAACTTAGAGTATTATTTTTATCCATAACTAGGTTTTTTATTTATTCCCATTCCTTATTAATTGTTTTCCTCATTAATTTTCCTTGTCTCAACAAGAGAGTTTTTTAGCTCTTTCACTCTTGTTCATTTAGCTTTCAGTAGGGAAAATTTTACATCTATGGAGAGTTTTGAAGTTTATACAATGAATGTAACACCTCCTTAACAACCTTATCAAATATTTATTTCCAAAAATAATAATTTAAATTATTCATCAACATAAAAGAATATTTCATTGAAAAATATGGCAGTTTTATCTTTGTCTTTCACAAGATTTGTGAGAGAAATATTATAACTCAACTTTTTGACCAATGCTTCTTCCATTGAATCAATCTCTATTTTATGTTGTAATTTCTCATCAATTAGTCCCTTGATGTATGAGAACATATATTCAAAAACCTATATAGTTAAAGTTTTCAATTAGTCCTTAATTTAAAAATAAAATTCACTGATTGAATCATAAAAATCATATTCTTCATCGCATGATCTAGATTCACTAGACGAAAATTTTCCAAAATATTCAGAAAAATTTTTACCAGTATATACACATTATTCTAGTGGTTATTAATATTAATTACTAGTGATATTTATTTACTTATTGGACTTTTTATTCTTCTTCTTTTGAAAGGCTCTAGTCGAGACCTCAAAATTAGCATAAATGGGGATGGGAATAGATTCGTCTATGTGAGGTACTTCTTTAAACTCAAATATTCACTTCATGTAATTCATGTAGAAAAAAATAGGAATTTTTTTTAGAACTTATCAAAATTAAAATATTTAATTAGAGTGGATCGATGATGTAATACCACTTATTTATGCCTAGTGGACCATGCAAACACACCTAAGAGGGGAGGTGGATTGCATGTAGTAAAAATTTTAAAAAATTCTAAATGTTATTTCTAATTTATCCCATTTGTTATTTAAACCCTTAATATCTATTATGATTGGAATTGATATTTTATGTTTTACCCAATATGAAAAAACAAACTGAAATACAAAAATATAAATAGAGTATCAGTACATGGTATTTTTACAAGGCTCAACCCTAATGTGGGTGTAGGATCGAAATAATGATGTATATGCTCAATATACAAGAGGGGGTGAATTGTATACTTTAAAATTTTCTTTAAACAAAGGAAAGATCTATGTTTAACAAAGTTAAACTAATAAAATTCACAACACCTCTAACACCAAATGAAAGATTGGAATAAGGAAATGAAGTTATCAACTTCAAGTTCTATGTACTTTCTTAAAACTGGAAAGAGCTTCCGAAAGTAGGTTCCGGAAATATGGATTCGGAAATTGAAACTTAACTAAAGATTACAATATGAGATTATACCTTAAAGCGTATAGAATCTAAATGGAACAGAGTACAAGTAAGAAAGTATAATAAAGTTATACTTTCCTTAAAATACAATATGCAGCAGAAACAAACAAGTAGTAAAACTACAAGTAACAAGATATAAGTCTTTTAACCCAAAGAGAAGGGTATCCAACAACCTTGGATAAAGGTCCCTTGATTTATACTTTCAAGAAAGTATGTCTTACCCACACTAGGGTAAGCCCTCGATACAAAGATCGGAATCTCTTTCTTGCTATCCCCGCAAGCCCTCAACTTCAAGGTAGTTGGCAACATTTGTCTTCCTCAGCAAGGAAGCCCTCTAACTTTAAGGTAGTCGGCACCTCTGTCTTCCTATCCTTGGAAGTCCTCGAATGTAATCACCAACATTCGGAGTCGCACGAAGCAAAAATTGAACGAGCGGTTCAGTACACAAAAGGCATGAAAAGATTTCTCTCTCTAGAAATCACCTTAGTAGCGTGTGGTCTCTAGATCGATCCAACTTCATTGTGTGTTGAGCTCTTTCAAATGAGCTCCTATTTATAGGCTCGGTCGACCTCCTTTCCAATGGTCATATCTTCTTTAAAAATCGTAGGGACCTGTACACATGTCACTTTACCAACGGTTAGTTTATAATAGAATAGACGACATCATTTTATAACAAAACAAGTGTAACAGAATGTACGACATGGTTTTAAGTCTAACTCAAAAGTTCGGAGTGAAGGTTCGAAGTGTAAACAAAATGTCAAAGAGTAGACAAATTATAAAAGTGTAGGCAAAATGAAAGTTCGGATTCTAACCAATAATATTATTCGGAGTCTAAATAAATTCGGAGTGTATAAAGAAAAGATGATCAGATTATGTTTAATAGGTGAATTCGGAATGAAAATTCAGAATGAGAATTCGTCATCAGAATTCGTAATGAGAATTCGTAATCAGGATTCGTCATTAGATTTCGATGTCGAACTTCATGAGAATTCGTATCTAGAATTCAGAGTAGAACTTTATCAGAGTTTGTATCCAGAACTCAGAGTAGAACTTTATCAGAGTTCGTATCCAGAATTCGGAGTATAACTTTATCAGAGTTCGTATCCAGAATTCGGAGTAGAACTTTATCAGAGTTTGTATCCAGAATTCGTAGCCTAAAACAGAATGCTTTATATCAAAGTTTCAAACGATTCCGAGAATATAGAAATGAATCCAATTCTTATACTTGAGAAATATATGGATATAAATAATGAAAATATGATAAGAATAATTTTCCTTATAAAAGCGATTTTCCTTATAAAAGAAATTTTCCTTAAAAAACGATTTTACTTGAGGATAAGGTGTTTATGATTTTCAAAACAAGAAGGAATGGAAAAGTCATAAGGAAAACCTTATTGAATCAATAATCTCCCCATTTTTGGAAAGCACAAACATCCTTATGAAAAAGAAAGACTAAGTATAAAGAAGGAAAAAAATGAAAACATTAAAGCTTATCTCCCTTTTCTTATGGATGTTGATGAATACGACTAACTCCCCCTTAGTATTTGAAACTCTAAGGATCGTATTCTAGATTTCCGGAATGGTATTCCATTAAGAATAATAATGTCTTCTTTAATGAAAAACCGCCCCTTTGTTAAGGTTCTTTTTCCTTTTCCCTTTTGTTAGGGTTCTTTTTCATTTCTTTATTAGGATTTCTTTTTCCTTCTCCCCCTTTGTGATTTTCAAAAAGAATTTTAGGGAATGGAAAATATAAAAAAGTAACTGAAAAAAAATTAGTAACAACAACAAAAGAGACGAGCAAGCAAAAATTTTCATTATATTTGAAAGTTTAAAAACAAAGAAGCTAAGATACAACAAAAGATCGGATTTTTCTATTTTGGATCTTTTTCCTTCGACATGAGACCCTTGAGAATAGTCTTTATCTTCTTAAAGTCTTTATGATCTTCCTCGGCTTGCTTCTCTAACACAACTATTCTTGCACTTTGAGCTTCAATCATTTCTTCCTGGGCTTGAATCTTTTCTTCCTCAGCTTTTAAAACTTGTTCTTGTTTTAACAACTTATCTTCAATATCAATCCGACAATCCCTTTCATTCCTCCAGTTTTGAGCAACAGAATTCATATTCCCATACAAATCTCTATCTTCTTGTATCTGGGAATTCTTCTCAGCTATCAACTTTTCTTCAAAGGAAGAAGTAAGTTCATTTATCTTCCTGTCATCTGTCTCAAAAGCATCCTTAACATTATCTTGGAATTCATCAAATAGCCTCATCTCTTATACAGTTTTCCTCGACCAACTAGTCATTCTCTTGCAAGACCTTTTGTGGGCTTCATAGCCGACAAAAAAAGTTTTTAACTGAGCCTCAATCTTAACACATTTATCCATAACCATGGATACGGAGTCTGTTTTCTGATTCAAAGTATGTTGGAGCATCTGGCATCTTGAGTCAATACTTGAGAAAGTCGAAATAGTACCCACCAACTTCTTTAATGACTGAACAACAAATTCATGCCCCAACGAAGATGAATCTGAATATGAGACTTTGCTTGGAGAATTATCTTCTTCAAATTTCTCATCCTTCTTCTTAGAAGAATTACCAACTTCCCTTCTCTTTACAACCACTGAGCTCGGGGTATCGACAACAAGTTTCTTTCCCTTGTCCTTTTTCGGAATGGATTTTTGTTCCCGGTTTTTCTGTTCACTATCAGACACTTGAACAATATTGTCTTCATCATCAAAAACTTTTTTTTGCATCATCCTCTACATTCTCCATTTGAGCAATATCATGTAGAAGTTGTTCTTCCTTTGCATGATAAGCTACTTCTTGTTCTCCTTTCTCCTCATCCTTCCCTGGAGTGACTAACTTAGAAGACTCAGCTTCTGAAGTTCGAAGCGAAAAATGTTCTGAAGGTGTCCCCTTATAATCGTCTACTTGCTTCAATAAATTTTCGGTCTCACCACTACCTTCAGCAACTGCTTCTTCCTCATCCGCTTGCTCAATCTGCTCAACTTCCTCAATATTCTTAGCAACTTCCTCTTCCGGAGTGACATAGTTTTTTTCTGGAGTTTCAGGTAAAGATTCCACAGAAAATGATCTCGGAACTGGAATGTTTCCAGAGTCCATCTCATTAAACTTTAATAAAGTCTGAACCACCTCAGCTTCAGACATCTTCTTCTTAAGCTTCTTTTCTTTCACTTTTTTTTCTATCTCATCCATTGTTTTTTCCTTTAAGGCCTTAGCCTCCGCAGGGTCCAAGCCAAACTGAGGCTCCCCTTGCACTCTCTTCTCTTTGATTTCTCTCTACTTAGCAACTACCTAATCAGGGTAAGCTTTATTTTTCTTCAGTTTTGGAGGTGTGGAATGAACTTCCTTAGATTTGGGATTCTCTGCTTCAACTTCAACTTCTTTCAACTTTATCTTCTTCACTAGCTTAGAGGATTCATGTTCACCAACTTTCGGAACCGCTTCTTCTTGAGCTGGTAAATCAACGAACTGACTTGTCTTTTGTCGAAGGAAACATCCATCCTTTTGAGGGTACCATAACTCACCAACATAATTTTGCAAACTCTTGGCTTAGACATGCAAGCCTCCTTGAAAGACTCAAGGCACCGAACTATTAACTTCGAGAAGATTACTGGATACATTATGATCTGAGCTCTCAGATTCCCTTTCTTAACATTCTCAATGGTAATAAGAATGTGTTTCATCAGATTAAACTTCATTAGATTTATCAGAAAATCTAGAATATAGATCTCGCTTTTCTTCAAACTGTCTTTGTCGCCCTTTCTTGGTACGATAAAGCCTTGTACCCATAATTCTAGAATCCGAAAATTCGTAGACAGAGTAGCAATCTTCAGAGCCTGGTCATCTGACAGTCCGAGAGTCTCCAAAGCCTTTTCCTTGTTGAAATTTCCTTTTGAATCCGGCAAAACATGAGAGATGAACTCGGCTTCTCCTTCATAGGTCAGCCCTACCAAGCTAGCTGCCATGACATAATAAAGCTTATACGGCTTTCCATAAGACTTAAACGAAAATTTCTCCCTATCATTTTTCTTAAAGAAGGAAACTGTCTCATAGAACTCAAAAAGCAATTCCGAAAATACTTCATCTTGATTCCCAGGCTTAGACACAGCAACATATTCCCATCCGTTAAGCTTTATGTTCTTGGATATAAGAGAATCATACTTATTGAATAAATCAGGATGAACTAACCTTTCTCTATATACTAACCACTTGAAAATCGGCTTAGTGGTTGACATGTCTTGAGAAGCTGCTTCCACAGACATTCGGATCTGAAGACTTCTAGGAAGTTCAGAATGGATATTGTTGAAGATCGGAACGACCTTAAAACAGAGAGGCAGAGCTTCGGGACGCTGGAGCTTGAAAAATCGATGTAGGACGAGTCTCGAGGTCCCCTTTATATAGGCAAAGAATTTGACCGTTGGCCTTCCAAAACCATCTAACGGTTGAAAAAACTTTGATCTGATCTGACGGTTGAAAATCAATTCTCAAGAAAACTTGAATCCGACCTTTTGGGGTTTTTATTAAAACAAAGATTTAAGAAAACTATAGTCCGAAAACAACAAAATATAAGAAAATACCAGCTAGTAAAATATGATTATGAAAACATGAGTAAGGAAATCATACCTTTCGGATTGGCTTAGGAGGATTATTCGTAATGGGTAACATTCTTCTTGAAGAAAAAATAAGAAAAAGAAAAAAAATGACTACGAAAAATTTTTACTACGAAAAGACATAGTTCACAAAATTCACTACGAAAAACTCAACAAAGAAAACGAAAAATCATTACAAGATTTTTAGCATGAAAACTTCATTACAAAAGTTTGAAAATGAAAAGCTCATTATGAAAGTCTCGGTACGAAAATATCGTTACAGAAACACCAGTAAGAAATTTTCCATTTCAGAAGTTTTCAATACGAAAATTTCCATTCCAAAAGTCTTCTATACGAACATATCCATTCTGGAAAATTTTAGTTCAAGAAATTCCAATTCCGTAAATTTAGTTCTGAAAAGTTTGAAAGACTAACTTTGAAAATTTTAGTTACTCTAACAATAAAATGTACTCCCCCTATGAAAAGGAGTTTATTACTGTTAGGAGAATTATTCAACAAGAAGTTAATGAAGAATGATTACCTAACGGTTATCATTCCTAAATTTTGTTTAATATATTCAAATATATCAGAAGCTAATGATTTTGTGAAAATATCAGCAAGTTGATCTTGCGTTCCGATAAACTGAATAATAATATCTCCTTTTAGTGTGTGATCCCTAAAAAAGTGATGTCTAATATCTATGTGTTTTTCACGAGAGTGATGTGCAGGGTTCTTACTTAGGGAAATGGAACTTGTGTTATCACACAAAATTTGAGTTTTAGTAAAACTCAAGCCATAGTCTGTGAGTGTGTGTTGCATCCACAACACTTGAGCACAACAACTTTCGGCTGCTACATATTCGGCTTCAGCAGTGGAAAGTGCTACAGAATGTTTCTTCTTGCAAGACCAAGAAACTAGTGAATCTCCTAAGAAATGACAAGTTCCAGATGTACTTTTTCTATCCATTCTACATCCACCAAATTCAGCATCAGAAAACATTTTTAGAACAAAATCATTTCCAGAAGTATAAAATAATCCTAGATCCATGGTTCCCTTAAGGTAGCGAAAAATTATTTTTACTGCCTTTAAGTGAGATTCCTTAGGATTGGATTGATATCCTACACATAAGCATACTGAGAACATTAATTCCGGTCAACTAGCTGTTAAGTAAAGTAAACTTCCTATCATACCTCTAAAAGATGTTTGATCTACTGGTTTCCCAGCTTCATCAAGATCTAAAGAGTTTGAGGTACCAATGGGAGTACTTATACTCTTAGTGTTGTCATAACCATACTTTTTGAGAAGATCTTTAATATACTTATGTTGGGATATGTAGGTTCCTTCTGGTTTTTGAGAAATTTGAAAACCAAGGAAAAAAGTTAACTCACCCATCATACTCATTTCAAACTCAGATTTCATTAGAATTGCAAAAGAGTCGGTTAAAGATTGCTGAGTTAAACCAAATATGATGTCATCAACATAAATTTGAACAATCAAAACATTTTTCTTATCTTTATTTATAAAAAGGGTTGGATATTTATTTCCCTTAACATAGTTATTTTGAAGCAAAAATCCAATGAGTCTACCATACCATGCTCGTGGGGCTTGTTTAAGACCATACAGAGCTTTGGTAAGTCTAAAAACATGATCAGGATGTTTTTTATCTTCAAATCCAGGAGGTTGTTCAACAAAAACTTCCTCTTGGACATAACCGTTAAGAAAAGCACATTGCACATCCATTTGAAAAAGTTTAAAATTAAATAATGCTGCAAAGGCAAGTAGAATACGGATAGATTCAAGTCTAGCTACTGGAGCATAGGTTTCTTCATAGTCTATTACCTCTTGTTGATTATAGCCTTTAGCAACAAGTCTAGTTTTATTTCTTACTATGACTCCATTTTCATCACATTTGTTCCTGAAGACCCACTTTACTCCAATAACAGAAGTTTCCTTAGGTCTTTCATCCAAGACCCAGACTTTGTTCCTTTCAAATTTATTTCGTTCATCTTGCATAGCTTTGATCCAATCATCATCACCTAAAGCTTCATTAGTGCTTTTTGGTTCTAACTGGGAAATAAATGCTAGATGTTCTACTTCATTTCTTAAGGAACTTCTAGTTCTTATAGGTTGATTTACATCACCAATGATACTATCACTGGGATGATTCTTAAGAAACACCTGATCTGGGTTTTGAAAAGCTTGTTCATCAACATAGGGTAGAAAGTCTTATGGGGTAAATGTTTCAGAAGTATCTTCTTGAACATTATCCTTATCAGAAGGTTATTCTATCAAAGGTTGACAATCAGTTTTTGAAAACACATCTGAGGATGAGGATTGAGATGGTTTTAAAACAAAAGGATCAGACTCATCAAATTTTACATGCACTGTTTCTTCAACAGTACAAGTATTTTTATTAAAAACTCTATAAGCCTTAGAAGTTGTGGAATAACCTAAGAAAATTCCTTCATCAGATTTTGGTGCGAATTTATGTAGGTTATATTTAGTATTCAAAATTAATACTTTGCAACCAAAAACCTTTAAGTAGGATAGTCTTGGTTTTCTACCATTCCATAACTCATAAGGTGTTTTATTAAGAAAAGGTCTAATCAAAACTAGATTTATAGTATAACAAGAAGTACTTACAGCTTCATCCCAAAAATGTCTAGCTATAGAATATTCACTCAACATGGTTCTAGTTATCTCTTGAAGAATTCTATTTCTTCTTTCAACTACACCATTCTGTTGAGGAGTTCTAGGTGCTGAAAAATTGTGAGTAATACCTTTTCTACTACAAAAAGTTTCAAAATCAGAATTTTGAAATTCTCCTCCATGATCACTATAAATAGTTTTCAATGGAAGGTTTTTCTAATTTTTAACTTGAGCTCTAAAACTTTTGAAATAAGAAAAATCTTCAGACTTCTTTGCTAGAAAATAGACCCAAGTAAATCTAGTGTAATCATCAACTAGAAAAAACACATAGTATTTGCCTCCAATACTTCCAGTTTGTGTTGGACCAAAAAGATCCATGTGCACTAACTGTAATTAATCAGTTGTTGAGACTTCACTGATTTATTTAAAACTAGATTTATGTTGCTTTCCATATTGACAAGGATCACAAACTTTAGAAGAATCAAATCTAAGCTCTGGTAGATCCTTAACTAGTTTCTTCTTAGAGAGTTTGCATAAGTTCTTAAGGTTACAGTGACCTATTCTTCTATGCCATAACCAGGAATGATCTTCCATTGAACTTAGGCAAGGTAAATCTTGGCTCCTAAGGTCTTCTAAATTTAAGGTGTAAACATTCTCCTACCTATTGGCTGAGAGAATAAATTATTCCTTGGAATTCTGAATTAAGCACTTATCATTCCTAAAATTCACAAGATATCCTTCATCACATAACTAAATTATGCTAATGAGGTTGTGCTTAAGACCCTTAACAAAAAGAACATTTGAAATCAAGGTTTTACCAAGAAGAACAATGTTACCTATACCAACAATTTCTCCCTTATCATTGTCTCCGAAAGTTACCTTTCCTCCTTTCGTTTTGATAATCTTTTTAAAAAAGATTTTGTTACCAGTCATGTACTGGGAACATCCACTATCCACGTACCATGTGTTTCTATTGGTACTCTTTTTATTTTCTTGAAATTAAGAAGAGAATTAGACTTTCGGAATCCAAACTTTTTTGGATCCTAGATTTCCAGACAACAAAATTTTAGGAACCCACATCTTCTTAGAGAAATAAACTTTATGAAATCCTAGAGATTGGGTTTTGTTTAAGGAACAATTCTTTACCTAGTGACCACCACATTGGCACTTAGTACAAAATGGGGCACTTTGAGGAACAAAGTAATTGTTACTAAAAATTGGTTTTTCATGGGTATAACCAAATCCGGATTTATTTCTTAAAGGTCGTATTTGGGAATAAATTTTATCAAAATTTTCTTTACCATGGGTAAAGTTTGATAAACACTTCTTTAAGGAAAAAATATCGGACTTGAGTTTTATAAACAAGTTTTTATCTTCAAAATCATTCGATTTAGAAATAGAGCTAGGCTCGAAAACACTTTTCTTAAAAATTACCTTTTCTAATTCTTTAGAAAGTTTGTTCTTCTCAGAACTTACTTCCACAAGATTTTTTGAAATACTTTCAAAATCAGCATTTTTCTTATCAAGATCTTTAGAAATGTCAGATATTTCTTTCGTACGAATATTATTCCTAGAGTTTTCCTTATCAAGTTTCTTATTGAGTTTAGAGTTCTCAATCTCAATAAGTTCAGCAAACCTAGAGACTTATTTTTAGGTAGGTGAAGTATTTTCTTCATCAGAAGAGGATTCTTCATCAGAAGAGTTATAATATTTACTGTCATTATAATTTAAAGAAACATTGGTCAATGATTCATCATTTCGTACCTTAGCCATAAAGAAATGATTGTTAATAGGTATTCTGTCTATAAGACCAAGATTCTTCTGTCCTAAAGATTCATAATCAGAAGATTCATATGAAGAGTCACCACCACTGGAACTCCAGGTGTCACTAGCTTTCATAACTTTCTTAGCTTTGGCTTTATAATACTTCTTTATGTTCCTGTCTAAATGCCTTTCTTTCCTTTCTTTCTTTTTGAGCAAAGGGAAATCTGGTCTAATATGTTCAGCTCTCTTACATTCGTAACATGTGAATTCTCCATCTTTCCTATCTTTCTTTTCCTTTTTCTTATACTTGGATTGGAAATTTCTTTGGCCAGCTATCTTGTTCATCCTTCGAGCAAGATTTGTTAACTCATTTTCTGATACTTCACTTTCACTAGAATCTGATTGGATAACCATCTTCTTAGACTTGGATCTGGTTACTCTCTCAGGATTCTTAGATTTCATATGATTTGATGTTGTTGTAAAAGCAACAGTACCATTCCCATTTTTCTTTTTGATGTTGTTAGCATCTCTCTTCATTCTGGTTTCATGTTGGATAAGAGTTCCAAATAACTCATCAAGATAAATTTGAGTGACCTTCCTGTTCTCATCTATAGCAGTTCTTTTGGATTCCCACTCATTGGGAATAATATCAATTATCTTATCTACAAGGGCTTCATCATCTAACCCTTTCTCTCCCATAGACTGTAATTTGTTGAAAATAGTCATGAATCTCTGTTGAACTTTACAAATTGGATCACCATAAGGAAAATTGAAGCCATGGTATTCAGCTCTAAGCATAGCTCTCCTAGTCTCAATCACTTTAGAAGTTCCAAAGTGTGTAACCTCTAACTTCTTCCAGATACAATTAGCTGCTTCACAAGAAGAAATTTGGCTATATATATTTCTAGTAATTGAACAGAGTAAGGTATTGTGTACCTTATAATTGAGTTGATACTCTTGCTTTTCCTGGTTAGTGAAAGTTCTAACTTCCTTATCATGAATTTTATAATCTCCAGTAAGCATAACAAAGTTTTCCACTCCAGTATTGATAACAAAAGTCTTCATTCGATCTCTCCAATACTCATAGTCATTACCATCAAAGATTGGTGGTCTTGTAGGATTTAGATTATCAATGGAACCAACATTAATTCCTGCCATACTTAAAATAACCTTCGGCACACAAACTTGTTAGTAGAAAAAGTTCATAATCACAAAGTTAGCAATGACAAAATTCGGAATGACAAAGTTCAGAATGACAAAGTTCGGAATGAAAAAGTTCGGAATGACAAAGTGATCAAGAAACACTTATACGTGAGTATAAGTATCTCAGAGACCTCCTCTGATACCAATTGTAGGATCGAAATAATGATGTAGATGCTCAATATACAATAGGGGGGTAAATTGTATACTTTAAAAATTTCCTTAAACAAAGGAAAGATCTAAGTTTAACAAAGCTAAACTAAGAAAATTCACAACACCTCTAACACCAAATGAAAGATTGGAATAAGGAAATGAAGTTATCAACTTCAAGTTCTATGTACTTGCTTAAAACTAGAAAGAGATTCCGAAATTAGGTTCCGGAAATATGGATCCGGAAATTGAAACTTAACTAAAGATTACAATATGAGATTCTACCTTAAAGCGTATAGAATCTAAATGGAACAGAGTACAAGTAAGGAAGTATAAGAAAGTTATACTTTCCTTATAATAAAATATGCAGCGGAAACAAACAAGTAGTAAAACTACAAGTAACAAGATATAAGTCTTTTAACCCAAAGAGAAGGGTATACAACAACCTTGGATAAAGGTCCCCTGATTTATACTTTCAAGAAAGTCTGTCTTACCCACACTAGGGTAAGCCCTCGATACGAAGATCATAATCTCTGTCTTGTTATCCCCGCAAGCCCTCAACGTCAAGGTAGTTGCAACCTCTGTCTTCCTCAGCAAGGAAGCCCTCGAACTTCAAGGTAGTCGGCACCTTTGTCTTCCTATCCTCAGAAGTCCTCGAATGTAATCACCAACATTCGGAGTCACACGAAGCAAAAAATGAATGAGCGGTTCAGTACGCACAAGGCATGAAAAGCTTTCTCTCTCTAGAAATCACCTTAGTAGTGTGTGGTCTCTAGATCGATCCAACTTCATTGTGTGTTGAGATCTTTCAAATGAGCTCCTATTTATAGGCTCGGTCGACCTCCTTTCCAACGGTCATATCTTCCTTAAAAATCGGAGGGACCTGTACACGTGTCACTTTACCAACGATTAGTTTATAATAGAATAGACGACATCGTTTTATAACAAAATAAGTGTAACAGAATGTACGACATCATTTTAAGTATAACTCAAAAGTTCGGAGTGAAGGTTCGGAGTGTAAACAAAATTTCAAAGAGTAGACAAATTATAAAAGTGTAAGCAAAATGAAAGTTCGGAGTCTAACCAATAATATTATTCAGATTCTAAATAAATTCGGAGTGTATAAAGCAAAGATGATCAGATTCTATTTAATAGGTAAATTCGGAATGAGAATTCGGAATGAGAATTCATCATAAGAATTCATAATGAGAATTCGTAATCAGGATTCGTCATTAGATTTCGATGTCGAACTTCATGAGAAATCGTATCCAGAATTTGGAGTATAACTTTATCAGAGTTCGTATCCAGGATTTGGAGTAGAACTTTATCAGATTTCGTATCCAGAATTTGGAGTAGAACTTTATCAGAGTTCGTATCCAGAATTCGGAGTAGAACTTTATCAGAGTTCGTATCCAGAATTCAGAGCCTAAAATAGAATGCTTTATATCAAAGTTTCAAACAATTCCGAGAATATAGAAATGAATCCAATTCTTATACTTGAGAAATATATGGATATAGATAATGAAAATATGATAAGAATAATTTTCCTTATAAAAGCGATTTTCCTTATGAAAGCGATTTTCCTTATCAAAGCGATTTTCCTTATAAAAGCAATTTTCCTTATAAAAGCGATTTTCCTTATAAAAGCAATTTTCCTTATAAAAGCGATTTTCCTTAAGGATAAGGTGTTTGTGATTTTCAAAATAAGAAGGAATGGAAAAGTCATAAGGAAAACCTTATTGACTCAACAGTGGGAAACCTACTTTATCATTTCAACACCCATTGAGTCACGGATTATACACTGTAATTTAATCACTAATTATAATGGGTGGAAAAGGATCATATTGTGATCATGTTTACTCAATATTACACATGATTAGTTTACTATTTTACATAAGTGAACTGGTTTTCTATCATAGGTTCTTTATACTCATATCCCATGATTTCTCCATCATCTTCGACCTCTTTAAGTAGATCTTTACTATGCACTAGGTGACACTACATCAATAATATCATATCTTCTTCCTAACTTAAATTTTTCTTCTACTTCCAAAATTTATTTAAGCACTCATGTATATATACTTGGATTCTTTATATCTCTACCTACTTGTTTTTACATTCCATGGGAGATCATATTATCTTATCTAACTTAGCAACCTCTTGTTCTTCCTTCTTCTTTGAAACACATAAGTTTGAATATGCTTAGTACACTCAACTAATTCTTATTTTTTATTTCTTCAAAAACAAGTTGATGTACAACTTCAAAATAGGTTTTTAATCTTATAACCTCTATATTATAGGTTACAATGGATATTTTTTCTTCTTATTAAATAGTAATTTAGTTCTCTAGGCTTCACTGCATATCCATCTAACACTAATTTAGCCATATTTTTTATATTGATGTATGGATACTTGGTCACTTCAGTCCTTGAGATCTGCTCTCATTAAATGCATGGGTTAATCCCACATTTCCATAATTATAAATATGTATATCCAAAAAAAATTACATGCATAGGTTGTATGCCTATTTTTCTTCACTAATGATCGACATGATTAAGGAATATCCTCTTTTTAATAACTACTTGTTTCCACCAAAATTCAGAGAATACCCTTGATTCTTCTTTATAATTATTTTCAAACTTGGTTGAATATATTTTTAATATATTTTACCCACCAACATATATTTCCTCATATAATTCAACTTAAAATATTTCCATTTAAATCTACATGTCATTCTCCTCAGTTGTATAAAAATATACAACAAATCAGTTTGCGGTGTGGAACATGTATTACATCATGAAGCAGTAGATTATGGTGTGAATACTTATTCTTTTATTTTTGAATATATACCTTAATAATTAATTATTATCAAATATATTTATTCATAAATGACTCAATGAATTGATGAATATACAGGTTTTGACTCAATAATATATGCATTATTCTTGAAAATTTGATAAATTCATTTCAATACATTTTATATTTTATAAATTCTTCATTATTTGATATTATACTCCTTTTGATTGAATATCATCATCTCATAATCTTATTTATTATATCACATTTCATTTGTTATGTTTTTGTCTTTGAATAATATCTCAATAAACATATCATTTTCATTAATTAAAATCTTAAATTCTTGAAATATTTTTTTATTATAATAAGATCTTCAAAACCAAATTCATAATTAATTTATATAATGATCCCATATTTTAAATAAATGTGAAAAAATAAGTTTACATATGCGTGTCTTAGTTTACTTCCACATAAATAAATTTACTTATGTAGGTATCCTCATAAGATAATTTACTTATGTGTTTCCCATATAATCTAATTCCCTTTGTTTTTTCATACACATAGTTGTATTCACTTATGTGGGGATCAATTTTCTTTTATGTAGATGAATATACTTATATAAGTCACAATTATATTATGTGGTATAATGTATCTTATGTTATAGGTAAAATACCTTCACCACTTTACTCTTTCATAGATTAATTCTCTTACGTGCAACATAATTTTTACTTAATCCTGGATGAATTATCTTACGCTATCTCTTGAGTAGATTATCATATAGTAAATGTGCATAAATGAATTTTTTTTCTCATTTTTATACTAATATTCACTAGATATATTTCAATCTTAAATATATTATAGTCTTGTAAAATATCTTCTATGTAGATGATTTTACCTACTCACTGGCCGCATACGATAATTTCCTTTTCAATTCTTCACTCTATCACCAGAATTGTAGTTTTATATAAATAGAATTAGGGTGACTTCAAAAATTTACAATCATTATTAAACATCTTCAAATCATCTTGGAACATTTTCAAATAATTATAATAATTCTTAAAATAATTACAAAAAAAAATCAATCACATTTCCAAGATGTTACAACATATAAAATACTTGAATTAGAGTAATTTAATAAACTCTTATCCCAGCTCAAGTTTATCCAAACATAAATAAATCCCAATAAATATCAATTAGCCTTCATCCAGTAGTGTTTATTAGTGATTTTAATAAAAAAAATTAAGGAACTATTAATAAGGATTATTTACTTTCAATGATCACTCTTAAATAATTTAAACTTATTTAACACTTATTAAATATTATTTATACAATATTTCTAGATTAAGTTCAATAGTCTCCATTTCTAAACTATTCAACTTTATAAGTGAATATTTTAGAAAAAGATTATTTGAGATTTAGTAATTTACTTTTACATTAGGACCAACTTAGTAATAAACTGATGTAATAAACACTACCTATAAGTTGTCCAATCATATCTTTATAAGCAGTGGCAGCTACCACTTATTTTTGGTGGATTATTTCTTCATCACCCAATATATCACCTATTAATTAATTATATTTAAAATATTCTTAAAAATAAGTATAATTAAAAAAATAGTACCAAATATCTTTGATCACTTCAACTTGGTTATTCCTAGTCCTAGAAATTGACAAAAACTGAAATGGTCATTGTGAGTATCAAGAAATAATAACCAGAGTAAGTAATCATGTGATAATGAAAATAAATCCTAATAAGTATTATATTATGAAACATTCATTTTTAACTATTACATCTTAAGTTCATTAACACACATCCATCATGGGGTTTGATAATTTTAATTTTTCCCAAGTTAAGTGAAGTTATAGTGGTTACCTAAGGATTTATCCAAGAGAGGAGTGCACTAAAATTAAATTTCACTTTAATTTGAGAAAACTATTATTTTTTATTTGTTTTTAAAATGGATTTGTGATTTTAACACTAAATAATTCAATGAAATAGTTAATTATAAATAACTAGTGATGATATGGTGATAAAGTTAGTATTTTCTAACCTATTTCAATGTTATCCTACTACCAAAGTAATCTAATATTCTCCTATTAATCTAGTTAGAGAGATAATGCACAATCACTTACTCTCTCTACCTTTAATGAATGGTGATGGTGATAATAACCTCAACTGAGATATCAGCATGGTATACCCTCTTTCCTATGTGTAAAAATGTTTTAGTGGACCCTCCTAGTTGACTTAGGTAATTCCCAATCCATTCTTTCTATTAATAAAAAACCAAGAATTTCCAATCCTACTTCCACACATGTTAAAAATCATTGAGAACTTCACTACCAATATATAGATTGTTCCATTGTATATAAACCAAAACTGGGTGGGGGATTGAGATCATTAAACAAGGAAATAATTAATAAACATAATTCAAAACCAAATACAATCTTACTTGATAATAAAAATAGCTAAAATATTATTGAAACTTGTTTAACAAGAGAGAGAAATATTTTTATTTCATTAAGAACATGAAATCAATCTTTATAGAAAGGCTTAGCCTCCACTTCCCCAAAAAATCATATTTTACCCCTCCATGTGAGGGTAATCAAGATGAGAGGAGAATAAGAGTTCATTACAAAGATTAAAGAGAAATTAAAATGTGAAAAGAAAAACATAAGTAGAAATCCTTCAGTAGATCATGCTAGAAGGTTTGGGGAAAAGTCCCATTATCCATCATTCCCTTGAATTAAATTATATATTAATGGTTTCCTCCTTCCAACCCACTTGTCAAACATTTGAAATATCCTCCATTTAAATTTAGAAATTCTTCTTCTTTATCACATCTTGCAATCCATATCACAATTAGATCTTCCATTAAATAAATGGATTTCATTATTTACTTCTTTTTAAATATATGGGATGTTTTAGATCCATGTAGAAGTGTCATATTGATCACATGCATATTGAAATGGTTCCCAAGACATTATCTTGAATTTTTTATAAGTTTTTTTGAAGCATGCTCATGAGCTTCACTAGATCTTCATTAGTTGATTTTTGTAAAATTATTACATCGCAATGTGGAAGTGGATTAATGAATCATTTGTAAGGTTAAAGTTACCACTTAAAAGATTAGTGACCATGAAGAAAGTTCAATTTGTATTCAATCATATGGTTGTGCAGTCAATCCAAAAAGGAATGCTTGATTATCTCAATGTGTGGTTTATCATCACAATGTTGATCTAATTTCCTATTATGGTCAATTGGAATTCCACGGTCAGTTGAAATGAAAATGTGGTCACTTCAGAAATTTTCATAATTTTCAATTATTTTCAATGTATTATTATGGTCAATGGATCAACTGAATGACTAAAAAAGGACCACATGTCAGGATCAATCATGTTTTCGATCAACATGAACATGCGATAGGTTGAGGATTTTATAAAATTCTATCCATAGTCAGTTGTCTATAGCACTCCCAGAATTTACATAACTACTTTGATTTTTTTAGATCAAACTCAACCACCTAAAACTTCCATAAATAAATTCATCACTAAGTGTTGGATTTATTTTAATAATTCCTAATATCAAATAAAGTAACTAAAAAAATAAAATCCATTTTCTCACTAAGACCCATAATACTCCTATAATTCAAGCATGTGACAATTACCCAGTAAATGATAAAATGGTGGGATTAAAACCATAAAAATACTTAATAAAATAATTGAAATTATTGTCTCTATCAATTCCCCTATACATAAACATTATATTTTGGATCAATGGATTTCAAAAATATTTCCAAATAAAAATTTAAATACCAATCCAATGTGAGTTGTTTTAAAACATCATGATCCTCATTATTATCATGCCTCCTTAATAATATTAATTCCATTATCTTTATTTAGTATATTTAATTAATACCCACTTATTTCATATCCTCATACACAATTATACATTCCTTCTTGTAATATTTCACTCAACACTCAAGTATTATTTTTAAGAAAGGTTTTTCTCATTCTAAGTTCATACAAATTTCACCATAGGCTTGATGAATTTATTTATCTATAACCAATGATTCGGGTATTTGTTCATATCATGAGGGATTAACTAGGGTTGTTCTATGTCTTAAGTGTTGATATAATTTTAATGTTAAACTATTGATTCTGAATCTAGATTCATGGTTCTAAGTTGAAGATCAATACATTATTTTAAATTTCCTTAAAGAATGGATTCTCCCCCAACTTCCTCTTTTGCCTTCATGGGTAGTCCATCCCCTTGGAATTGCATCATTAATAAGTATATTTATTCCCACTTCCCCCTTTTTATTCATTGTTTCAACCTACATTCATATATTAATATCGCTTCAAAATCATATTTATGAGGTAAGGAGTGGATTTTTTTCACTTCAAAGAAATGGGGGACTTTCAGGGATAGCATTAAATAGTGTCAAGAACATTTTTCCATTCTTAACATTATAATTTTACTCCCAAAAATAGAAACATAAAACTATCATAAAATTATTATTTAAATTAAAATAGATTCTTCTAAATAAATTTTCCCAACTCCTTTTCTCTCCCCTCACACAAAAAAAACAACTTTAGTCCTGAAAAAGCTTCTATGGAAAGGTATATAAGGGTATCTGTATTATAATTTGGACTCCTAAAAAATCATACAGGGACACTAAGGGATACAAGTATTAATGTAAATATAGGATTTAAAAAGTGTTTATTGCAAAAGGGGGTTTTAAAGTCAAAGGAATGCCTCAATCATTTTATAATAAGTTCCTTGAATGCTCTAAATATTTTAATGGATTACTCAGAAATTTATAGTTATTTTGAGAATGTATTATATAGCAACCCAACCTTTTCTTAAACTACTATTACATCATTTTAAAGATAAACAACATAATAGTATTACACTTAGAGGATATAACGGTTTAGTTTCTTGGGAAAATTGGGACCATACATAACAATTACAACATCAAGCATAAACATTTATTAAATTTCTTCTTCTCTAGCTTTTTATTAGCACTTGAACCCTCCTTAGTACATGTATCCACCTAAGGATATACATCAAAAGGGGTGAGCTAAAATCCCAGTAAGAGGATATATAAGAACAATATAGCATGGGGTGAGCATAATCATAACATAGGAAAAAGATCATGAACATGAGAGGAAGCATAAATATAAGACTAGAAATATGGCAGTGCATAAAAAATGAAACATCATGTCTTAGTGGTTAAATACCACACATATGATGCACCTGATTTGTGTATACATTTTCACATTATTGAAAATATGAACAAGTTTTCGGAAATTAATTACTTATTAGGGGACAAATACTTTTATTATTGGTGATCTTGTTCATTTTCTGGAGATTTATGGCCAAATACACAAAATAGGGGAGAATTGAGCAAAATTTACAAACCACATGGCATGTACTTATACACATGATGTGTATATTCAAACTCAGACACGGTTTGACCAGGATAAGTACATGCCCAAGTAACCAAAAGCCAATACACACCGTTTTCACACTTTACATGTCTTGTACACCCTTCTAGAAGCAGTTGGTGGATGAGAAGAAGTCTACACTACCATGTGGCCAGCTGATGGGGACACGTCGTGTTCAACCTACACACACCGTGTATACCTTTATAGAAGCATTTAGTGGCCGAAAAATGATACTACATGCTATGTATGGAATCACTAAACACCGTATATATCTACCTACCAAGCGATGTCATGTTCCAAGTCAAAGATATCGTGTTAGGCCACCTACCAGCGAAGAAAACAATGAAAAAAGCGCATTGACAAAAGTACAATCCGTGTAATTTTTCCACACACTGTGTAGTTGTATTCACTATAAATAGAGGCCTTGGCCTCCGGTTCAAAATAGGATAATGTATGGAGAGAAAGGGTTGAAGTTCCGATGGAATGAAGCTCTGCTTCTATTCTACCACCATTTTACTACTTCACCCTTCTACCATTCTACTGAAGATTCATTCCCTCCTCGAAGTTTCAAGAAATGATCACATCATGTATTGAGGGTTTTGTGTTTATCTTTACCTCTATGTGTAACTAAATACCTAGTGTGTTGGGGTTGTGGGAGATGTCAGAGTTGTAATATATATTAGTTGCTATGAATGTGTTTGTTTTTTTAAATTCTTCTTATTCTTCTTAAATCATTTCATATTATCACTGAAAATTCTGAACCAGAACAAGGGCAGAATTTGCAGGGATTCAAAATAAGAATAACAATGAATATTTTCATGATCATTGTAAGTATTTGTTGACTCAAAAATGGAATAATCCAAATAAATAACTGTTAAACTGTAACACCCCAAGCTTCTACGGTACGCTTCTCTTTGAATAATGTGATAGCGTGTGTTGTACGCAACACCAAGTTCTAACACACCATAACTAATTAAACTAGCCGTTGTGAATAGTAATACCTACTTTTTGAAATCATATATATTTTATATTTCAAAATAGACTTCAGTTTTGGATTCGGAATATCGAATTTAGCCTAAGGTGAAATTTTGGTACATTTCGGATAACTTTCATATTTTGATGAATAGTGAAAATTACTAAATTTTAATTAAAAACAACTTTTTTAATCAAAATAATTAATAGTGATAAATTATGAATTTGAGTGGTTTTAAAGTATATTTAGAATATATTTTTACCATTTAATATAATTTTGGTCATTGGACATAATTTTACAATTAAACCGAACATAAACAAGTGTCAATCTTTTGATAGTTATTATCTCTTAAAGACACGCTTTTTGTTTTTACAGCGGGAATTAATTTTAAATTAATTTCTGCCACTTCTGTGTTTTGAATTTAGGAAAATGGATTCCATATTTTGAATCAGGATGTTCAAATTGTGTAAATAGGTAACTTTTATTTTTAGAAATTTTGAATAATTACTGCGGTAAATATTTTATTTACCATGGTTAAGGGTAAATCCGGTAAATAAGGGTTAAAAAATAATATTATAATAATACTAAATTACCCTAAAACGTGTCTTAACCCTATTGGTTGATAGATGGTCGACCATGGGAATCTTTGGGTCTATTTTGGGACCCCATGGATCCACTTTTAAGTGATAATGACACTTTATTTTAATTAAGTTAAAATGAATACAAAAATGACACAAGCATATATCTTTTAGAAAAAAAAATTGTTACATAGGGTTATATATGTTGGATTTTAGATTATAAATATTCATTAGAAATATAAAACGATTTCCTACATAATTATATTTTATTTATAATTTTTAGACATTAAATAATGTATTTTATTTATGACACAATGATGATGCAGTAATTACTATAATAGTGAAAAATTAAAATAATTGATATTATAAATACCCAAATAAATATAATATGAAACTTTTAATGAATTAAACTAATTTTCTAGGATAATATGATATATTAGGATTGATTTAATTGACTTTTTTTGAAGTAATCAATCTGTTATGAGTTTCACAAAAATCAACTATTGAATAGTGTCAAAATTGACATAAAAGAGTTCTTAAAACAAATATTATATTATTAATTGATATTAAATTCCTAAAAATCTAAGGTTCGTCTAAGAGACTTATATCATGATAGTTTAATCATTAATGGACCACTTGGGGGTCGATTGGATGTATATAGTAAGTTTATTAACCATATTATATAAAAATACAAAGAGACATTGTAAAAGTGAAACTAATTAACTTAGAGTTAATACTTAAAGATAAGGTTAATATAAGTACCCAAACCTGTCTAAATTCTATTGGTTGAGTGGTTTTCGACCTATCCCCACCTTAACCTTTGAATAATAAGATTTGGAGCCATTAGAAACCGAATATGAATTTATTATAAATTAATATTTCTAGCTTTTCCAAAGGTGCCCCTCACCCCTCTTATAAAAGGGCACTCCTCCTTCTCATTTCTTCACACCTTCAAAGACTTTTGTTTCGGCCAAAATCTGCCCAAATACTCTCCCAACATCCCTCACTACAACCTAGAGGCCTTAGTTTGATCAGAAATCCAACCTAAGGATCCCTTTTGATCAAATCAAAAGGAAGAACCCGAAGAAGAGGTAATGATTTCACCACCCTTTTCCAAGTTCCTTTCTTCTTCCACTTCCTCTTTCTTTGTTCTTACCATTCTAAAATAATAACTCCAGTATCTTACATATACTGTGATATTATTATAAATATGGTACAACCATATTCAGTATTCTATCCACCCTTTGAATATCATGTCACCATACGTGCGTACGTACGGCTTACCGTCTCCACGTCGTGGTGTAATTGTTATTCAATATATTATTATTTGGATGGGTATAATAATGATGTGTAACTCATGTAAATAATAAATATAACATGTTAAGGATTCTGTATATATGATATACCATCCATTTATATATTATTTTAATATCAAAAGAATGATATTGTCGCTCGTGCGTACGTACGGACTACCGTCTCCACGAACGCGATGAGATTCATTCTCCATCGTATCCATTCAAGTATAATTATCATTTGATGATTTAAAAATGATGTTTAAGGACTTGATATCATTCTGGATATGAATAATATACAACCTATCCTTTACAAACATGTCTTACGTAACAAAACATATAAAAGAAAACAAGTAAGTTAACACCCGAAACGACGATAATTCTAAGATATTATTAACAAATCAATGTTAAAAGATCATATATGATATCATATTAATATATATGATTATTGTATAATTTAATAACAATTATTTCACCATTATACAGGAAGTTAACCTACCCCAACCAAGGAAAAGTACAAGGTAAGGGGTTTTCATCTCACTCCTTATTTCCGTGAGATTCATGCCATATTGCCACCATCACCTTTTGTGTGGTGTATGTACTGCCCATAATTATATTCTTTGTGTAATACACTCTAATTTATGTGTATTTACATATTAATTGTATGATACCTCTTTTATGGGTTGTATGTTTCATAATTTACCAAATTGGTAAGGGTTTACTTTACAACCTCTTCATTATCCAAGGTTGTTTATACGTAATAATCTACTGGGATCTCTTTATCATCCACATCCATGTTTCTTAAAAATGCATTTCAAAACATTTTTACTATTTACTAGAATATGAGTTAAAGTCATTTATACCCTTTTTTACTTTTATAAGTGGTTTATAAAGGAATCTTTCGGTCGTTTTCAAAACAAGGTTCTTTTTAACCTTTTCGACAGAATTAAGGTAAGAATGTTTTTTAACTTATACGGCGGGTGCGGCTATTTTCCGCCGTTATAAAATCTTCAAAGCTTCCCTTACAAGCTTATAAGAATATTTTCAAAGAAAATGTTTTATTTTATATGGATCTTAAATTATTTCAAAATAAAAGGAGATATTTCTTTAAAAAGAATTTTGATTTCATCTATGTCAACATCCTTTGATGGATTTTAAGATTATTTGAAGTTGATTTATTATGATACAAAACTTCTATATTGTATTGAAGGTTTTGTGATATGTTTGACTGTGGATGTGCTATTTTTATACCATTCATAGTTTATGGTGAAATTATTGACATTTCGTATGCTAGTTTTAATACGAATGTTTATGTTATGTTTAAACCTTTTCATATGGGAATGCATTGGACTTAATATGTGACGGGTGGAGCCCGCTATAGCTCCTCGATGCATCGGTAGGTCTCATGAGACAAACTAGTGTCTTGGAACAAGGCCTTGACAAAATCTTATTTGTAGTCTTGGCACGAGGCCTTGGCTATGTGGTTATGATAGTCTGGCATTATGCATTCCAACATTATAAAAGTGGTTATTTATTTTTGCATGTGATTATTCGTTTAGTAGAATAACCATGTGAATAAGTAAATGGCATTATTTCATTTTATTTATGCCATACTATGTTAAATGTTCAAGTTTAAAAGGCTTTTGTTTTAGTTATACATTGCCTTAAATGTTTATTCTTATTTATGAAAGTTTCCGTTATATTGATATCCTTACTGGGCATTTGAGCTCACCCCTTTTCTATGTTTTATTTTTCCCAGGAAGTGAAGAAGTAAATTATGAATGACCTACAGGGATATTATGTGGGGATATGAGTGTGGATTATGGAGACATTATGTTATTGTAGTAGTTTTTCATTTTATGATGTAATGTAAAACTTATGAATATATCTAGTGTTTCCAAGGCTACTAAACCAATCGGTCTTTCGAGATTTGATCTTTCTTGTGATCATGACAATGTTATGTAATAATGCACCGACTCTGGGTAACTGGGGTCGGGGCGTTACAGTTGGTATCAGTGGAAGTTTAGTACAAACCTTGGAAGCTAGATTTAGATAAACTCTGATTAGAGCACGTAGACCTAAGATGAACTTTGAGGATTAGTATAAAAGAACTTCCTAGAATTTTGGTATTGTAGAGATTTTGTGAGTTTTCCAAGCAATACATCCCTGTCTGGATACGAGCAGGTAGAGGCGGCTCTGGCAGAGATGTACCTAGGGGTAAAACCCGAAAACACCGCTTTGAGCTAGACTCGAACGGGAACTGGTGCACGACAACAGGCCTTGCTGCACTCTTGGTTACGACACTCCCGGGGGATATGCTTAGGATAACTCTCATTTTCTTTACAAATCATTTTGAAGGGATTATGAGTATATACTTCCTCAAAGAAAACATTATTATGATTATGGATTATATCCATAAATAGTTCAATTTATGTTAAGTGTTTTATAAGTAAGGGATTATGTATTTTGATTCATAAATTGATCTTGTTTATGCCATTTTTTAGAAATGGCGCCCAGTAGAAGGAATGAGAACTCCGGAAATGCACATGATCCAAATAGAAGGAAGGATCATATCTTTCATGGTCTTAAGCTAGAATTTATAAGAGAAATAGTCTCCCATGTATTATCATCATATGAAGAAATAATATCATGTATTGATAAGATAAGTAAAGAGTTTACTGAGTCCTATGGCTTTGAAGGGAAGCAAGAGAAGAAAAGGATAGAAGAGAAAAAGATGGATAAAGGGAAGAGGGAAAAGAAGAATTTTCCCATATGTGGTAACTGTGGAAAGAAACACCCTGGAACTTGCCTGAAAGGAATGGGAGTTTGTTATAAGTGTGGAGGAAAAGGGCACAAAGTACGTGACTGCAAGGGTAAGAAAATGGTTTCAAATGTACAATGCTTCATTTGCAAAGAGTTTGGACACTACGCGAACCTATGTCCCAGTCATCAGACTATGACGCAAATGATGCTATTGGATAATAATCAAGTTATGATACTACCACAGATGAAGAGGAATGATTAGAGTTCTTATGTTGATTATGTCAATTGAGTGTTGTATCACCAATGCACTTGTTATAATAATTATGGAGTATATAAGGATTGTACTGCAGTACTATTTCATTAAGGACTTGAGATTGTGTGGAACAAAGAAAAGTGACTCAATAGCAGGATAAATTTTTGGAAAATATATGGTTTAGAGAATGATAAATCATAATATAGTTCTGATACTGAGGTAGTGATTTTGGAATAATACATGATTGATTTGGATAAATTATATTGGATATTCTTAACTACCTTGAAGCTGATTAATGATTTGTATATTCCATCATTGTTGGGGTTTAAAACATTTTTGGATTAATGAAGTATATCCAGCATTCTATATGGAATAAGGGAGCATGAATGTAATCAATAAGGAATATGGTAATACATGATGAAGGTATTCAAATGCTATTACGGGGTAAAAAGGATCTACATTATGTTTACCTTCCTTATAAATGTTGGACTGTGAGTTTGGAAAGAAGTATTTTGGATAGTTCTAGTTTGGATTATTTTGGATTGCCATAAAAGGACAACCCGGAGGTCGGGCGGCAACCTATCGCGTCCGGCAAGGCTGCGAGACTTGAACCCGCAACCGAAGGGCGACAAGGGTGTATCACCTACCACTGGCCCACGAGATGTCCTGGATTAAATAATGTAATTTTTTTTAAAAGATCTGGTAGATGAAATATAAATTCATTTATTTTGGAACCCTGTACGAATAGTATAAATAGAAAAAAAATTACATTCTATTATCTTTTAGAGTGAAAGATGAGTTTGTGGTAGAAATTTATTAATGGATAAAACTCTAATTATAAAGTAAGTATATCTCCTTATGATCTTAGCCAATCTCATAAATAAATTCCTCAACATTAATAAAAGGAACTTAGAACAAAAATGTTGTCCTAGATGGTACCTTAAATCATCACAAATTTATGGCTTTGGGATTTTTGGCCTTTTCATAGCCATGTTCTCTACCACTCTCCATCAGATAATTGATGGTTATATTTCTCTTCCATATCCATATTTTCCTACATGGAACCCTAGTATGTGTTATTTTCGGAAATCTTCATACTTTCCACTCTTTATTTTAAATAGAGGCCTCATTAATTCATTTTTCGATGTGGGATTTCAACTAAGATATTTTTAAACGTCAAAAATGTGTTATCCTAATACCCTATGTTTTGTTGAACCGATGGTATTTCAAATCATCATAGATTGATGAGTTTTTAAGGACCTCAATTTTATACTTGTTTTTGATTTATGACCTCAATCACTACCTATAAATATTTACGTTTTTCCTCCAATTATATGTCTCTAATTGCCACCAATGTTCTCCTAATCGAGATCATAATTTGGTGGTGACCCTTTCATTTCTCTTTTCCTCATATTAAGAATAAATTTTAGTAACCCAATTTCCGATGTGGGTTTTCCCACAAAGATATTTTTTTTATTTTCAACCTTTTATTTTCGAAGAACAATTTCAAATTGCGAGGACGCAATTTATTGAAGGAGGGGAGAATGTAACACCCCAAGCTTCTACGGTACGCTTCTCTTTGAATAATGTGATAGCGTGTGTTGTACGCAACACCAAGTTCTAACACACCATAACTAGTTAAACTAGCCGTTGTGAATAGTAATACCTACTTTTTGAAATCATATATATTTTATATTTCAAAATAGACTTCATTTTTGGATTCGGAATATCGAATTTAGCCTAAGGTGAAATTTTGGTACATTTCGGATAACTTTCATATTTTGATGAATAGTGAAAATTACTAAATTTTAATTAAAAACAACTTTTTTAATCAAAATAATTAATAGTGATAAATTATGAATTTGAGTGGTTTTAAAGTATATTTAGAATATATTTTTACCATTTAATATAATTTTGGTCATTGGACATAATTTTACAATTAAACCGAACATAAATAAGTGTCAATCTTTTGATAGTTATTATCTCTTAAAGACACGCTTTTTGTTTTGACAGCGGGAATTAATTTTAAATTAATTTCTGCCACTTCTGTGTTTTGAATTTAGGAAAATGGATTCCATATTTGTAATCAGGATGTTCTAATTGTGTAAATAGGTAACTTTTATTTTTAGACATTTTGAATAATTACTGCGGTAAATATTTTATTTACCATGGTTAAGGGTAAATCCGGTAAATAAGGGTTAAAAAAATAATATTATAATAATACTAAATTACCCTAAAACGTGTCTTAACCCTATTGGTTGATACATGGTCGAACATGGGAATCTTTGGGTCTATTTTGGGACCCCATGGATCCACTTGTAAGTGATAATGACACTTTATTTTAATTAAGTTAAAATGAATACAAAAATGACACAAGCATATATCTTTTAGAAACAAAATTGTTACATAGGGTTATATATGTTGGATTTTAGATTATAAATATTAATTAGAAAGCTAAAACGATTTCCTACATAATGATATTTTATTTATAATTTTTATACATTAAATAATGTATTTTATTTATGACACAATGATGATGCAGTAATTACTATAATAGTGAACAATTAAAATAATTGATATTATAAATACCCAAATAAATATAATATGAAACTTTTAATGAATTAAACTAATTTTTTAGGATAATATGATATATTAGGATTGATTTAATTGACTTTTTTCTAAGTAATCAATCTGTTATGAGTTTCACAAAAATCAACTATTGAATAGTGTCAAAATTGACATAAAAGAGTTCTTAAAACAAATATTATATTATTAATTGATATTAAATTCCTAAAAATCTAAGGTTCGGCCAAGAGACTTATATAATGATAGGTTAATCATTAATGGACCACGTGGGGGTCACTTGGATGTATATAGTATGTTTATTAACCATATTATATAAAAATACAAAGAGACATTGTAAAAGTGAAACTAATTAACTTAGAGTTAATACTTAAAGATAAGGTTAATATAAGTACCCAAACCTGTCTAAATTCTATTTTTTGAGTGGTTTTCGACCTATCCCCACCTTAACCTTTGAATAATAAGCTTTGGAGTCATTAGAAACCGAATATGAATTTATTATAAATTAATATTTCTAGCTTTTCCAAAGGTGCCCCTCACCCCTCTTATAAAAGGGCACTCCTCCTTCTCATTTCTTCACACCTTCAAAGACTTTTGTTTCGGCCAAACTCTGCCCAAATACTCTCCCAACATCCCTCACTACAACCTAGAGGCCTTAGTTTGATCAGAAAGCCAACCTAAGGATCCCTTTTGATCAAATCAAAAGGAAGAACCCGAAGAAGAGGTAATGATTTCACCACCCTTTTCCAAGTTCCTTTCTTCTTCCACTTCCTCTTTCTTTGTTCTTACCATTCTAAAATAATAACTCCAGTATCTTACATATACTGTGATGTTATTATAAATATGGTACAACCATATTCAGTATTCTATCCACCCTTTGAATAACATGTCACCATACGTGCGTACGTACGGCTTACCGTCTCCACGTCGTGGTGTAATTGTTATTCAATATATTATTATTTGGATGGGTATAATAATGATGTGTAACTCATGTAAATAATAAATATAACATGTTAATGATTCTGTATATATGATATACCATCCATTTATATATTATTTTAATATCAAAAGAATGATATCGTCGCTCGTGCGTACGTACGGACTACCGTCTCCACGAACGCGATGAGATTCATTCTCCATCGTATCCATTCAAGTATAATTATCATTTGATGATTTAAAAATGATGTTTAAGGACTTGATATCATTCTGTATATGAATAATATACAACCTATCCTTTACAAACATGTCTTACGTAACAAAACATATAAAAGAAAACAAGTAAGTTAACACCCGAAACGACGATAATTCTAAGATATTATTAACAAATCAATGTTAAAAGATCATATATGATATCATATTAATATATATGATTCTTGTATAATTTAATAACAATTATTTAACCATTATACAGGAAGTTAACCTACCCCAACCAAGGAAAATTACAAGGTAAGGGGTTTTCATCTCACTCCTTATTTCCGTGAGATTCATGCCATATTGCCACTATCACCTTTTGTGTGGTGTATGTACTGCCCATAATTATATTCTTTGTGTAATACACTCTAATATATGTGTATTTACATATTAATTGTATGATACCTCTTTTATGGGTTGTATGTTTCATAATTTACCAAATTGGTAAGGGTTTACTTTACAACCTCTTCATTATCCAAGGTTGTTTATACGTAATAATCTACTGGGATCTCTTTATCATCCACATCCATGTTTCTTAAAAATGCATTTCAAAACATTTTTACTATTTACTAGAATATGAGTTAAAGTCATTTATATCCTTTTTGACTTTTATAAGTGGTTTATAAAGGAATCTTTCGGTCGTTTTCAAAACAAGGTTCTTTTTAAGCTTTTCGACAGAATTAAGGTAAGAATGTTTTTTAACTTATACGGCGGGTGCGGCTATTTTCCGCCGTTATAAAATCTTCAAAGCTTCCCTTACAAGCTTATAAGAATATTTTCAAAGAAAATGTTTTATTTTATATGGATCTTAAATTATTTCAAAATAAAAGGAGATATTTCTTTAAAAAGAATTTTGATTTCATCTATGTCAACATCCTTTGATGGATTTTAAGATTATTTGAAGTTGATTTATTATGATACAAAACTTCTATATTGTATTGAAGGTTTTGTGATATGTTTGACTGTGGATGTGCTATTTTTATACCATTCATAGTTTATGGTGAAAGTATTGACATTTCGTATGCTAGTTTTAATACGAATGTTTACGTTATGTTTAAACCTTTTCATATGGGAATGCATTGGACTTAATATGTGACGGGTGGAGCCCGCTATAGCTCCTCGATGCATCGGTAGGTCTCATGAGACAAACTAGTGTCTTGGCACAAGTCCTTGACAAAATCTTATTTGTAGTCTTGGCACGAGGCCTTGGCTATGTGGTTATGATAGTCTGGCATTATGCATTCCAACATTATGAGAGTGGTTATTGATTTTTGCATGTGATTATTCGTTTAGTAGAATAACCATGTGAATAAGTAAATGGCATTATTTCATTTTATTTATGCCATACTATGTTAAATGTTCAAGTTTAAAAGGCTTTTGTTTTAGTTATACATTGCCTTAAATGTTTATTCTTATTTATGAAAGTTTCTGTTATATTGATATCCTTACTGGGCATTTGAGCTCACCCCTTTTCTATGTTTTATTTTTCCCAGGAAGTGAAGAAGTAAATTATGAATGACCTGCAGGGATATTATGTGGGGATATGAGTGTGGATTATGGAGACATTATGTTATTGTAGTAGTTTTTCATTTTATGATGTAATGTAAAACTTATGAATATATCTAGTGTTTCCAAGGCTACTAAACCAATCGGTCTTTCGAGATTTGATCTTTCTTGTGATCATGCCAATGTTATGTAATAATGCACCAACTCTGGATAACTGGGGTCGGGGCGTTACAGTTGGTATCAGAGGAAGTTTAGTACAAACCTTGGAAGCTAGATTTAGATAAACTCTGATTAGAGCACGTAGACCTAAGATGAACTTTGAGGATTAGTATAGAAGAAATTCCTAGAATTTTGGTATTGTAGAGATTTTGTGAGTTTTCCAAGCAATACATCCCTGTCTGGATACGATCAGGTAGAGGCGGCTCTGGCACAGATGTACCTAGGGGTAAAACCCGAAAACACCGCTTTGAGCTAGACTCGAACGGGAACTGGTGCACGACAACGGGCCTTGCTGCACTCTTGGTTACGACACTCCCGGGGGATATGCTTAGGATAACTCTCATTTTCTTTACAAATCATTTTGAAGGGATTATGAGTATATACTTCCTTAAAGAAAACATTATTATGATTATGGATTATATCCATATATAGTTCAATTTATGTTAAGTGTTTTATAAGTATGGGATTATGTATTTTGATTCATAAACTGATCTTGTTTATTCCATTGTTTAGAAATGGCGCCCAGTAGAAGGAATGAGAACTCCGGAAATGCACATGATCCAAAGAGAAGGAAGGATCATATCTTTCATGGACTTAAGATAGAATTTATAAGAGAAATAGTCTCCCATGTATTATCATCATATGAAGAAATAATATCATGTATTGATAAGATAAGTAAAGAGTTTACTGAGTCCTATGGCTTTGAAGGGAAGCAAGAGAAGAAAAGGATAGAAGAGAAAAAGATGGATAAAGGGAAGAGGGAAAAGAAGAATTTTCCCATATGTGGTAACTGTGGAAAGAAACACCCTGGAACTTGCCTGAAAGGAATGGGAGTTTGTTATAAGTGTGGAGGAAAAGGGCACAAAGTACGTGACTGCAAGGGTAACCTATCGCGTCCGGCAAGGCTGCGAGACTTGAACCCGCAACCGAAGGGCGACAAGGGTGTATCACCTACCACTGGCCCATGAGATGTCCTGGATTAAATAATGTAATTTTTTTTAAAAGATCTGGTAGATGAAATATAAATTCATTTATTTTGGAACCCTGTACGAATAGTATAAATAGAAAAAAAAATTACATTCTATTATCTTTTAGAGTGAAAGATGAGTTTGTGGTAGAAATTTATTAATGGATAAAACTCTAATTATAAGGTAAGTATATCTCCTTATGATCTTAGCCAATCTCATAAATAAATTCCTCAACATTAATAAAAGGAACTTAGAACAAAAATGTTGTCCTAGATGGTACCTTAAATCATCACAAATTTATGGCTTTGGGATTTTTGGCCTTTTCATAGCCATGTTCTCTACCACTCTCCATCAGATAATTGATGGTTATATTTCTCTTCCATATCCATATTTTCCTACATGGAACCCTAGTATGTGTTATTTTCGGTAATATTCATACTTTCCACTCTTTATTTTAAATAGAGGCCTCATTAATTCATTTTTCGATGTGGGATTTCAACTAAGATATTTTGAAACGTCAAAAATGTGTTATCCTAATACCCTATGTTTTGTTGAACCGATGGTATTTCAAATCGTCATAGATTGATGAGTTTTTAAGGACCTCAATTTTATACTTGTTTTTGATATATGACCTCAATCACTACCTATAAATATTTACGTTTTTCCTCCAATTATATGTCTCTAATTGCCACCAATGTTCTCCTAATCGAGATCATAATTTTGTGGTGACCCTTTCATTTCTCTTTTCCTCATATTAAGAATAAATTTTAGTAACCCAATTTCCGATGTGGGTTTTCCCACAAAGATATTTTTTTTATTTTCAACCTTTTATTTTCGAAAAACAATTTCAAATTGCGAGGACGCAATTTATTGAAGGAGGGGAGAATGTAACACCCCAAGCTTCTACGGTACGCTTCTCTTTGAATAATGTGATAGCGTGTGTTGTACGCAACACCAAGTTCTAACACACCATAACTAATTAAACTAGCCGTTGTGAATAGTAATACCTACTTTTTGAAATCATATATATTTTATATTTCAAAATAGACTTCATTTTTGGATTCGGAATATCGAATTTAGCCTAAGGTGAAATTTTGGTACATTTCGGATAACTTTCATATTTTGATGAATAGTGAAAATTACTAAATTTTAATTAAAAACAACTTTTTTAATCAAAATAATTAATTGTGATAAATTATGAATTTGAGTGGTTTTAAAGTATATTTAGAATATATTTTTACCATTTAATATAATTTTGGTCATTGGACATAATTTTACAATTAAACCGAACAAAAATAAGTGTCAATCTTTTGATAGTTATTATCTCTTAAAGACACGCTTTTTGTTTTGACAGCGGGAATTAATTTTAAATTAATTTCTGCCACTTCTGTGTTTTGAATTTAGGAAAATGGATTCCATATTTGGAATCAGGATGTTCAAATTGTGTAAATAGGTAACTTTTATTTTTAGACATTTTGAATAATTACTGCGGTAAATATTTTATTTACCATGGTTAAGGGTAAATCCGGTAAATAAGGGTTAAAAGAAATAATATTATAATAATACTAAATTACCCTAAAACGTGTCTTAACCCTATTGGTTGATACATGGTCGACCATGGGAATCTTTGGGTCTATTTTGGGACACCATGGATCCACTTGTAAGTGATAATGACACTTTATTTTAATTAAGTTAAAATGAATACAAAAATGACACAAGCATATATCTTTTAGAAACAAAATTGTTACATAGGGTTATATATGTTGGATTTTAGATTATAAATATTCATTAGAAAGATAAAACTATTTCCTACATAATTATATTTTATTTATAATTTTTAGACATTAAATAATGTATTTTATTTATGACACAATGATGATGCAGTAATTACTATAATAGTGAAAAATTAAAATAATTGATATTATAAATACCCAAATAAATATAATATGAAACTTTTAAAGAATTAAACTAATTTTCTAGGATAATATGATATATTAGGATTTATTTAATTGACTTTTTTCGAAGTAATCAATCTGTTATGAGTTTCACAAAAATCAACTATTGAATAGTGTCAAAATTGACATAAAAGAGTTCTTAAAACAAATATTATATTATTAATTGATATTAAATTCCTAAAAATCTAAGGTTCGGCCAAGAGACTTATATCATGATAGGTTAATCATTAATGGACCACTTGGGGGTCTCTTGGATGTATATAGTAAGTTTATTAACCATATTATATAAAAATAAAAAGAGACATTGTAAAAGTGAAACTAATTAACTTAGAGTTAATACTTAAAGATAAGGTTAATATAAGTACCCAAACCTGTCTAAATTCTATTGGTTGAGTGGTTTTCGACCTATCCCCACCTTAACCTTTGAATAATAATCTTTGGAGCCATTAGAAACCGAATATGAATTTATTATAAATTAATATTTCTAGCTTTTCCAAAGGTGCCCCTCACCCCTCTTATAAAAGGGAACTCCTCCTTCTCATTTCTTCACACCTTAAAAGACTTTTGTTTCGGCCAAACTCTGCTCAAATACTCTCCCAACATCCGTCACTACAACCTAGAGGCCTTATTTTGATCAGAAAGCCAACCTAAGGATCCCTTTTGATCAAATCAAAAGGAAGAACCTGAAGAAGAGGTAATGATTTCACCACCCTTTTCCAAGTTCCTTTCTTCTTCCACTTCCTCTTTCTTTGTTCTTACCATTCTAAAATAATAACTCCAGTATCTTACATATACTGTGATGTTATTATAAATATGGTACAACCATATTCAGTATTCTATCCACCCTTTGAATAACATGTCACCATACGTGCGTACATACGGCTTACCGTCTCCACGTCGTGGTGTAATTGTTATTCAATATATTATTATTTGGATGGGTATAATAATGATGTGTAACTCATGTAAATAATAAATATAACATGTTAATGATTCTGTATATATGATATACCATCCATTTATATATTATTTTAATATCAAAAGAATGATATTGTCGCTCGTGCGTACGTACGGACTACCGTCTCCACGAACGCGATGAGATTCATTCTCCATCGTATCCATTCAAGTATAATTATCATTTGATGATTTAAAAATGATGTTTAAGGACTTGATATAATTCTGTATATGAATAATATACAACCTATCCTTTACAAACATGTCTTATGTAACAAAACATATAAAATAAAACAAGTAAGTTAACACCCGAAACGACGATAATTCTAAGATATTATTAACAAATCAATGTTAAAAGATCATATATGATATCATATTAATATATATGATTCTTGTATAATTTAATAACAATTATTTCACCATTATACAGGAAGTTAACCTACCCCAACCAAGGAAAAGTACAAGGTAAGGGGTTTTCATCTCACTCCTTATTTCCATGAGATTCATGCCATATTGCCACCATCACCTTTTGTGTGGTGTATGTACTGCCCATAATTATATTCTTTGTGTAATACACTCTAATTTATGTGTATTTACATATTAATTGTATGATACCTCTTTTATGGGTTGTATGTTTCATAATTTACCAAATTGGTAAGGGTTTACTTTACAACCTCTTCATTATCCAAGGTTGTTTATACGTAATAATCTACTGGGATCTCTTTATCATCCACATCCATGCTTCTTAAAAATGCATTTCAAAACATTTTTACTATTTACTAGAATATGAGTTAAAGTCATTTATACCCTTTTTGACTTTTATAAGTGGTTTATAAAGGAATCTTTCGGTCGTTTTCAAAACAAGGTTCTTTTTAACCTTTTCGATAGAATTAAGGTAAGAATGTTTTTTAACTTATACGGCGGGTGCGGCTATTTTCCGCCGTTATAAAATCTTCAAAGCTTCCCTTACAAGCTTATAAGAATATTTTCAAAGAAAATGTTTTATTTTATATGGATCTTAAATTATTTCAAAATAAAAGGAGATATTTCTTTAAAAAGAATTTTGATTTCATCTATGTCAACATCCTTTGATGGATTTTAAGATTATTTGAAGTTGATTTATTATGATACAAAACTTCTATATTGTATTGAAGGTTTTGTGATATGTTTGACTGTGGATGTGCTATTTTTATACCATTCATAGTTTATGGTGAAAGTATTGACATTTCGTATGCTAGTTTTAATACGAATGTTTATGTTATGTTTAAACCTTTTCATATGGGAATGCATTGGACTTAATATGTGACGGGTGGAGACCGCTATAGCTCCTCGATGCATCGGTAGGTCTCATGAGACAAACTATTGTCTTGGAACAAGGCCTTGACAAAATCTTAGTTGTAGTCTTGGCACGAGGCCTTGGCTATGTGGTTATGATAGTCTGGCATTATGCATTCCAACATTATGAAAGTGGTTATTGATTTTTGCATGTGATTATTCGTTTAGTAGAATAACCATGTGAATAAGTAAATGGCTTTATTTCATTTTATTTATGCCATACTATGTTAAATGTTCAAGTTTAAAAGGCTTTTGTTTTAGTTATACATTGCCTTAAATGTTTATTCTTATTTATGAAAGTTTCCGTTATATTGATATCCTTACTGGGCATTTGAGCTCACCCCTTTTCTATGTTTTATTTTTCCCAGGAAGTGAAGAAGTAAATTATGAATGACCTGCAGGGATATTATGTGGGGATATGAGTGTGGATTATGGAGACATTATGTTATTGTAGTAGTTTTTCATTTTATGATGTAATGTAAAACTTATGAATATATCTAGTGTTTCCAAGGCTACTAAACCAATCGGTCTTTCGAGATTTGATCTTTCTTGTGATCATGCCAATCTTATGTAATAATGCACCGACTCTGGGTAACTGGGTTCGGGGCGTTACAGTTGGTATCAGAGGAAGTTTAGTACAAACCTTGGAAGCTAGATTTAGATAAACTCTGATTAGAGCACGTAGACCTAAGATGAACTTTGAGGATTAGTATAGAATAACTTCCTAGAATTTTGGTATTGTAGAGATTTTGTGAGTTTTCTAAGCAATACATCCCTGTCTGGATACGAGCAGGTAGAGGCGGATCTGGCACAGATGTACCTAGGGGTAAAACCCAAAAACACCTCTTTGAGCTAGACTCGAACGGGAACTGGTGCACGACAACGGGCCTTGCTGCACTCTTGGTTACGACACTCCCGGGGGATATGCTTATGATAACTCTCATTTTCTTTACAAATCATTTTGAAGGGATTATGAGTATATACTTCCTCAAAGAAAACATTATTATGATTATGGATTATATCCATAAATAGTTCAATTTATGTTAAGTGTTTTATAAGTATGGGATTATGTATTTTGATTCATAAACTGATCTTGTTTATTCCATTGTTTAGAAATGGCGCCCAGTAGAAGGAATGAGAACTCCGGAAATGCACATGATCCAAAGAGAAGGAAGGATCATATCTTTCATGGTCTTAAGATAGAATTTATAAGAGAAATATTCTCCCATGTATTATCATCATATGAAGAAATAATATCATGTATTGATAAGATAAGTAAAGAGTTTACTGAGTCCTATGGCTTTGAAGGGAAGCAAGAGAAGAAAAGGATAGAAGAGAAAAAGATGGATAAAGGGAAGAGGGAAAAGAAGAATTTTCCCATATGTGGTAACTGTGGAAAGAAACACCCTAGAACTTGCCTGAAAGGAATGGGAGTTTGTTATAAGTGTGGAGGAAAAGGGCACAAAGTACGTGACTGCAAGGGTAAGAAAATTGTTTCAAATGTACAATGCTTCATTTGCAAAGAGTTTGGACACTACGCGAACCTATGTCCCACTCATCAGACTATGACGCAAATGATGCTATTGGATAATAATCAAGTTATGATACTACCACAGATGAAGAGGAATGATTAGAGTTCTTATGTTGATTATGTCAATTGAGTGTTGTATCACCAATGTACTTGTTATAATAATTATGGAGTATATAAGGATTGTACTGCAGTACTATTTCATTAAGGACTTGAGATTGTGTGGAACAAAGAAAAGTGACTCAATAGCAGGATAAATTTTTGGAAAATATATGGTTTATAGAATGATAAATCATAATATAGTTCTGATACTGAGGTAGTGATTTTGGAATAATACATGATTGATTTGGATAAATTATATTGGATATTCTTGACTACCTTGAAGCTGATTAATGATTTGTATATTCCATCATTGTTGGGGTTTAAAACATTTTTGGATTAATGAAGTATATCCAGCATTCTATATGGAATAAGGGAGCATGAATGTAATCAATAAAGAATATGGTAATACATGATGAAGGTATTCAAATGCTATTACGGGGTAAAAAGGATCTACATTATGTTTACCTTCCTTATAAATGTTGGACTGTGAGTTTGGAAAGAAGTATTTTGGATAGTTCTAGTTTGGATTATTTTGGATTGCCATAAAAGGACAACCCGGAGGTCGGGCGACAACCTATCGCGTCCGGCAAGGCTGCGAGACTTGAACCCGCAACCGAAGGGCGACAAGGGTGTATCACCTACCACTGGCCCACGAGATGTCCTGGATTAAATAATGTAATTTCTTTAAAAGATCTGGTAGATGAAATATAAATTCATTTATTTTGGAACCCTGTACGAATAGTATAAATAGAAAAAAAAATTACATTCTATTATCTTTTAGAGTGAAAGATGAGTTTGTGGTAGAAATTTATTAATGGATAAAACTCTAATTATAAAGTAAGTATATCTCCTTATGATCTTAGCCAATCTCATAAATAAATTCCTCAACATTAATAAAAGGAACTTAGAACAAAAATGTTGTCCTAGATGGTACCTTAAATCATCACAAATTTATGGCTTTGGGATTTTTGGCCTTTTCATAACCATGTTCTCTACCACTCTCCATCAGATAATTGATGGTTATATTTCTCTTCCATATCCATATTTTCCTACATGGAACCCTAGTATGTGTTATTTTCGGTAATCTTCATACTTTCCACTCTTTATTTTAAATAGAGGCCTCATTAATTCATTTTTCGATGTGGGATTTCAACTAAGATATTTTGAAACGTCAAAAATGTGTTATCCTAATACCCTATGTTTTGTTGAACCGATGGTATTTCAAATCATCATAGATTGATGAGTTTAAGGACCTCAATTTTATACTTGTTTTTGATTTATGACCACAATCACTACCTATAAATATTTACATTTTTCCTCCAATTATATGTCTCTAATTGCCACCAATGTTCTCCTAATCGAGATCATAATTTGGTGGTGACCCTTTCATTTCTCTTTTCCTCATATTAAGAATAAATTTTAGTAACCCAATTTCCGATGTGGGTTTTCCCACAAAGATATTTTTTTTATTTTCAACCTTTTATTTTCAAAGAACAATTTCAAATTGCGAGGACGCAATTTATTGAAGGAGGGGAGAATGTAACACCCCAAGCTTCTACGGTACGCTTCTCTTTGAATAATGTGATAGTGTGTGTTGTACGCAACACCAAGTTCTAACACACCATAACTAATTAAACTAGCCGTTGTGAATAGTAATACCTAATTTTTGAAATCATATATATTTTATATTTCAAAATAGACTTCATTTTTGGATTCGGAATATCGAATTTAGCCTAAGGTGAAATTTTGGTACATTTCGGATAACTTTCATATTTTGATGAATAGTGAAAATTACTAAATTTTAATTAAAAACAACTTTTTTAATCAAAATAATTAATAGTGATAAATTATGAATTTGAGTGGTTTTAAAGTATATTTAGAATATATTTTTACCATTTAATATAATTTTGGTCATTGGACATAATTTTACAATTAAACCGAACATAAACAAGTGTCAATCTTTTGATAGTTATTATCTCTTAAAGACACGCTTTTTGTTTTGACAGCGGGAATTAATTTTAAATTAATTTCTTCCACTTATGTGTTTTGAATTTAGGAAAATGGATTCCATATTTGGAATCAGGATGTTCAAATTGTGTAAATAGGTAACTTTTATTTTTAGACATTTTGAATAATTACTGCGGTAAATATTGTATTTACCATGGTTAAGGGTAAATCCGGTAAATAAGGGTTAAAAAAATAACATTATAATAATACCAAATTACCCTAAAACGTGTCTTAACCCTATTGGTTGATACATGGTCGACCATGGGAATCTTTGGGTCTATTTTGGGACCCCATGGATCCACTTGTAAGTGATAATGACACTTTATTTTAATTAAGTCAAAATGAATACAAAAATGACACAAGCATATATCTTTTAGAAAGAAAATTGTTACATAGGGTTATATATGTTGGATTTTAGATTATAAATATTCATTAGAAAGATAAAACGATTTCCTACATAATGATATTTTATTTATAATTTTTAGACATTAAATAATTTATTTTATTTATGACACAATGATGATGCAGTAATTACTATAATAGTGAAAAATTAAAATAATTGATATTATAAATACCCAAATAAATATAATATGAAACTTTTAATGAATTAAACTAATTTTCTAGGATAATATGATATATTAGAATTGAGTTAATTGACTTTTTTCGAAGTAATCAATCTGTTATGAGTTTCACAAAAATCAACTATTGAATAGTGTCAAAATTGACATAAAAGAGTTCTTAAAACAAATATTATATTATTAATTGATATTAAATTCCTAAAAATCTACGGTTCGGCCAAGAGACTTATATCATGATAGGTTAATCATTAATGGACCACTTGGGGGTCTCTTGGATGTATATAGTAAGTTTATTAACCATATTATATAAAAATACAAAGAGACATTGTAAAAGTGAAACTAATTAACTTAGAGTTAATACTTAAAGATAAGGTTAATATAAGTACCCAAACCTGTCTAAATTCTATTGGTTGAGTGGTTTTCGACCTATCCCCACCTTAACCTTTGAATAATAAGCTTTGGAGCCATTAGAAACCGAATATGAATTTATTATAAATTAATATTTCTAGCTTTTCCAAAGGTGCCCCTCACCCCTCTTATAAAAGGGCACTCCTCCTTCTCATTTCTTCACACCTTCAAAGACTTTTGTTTCGGCCAAACTCTGCCCAAATACTCTCCCAACATCCCTCACTACAACCTAGAGGCCTTAGTTTGATCAGAAAGCCAACCTAAGGATCCCTTTTGATCAAATCAAAAGGAAGAACCCGAAGAAGAGGTAATGATTTCACCACCCTTTTCCAAGTTCCTTTCTTCTTCCACTTCCTCTTTCTTTGTTCTTACCATTCTAAAATAATAACTCCAGTATCTTACATATACTGTGATGTTATTATAAATATGGTACAACCATATTCAGTATTCTATCCACCCTTTGAATAACATGTCACCATACGTGCGTACGTACGGCTTACCGTCTCCACGTCGTGGTGTAATTTTTATTCAATATATTATTATTTGGATGGGTATAATAATGATGTGTAACTCATGTAAATAATAAATATAACATGTTAATGATTCTGTATATATGATATACCATCCATTTATATATTATTTTAATATCAAAAGAATGATATTGTCGCTCGTGCGTACGTACGGACTACCGTCTCCACGAACGCGATGAGATTCATTCTCCATCGTATCCATTCAAGTATAATTATCATTTGATGATTTAAAAATGATGTTTAAGGACTTGATATAATTCTGTATATGAATAATATACAACCTATCCTTTACAAACATGTCTTACGTAACAAAATATATAAAAGAGAACAAGTAAGTTAACACCCGAAACGACGATAATTCTAAGATATTATTAACAAATCAATGTTAAAAGATCATATATGATATCATATTAATATATATGATTCTTGTATAATTTAATAACAATTATTTCACCATTATACAGGAAGTTAACCTACCCCAACCAAGGAAAAGTACAAGGTAAGGGGTTTTCATCTCACTCCTTATTTCCGTGAGATTCATGCCATATTGCCACCATCACCTTTTGTGTGGTGTATGTACTGCCCATAATTATATTATTTGTGTAATACACTCTAATTTATGTGTATTTACATATTAATTGTATGATACCTCTTTTATGGGTTGTATGTTTCATAATTTACCAAATTGGTAAGGGTTTACTTTACAACCTCTTCATTATCCAAGGTTGTTTATACGTAATAATCTACTGGGATCTCTTTATCATCCACAACCATGTTTCTTAAAAATGCATTTCAAAACATTTTTACTATTTACTAGAATATGAGTTAAAGTCATTTATACCCTTTTTGACTTTTATAAGTGGTTTATAAAGGAATCTTTCGGTCGTTTTCAAAACAAGGTTCTTTTTAACCTTTTCGACAGAATTAAGGTAAGAATGTTTTTTAACTTATACGGCGGGTGCGGCTATTTTCCGCCGTTATAAAATCTTCAAAGCTTCCCTTACAAGCTTATAAGAATATTTTCAAAGAAAATGTTTTATTTTATATGGATCTTAAATTATTTCAAAATAAAAGGAGATATTTCTTTAAAAAGAATTTTGATTTCATCTATGTCAACATCCTTTGATGGATTTTAAGATTATTTGAAGTTGATTTATTATGATACAAAACTTCTATATTGTATTGAAGGTTTTGTGATATGTTTGATTGTGGATGTGCTATTTTTATACCATTCATAGTTTATGGTGAAAGTATTGACATTTCGTATGCTAGTTTTAATACGAATGTTTATGTTATGTTTAAACCTTTTCATATGGGAATGCATTGGACTTAATATGTGACGGGTGGAGCCCGCTATAGCTCCTCGATGCATCGGTAGGTCTCATGAGACAAACTAGTGTCTTGGCACAAGGCCTTGACAAAATCTTATTTGTAGTCTTGGCACGAGGCCTTGGCTATGTGGTTATGATAGTCTGGCATTATGCATTCCAACATTATGAAAGTGGTTATTGATTTTTGCATGTGATTATTCGTTTAGTAGAATAACCATGTGAATAAGTAAATGGCATTATTTCATTTTATTTATGCCATACTATGTTAAATGTTCAAGTTTAAAAGGCTTTTGTTTTAGTTATACATTGCCTTAAATGTTTATTCTTATTTATGAAAGTTTCCGTTATATTGATATCCTTACTGGGCATTTGAGCTCACCCCTTTTCTATGTTTTATTTTTCCCAGGAAGTGAAGAAGTAAATTATGAATGACCTGCAGGTATATTATGTGGGGATATGAGTGTGGATTATGGAGACATTATGTTATTGTAGTAGTTTTTCATTTTATGATGTAATGTAAAACTTATGAATATATCTAGTGTTTCCAAGGCTACTAAACCAATCGGTCTTTCGAGATTTGATCTTTCTTGTGATCATGCCAATGTTATGTAATAATGCACCGACTCTGGGTAACTGGGGTCGGGGCGTTACATAAACACTAACTACCGGACCAAGGAGTTAGTTTCTTCAACTCTAAATATAAGTTTACTAGACCAAGGAAACCTTGTTACAAATTGAACTCAGAGTGTTGGGTTATCATGAACAACACAACCGAATAAGATATTTGATTTAAACTTCTCATAAATCCACAACCCCAACGCATTTCTCTCTTTATTTTCATCAAAACCAATTTTCCCATATTTTCTTTTATTCATTAATTAATTTACTAAAGAAACTTAAAACCAATTATTCTTTTTATCCAAACATCAAAAATCGACTCTAAATTCATCACACTTCACTAAGACAAAAATACAAATTAGTTAATCAAAGACAAAAATAACTCATTTTTTCCTATGGATCGACCCCTTGCTGGTACTATACTCGTTAGGGTAAAAATAATTTGGGACACCGATAACATACCTTCAGTGAAACAACTCGACAAATTTTGGCATCGTTGCTGGGGAAACTAAGAAAAGTTAATTTTGTCTTTGTGTTAATTAAGTTTGTATCTAATTTTAATGAAAAAAATCATAAATTCCAAAAACTATCTTTTTTGAACTCATTTCTATTTATCTTTCTTTTTCCTCGTTTACGATTGGTGTGTTTTGTATTGTGCAGGTCGTTAGGTTTATGAGCAGCTACCTCACATGTTCCAAGAACGCTAAATCATCACGGTTTTTCCCAATTGACCCAGTGATCAAACGAATGCTTTTAAGGTGCCAACATGTACTCATGACTGAGTACAATCAAAGCAATCCCATGGCACATAACGAAAAATTAAATCCAGCTGTTGTCCATGGAGATGGACAGCCATTAGGACCGGATAACAACCGAAACCAGAAAGTTCCACTTTCTCCAGGGTATGGCCCCTAGCAGCTCCAACAATTCCAACCAGAGTAGATGCCATTTTTACACCCAGGTCCGGGGTTGTACTATGCCCCTCAAGAACAATAATACATGCTGGATCCACCACCTCAGTATCCACCTTCACACTTTACTCTCATGGAGTACAGCCTACTATCTATCCATGGAGCTGACACAGGCATCGTCCTTCCACCGGTGCAGGACCAACACTTCAAAATCGAGCCTGCTATCATGCAGTTGATCCAAAACACCGTTCAATTCGGCGGCCTACCCAGTGAGGACCCCAATTCCCATCTCTCCAGTTTTCTAGAGGTCTGTGTCACATTTCGCTACCACGGAGTGTCCATGGATGTCATTTGTCTTTGCCTCTTCCCCTTCTCTCTAAGAGATAGGGCGAAAGACTAGATCAAAGGATTTTTGCAATGATCCATCCTCACCTGGGAGGAGCTCGCTCTAGCATTCCTGTCTAAATACTTCCCACCCTTGAAGATGGTGACTCTGTGGAATGAAATACACAACTTCCAGTAACATGACTCGGAGTCATTATACGAATAATGAAAGGGCTTCAAGGAGATGATATGAAAATGCCCACATCACGGACTCCCACTTTGGATGTAGGTCCAAACCTTCTACAGAGGACTAACAATGAATACAAAGTTCATGGTGGATGCTTATTTTGGAGGTACAGTAATGAAGAAATCCCCCGAAGAGATTTTCGAACTACTGGAAGACATGTCTGCCAACAGATTCTAGTGGAATTCCGAGCAGGGCACATAGAAATTAGGTATGCATAACATTAATGCTACTACTATACTTGTTGTCCAGTTATAAGTTGTGTCCAAAAATATCTACGTGCACAATCTGAAGGGCTCATCCCAAGTACATGCATCAAACCATCCGACATGTAGCGAATGTGGTGATAAACACATCATGAGATCATGTCTGGGTTCTGCAAGTGGCCCTTCAACAAGAAAGGTGAGTTATGTTGCCCAAAACCAAGGGCCAAACCAGTACCAGCAGTATCAGAACCCGGCATGGTGTGATCAACAGAACACAGGATGGGGCCAACAATAGCAGAATATTCTTCCCCAGTGACTGTCTGGCTACAACCAGCCTCCTTATCAGAACCATTACCCAAGTTGGAAATAGCCCCAACAGGGATCTTATTAGCAGCAAGGGTATCAATACCCTCTCCCATAGTAGTCGCGGTAGCCACCACCTCCACCAAATCAACAACCACCTCAGCAAGATAACACCTCAAGGTTAGAGGAACTCATGACCAAATTTATATCTACAACAAAGACCAAGTTCCAAAATCATGAGGCTTCAATTCGAGGCCTAGAGAACCAAATTTTCCAGTTGGAAAACCAACTCTCAGGGAGAAACCCAGTACACTACCAGGTAACATTGAGAAGAACCCAAGGGAGGAGGCCCATGCCGTCACACTACGGAGTGGAGAGGAGCTACCACAACAAAACCAACCATCACAGCCAGGTGCATCCACAGCCCCTGTTAATGAAGAAGGTACAAATACAGACCCCTCTTCATATAAAACCCCACAAAAAAAGGCTTCACAAAATAACGGAAATGAATTTTTCAAACCCTTTGAGCCTACCTTACCCTTCCCAGAGAGATTCAAGCAGAGAAAGCTAGACCACCAGTTCAGCAAATTCATGGACGTGTTCAAAAATCTACACATAAATATTCCATTTACAGAGGCACTGATGAAGATGCCCACTTATGAAAAATTCAAGGAAATACTCTCCAAAAAAAAGAAAGATAGAGTATTTTCGCACTATTTCCCTAACCAAGGAGTGTTCTACAGTCGTCCAGCATTCGATTCCTCCAAAACTCTAAGATCTAGGTAGCTTCACTATTCCATGCACTATTGGACCATGTGTGTTTGGGAAGGCCCTCTATGAATTAGAGGCTAGTGTAAACCTCATGACCCTTGGAGTTTTCAAGAAGCTAGGGATCAATGATTTGAAGCCTATCCGAGTAGACCTTTAGCTTGTTGACCGATCCATCAAATATCCAAAGGGGTTACTGGAGGATGTGATGGTCAAGGTTGGTAGGATAATCCTTCCCACAGATTTCATTATCCTTGACTTGGAGGATGACCAGGAGGCACCCCTCATTTTGGGAAGGCTAATCTTGGAAACTGGGAAGGTACTGATCGACGTGCACCAAGGGGAGCTAATTTTCTAGGTAGTAGATGAGAGAGTCTCCTATAATGTCCTCAAAGACGTCAAGCATGAATCATTGTCTAAGAATGAGGGATTTTATGTGGTAACCACTGTGGATGGTCTCTTGAATGAAAAAGGGGATGATTTGGTATGTTCTTTTACCTCAGATAACTTTATCATTCCAGACATTCCAGTTGAAGAAACGCCAGAGGACTTGCAATTCCTAGAATGCCAGGGTAGCCACTATTGGCAACGTGCAGTTGTTCCAGATAGTCTGGAATGGGAAAAGGTGCAACCACTTATACCTTCAATTCTAATTGTTCCTGAACTAGAACTGAAGCCTCTTTCGTCTTCTGTAAAGTACAGATATTTGGGAGACCATAAAACATTTCTTGTAATACTTAGCGCAGAACTGTCACAGGAGCATAAAGATGCACTTTTGCATATTTTAAAACAGTATAAGCACGCTATTGGGTGGACAGTTGAAAATTTGAAGGGAATCAACCCTACCATTTGAAACCACAAGGTGCTGCTTCAAGAAGGTGCCAAGAAATCTCGGCAACCACAGCGGCACCTGAATCCCCCCATGAAGGAAGTTGTAAAAAAGGAGGTAATTAAATTGTTGGATGCAGGCATCAATTACCCCATCTTAGATAGTCCATGGGTGAGTCCCCTACAATTGGAACCCAAAAATGGGGGTATCCCTATGATTACAAATGATAAAAATGAGATCATCCCCACATGCACTGTCACAGGATGGAGAGTTTGTGTAGACTACCGGAAGCTAAATGATACTATGAGGAAAGATCATTTCTCCCTGACCTTCATGGATCAGATGCTAGAGAGACTAATGGGGAACAACTTTTATTACTTCATCGATGTCTATTTTGGCTACAACCAGATTTCCATTGCTCCAGAGGATCAGGATAAAAGAACATTTACTTGCCCCTACAATACGTTTTCTTACCGAAGGATGTCTTTTGGCATGTGCAATGCCCTCGCCACCTTCCATCACTGTATGTTGGATATCTTCCATGACATGGAGGAATAGATCCTAGAGGTATTCATGGATGACTTTTCTGTTTATGTAAAATCTTTCATTACTTGTTTGCGACACCTAGAGCTAGTGTTGGAAAGATGTGAAAACACTAATATGGTTTTGAACTGGGAAAAGTGTCATTTAATGGTGCAAAGTGGCATCTTCCTTGTCCACTTAATCTCAGTGAAGGGGGTAGAGGTAGACCTGGAAAAGATAGAAGTCATTTCATGACTTCCTATTCTGACTTCCATCAGAGCCATCTGCAGCTTCCTAGGGCATGCCAGTTTTTACAGGCGGTTTGTCCACGACTTTTCAAAAATAGCCTATCCCCTCACCAATCTTCTGAACAAGGATTCCATATTTGATTTTGATGAGACATGCACCATATCTTTTGAACACCTGAAGCAGGGCCTGGTGGAAGCTCCAGTGATGATTTCTCACAACTGGGAGGAATACTTTGAAGTGATGTGTGATGCAAGAGATTGGGTAGTAAGAGCAGTCTTGGGCCAGTGTCTTGACCAGATTTTCTGACCTATATATTATGCCAGTAGGACGCTCAACGAGGCACATTTTAACTACACCCCCATAGAAAAGGAGATGTTTTCAGTGGTGTTCGCATTTAACAGGTTCCATTCTTACTTATTGCTATCTAAAGTTATTGTTTATACTGACCATGTAGCACTAAAGTACCTACTGAACAAGAAATATGTGAAGCCCCGATTGATCTGTTGGGTTCTCCTCCTATAAGAATTTGATCTGGAGATCTGATGTGGCAGTGTTTTAATACTCTTTTCCATATCCTTTTTGTATTTTTATTGAATTTTTTATATCAAAATGTTGTTTTTATTAAATAATTGATAAGTGTTGTGTTTTTGTACTTGCTGTGTAGAATAATCAGTTTTTAGTTTAAAACATGTGTTTTAATGTGCATTAGTGTCATTTTAAATAATTCTTAAATTAAATTAGTCTCGCCAATTAGAATTTTATTTTTTTATTCTTTTATTTTTTATAATTTTTCATTTTAGTTAGTTTATTAATTCATTAATTAAATTAATTAATTATTTATTCTTTAAATTTTAAATAAATAACTCTTTTTGGTTTTTTATCTTTTAATAATTAAATTAATTTTAACAATTTAATTTTATTCAATTAATATTTTTATTATTTAATTTAATTAGTTCTTTAATTAATTGGTTAATTAATTTAAGCAAGTAATTGTAAATATTTTAATTTGTTCTGTAATTACGTATGTTTATAAATTTTAATACAAATAAATTCATTCTTTTAAATAAAGTATTATTAATTTTATTATTTAAATTTGTATTATTTATTTATTTCCATTCTATTTAATTTAATTTATTAACTGATTAATTGTTTTTTAGTTTTATTTAAATTATTAATTTATTTAATCTGTTCTTTTTATTTTGCAGGTACTCACTGTGGCACTGTTTCCTCTCTTCACGGTCTCACGGTGAGCATCACTCATGGTGCCACCATTACACACCTACTGTCTCACCGGTTCCTCACACACTGTAACCCGTTGATGTCTCATTGTTCCACCTCCAGCCACCGTTATCCATTTTTGTTGTCTCGCTGTTCTAACCAGTCGTCGTTTCACACCCACCGTATCCCACAACCGGTGCCTCACCCACTGTCCCACTGTATCCCCACTCACGGTGAGACTGTGAGCAATCTTCACGGTGACACATCTCACCCTTTTCTCATCCATTGTTTCTCCTCATTTCTCTCTTTTTATTCACGGTGCCTCCTTGCTTCGCACCGCACCCCGTCACCCCCATTACTCTTCTTCCTCCTCATTCACATAGCCACCACATCTAGAAACATAGAAAAAATCCCCTTCCTCAACCACACAGCATCAACACATCATCCACATAGTAATTTACGCACAACAGACAGAACAAAGCCGAATAATCATGGAATTTCAATAACATGTCAAGTGAACAATTCAGAACTCAAGATCAAAAACTCTCGTCCCCTCCAAACTGAATTGCAATCCAGACTCACCTAGATATTCCAGATCTGAAACCGGCTCCTCCTCGAACAGCCACGAGCCTTCACGATTGTCGGCTGACCTCACAGGACCCAACCCCAAATCACCTCTCCCCTGTCCGCGTGAACCCCTTTCTTCATTGCATCCCCATTGATGGATCCCCTAATCAGCCAGAAAATCCCCAAACCCTCACCATTATGCTTGAACCCCCCCCCCCCCCTCTCCTCGCCACCTATGCAGCTGCGGCCCTATCGCCGCCTCCCCTGACCTCAACCCTCACCGACCCCTCACCACCAGGGAACCAACCGCGCCCAAACCCTGTCCTCCTTTCTCGCGCCACTGTTTGAGCTTTACTGAAGGCCATAACCCTTCCACGCCTACTACTTGAAGCCGCAACCCAATCATCGTGCTGCCGCGGCCTCACACGCACTCCTCCTTCCCCTGCCCCGAGGCCTCCACCTAGAGTCGCCTCTCCCCCTTCACTTCGTCTAACCCCCTTTCTTCCCCGAAGCCTCCGCCGCATGAACCAGATCCCCCCCCCCCCATTTCAGCTTTTATTTTAATTTTTCTTTAATATAATTATAATATTATACTAATTATAATAATAACATCATAATACACTACATAAATAACATATAATACTTATATATATCCATTACTTTTTTTATAATAAGTAAAATATTAATAAATATAAAAATTATATTTATATATAATAGTAATAATAATATTAAGTATTATATATATATATATATATATTAATAAGTATTTTCATTGACTAATTTAATTAATAATATTAATATATAGTTATTTAATTTTAGTTTCATTTTATTTGTTTTACTTGTTTTGGTGTTTCTATATTTCATTGTAGGGGGCGGGATGCACTTACATAGAGTTCACTTAAAAGATGGTGACGTGCATATAAAATCACGCCACATGGATCAGCTATTTCCAGGGGAAGAAATTAGCTCACCGTGCACGCATCTTTTTCATTTTGTTAAGATAAATTGCTCTGGTGACCAGCACGGCAGGAGAAACATAGTGAAAGCTACACGTGGAGGCCCGGGAACTCCTTAGAGAAGATTCCAGAGACTTAGATTGGGTGATGAATGTGCGAGAGGCGGGAGAGACATTGAGACATCCAGCGAAGAGAAGACAGTTTGAGAGATAGCAGGTGATCATTTGGGACGAAAGGATCATGAGGAATGGGAATGAAAATTTTTCCATCACGGGTAGATTGGAGCACCGATAGTTTCATATCAGAGCATTTTCATACCTCGATTCCCAGGGCGGGACATCGAGCGGATTCCATAATTGCTTATACCATCAAGTAGCAGGAGTTGGAATTTCTGAGAGCAGTAGCAGGGATTTCGAACGTCTTAGTATTGCTTGTGCTCTATTTTTCTGCACTTATTTCAATATGAACTACATTGATTCTTACTCTATTGTTGCATTAAAACCAACCGCTATGTCTGGATAACTTTCTTCAGGGGGGAATAAGCTAACTGATTTGATTTGTTTAGTCTCATTCGTGCAACGAATCATTTAATTGGATTGTCTCTCTCATTGTTTACAGATGAGTTTATTTTCAAAACAACAGGATCGAGTGAAACCCGATCTTGTTTTCACCATAATAAAAACTGTTTCAATTTGAGTAACTCACTGACAATTTAGTTATGCTCGAATGAGAGAGACACACCGAACTCAACTGAAAATTTGATCCTGGTGACTTCAGACTCATTTTAACCATTGGATGGAATTACTTTTACAGTCGAAGGACTGTAAGATCCATTTCCTCACAAACTGACCAGACGAAAAATTTGTCCAGTTACTTCTAGTCAGATCCATATTCCATAATCTTAGTGCATGAACAAGGCTAAGAAACATCAAATCATCTAGTGGACTTTCCCCCTACTCATCTATCGACTGTTTACATCTCAATTTCTCTTGCTACTTTGTCTTCTCCCTTTGCATGTGTATTTTTGTTTATTTTTTTTAGTTCTCCAAACACAACATGAGGCCTCCCTGTGGTTCGACCCTATCTTGCCACTATCCTAAGTAGTAAGTAGGTTATAAATTTTAGTTTGTCTCCCATGTTAAATGATGCGCAAGCATGAAAATTTTGGCGTCGTTGCCGGGTAGGCTAGGTGCGTTTAAAAAAACAAAAAAAAACTCACATAAAAAAATCACAAAAAAATTGCTAAAAAAATCTGCAAAAAGAAAAAAAAATTAAATTCAAATAAATTTGTGAACCTGCTACATAAAAACCAGGTCTAAGTCTGAACACTTAGTACCTAGTAACCCTGAAATTGATAAGCATATTAAGGAAGTGATAAATAACAAAGACAAGGTCAAAATGGAAGATAATAGAAATGAAAACTTGAACAACCCACTTCCTGAGAATTTGAACCAACCTGAAATGATGAACCCACTTGGTAATTAGATAGCTGAGAGGAACAGTTTGAGAGAGTTCTTGTTACCTTCAGTGTCTAGTAACCCTTCATGCATTATACTCTCTACAAGGTATAGTAATTAAGAGATCAAGCAATACATGCTTAGTTATCTGCCCACCTTCAATGGAATGCCTAGTGAAGACTCTCTTGACTTCATTAGAGCCTTCTATTATAGTGTCCAGCATCTTCCACTTAGGGGTCTCACTGAGGAAGAGCTTAAACTAAGAGTGTTCCCCTTCTGCCTCAAGGGAAATGCTAGGTCTTGCTTCCAACAGTTATAAGAAGAGATCTTTGTCACCTGGGATCAAGTTTACAATGCCTTCACAATGAAATTCTATCCCAGGAGGTTGACATATGAGATTAGGCACAAAATCACTAGATTCCTTTAGGATGAAGGAGAACTGTTTCATGAAGCCTATGATAGGTTTAGAGGTTTATTAGGCAGTTTCCAAACCATAAATGTACACCTAAATTCCTCATGGACACCTTCTACAATAGTTGCACCCCTTACCACCAAACCTTGGTGGATCAGTCTTCTGAAGGAGACTTTAGTGATAGGACTGTTGAGGATCTCAAACAGATCTTTAACACCTTAGCTAAAACTTCCCAGCACAAATTCTCTAGGAGGATAACCATTGTGAGAAAGGAAACCGCCCCTACTCCTCAAGCTGAAGCCCAAGCTGCTGGGTTCTTTAATGAGAACCCACATCATATCCTTAAGGAGCAGTGCCACCACTGTGTCATGTATGGACATTCTCAAACTTGTTGTCCAAACTTCGATTTTCCTTTCCATCCTTATGAAAGTGCCAGATTTTCTAGCTATGGACCTCGGATGTAGCCAAGGGACGGTCCTTTTTCCAACACCTACAATCAAGGGTATAGCAACCATATGAACCTCATGGAGGGAGTAGGGAGTCCTCTGACTTATTGCCCCTCCTGGATTCCAGCAGCCTCCTAGGCAGCAATTCCAACCCCAATCCCAACCAAAGGCTGAGTCATCCAACTCAAAAGATGAGGTGAGATACATGTTCCATCAATTGATTGGGAGGTTTTATGAACAAAAGATGAAAAATTATTATGATAAAGTTCAAATGGATGTTATAATAAAGAACTTGGAAATTCAAACGGGGCAGTTGGATAGGGATGCTAGTAATAGAGAAAAGGGTAGGCTTCCCAGCACCACTGAAGCCAATACTAGGGAGAATGTCATGGCCGTGACCACCAGAAGTGATCTCCAAACTCACCAAGAGCCTAGGAAAGAGCCCCAAAATGCTGAAAATGAGAAACTGGATGAAGCCGAAAAATCAAATATGAAAGAACCTGAATCTGGAAAACTGGACAATACCACTGGAATCCCTCCATTTCCTATTATTCCAACTCAAAAACCCAAATAAAATGGCTTGAAAAACAAAGACAGTAAAGGGAAGAAAATTGTTGAAGAAGAAGCTGTAGAGATGCCCCCAATTGTGAGATATTTTTCCCCTGCAATCCCCTTCCCACAACGAATTAAGAAACCAATTCATGATTCTAAACTGTTGAAATTTTTGAAAGTGGTTAAAAATCTGAACATTGATATCCCATTCTTGGAAGTATTGATTCAAAGCCCATCATATATGAAATCACTCAAGAAATTTTTTTCAAAAAAAATACATTAGAAGAATTTTCCACCTATAGATTAACAGAGGAGTGTCGTGCAATCCTGTAGGATAGGATACCTCCTAATCTTCAGGACCCAGGAAGCTTTGTCATCCCTTGCACATTTGGGGATAGAGGTGGTAAGTTCAATTGTTTGTGTGATCTGGGTGCTAGTATTAATCTGATTCCACTTTCACTTTTTCAGCACCTGAGATTAGGAGTTCCCCAACCCACCATTGTTGTGTTACAGCTTGCTGATAGGTCCATTACTCATCCAGTGGGTAGGGTTTATGATCTTTTAGTAGGAGTAGGAAAACTCTTTTTGCCTACTAACTTTCTTATCCTTGATATGGAGTGTGACCAGGAGGTTCCTATCATTCTTGGTAGGCCCTTCTTGGCCACAGGGGGAGCTATGATAGATGTTTCTAAGGGGAAACTGATTTTCAATTTGGGTGAACAGAAAGAATAATTCAATGTGTTTAAGAAAATCCAAGAACCCACCCACCCATTTTTTCCAAAAGATGAGATGTTAGTTTCTGAGAGTAGTGTTGATATGGATGAAGAAGAGTTTCTGAGAATGATAGATGAAATCAATAGTGAACCTGAAATACCTGTTGTCTCTTGCATGGGGATCAGCTCAAGTAAGGAGAGAGAATTTGTTGATGAATACGAGGGAGAATTCTTGGAAAACATAGATGATTTTATTTTGGAGCACATTCTTACCCCGATATAGGAGTCTGTGTTTGAGGAGATATATTTTGGAAGCTCTTGCACTGAGGAAAAAGCCTTGTCTTCTGCCTTTTTCAAGAGGTAGTATGAAGACCTTAGGCCACCCAGGCCTAAGTGTCTTCCCTCAAGCCAGTCACCACCCACCCTTGAACTCAATCCACTCCCTGACCATCTCAAATATTCCTTTTTAGGGGACAATTCTACCCTTCCTGTGATCATTTCATCCAATCTGGAAGTGGGTTAAGAGAAAAACCGACTTACTATTTTGAAGAAGTACAAGTCTGTCATAGGCTGGTCAATTGCTGATATCAAAGGGATAAGTCCAGCCTTCTGTATGTATAAAATTCTGATGGAACCTAAGTGTAATCCCAGAGTAGAAGCCCAAATAAGACTCAACATCAACATGAAGGAAGTTGTGAGAGAAGAAGTGATTAGGTTGCTTGATGCTGGAATAATTTGTCCAATTTTTGATAGCCCCTGGGTCAGTCTTGTCCAGGTGGTACCCAAAAAAAGTGGAGTGATAGTGGTCACTAATGAAAGGAATGAGAAAATCTAGACAAGAGCAGTTAATAAATGGAGAGTTTGTATAGACTATAGAAAATTTAATGCCGCCACAAGAAAGGATCACTTCCCCATGCCATTTTTGGATCAAATGTTAGAGAGATTGGCAGGCAATGAATTCTTCTGTTTTCTTGATGGTTATTCTGGTTACAACCAGATTTCCATTGCACCTGAGGACCAAGATAAAACCACCTTCACCTGTCCATTTGGGACATTTGCCTATCGGCGGATGCCCTTTGGATTGTGTGGTGCTCTTACCACTTTTCAGAGGTGCATGATGGAAATTTTTTCAGACATGATTGAGAGGATTATTGAAGTGTTCATGGATGATTTTTCTATTGTGGGAGATAACTTTGAGAACTATCTGAAAAACCTGGAACTAGTGTTAGAAAGGTTCCAAGAGACCAACTTAGTCTTAAACTGGGAAAAGTGCAGATTCATGGCCACTGAAGGCATAGTTTTGGGACACAAAGTTTCTAAGAAGGGGTTGGAGGTCGATAATTCTAAAATTGAGGTCATTCAAAAGTTTCCCCCACCTGAAAATGTCAAAGGAATTAGAAGTTTTTTGGGTCATGCTGGGTTCTACAGGATGTTCATTAAGGACTTTTCTAAGATTACTAGACCCATGTGCTCCCTGCTGGTTAAGGACACACCCATTGTCTTTGATGAGACATGTCTAGAGGCCTTCAATATGCTCAAGTAGGAGTTAACTACTTCACCTATTATCATTGCTCCTGACTAGAAGTTTCCTTTTGAGGTTATGTGTGATGCCAGTGACTTTGCAGTGGAGTTGTGTTAGGGAAGAGTAAGGATAGGAAACTTTATGTTATTTACTATGAAAGAAAGCTGCTAGATGATGCCCAGAAGAATTATTCTACCACTGAAAAGGAGTTGGATGTTATAATGATTGCTTTGGAAAAGTTCAGGCAGTATTTGATAGGATCAAGGATCATAATTTTCACAGATCATTCAGCCCTTAAGTATTTGCTGGCTAAAAAGGACTCAAATCCCAGACTCATGAGGTGGACCTTGCAGCTACAAGAGTTTGATTTAGTGATTAAGGATAAGAAAGGGGCTGAGAATGTAGTTGCAGATCACTTTTCCCGATTTCCCAATTACCCAAGTAAGGAACCAAAAGAGATCAACACTTCTTTCCCTGATGAAAAATTGTTTGCTACTTTTGTGTAGCAGTCTGCTTGGTTTGCAGACTATGCCAACTTTCTGGCAGTTGGAGTCATGCCCAAGGATCTCTCACACAACTAGAGGAAGAGGTTTATATCTGAACTGAAATATTATTTTTGGGATGACCCTCTTCTCTTTAGGAGGTGTGATAATTGGATTCTGAGAATATGTGTGGTTAAGGATGAGATTTTACCCATACTTGAGAGTTGACATTCATCACCTTAGGGTATCCACCATGGAGGATAAAGGACTGCTCAAAAGGTCCTATAAGCTGGTTTTTACTGGACAACACTGTTTAAAGATGCTAGGAGTCTGCTTATTGGCTGTGCAAAATGTCAAATGTTGGGAAATGTTAGAAGAAGACATGAACTACCCCAAAAAGGTATTCTAGAGGTCAAAATATTTAATGTGTGGGGCTTGGACTTCATGGGACCATTCCCATCCTATTAAGAGAATGAGTACATTTTGGTTGTTGTGGACTACATGTCTAAGTGGGTTGAGGCAGTAGCTCTTCCCAATAATTCAGCAACAAGTGTTGTGAAATTCATCAAGAAAAACATCTTTTCCAGATTTGGTATGCCTCGAGCACTCATCACTGATAATGGGAATCACTTCAAGAATTATAAGTTCAAAGGTTTGATGGAGAAGTATGGGTGCTCACATATGACAGGCACTAATTACCAACCACAGTCTAGTGGGCAAGCAGAAGTTTCAAACAGAGAGATCAAACAGATTTTAGAGAAAACAGTGTCTAGCTCTAGAAAATACTGGTCAAAGAAGTTGGATGAGGCCCTTTGGGCCTATAGAACTGATTATAAGACTCCTATAGGGATGTCACCATAGAGGATACTCTTTAGGAAAACATTTCATCTACCTATTGAGTTACAGAATAGATCTTATTGGGCATTTAAGGAACTTAACATTGATTTTAAATCTACTGGGGAGAGGAGACTGCTAGAGCTGAGTGAACTGGATGAGATTCGAAGAGAGTCCTATGAGAATGCTGAAATTTACAAAGAAAGAACAAAATCTTTTCATGAATCAATCATTCAAAATAGAAATTTCAAGGTTTGTGAGAGAGTCTTGCTTTTCAATTCTAGATTGAAGCTGTTTCCAAGAAAGTTGAATTCCAAGTGGTCAGGACCCTTTACCATTGTTAGAGTCTTGGTTAATGGAGCGGTTGAGCTAGTTGGAGAATAGAATCGACCTTTCTTAGTCAATGGTCAAAGAATAAAGCACTTCTTTGAAGGGAAGCCAAAGGGATTAGCTGCCATATCTCTGTTGGAATAATGATCTGATTCAAGTCTAACTGAGGACTATAAACTCAGTGTTGCATGGGAACTAACCTATGGTTGCTTAGTTGTTTCCCTTTTATTCTTGTTTGTTAATAAATTTCATCCCTGTTTTTTATTCTCCGGTTCAATTTCTTAATTGATTGATGGTGCTTCATGATTTGTTGTTATTTTAGAGAGAGTTGTCGCTGCCAGAAACTTGTACAAGAAACCCCAAGGGAGCAATCCACTGCTTCATGTGGATAACATTTCTCTCTACTCACTCTATTGGGTTACTTTTCTTGAACTTTAAACTCTGAAATCTTATTTTACTTATTTTAACTTCTAGGTTAATGAAGAGGAGTAACAACTCGGTGATACTGAAGAAGATCTATTTATGAAATCCAGTGCTTAAGGTCCAATAATTCAGGTAAGTGTTGTTCTGCCTTTTTCATTTTCAATTACTTGCTTACTCTTCACTGTGAATTAAGTGTGGGGTAATTCCTCTTAATCTGTGAAAAATGATTGTACTTTCTTTCATGGGTGTCTAGATGCTAGTATCTAGAGAGTTGAAATATTATTTTGAGTTGATTTTTGAAACATGTGTGCACCCATTGCTTTCAATTTCATTATGCTATTGTTGCACATCACTGTTAATCATGCTACTATTTGAAGTAAATTGATACAATCTTTTGTCTGCTCACAATGATTCAAAGCATGAACATTTTCGGAATAGAAATACACTTGGTTTCTGGTGATGGTTGGTGGGGTTGGTTTCTTCTGTTTTTGTTTGTTTGGGTTTTTATTTTCTTTTACTTTTTGTATGCCAAAGAAATTTTTTGAACTTCATTGATACCCCTCCATATCCTTTTTTAGTTTAAATGTCCATCTGTATTGAACATAAACTGTCTTCCACATTAGAATACAACATTGGGGAAAATGTTGGGTTTTAAGTGTGGGGGAGAGGGGTCATTCTAGTGTCATGTTGAATTCCCCCTTCTTGAACCGGAGTTTGTGTTTGTTTAAAAAAATGGTCAAATTTTTTTTCATTTTTTTCAAAAAAATGGTTCAAAATTACTTTAAGTTTTTTCAAATTATTTTATCACATGATGGTCATTAGAGGTTCAATGGTGCTTAATTTATGTCCTGTTTAGTGGATAATTCTTTGTTGTATGTTGAGAGTGACCCTTAGTCAGAAATCGTCAAGCATGAGTGATTGTTGAGTGCAATTGTTCACTATTTCTATAGATCTATCTGTTTAGGAACTAAGGATGGGAATGTGATAGGATAGGTTTTGTGGAATAAGGATCATGACTTTGAGTAACAATAAGTTCTCACTGGAACCTATGGGACTCACATTTTTATTAAATAAGATTCAATCACTTTAGGAAGTTAATTCGAATGATTATTAATTAAGTCCTTTGTAACTGGAGTAAAATGGGAAAATGAGATCCCACGGTGAGTGTCTGAGACAATGTGCATTGGGTGCATTTCTGTGAATAAATAAAGTCAATTTCAATCTTAATAAGTGCTATGCACAGTGCTCTGCACATGGAATATGGTTGGTAAAAAGTAAAATAAAGTGCCCCTATCAAGAATGAACTCATTAAGGTGAGGGGAATTTTGAACCTAGATGAAGAAGGGAGCAATTGACTTGGTTAATTTTCATTTGAGTTGAATCAATAAAGTGATCAAATTAATGGACTTTAATTTTTGGAACCTGGGGGATGGTGAGAATGGAAGGTACCCTTGGTTAAGTTTTGAGTTCCATTTCATCTAACGAGTCAACACTCCTTGAATCCGCACTTGAATTAGAAGGTGAAGTAGGACAGTTAATGAGTACAAGTAAGAGGCATGACATACTTGACAGTGTATGATTTAGTGATACTTTTGATTTCCGGTGAGTATTTAAAGCTAGACAGGACATCATTTTTGAACACCATTAAAAAGCCTGACTCATTGGTTGGTCCTGCTCCTCTGGGTACCAATGTTTAATCATGCACTCCTTTTGAACTGAAACTCACAAATCATCATTCTGTTTTAAATTCAAAGGCATGTATTTTCTTGAGGACAAACAAAGCTTTAAGTGTGAGGGAGTTTGATGTGGCAGTGTTTTAACACTCTTTGCCACATCCTTTTTGTATTTTTATTGTCTTTTTTATATCAAAATGTTGTTTTTTATTAAATAATTGATAAGTGTTGTGTTTTTGTACTTGCTATGTAGAATAATCAGTTTTTAGTTTAAAAATGTGTTTTAATGTGCATTAGTGTCATTTTAAATAATTCTTAAATTAACTTAGTCCCTCCAATTAGACTTTTATTTATTTATTATTTTATTTTTTATAATTTTTCATTTTAGTTAGTTTATTAATCCATTAATTAAATTAATTAATTCTTTATTATTTAAATTGTAAATAAATAACTCTTTTTGGTTTTTTATCTTTTAATAATTAAATTAATTTTAACAATTTAATTTTATTCATTTACTATTTTTATTCTTTAATTAAATTAGTTCTTTAATCAATTGGTTAATTAATTTAATCAAATAATTGTAAATATTTGAATTTGTTCTTTAATTATGTATGTTTATAAATTTTAATACAAATAAATTCATTCTTTTAAATAATGTATTATTAATTTTATTATTTAACATTGTATTATTTATTTATGTTCGTTCTATTTAATTTAATTTATTAACTGATTAATCGTTTTTTAGTTTTATTTAAATTATTAATTTATTTAATCTGTTCTTTTTATTTTGCAGGTACTCATGGTGGAACTGTTTTTGCTCTTCACGGTTTCACCATGAGCATCACTCATGGTGCCACCGTTTCACACCTACTGTCTCACCGGTTCCCCACACATCGTAACTCATTGCTATCTCACCATTCCACCTCCAGCCACCATTATCCATTTTTTTTGTCTCACCATTCTAACCAGTCACCTTTTCACACCCACTATATCCCACAACTAGTGCCTCACCCACTGTCCCACTGTATCCCCACTCACGGTGAGACCGTGAGAAATCTTCACGGTGGCACATCTCACCCTTTCCCCAGCCATAGTTTCTTCTCATTTCTCTCTTTTCCTTCACGGTTCCTCCTTGCTTCGCATTGCACCCCATCACCCCCATTACTCCTCTGCCTCCTCATTCACGCAGCCACCACATCCAGCAACATAGAAAAAATATTCTTCCTCAACCACACAGCATCAACACATCATCCACAAAGCAATTTATGCACAACAGACACAACAAAGCCGAATAATCATGTAATTTCAATAAAATGTCAAGTGAACAATTCAGAACTCAAGATCCAAAACCCACATCCCCTCCAAACCGAATTGCAATCGAGACTCACCTGGAAATTCTAGATCCGAAGTCGGCCCCTCCTGGAACTGCCATGAGCCCGCACGACCGCCGGATGACCTCACCGGACCCGAGCCCAAATCACCTCTCCCCTATCTGCGTGAACCCCTTTCTTCACTGCATCCCCATTGTCGCATCCCCTAATCAGCCAGAAAATCCCCAGACCCTCACCATTCTGCTTGAACCCTCCCCCTCTCCTCGCCTCCTATGCAGCCGCTGCCCTATCGCCGCCTCCCCTACCCTAAACCCTCGCTGACCCCTCACCACTAGGGAACCAACCGTGCCCAAGCCTTGTCCGCCTTTCCCACGCCGCTGTCCAAGCTTTCCCGAAGGCCATAGCCCTTTCTGCGCCTCCTACTTGAAGCCGAAACCCAAGTATCGTGTCGTCGCGGCCTCACACGCACTCCTCCTTCCCCTACCCCGAAACCTCCACCTCGAGCCGCCTCTCCCCCTTCACTTCACCGAACCCCCTTTCTTCCCCGAAGCCTCTGCCGCACGAACCAGATCCCACCCCCCATTTCAGTATTTATTTTCATTTTTCTTTAATATAATTATAATATTATACTAATTATAATAATAACATCATAATACACTATATTAATAACATATAATACTTATATATATCAATTAATTTTTTTTTATAATAAGTAAATTATTAATAAATATAATAATTATATTTATATATAATAGTAATAATAATATTAAGTATTATATATATATATATTAATAAGTATCTTCATTGACTAATTTAATTAATAATATTAATATATAGTTATTTAATTTTAGTTTCATTTTATTTGTTTTACTTGTTTTGGTGTTTCTGCATTTCGTTGTAGGGGGAAGGATGCACTTACATAGAGTTCCCTTAAAAGATGGTGACATGCACATAAAATCACGCCATGTGGATCGGCTGTTTCTAGGGTAAGAAATTAGCTCACCGTGCACGCATCTTTTTCATTCGGTTAAGAGAAATTACTCTGGTGACCAGTGTGGCAGGAGAAACACAGTGAAAGCTATACATGGAGGCCTAGGAACTCCTCGGAGAAGATTATAGAGACTTCGATTGGGTGATGAATGTGCGAGACGTGGGAGAGACATTGAGACATCCAACGAATAGAAGACAATTTGAGAGATAGTAGGGGATCATTTGGGATGAAAGGAACAGGAGCAAGGGGAATGAACATTTTTCCATCACGAGTAGATTGGAGCACCGAGAGTTATAGATCAGATCATTTTCATACCTTGATTCCCAGGGCAGGACATCGAGCGGATTCCAGAATTGCTTCTACCATCAAGCAGCAGGAGTTGGAATTTTCAAGAGCAGTAGCAGGGAGTTCGAACGTCTTAGTTTTTCTTGTGCTCTATTTTTCTGCACTTATTTCAATATGAACTACATTTATTCTTACTCTATTGTTGCATTAAAACCAACCGCTATGTACGGATAATTTCCTTCGGGGGGAATAAGCTGGTTGATTTGATTTTTTAGCCTCATTCATGCACCGCATCATTTAATTGGATTGTCTCTCTCATTGTTTATAGACGAGTTTATTTTCAAAACAATAGGATCGAGTGAAAACCGATCTTGTTTTCACTGTAATAAAAACTGTTTCAATTTGAGTAACTCACTGACAAGTGAGTTATGCTCAAATGAGAGAGACACACCAAAATTAACTGACAAGTTGAGCCTGGTGACTTCAGACTCATTTTCACCATTGGATGGAATTACTTTTACAGTCGAAGGACTGTAAGAGCCATTTCATCACAAACTGACCAGACGAAAAATCTGGCCAGTTACTTCTAGTTAGATCCATATTTCATAATCTTAGTGCATGAACAAGGCTAAGAAACATCAAATCGGCCAGTGGACTTTCCCCCTACTCATCTATCGGTTGTTTACACCTCAATTTCTCTTGTTTCTTTGTCTTCTCCCTTTTCATGTGTGTTTTTGTTTAGTTTTTTTTTAGTTTTCCAAACACAACATGGGGCATCCCTGTGGTTTGACCCTGTCTTTCCAATATCCTAAGTAGTAAGTAGGTTATAAATTTTATTTTTTTGCCCATGTTCAATGATGCACGAGCATGCAAGATATGATACAACAAAGGGAGCGAGAACGTTTTTGCTGATCGTCTCTCCCGCCTGGAGCTGCCTCATTTGGAGAAAGAGGATGATCGAGAGATCAGGAAGGATTTCCCTGATGATCACCTCTTTTTAATCAACAAAACACCTAGACTTTGGTATGCTAATATTGCTAATTTTTTTGTTACAGGTGTCATTCACCCTGACCTCTCCTTCCATCAAAGGAAGAGGTTTCTCTCTAATGATAAGAGGTACTTATGGGAAGATCCTCTTCTATTTTGATCCTGTGGAGATGGGTTGATCCATCATTGCATCCCTGAAAATGAAGTTCATGAAGTCCTAAAAAAATTTCATGCCTTACCAGTTGGGGGACATCATGGCCCTGATCGTACCATAGCAAAGATCCTACAATATGAGTTTTTTTGTCCCACCATGTATAAAGATTCACGGGCCTTTGTTAGTGGATCTCTCCAACTGTGAGCTCAAGAAGATCCGGGAGAAAACAATCAACACTTCGATGAAAGACTGGTCCAAGAAGTTAGACAATGCTTTGTGGGCATATCGGACTACTTTCAAAACACCACTGGGAATGTCCCCATTTCGCATCATCTATGGAAAGTCAGGCCATCTACCAGTAGAATTGGAGCATAAAGAATACTAGGTCATCAAGGCCTTGAATTTTGATTTGAAGGCAACTGAAGAGAAGAGAAAGTTCCAACTGTTAGAACTTGATGAAATCAGATTAGAGGCGTATGAGAATGCCAAGCTATAAAAGGATAATATGATAGCAATTCACGACTGGATTATTTCATGAAAATATTTTCAACCCGGTGATCAGGTACTTCTCTTTAACTCTCATCTTCGATTATTCCCAGGGAAGTTGAAGTCGCGATGGTTGGGACCATTCCGAGTGATAAGCGTATTCCATCATGGAGCGGTGGAAATTTCTGGAGAGGATGGTCAACCATTCAAGGTGAACGGGAAGCGTTTGAAATATTACCATCACATGGATGACATGGTGGGAACATTGTCCACCATACAGATTAGGTAAGTAGAGGTAAGTAGGTCGATCCAATGACCTAAAACAAAGGCACTTCCTAGGAGGAAACCCAGCGGATACACATCGTGTACCACCTATATACACGGCGTGTACTTATTCCTTTTCATTTAACTTATAACTATTATAAATATATAGCTTAAGAAATAATTAAATATGGATGATGTTGGTGCCGATGTTAAGGTCACTGGAGTTTATCCGAGCTATCACTGGTTCGAATCTCTCCCGACCTACCTTAGGCACGAGGTTCCTCCTTTTTCTCCACGTGTTTTCTTACATGGTGTGTGTGGTAATTTTTCATATATATATATATATATATATATATATTTCTTATAATAAAACCCATTGTGGGGATGAATCGGTTGGCCAGGATCATAACCCGGTTCTAAAAGACCCGGGTTCGAATCCTGAAAACCGCCCCATTTCCATCATTTTTCCTTTTTAATAAACTCACACGACGTGTCTTTCGATATATGTTGTGTGCGCTATGTTTTCCTTCTAAAACCTAAAAAACATTTCACATAAAGTAATTCATGTTGGTGAAATTGGAAGATTGGCAGAGTCTCGGCCCTCGATCCAAATGACCCGGGTTCGAACTTGGCTAATCTTCATGATTCATCGCTTTTTGTCTAATTAAAAACCACACACCGTACATTTTCTTCTTCTCATATAGTATAGGCTGGTTTACTTTAACTATATTTAAAAACTTAATAGGAGCAGCAGTACAACCTTTGATCCAGTGGTTGAGGGTTTCCGTTCGAAATGGCTGATCGCCGGTTTGAACCTCGCCCCAAGCACCAGACCAAAGTTTGTACTTCTATTTTTCCAATTTTAGAACACACAACATGTATTTCCCGATACATTACGTGTATAGTTTTATTTTTAATAAATTATGTATATATCTATATATCTATTCTTATTATTTTAATTATTAATATTAATTATTATATAGTTTACTATACTAATTATATATCTATATATATATTTAAAAAATGGGATACACGGTATGTAGTCTATTTTACATGTCGTGTACCTCGGCTATAAAAGCTGCGGACCACCTGGCTTCAGCCTGTGTCATGCGGAACCCTCCCCTCTCCCTGTTTCTTCCCCCGTATGACACCTGGCTTCCCCACTCTCAAATTCGCTGATTTAGGGTGTTCTTCCTTCTGATTTTTCTAGCATTGTGATCCTCAGTCCAGGATATGGAAAACAGAGATCCTTCATGTGGGAAGCGGCCCACCTCTGCCACTGAGGGGGAGAGGCCCATTTATCATCACATATCACTTCGTCCTGTGAAGTCACCAAATCCGGACTCTCAGGTATATCAGCTCCCTCCATTGGCCATCCTTCCACCACTCACTACCTAAGCCCAGGCTGGTCTTAGTAGCACCGCACCTCCACCACCCAGCACCGAGTCTCTGAGCACCACCATTTCTTCACCACCAGCTACCACTCCACCTGAGCTCTCCTCATTCATAGTTGGTCCATCATTGACCGACCCATCCAGCGACCCTCCATCTACTGCAGCCACTCCACCCCCAGAGCCAGCTCCCGCTGCTGCACCTCCACCCGGGTCGGGCCCTGCAGGTGTTCCTCACCCTTGCATGGAGTTCCCAGTCACTGATTTGGTGCACAACAGGGTCCAGTGCTTCTCTTGCCGCCCGATCCCATTGAGAAGCTGTTATCTTGATAGTTGTATCCCTTAGAAGTTGGGTATCGGGGGCGAGTTAGAGGATCTCTTTTGACACACTCTATTACTCACGATCTTCCAGGTTAGCACTCCTATTTTCAGGGATTTATTTTTGGAGTTTGCTTCTTCCTTTGAGTTTGACAGAGCTGAGTACCAGGAGACACCTGGTGATGCGGTCTCAATGGTCCAGTTCTGGCTAGGAGACTGACCCTTTTCCCTTACTATGACCGAGTTCGGACAAGGGTCTATTTTTATCCTTATCCCATCACCCCACCCCCTATCTCCACCCTGACCTGACCCAAGCACTCTGAGCTCGTTGCTATGTGGTGGGAGATTGTTGGGTCTGACCACCGCTATACCCCTACTTCCCAGAAGAGTACCCTCATCGTTGACCCTATCCTTCACTTCACCCACTGGTGTTTCAGCACCATCTTTTCCCCCACCATGAGGATATGGGGGTCATGACTGGTTGTGACATGGATCTCCTCACCGGTGTCATCCGGCAGAACTACTCAGACCTCCCTTACCTTGTCACCTCCTATTTTCATGTTATGTTTATCGGTCGTAAGGGAAACCTGAACGGTGGGTTCTACGCTGCCTGCCTTGCCCACCACCTTAGGATTTTTTAGCCTTCTATTCACCATGACCTGTTATGTTCCCCCCAGCGGATGGACTATCTCATGCTTATTTTCATGGGATTGGTCCGAAAGCAGGGGGTGCTTATGTCATTACCCAGGCACCACCCCAACCACCTGCTGACCCTCCTACCCACTCTGGTGCACCTTCTCCTCCTTCCCCACCCCTTTAGACTTCCCCACCCCACCCTCATTCTTCTAACCCCACTTCTTCTGGCCTATCTCCTTCTATTCCACCTACTACCCCTACCTCTACACCCTCGTTCGATATCTCTTTTTCCCTCCACCTAGCCGCGATGAAGAAGCACTTGGTTCATCTCGATCGACTTCATGACCGACTAGAGCAGATGTTGGGGTTTCTTCTTCATAATCATGGTATTCTATTACCCCCACCACCTAACTCTACCTTGGTTTATGGCCCTTCTTCTATAGCTCCACCTGCCTTTACTGCACCGGCCACAGATTCAGTTCTTCTATCCACTACGGGCCCAGCTACTACTGCTACTACTGCCAGTCCAGGGAGTGATGTCGAGCTTCCTATTCTGAGTCCATCTCCTATGGATCCTAATTCTATGGCTTCTCTTCCGAGTGTAGATTCTGAGCCTCTGGTTCCTACATATCCTGGTCTTTCTCTCCCGACTGTTTCTGTACCGGATGATGCCTCTTCTGAGGTGACCCCCTGACTAGTTTTTGGACACATGTTTTTCATTATATGTCTATTTTTGATATCTTGTGCCTGTGTACATTATGTATTCTTGTAGTGTTCTTTCTCCAAAACCATCATAGGTAATCTGGCATACTTTGGACTAGACTTCTCCATCACTCCTCGTCTTTCTTCTCCTAGACACAAGGGAAGTATTGTTTTTTCACATTTTTCTATTATTTTCCTTTCTTCCTTGGTTTCCTTCTTTCCTTACTTCCCCTTGTTCTGGTCCACTGTTGTGTCTCTACATTCCCTTATTCACTTTTTGTGGCACTTGTTGGACCATGTGCAATATTAAGTATGGGGGCGTCTCTCGACCACTTTAGTCTTTGCCCTTATCATCATTCTAGGAGACATCATTATTGGTAGATATATTTGAAAATGTAAAGACATTTTGGTTAATCATATTTCTAAATAATAAAGCTGAAAGTGGGAAATTTTTAAAAGTTTCATGTTTATTTTGGTTCTTAAGTGTTTTAAAATGATTGATAATATAGTTTAAATTACATCTTGTAATCCTTGGATAATTACATCGATTAGACTAATCAATTATATGCAAGTCACGGCCTGATTGTCTCTTTATGTATTTTTTCTACTTCTAAGAGGTATTCTAAACCCTTTGTCATATTCTTTCTAATACCCTATTTCTTGAGATATTATTAGGATTTACATAACTACCAGAATTTTCAAGTTTTCTTTTCGAAACATGAGGAATTTTTTAATTACATTAAAATGATTGAGGCTTTAGATTGTTTTAACCCCTTTATATTGAGACGTAACCTACATCTTATCTTTGTGAAGCCCCTAGAAACCATGAATAACCTTTATAGGAAGCCATATTACAAGACTATTTCCTTTCCTACCATAATTATTTTATGATTTTGCATGATTATTCACTTGAGCTTAAAAGAAGGGATTGGCAACGCATGGAATACTTTTGTGAATTGTCATGAAATTAAGTATGGGGGAGAGACTCTTAATAATTTGTGGAAAAAGGGTTCCAAACCTCTATTCATGGAAATTCTAAAGGGTCCCCTTTGTTCTTTTAAAGAAAATGGTACAGACAAAGGGGACTTATAATCACTTGTTGGTTTGTGAACCCTACCCAACTAAAGGAGATGGTGGTGATGAGATCATTTAATAGAGTTTGATGAGGACGCTTTTTACATTGAGATTAAATTCAAATATCATGCACTGTTATTTCAGAATTTAGCCTCCTTTTTCAATACTTAGAGTTATTTTTCACATCTTTACCTACCAACCTTTAGCCACAGAAACATCTGATTCATATTGAAATGTCCTCATAATTTTTGTTAATCAATTTTCTGAAGTAGAGAACTTGGTTTCTTGAAAACCTATGGATAGAGTGTATATATCTTTGATTGAGCATAATTTTAATTTAAAATATGTTTAGTGTTGATTATATTATTGGTGAGGTAGATTATCAAGTGGTTTTCTTATTTTTGAAAGTTTGAAACACGTGTTTAAAATAGGATGACAATAGTTAATTGAATTGTGTATGAGGCATGATTAGAATATCTCCTAAATTGAAACAGTTTTGTAGTTTTTTAGAATTTTCTCATATGACTTATTATTTACATTTATGATTAACTAAATTACTTACTTTTAAAATATAGAATCTCTTAATTGGATGCTGATATTTGCTTGAGGGTAAGAAAATGACTAAGTATGGGGGAGTTTGATGCACCCAATTTGTGTATACATTTTCACATACTTTATTTAAAATAAGAACAAGTTTTCATCAATTACATACTTCTTAGTGGAAAAATACTTTGATTATTGGTGATCTTGTTCATTTTCAGAATATTTATGGCCAAATACACAAAATAGGGGAGAATTGAGAAAAATTTACAAACTATACGGTGTGTACTTATACAAACGCTGTGTACATTCAAACTCAGACACAGATTGACCAGGAGAAGTACATGCCCAAGTAACCAAAATCTGTTACACACTGTGTTCACACTTTACATGTCGTGTACACCCTTCTAGAAGTAGTTAGCGGAAGAGAAGAATTCTATATGCCCATGTGGCCGGCTGATGGAGACACACTGTGTTCAACCTATACACACTATGTATACCTTTCTAAAAGTGGTTGGTGGCCAAAAAATGAAACTACACATCGTGTATAGCGGCGCTACATGTCGTATATATATACCTACTAGGAAATGCCATGTTCCAAGTCAAGGACGGTGTGTTAGGCCACCTACCAGCAAAGAAAACAATGACAAAAGTGCATTGAAAAAAGTGCATGTCGTGTACTTTTTCCACACACCGTGTAGTTTTATTTCCTATAAATAGAGGCCTTGGCCTTCGTTTCAAAATAGGAGAAAGTGTGGAGAGAAAGGGTTGAAGGTCCGAAGGACTCTGCTTCCATTCTACCACCATTTTACTACTTCGTCATTCTACTATTCTACTGAAAAGTCACTCCCACGAAGTTTCAAGAAATGATCACATCAGGTATCGAGGGTTTTGTTCTTATCTTTACCTATATGTGTTACTAAATACCTAGTGTGTTGGGTTTTTGGGAGATGTAAGAGTTGTCATATATATTAGTTGATATGAATGTGTTTGTTCTTTTAACTTCTTCTTATTCTTCGTAAATCACTTCATCTTATCACTGAAAATTCGGAACCAGACCAAGGGAAGAATTTTTAGGGATTCAAAAGAAGAATAACAGTGAATATTTTCATGATCATTGTAAGTATTTGTTGACTCAAAATTGGACTAATCCAAATAAAGAACTGTTAAACACTAACTACCAGATCAAGTAGTTAGTTTCTTCAGCTCTAAATATAAGTTTACCGGACCAAGAAATATTTGTTACAAATTGAACCCAGAGTGTTGGGTTATCATGAACAAAACAACCTCATAATCAATTTTATTTAATAACCAACTTCTCATAAATCCAATAACTCAATGCATTTCTCTCTTTATTTTCATCAAAACCAATTTTCCTATATTTTCTTTTATTTATTAAGTAATTTATTAAAGAAACTTAAAACCAATTATTCTTTTTATCCAAACATCAAAAATAGACTCTAAATTCATCACACTTAACTAAGAAAAAAATTAAAATTAGTTAAGCAAAGACAAAAATAACTCCTTTTTTCCTGTGGATCGACCCCATACTGGTATTATACTCGTTTGGGTAAAAATAATTTGGGACACTGATAACATACCTTCGGTGAAACGACTCACCAACATACTTGTAAAAACATCTAGTATCTTGTTCACACATCATTTCACATTAAATCATGAGATTCATCACTTTACCCAATGCATTGGAGTGCTGTATAATTCTGGGTGCACCGATCACATTCAAACATTCATATTGCGCTATATAATTTTCAGTGCACCCATCACATCATAATATGATCATTATCATGCATGCCACAAAGAACATATATCAAAAATAAACATAATTAACCCATGAAAAGGAATGGGTTTCATCTCATAAGAAAACATTCATAAACTTTGGGTTCCCATAAGAAAGAGGGAATAACATACATGTTACAAGAACCATCAACCTTGAGTGAGAAGTAAAAGGTGAGTTCTTAAAAGAAGAGTTCTTTTGGAACATATTTGGCTTGACAAAAACACCAATGGTAAACATGTATATCCCAGAAAAAGAAAATAAAATGATGAAAAATTTATTTTTAAAGAGTAACCATATCAAAAATGGAGTGAAAGAGTGAGAAATCGAAGGATGAAATTGGGTTCGATAATTTCCCCTTACCTTGTATCCAAACGCTTCCTTCTATTTAATGTCTTGTATAACCACATTAGATTAATTAATTAACAATTAAAAAACCTTTTATACATTAATATGGTTCATTATGGATTCATTAAGTTATTTTATGTTCCTTTGGATGAGTTATAGATTTTAAAAACATTGTTCGATAATGTTTGTTTTTATGTTTTTTTTCTTGAGGGGTTCACTTGTATTCATAAATTGAAGTTCGGGTAGAACGTGGGTAAACATACAGAATTGATATTAAATGTTATTAAGTATATTACATAATTTAAAATGATCTTATAATGAATTATATTATATACCATGTGGATGAATCATTGTATAAAAATTAAATGGTGATTGTTTGGGTTAATTTGGGCGGTTTTTTTACCACAACGATCTTGTTTTGTTTAATCATTTAGTAATATGTACATAAGTTAGTTACAGAACTTTAAATAGGAAATAATACATATAACATATTATGTTTCAACCATAAAATGGTTTCATGACCATATCTGAAGGTAGAAATGGAAGAAGGAAAACATGTCATTCTTGAAGGTGATAGATTAACACCTCACGAACAACGTTTTTTTATAAAATAAAAGGAAGAGGAGAAGGTGGTTGGATGGTATAATATCCCATTAGTATCATAACATTATAGTATATTTTTTATAATAGATTTAACATACCATTTGGACAAAGATATGTGGGGAGAGAATAATAAAACAACTTGAAATTGAAAGGGGATTAAAGGAAAAGAGGGAGAGAAATTACCTCTTGAATCCTTTTCTTGAGATCCTCCTTAAGGGACCTAGGCTTGATCTTTTGATGAGACCAGAAGCTCTTGGACGTGGGGGAGGGGATTGGGAAGACTCTTGGGTAGAGTTTATACAAGTCTTGAAGCTTGATAGGTGTGAGGAAATGAGGGTGTGAAGGGTGGTATTTATAGTGGAGGGGAGAGGGGTTTTCTCATTATAAAATTCATTAGTTTATTATTTCCCCATAGGACAAGGAATAGTGAGTATTCCATGACCAAAAATAGTAATTTTATCATGTGATCCCGAACCAATTGGGCTTACATCAGCATAAAATCATACATGACTCTATAATTAGCTTATTTAGCTTATTTTGTAAATTATGGTATTTCACTATTCATCAAAAATTCAAGTATTTCAAAAAAAATCCAAAAAATTCACCCCAACCATTTTTCAATATGTAAAATCCAAAAATGAAGGCCAATTTTCAAAAATAATTTTCTAAATATTATTATTTTAATATTTAATTAAAATCATAATTTATTATCAAAACCCAATTTTAAAACATTCATTTACTTATTTAAAAATATGGTTATATCATACTTTCAACTTGAATATTATTTATATATTATCATAGGTAAGGTTACTATTAATTAGGTTATATCACTATTCATAAGGGTATGTTACTATTCATAAGGGTAGGTTACTATTCACCGAAAATAAGTTTTTCTTATTGGACTCCAAATAACTTACTGATTACAACCGTATGTAAGATTTTGAAAATTTCAAACACAGAAGTGACAAACTTATGTTTAAAGGTCACTTAGCACTTAGTAGTTCATTTTTTTGTTTTCATGTGATTTTATGACATATTTATAAGAAGGGAATTTTTCTTGAAAAACTTTGGGTCGTTACATTCTTCCCCCCTTACGAAATTTCACCCCCAAATTTTAGTTTTACACAAACAGGTGAGGGTACTTATCCTTCATTGCCTCCTCTGGTTCCCAAGTAGCTTCTTCAAACTTATGGTTCCTCCACAACACTTTGAAAAGGTGGGTTGTCTTGTTGCGTAGAACCTTATCTCTTCGGTCCAGAATATTTACCGGCTGCTCCTCATAAGAGAGATCATCTTCCAGCTATACCACCTCTGAGTTTAGAACATGTGAGGGGTCTGGTATGTACTTCTTCAGGAGTGATATGTGAAACACATCATAAACTTGATCCATATTCTGTGGAAGTGCAAGCCGATAGGCCATGACTCCTATGCAGTCAAGGATCTCAAAGGGGACAATGTACCATAGGATTAGCTTCCCTTTCTTTCCAAATCTCATGACTCTCTTCCATAGAGATATTTTAAGGAAGACTTTATCTCCAACATCGAAATCCAAGTCCCTTAGATGGTTGTCTGCAGAGATCTTTTGTTGACTTTGAGCATCATTGATGTGTTTCTGGATGATTTGAACCTTCTCTGTCATCTCTTGTACAAGATCGGGTCAAAGTAGATTTCTTTCTCCAACTTCATCCCAATAGGTTGGAGTTCTACATAACTTTCCATACAGAGCTTCATATGGTGCCATCTGAATACTCGAGTGGAAGCTATTTTTGTATGAGAACTTAACCAATGGGATATGCTGATCCCATCCACCTTTAAATTCTAGAGAGTAGGCTCTTAGCATATCTTCAAGCATCTGAATAGTCCTTTTAGATTGTCCATCGGTTTGGGGGTGATAGGTCGTGCTGAAATTTAATTCAGTACACAAAGCATGTTGAAGGCTCCTTCATAATTTAGATGTGAACCTTGGATCTTGATAAGAGACAATTGAGAGTGGAACACCATACAGTCTCACAACTTCACATATATCTTTGAAAGTTGTTCAAGTGAGAGGTCTTCCCGAATAGCTATAAAATTTGCAGTCTTGGTGAGTCAGTTAACCACAACACATATTGCATTATTTCCCTTCGACGTCTTTGGGAGATCTGTGACAAAGTCCATAGTAACATTCTCTCATTTCCTCATGGGTATAGGCAATGGTTTCATCATCCCTTTGGAATTTTTTCTCTCTGCTTTAACTTGCTGACATACCAAGCACCTTGGAATATATTCTGCAATCTCCTTCTTCATGTTATCCCACTATAAGTGTTCTCGGAGATCATGGACATATTTTTACTCCCAGGATAGTTAGAGAATGTTGAGCTATGTTTGTTTTCCAATAGATCCTTATTTATCTCGGGTGATGAAGGCACACAAAGCCGCGTTCCAAACTGAATCACACCATCATCATCGATATGGAACTCCTACAACTTCCCTTTCTTTACTGCATTCACCCTCTTTTGTATCTCCACATCATCCTTTTGTGCTTCCTTAATCTTCTCTTGGATATATGGTTGCACAATAATTTGGGCAAGGTAGGATGTATCCCCTGCCCTTATGATTTCTAAATCTATCCTTTTCATATCCAAGAAGATAGGATCTTTCTCAATCCATGACATGGATAGAGTAGCATGTTCTTTTCTACTTAGAGCATTAGCTACCTTGTTTGCCTTTCTAGGATGGTAGTGAATAGAGAAATCATAGTCCTTTATTAACTCTAACTATCTCCTCTGACGCATGTTGATCTCCTTTTGTGTGAATATATAATTTAGGCTCTTTTGGTTGGTGTATATGTCACACTTCTTTCCATAAAGGTAGTTCCACAAGATTTTCAAGGCAAAAATCAAGGTTTCCAGCTCTAGATCAGGCATTGGGTAGTTTTTCTCATGGATCCTCAGCTTTCATGAGGTGTAGGCTATCACATTATCATTTTTCATGTGTACTCAACCCAAGACTTTCTTTGAAGCATCACTGTATATCACAAAACTTTCTCCACTTTTTAGTAGTGTGAGTATAGGTGTATTGATCAGTCTTATCTTTAGCTCCTTGAAACTTCCCTCACATTCTTTCGTCTAGACATACTTTACCCATTTACTTGTTAAATTAGTTAGTGGGTTTGACAATCATGAGAAGTTTCTCACAAAACGTCGATAGTACCTATCTAATCCAAGAAAACTATGGATTTCTGTGACACTAGAGGGCCTGGTCCATTACTTAATTGCCTTTGTTTTTGAAGGATCCATATAAATTCCCTCACTTTTGATCACATGTCCCAAGAACGTGACTTTCTTTATCCAAAATCCACACTTGCTGAACTTGGCGTACAACTTCTCCTTTCTCAATGTCGCCAACACAAGTCTTATATGTTCTTCATGTTCCTCCTTGTTCTTGGAGTAGATGAGAATATCATCAATAAACACTACGAAAAAAATTTCAAGGTAATGTATAAATACTCTATTTATCAAATCCATGAAGATTGCATGGGAATTAGTAAGTCTGAAGGGAATCACTAGAAACTCATAGTGCTCATACCTTGTATGGAAGGCAGTCTTCTGAATTTCATCCTTCTTCACCTTTAGCTGATGATATCCAGAACGAAGATTCGCCTTTGAGAAGTATTGAGCTCCACTTAACTGATTGAACAATTTGTCAATCCATGGGAGAGGATACTTGTTCTTTATGGTGATCTTGTTGAGTTCCTGATAATCGATACACAGTCGCATTATTCCATCCTTTTTCTTCACAAAGAGAACTAGAGCATCCCAAGGTGATGCAATAGGGTGTATAAACCCTTTGTCCAGATGCTCTTACAGCTGCTTCTTTAACTCCTCCAGTTCGATATGATCCATCCTATAGGGACACTTTGAGATAGGAGTAGCTCCGGGTATGAGTTTAATTGAGAACTCTACCTCATGATCTTGGGGAATTCTAGGTAACTCACTACTACAAAAACGGGCAAGGGATGTGCTTCACTTTTATCAGCACTAAAAAAAAGTGCTGATATAGGCAGTCTTTATCAGTGCTAAAAAAAGCGCTGATAAAGGCCCCCTTTATCATCGTTTTTTTAGCGCTGATAAATGCCCCCCCTATATCAGCGCTTTTTTTAGCACTGATAAAGGGGACCCCTTTATTAGCACTTCTTTTAGTAGTGCTGATAAAGGGGGGATTTATCAGCGCTTTTCCCAAGCGCTGATAAATGTCAAGTTTCAAAATAAATATTTTTTCATGAAAAATAATATTTTGTTATATAAGTATATTTATATTGATATAAATACAATATATATTTTTTAAATATGTTATAGATACGTATAAATAGACAATTACATTTAATATATAAGAAAATTAGTGAAAATGGCTTCAAAATATTTAAAAAAAATATTATTAATTAATAATTTTCTAATTTTTATCCACCAATAGTCATGTAATAACACTTTGAGTATAAAAAAAAAATAAATAAAAGATAAAAAATATGTTGAAAACACAACTCAAACTTCAAACGATCATAACTTTTGATCCGGGTGTCCGTTTAAGCTCTATAGCATATCAAATTAAAGCCTGCGATGAGATCTACGTTCTAATGTCCTAGGTAAATCCTTTGCCACATTTTTCGGGCCCAAAAAAGGCCTAGAAGGCCTCCAAAACTGAGTTTTTAGTTGGGATACCCCGCTTTCTTAACATTCAAACAAGTATAACTTCTAATTCGGATGTTTGTTAGGCCTGTACCACATATCATATCGAAGATTGTTTCATTTTCTTCGATTTGACTATTTGTGGAATTGAAATGAGATTCTAGATTATAATTTATGGTTTTTTTAACATTCTATTGATTTTCAAATACACATATATATTTATTTATTCGTAAATGTATATGTGTCTGTGTGTGTGTGAGTGTCTGTGTGTGTGTCTTTGTGTTGTATATATGTATATATGTATGAATTTATTTATTTACTTATAAACACACATCAAAAAATATTTTTTCATAAATGTATTTAACACTAATCTTATATGTAAATTATATGGCTTTTCAAATACACATATATATTTATTTATTCGTAAATATATATGTGTTTGTGTGTGTGTGTGTGTGTGTGTTTGTGTGTTGTATATATCTATGTAAGTACGTATGTATGTATGAATTTATTTATTTATAAACACAAATAAAAAACATATTTCTTCATAAATGTATTTAAAACTAATATTATATGTATATATCAATTTACAAATAAGTATACGTATAAAAATTTATAACCAAAAAAATATATATAAATATATTAATATACGAATTAATATATATATACTAATATATGAATAAATATATTTATATTAATATGAATCTATATCAATATATAAATAAATATAACTACATATATATATATATATATCGTTAAATAGAGAAAAAAATGAAATGGCTTAGTGCTAAAGGTGAAGTTGTGAAAGGGGGGAGGTCGCAGGTTTGAGTTCAGGTGGAAGCGAAGGGGGTGCGTGAATGAGGATGCACGAGAAGGGCAGCACGTGGGAGACCTCCTAGCACTGTTAAAGGAGGTGTTAAGCACTGATAAAATCACTCCCCGCATTATTTAATTTTTTTTTTTTGACCTTTATCAGCGCTCCGAAAAGAGCTGATAAAGGGCCCTTTTATCAGTGCTAAAAAAAGCGATGATAAATGGGTCTTTTATCAGCGCTTTTTTTAGAACTCATAAAAGGGGCCTTTATAAGAGCTTTTCGGAGTGCTGATAAAAGGGACCCCCCCCCCCCCCCTATATTAGCGCTGATCTTTACAGTGCTATTTTAGAGCTGTTAAATCCCGTTTTTTAGCACTGATATAGGCCGTTTTTGTAGTAGTGACTCTTCGGGAAATACATCACCATATTCCCTCATGATGTGTATTTCTACAAGGTTGGAACTATCCTTCGACCCAACCATTTGGGAGAGGTATTCTTCTTCACAGGGAATCAACACCCACAGAGATGAAGGGTTTTTCAAAGGAGATTCATGATCTTACTTGCATTTGTAAAGAATCATGGGATAGTTCAGAATATGAAAAGATATTTCCTTTTCCTGAAAGTTGATATGTGATCTGTATAATGAGAGCCAATCCATTCCCATTATAGCATCCAATTTAACCAAAGAAATTATTTCAAGATTCACTAGAAGAATATTCTCCCATACGTCAACAGGAGAAGAGTCAAACACCTGGTTTGAAATGATTACACTACTTGGTGCTTTTACAGATATCTCTACTACAAGGTTTCGGGGCTTTGATTTTATAGTTCTAGGAAACTTAAAAGATATAAAGGAATGCGTAGAACCAGAATCAAATAAGATGTTCTCCATTCTTGAGTGAATAGGAAGTGTACCTTGTATGACTTCATTATCTTTCTCCACTTCCACAGTAGTGACGGTATAAGCCTTCTATTTTTCCATTGGATTTGGTGGCTAATGACACTGATTACCCTCTAGAACTCAAGGTTTAGTGCACTATCTTGCATAGTACCCTAGCTCCCTATAGTTGTAGCATTGAACCATGGGAGGTTCTCTCCTTTCTTTGGCTACATTCTCCTTCCTTTTCATGTCCTTTCAACACTCTTGATAATAGTTTCCTTCTTTCCCACATTTGAAGCACTTCCCTGTCCCTTTGAGGCAGTTCCCATGGTGCAACTTCCCACATTTTTGGCATGTGAGTCGTTGAGTTTTCTTCCCACATTTTCATTAGATCCTCCAGCTTGAAACTCTATATTTTATTTCTTATCACCATATACATGGGACTATTCTCTAAACTCCATCTCTACTTTGAGATCACATCGAATAACTTCTTCATAAATCCAAAAGTCTCAAATTGCAAGAGCCTTTCAAAGGTGTGGTTTTAATCCACTAAAAAATCTATCAATTTTTCTATCATTGTTGATAACAAAACCTAAAGCATACCTTGAAAGCCTTGTGAAATTTTCTTCATAGGTTGTGACAGATTCTTCTTCTTTTTTCTTGAGCTCTATTAATTCTCTCTCCATCTTCATGTGAAGATTTCTTGGGAAATAATTTTTAAGAAACATTATCTTAAAGTCTTCCCAGTCCATCTCTTCAATTTCCTCCCTTGGATTGGTGTTCTTAATAAAATCCCACCATTGATCGGACTCTCCATCTAGACAACAAATGGATAGTGTCACATTCTCTGTCTCAGAATAGTGAAGAACAAAAAAGATCTTCTCTATGGAGTTGTCCCACTGTTCCGCAACTAGTGGATTGAAAGATCTAATAAACATCGGTGGTCGTTGCCGCATAAAACATTTGATATCCAGTTGCTCCCTCTTTGGTGAAGGAGGATGTTCCCCATTATTATGGTTATTGTTCATAACCTGAGATAGTTGGTTAATCCTTGCCATGAATTTATGAGCTCCACCTCCCAAATCATTGGGGATTTTGTTCAGGTAATCATTGCATTGGCCCTCACATGAGTTATTGGCCAAGTTTCTCTTGGTTCCCAACATTTTCTAAAATAAGAAATGTTAGAACAAAACATAAGTCAAAAATTCATGAATAACTTATTCATTTGTATGATTTATACTAAAATCATAACATATGGGATCCCTATGTAAAGATTCTTGTGTGCATATTTGTACTTAGTCTCATGCAAGAGGTTTTCTCTAGGGTTCACTAATCCTAATTCCCAAATTAACTAAACCTTTCCTCTGATACCAACTATAGTGACCCAACCTTTTATTACATTACTATTAAATAATTTTATAGATAAACAACATAATTTTATTACACATAGATGATACAACAGTTTAGTTTCTTGTGAAAACTTGGACCATACATAATAATTACAACATCAAGCATAAACATTTATTCAATTTCTTCTTCTCTAGCTTCTTATTGGAACTTGACCCCTCCTTAGTACATGTAGCCACCTGAGGATATACATCAAAAGGTATGATCTAAAATCCTAGTAAGAGGATATATAAGAATAATATATCATGGGGTGAGCATAATCATAACATAGGAAAAAGATCATGAACATGAGAGGAAGCATAAATATAAGACTTGAAATGTGGAAATGCATAAAAAATGAAACATCATGTATTAGTGGTTAACTACCACTCATACTAGTGAAAAAAGATAGTATCTTGTAAACACATCACTTCACATTAACTCATGAGATTCATTACTTTACCTAATACATTGGAGTATTGTATAATTCCGAGCGCACTCATCACATTCAAACATTCATATTGCGCTATATAATTTTGGGCACACCCATCACATCATAACATTATCATTATCATGCATTCCACATATAAAATATATCAAAAATAAACATAATTAACCCATGAAAAGGAATGGGTTTCATCTCATAATAACACAATCATAAACTTTGGGTTCCCATTAGAAAGAGAGAATAACATACATGTTACAAGAACTGTCAACCATGAGTAAGAAGTAAAAGGTGAGTTCTTAAAAGAATAGTTCTTTTGAAAAACATTTTGTTTGACAAAAACACCAATGGTAAACATTTATATACCATAAAAGGAAAGAAAATGATGAAAAAATTATTTTTAAAGAGTAACCATATCAAAAATGGAGTGAAAGAGGGAGAACCTGGAGGATGAAATTTGGTTCGAGAATTTCCCCTTACCTTGAATCTGAACGCTTCCTTCTCTTTAATATCCTGTATAACCACATTAGATTCATTAATTAACAATTACATAACCTTTTTTAAATTAATATGGTTAATTATGGTTTCATTAAGTTATTTTATGTTCCTTTGGATGAGTTATAGAGTTTAAAAATATTGTTCGGGAATGTTTGTTTTTATGTTGTTTTTCTTGAGCGGTTCACTTGTATTGATAAATTGAAGTCCGGGAATAACATTGGTAAACATACAGAACTTATATTAAATGTTATTAATGATATTACAGAATTTCAAATTATCTTAAAATGAATTATATTATATACCATGTGGATGAATCATTATATAAAAATTAAATGATGATTGTTTGGGTTAATTTGGGCAGTTTTTCGACCACAACGATCTTGTTTTGTTTAATCATTTAGTAATATGTACATAAGTTTGTTACAGAACTTTAAATAGAACATAATACATATAAAATATTCTGTTTCAACCATAAAAATTGTTTCATGAGCATATTTTATGTAACACCCCAAGATTTCATAGTGTGTTATTTCTTCAAAATAATTCAATAACTTGCACTACACGCAACACTGAGTTCAAGCGCACTATGACTTACCAAACAAGCCATTCAAAAGAGGTTATGAATAGTATTAACTAAATTTTGAACCTTATATAATACTTATAATTTTAGAATCCATATTATTAGTTTCTTATAAATAATGTAAGAACAAATTCTTTTTTTCAGATAAAAGAAATATTTTTCAAAAATACACTGTTACCAACTTTAATAGTGAACCCTTTTTAAATCCAATATTTTAAACTTTTATATATTTGATTTGACTAAATAAATTTATTTAGAATGGGGACATAAAAAATCTACAATTTAACACCCCAAGCTTCCACGGTACGCTTCTCTTTGAATAATATAGTAGCGTGTGTTGTACGCAACTTCGAGTTCTAACACACAACACAACCAATCAAACTAGCCATTATGAATAGTAATACCTAATTTTTGAAATTATATATATATTATATTTCAAAATGGACTTCATTTTTGGTTTCGGAATATCAAAATTATCCTAAGATGAATTTTTGGTATTTTTCTGAGAACTTCCAATTTTTATGATTAATGAAAAATACTTAAAAACAACTTTTTCTTTAATCAAAATAATTTATAGTGATAAATTATATTATTTAGTGGTTTTAAAGTATAATTAGAATATATTTTTACCATTTTATCCAATGGTGTTTATTATAATTAATTTCACTTTGACATTGGACATAAACAATTGTCAATCTTTTGATATATATTGTTTCTTAAAAACACGCTATTTGTTGTGACAGCGGGAATTAATTATAAAATTAATTAATGCAACTTTTATGTTTGGAATTTTGTAAAATAGAAATCATTTTTGAATTCGGAATAGCAATTATAGCTTAGGGTGAAATTTTGGCATTGTTCTGAAAAACTTCAATTTTTGATGAATAGTGAAACTACTAAGTGGCAGTTAAAAAACTGAATTTTTCATAAAACTTAATTTTACCGCTTCTGTGAATGGAATTTCGAAAATCCGAGAAACACAGTTAATATCAAGAAGTAAAATGTGGTTCAATGAGATGCAAATAATTTTTGGTGAATAGTAACTATTTACTTTTATTCACCACGGTTAAAAGTAAATAGGGTAATTAAGGGTAAAAATGAAATTAATATTATCATAACACATGTCCTAATTCTATTGGACAAGTTTATATCGACCCAAATAAACCTTAGGAATAAAATATTATCATTTAGGTCCACTTGGATTAGATTAGGACATTTATTATTATTTAATTCAAAGAAGAGTTAAAAGAGTTAAAATCAAAGTTTATTTAATAAAAAAAATTTAATATAGGGTTATACATAAGATAAATTAGATTGTAAATATTCATTATAAAGGTAAAAATATTTAATACATAATTTTATTTTATTTATAATTTTTAGACATTAAATAATTTAATTTATTTATGACACAATGATGATTCAGAAATTACCATAATAGTGACAAATTAAAATAATTGATATTATAAATACCCAAATAAATATAATTTGAGACTTTTAATGAATTAAAATAATTTTATAGGATACTATGACATATTATTATTTATTTAATTGACTTTTTTCTAAGTAATAATTCTGTTATAAGTTTCACAAAAATCAACTATTGAATAGTGTCAAAATTGACATAAAAGAGTTTTTAAAACAAATATTATATTATTAATTGATATTAAATTACTAAAAATCTAAGGTTCGGCCAAGAGACTTATATCATGATAGTTTTATCATTAATGGACCAGTTGGGGGTCTCTTGTATGTATATAGTAAGTTTATTATCTATATAATATAAAAATACAAAGTGACATGGTAAATGTCAAACTAATTAACTAAGAGTTAAAACTAAAAGATAAGGTTAATATAGTAACCCAAACCTATCTAAATTATATTGGTTGAATGGTTTTAGACCTATCCCCACCTTAACCTTTTAATAATCAACTTTGGAGCCATTATAAACCTAATATGAATTTATTATAAATTAATATTTCTAGCTTTTCCAAAGGTGCCCCTCACCCCTCTTATAAAAGAGAACCCCCACTTCTCATTACTTCACACCTTCAAAGCCTTTTGGTTCGGCCAAACTCTGACCAAATACTCTCTAAACTTCCATCACTACAACCTAGAGGCATTATTTTGATCAGAAAGCCAACCTAAGGATCCCTTTTGATCAAATCAAAAGGAAGAACCTGAAGAAGAGGTAATGTTTTCACCACCCTTTTTCAAATTCATTTCTTCTTCCACTTCTTATTTCTTTGTTATTACCATTCTGAAATAATAACTCCAGTATCTTATATATACTGTGATTTTATTACTAATATGGTACAACCATATTCAGTATTCTATCCACCCTTTGAATAACATGTCACCATACGTGCGTACGTACGGCTTACCGTCTCCACGTCGTGGTGTAATTGTTATTCAATATATTATTATTTGAATGGGTATAATAATGATTTGTAATTCATGTAAATAATAAATATAAAATTATAATGATTCTGTATATATGATATACCATCCAATTATATATTGTTTTAATATCAAAAGAATGATATTTTCGCTCGTGCGTACGTACGGACTACCGTCTCCACGAACGCGATGAGATTCAATCTCCATCATATCCATTCAAGTATAATTATCATTTGATGATTTAAAAATAATGTTTAAGGACTTGATATCATTTTGTATATGAAAAATATACAACCTAACCATTACAAACATGGCTTACGTAACAAAACATATAAAAGAAAACGAGTAAGTTAACACCCGAAACGACGATAATACTAAGATATTATTAACAAAGAAATGTTAAAAGATCGTATATGATATCATATTAATATATATGATTCTTGTATAATTTAATAACAATTATTTCACCATTATACATGAGGTTAACCTACCCTCAACCAAGGAAAAGTACAAGGTAAGGGTTTATTTCACAATCTCTTCATTATCTGAGGTTGTTTATACGCAATTATCTTATGGGATCTCTTTATCATCCACATCCATGTCCCTTAAAAATGTATTTAAAAACATTTTTACTATTTACTAGACAATGGGTTAAAGTCATTTATACCCTTATGTGTTTGGAAAGGAATCTTTCCGCCGTTTTCCAAACAAGGCACTTTTAACCTTTTCGACAAATTTAAGGTAAGAATGTCTTTTTTTAACTTATACAGCGGGTGCGGCTATTTACCACCGTTATAAAATCGTCAAAGCTTCCCTTAGAATCTTATAAGAATATTTTCAAATTAAATGTTTTATTTTATAATTATGTGACTTTTAAATGATTTCAAAATGTATATTTTAAGAATTTGTGAAAGGTACTCTTTATGAAGATCATAATTTTAAATGTTTTAAAGATTTATCTTTCTAAATTTTTTTAATTAATGTCCATGTTTTCAAAATGATTTTAAGGATTTATTTATATGGACATGAATGTTTTGAAATGATATTTCTTTTCAAAAGTTTCAAAGTTGTATGGGACACTTTGATTCAAAAACCTCTTTTAAATTACTTCCTTTATAAATGTGTGACTTTTCAATGATTTCGATAAAAGAGATATTTCTCTCAAATAGTTTTGATTTTCATCTATGTCAACATCCTTTGATGGATTTTAAGCTTATTTGAAGTTGATTTATTATGATAAAAACTTTTTTATTGTATTGAAGGTTTTGTGATATGTTTTACTATGGATGTGTTATTTTTATACCATTCATGGTTTATGGAGAAAGTATTGACATTTCATATGCTAGTTTTAATATGAATGTTTATGTTACGTTTAAACCTTTTCATATGGGAATGAATTGGACTTAGTAAGTGACGGGTGGAGCCTGCTATAGCTCCTCGATGCATCGGTAGGTCTCATGAGACAAACTAGTTTCTTGGCACAAGGCCTTGACAAAATCTTATTTGTAGTCTTGGCACGAGGCCTTGGCTATGTGGTTTTGATAGTCTGGAATTATGCATTCCATCATTATGAAATTGGTTATTGATATTTCATGTGATTATTAGATTAGTAGAATATCAATGTGAATAAGTAAAAGGCATTATTTCATTTTACTTTTGCTATATTATGTTGAAGTTCAAGTTTAAAAGGCTTTTGTTTTAGTTATACATTGCCTTAAATGTTTATTCTTATTTATGAAAGTTTCCACTATATTGTTATCCTTACTGGGCATTTGAGCTCACCCCTTTTCTATGTTTTATTTTTCCCAGGATGTGAAGAAGTAATTTACAAATGACCTACTGGGATAGTGTGAGGGGATAAGAGTGTGGACTATGGAGACTATGTTGTTGTATTTTTTATTTTATGATGTAATGTAAACCTTATGAATATATCTAGTGTTTCCAAGGCTACTAAACCAATCGGTCTTTCGAGATTTGATCTTTCTTGTGATCATTCCAATGTTATGTAATAATGCACCGACTCTGGGTAACTGAGGTCGGGGTGTTATAGTTGGTATCAGAGGAAGTTTAGTAAAAACCTTGGAAGCTAGATTTAGATAAACTCTAATTAGATCACATAAACCTAAGATGAACTTTGAGGATTAGTATAGAAGAACTTCCTAGAATTTTGGTATTGTAGAGATTTTGTGAGTTTTCCGAGAAATACATCCCTTTCTAGATATGAGCAGGTAGAGGCGGCTCTGGCACAGATGTACCTAGGGGTAAAACCCAAAAACACCGCTTTGAGCTAGACTCGAACGGGAACTGGTGCACGACAACGGGCCTTGCTGCACTCTTGGTTACGACACTCCTGGGGGATATGCTTAGGATAATTCTCATTTTCTTTACAAACCATTATGAAGGATTTATGAGTATATACTTCCTCAAAGGAGACATTTTTTATGATTATGGATTATATACATAAACTATTTAATTTATGTTATGTGTTTTACAAGTTTGGGATTAGGTATTTTTATTCACAAACTAATCTAGTGTATGCCATTGTTTAGAAATGGCACCCAGTAGAAGGAATGAGAACTCCAGTAATGCACATGATCCAAAGAGAAAGAAGGATCATATCTTTCATGTTCTTAATCCATAATTTATAATAGAAATAGTCTCCCATGTATTATCATCATATGAAGAAATAATATCATGTGTTGATAAGATAAGTAAAGACTTTACTGAGTCCTATGGCTTTGAAGGGAAGCAAGAGAAGAAAAGGATGGATGAGAGAAAGATGGATAGTGGGAAGAGGGAAAAGAATAATTTTCTCATATGTGATAACTGTGGGAAGAAACACCTTAGAACTTTCCTGAAAGGAATGGGAGTTTGTTATAAGTGTGGAGGAAAAGGGCACAAAGTACGTGACTGCAAAGGTAAGAAAATGGTTTCAAATGTACAATGCTTCATTTGCAAGGAGTTTAGATACTATGCGAACCTATGTCCCAGTCATCAAACTATGCCGCAAATGATGCTATTGGATAATAATCAAGTTATGATACTACCACATATGAAGAGGAATGATTAGAGTTCTTATGTTGATTATGTCAATTGAGTGTTGTATCAACAATGTACTTGTTATAATAATTATGGATTATATAAGGATTGTACTGCAGTACTATTTCATTAAGGACTTGAGATTGTGTGGAACAAAGAAAAGTGACTCAATATCAAGATAAATTTTTTGAAAATATATGGTTGAGAGAATGATAAACCATAATATAGTTCTGATACCGAGGTAGTGATTTTGGAATAATACATGATTGATTTGGATAAATTATATTGGATATTCTTGACTACCATGAAACAGATTAATGATTTGTATATTCCATCATTGTTGGGGTTTAAAACATTTTTGGATTGAAGGAGTATATCTATTATTCTTTAAGGAATAAGGGATCATGAATGTAATCAATAAGTTTTTATGGTAATTCAGGATGTTTCAGTGTTTTAAAAGAATACATGATGAAGATGTTCACATTTTATTACATGGAAAAAAGGATATTTATTGTGTTTACCTTCCTTATAAATTTTGGACTGAAGTATTTTGGATAGTTCTAGTTTGGATTGTTTTGGATTTCCATAAAAGAACAACCCGGAGGTCGGGCGGCAACCCGTCGCATCCGGCAATGCCGCGAGACTTGAAACCACAACCGAAGGGTGACAAGGGTGTATCACCTACCAATGACCCACGTGATGTCCTAGGTTGAATAATATCGTTTTTTTAATGGTTCTGCTAGATGAATTATAAATTCATTTTTTTAACCCTATACGAATAGGATAAATAGAATATTATTTTTAAGTTCTATTGTCTTTTAGATTGAAAGATGAGTCTGTGGTAGAAATTAGTTAAAGGACGGAACTCTACTTGTCAAGAATATATTTTTTCTTCTTCTCTTATTCTATGAAGAAATTAATTCTTATACTTTATTTAAGGAATCCTAAAACCAAAAACGTGTTATCCTAATACCCTATGTTTTTTTGAACCGATGGTATTTCAGATCATCATAGATTGATGAATTTAAGGACCTCAATTTTACACTTATTTGTGATTGATGACCTCAATCACTACCTATAAATATTTACGTTTTTCCTCCAATTATATGTCTCTAATTTCCATAAATGTTCTCCTAATCGAGATCATAATTTGGTGGTGACCCTTTCATTTCTCTTTTCCTCATATTAAGACTAAATTTTAGTAACCCAATTTCCGATGTGGGTTTTCCCACAAAGATATTTTCTATTTTCAACCTTTTATTTTTGAAGAAAAATTTCAAATTGCAAGGATTCAATTTATTGAAGGAGGGTAGAATGTAACACTCCAAGATTTCATAGTGTGTTATTTCTTCAAAATAATTCAATAACTTGCACTACACGCAACACCGAGTTCAAGCGCACTATGACTTACCAAACAAGTCGTTCAAAAGAGGTTATGAATAGTATTAACTAAATTTTGAACCTTATATAATACTTATAATTTTAGAATCCATATTATTAGTTTCTTAGACATAATGTAAGAACAAATTCTTTTTTTTCAGATAAAAGAAGTATTTTTCAAAAATGCACTTTTACCAACTTTAATAGTGAACCCTTTTTAAATCCAATATTTTAAACTTTTATATATTCGATTTGACTAAATAAATTTATTTAGAATGGGGACATAAAAAAATCTACAATGTAACACCCCAAGCTTCCACGGTACGCTTCTCTTTGAATAATACAGTAGTGTGTGGTGTACGCAACTTCGAGTTCTAACACACACCACAACCAATCAAACTAGCCGTTATGAATAGTAATACCTAATTTTTTAAATTATATATATTTTATATTTCAAAATGGACTTCATTTTTGGTTTTGGAATATCAAAATTATCCTAAGATGAATTTTTGGTATTTTTCTGAGAACTTCCAATTTTTATGAATAGTGAAAATACTTAAAAACAACTTTTTTTAATCAAAATAATTTATAGTGATAAATTATATTATTTAGTGGTTTTAAAGTATAATTAGAATATATTTTTACCATTTTATCCAATGGTGTTTATTATAATTAATTTCACTTTGACATTGGACATAAACAATTGTCAATCTTTTGATATATATTGTTTCTTAAAAACACGCTATTTGTTGTGACAGCGGGAATTAATTATAAAATTAATTAATGCAACTTTTATGTTTGGAATTTTGTAAAATAGACATCATTTTTGAATTCGGAATAGCAATTATAGCTTAGGGTGAATTTTGGCATTGTTCTGAAAAACTTCAATTTTTGATGAATAGTGAAACTACTAAGTGGTAGTTAAAAAACTGAATTTTTCATAAAACTTAATTTTACCGTTTCTGTGAATGGAATTTCTAAAATCTGAGAGACACAGTTAATATCAAGAAGTAAAATTTGGTTCAATGAGATGCAAATAATTTTTGGGGAATAGTAACTATTTACTTTTATTCACCACGGTTAAAAGTAAATAGGGTAATTAAGGGTAAAAATGATATTAATATTATCCTAACACATGTCCTAATTATATTGGAAAAGTTTATATAGACCAAAAAAAACCTTAGGAATAAAATATTATCATTTAGGTCCACTTGGATTAGATTAGGACATTTATTATTATTTAATTCAAAGGAGAGTTAAAAGAGTTAAAATCAAAGTTTATTTACTAAAACATTTTTAATATAGGTTTATACATAAGATAAATTCGATTGTAAATATTCATTAGAAATATAAAAAGATTTCATAAATAATTATATTTTATTTATAATTTTTAGACATTAAATAATGTAATTTATTTATGACACAATGACGATGCAGAAATTACTATAATAGTGAAAAATTAAAATAATTGATATTATAAATACCCAAATAAATATAATTTGAGACTTTTAATGAATTAAACTAATTTTCTAGGATAATATGACATATTAGGATTGATATAATTTAATTTTTTCGAAGTAATCATTCTGTTATAAGTTTCACAAAAATCAACTATTGAATAGTGTCAAAATTGACATAAAAGAGTTTTTAAAACAAATATTATATTATTAATTGATATTAAATTCCTAAAAATATAAGGTTCGGCCAAGAGACTTATATAATGATAGGTGTATCATTAATGGACCACTTTGGGGTCTCTTGGATGTATACAGTAAGTTTATTAACTATATAATATAAAAATACAAAGTGACATGGTAAATGTCAAACTAATTAACTAAGAGTTAAAACTAAAAGATAAGGTTAATATAGTAACCCAAACCTGTCTAAATTCTATTGGTTGAATGGTTTTAGACCTATCCCCACCTTAACCTTTGAATAATAAACTTTTGAGCCATTAGAAACCGAATATGAATTTATTATAAATTAATATTTCTAGCTTTTCCAAAGGTGCCCCTCACCCCTCTTATAAAAGGGCACTCCCCCTTCTCATTACTTCACACATTCAAAGCCTTTTGGTTCGTCCAAACTCTGCCCAAATACTCTATAAACTTCCCTCAATACAACCTAGAGGCCTTATTTGGATCAGAAAGCCAACCTAAGGATCCCTTTTGATCAAATCAAAAAGAAGAACCCGAAGAAGAGGTAATGTTTTCACCACCCTTTTTCAAATTCATTTCTTCTTCCACTTCTTCTTTATTTGTTATTACCATTATAAAATAATAAATCCAGTATATTATATATACTGTGATGTTATTATAAATATTTTACAACCATATTCAGTATTCTATCCACCCTTTGAATAACATGTCACCATACGTGCGTACGTACAGCTTACCGTCTCCACGTCGTGGTGTAATTGTTATTCAATATATTATTATTTGAATGGGTATAATAATGATTTTTAATTAATTTAAATAATAACTATAACATGATAATGATTCTGTATATATGATATACCATCCAATTATATATTCTTTTAATATCAAAAGAATGATATTTTCGCTCGTGCGTACGTACGGACTACCGTCTCCACGAACGCGATGAGATTCATTCTCCATCATATCCATTCAAGTATAGTTATCATTTGATGATTTAAAAATAATGTTTAAGGACTTGATATAATTATGGATATTAAAAATATACAACCTAACCATTACAAACATGGCTTATGTAACAAAACATATAAAATAAAACGAGTAAGTTAACACCCGAAACGACGATAATACTAAGATATTATTAACAAAGAAATGTTAAAAGATCATATATGATATCATTTTAATATATATGATTCTTTTATAATTTAATAACAATTATTTCACCATTATACAGGAGGTTAACCTACCCTCAACCAAGGAAAAGTACAAGGTAAGGGTTTATTTCACAATCTCTTCATTATCCGAGGTTGTTTATACGCAATTATCTACTGAGATCTCTTTATCATCCACATCCATGTCCCTTAAAAATGTATTTAAAAACATTTTTACTATTTACTAGACAATGGGTTAAAGTAATTTATACTTTTATGTGTTTTGAAAGGAATCTTTCCGTCATTTTCCAAATATGGAACTTTTAACCTTTTCGACAAATTTAAGGTAAGAATGTCTTTTTTTAACTTATACGATGGGTGCGGCTATTTACCGTTGTTATAAAATTTTCAAAGCTTCCCTTAGAAGCTTATAAGAATATTTTCAAAGTAAATGTTTTATTTTATAATTATGTGACTTTTAAATGATTTCAAAATGAATATTTTAAGAATTTGTGAAAGGTACTCTTTATGAAGATCATAATTTTAGATGTTTTAAAGATTTATCTTTCTAAATCTTTTTAATTAATGTCCATGTTTTCAAAATGATTTTAAGGATTTATTTATATGGACATGAATGTTTTGAAATGATATTTCTTTTCAAAAGTTTCAAAGTGGTATGGGACACTTTGATTCAAAAACCTCTTTTAAATTACTTCCTTTATAAATGTGTGACTTTTCAATGATTTCGAGAAAAGAGATATTTCTCTCAAATAGTTTTGATTTTCATCTATGTCAACATCCTTTTATGGATTTTAAGATTATTTGAAGTTGATTTATTATGATACAAACTTTTGTATTGTATTGAATGTTTTGTGATATGTTTTATTGTGGATGTGTTATTTTTATACAATTCATGGTTTATAGAGAAAGTATTGACATTTCATATGCTAGTTTTAATAAGAATGTTTATGTTACGTTTAAACCTTTTCATATGGGAATGCATTGGACTTAGTAAGTGATGGGTGGAGCCCGCTATAGCTCCTAGATGCATCGGTAGGTCTCATGAGACAAACTAGTGTCTTGGCACAAGGCCTTGACAAAATCTTATTTGTATTCTTGGCACGAGGCATTGGCTATGTGGTTATGATAGTCTGGCATTATGCATTCCATCATTATGAAAGTGGTTATTGATATTGCATGTGATTATTCTATTAGTAGAATATCCATGTGAATAAGTAAAAGGCATTATTTAATTTTACTTTTTCCATACTATGTTGAAGTTCAAGTTTAAAAGGCTTTTGTTTTAGTTATACATTGCCTTAAATGTTTATTCTTATTTATGAAAGTTTCTGCTATATTGTTATCCTTACTGGGCATTTGAGCTCACCCCTTTTCTATGTTTTATTTTTTCCAGGATGTGAAGAAGTAATTTATTAATGACCTGCAGGGATAGTGTGAGGGGATAAGAGTGTGGACTATGGAGACTATGTTGTTGTAGTTTTCATTTTATCATGTAATGTAAACCTTATGAATATATCTAGTGTTTCCAAGGCTACTAAACCAATCGGTCTTTCGAGATTTGATCTTTCTTGTGATCATGCCAATGTTATGTAATAATGCACCGGCTTTGGGTAACTGGGGTCGGGGCATTACATTTTAAGGTATAAATAGAAAAATAAAACATGTCATTCTTGAAGGTGATAGATTAACACCTCAGGAACAACGTTTTCTTTTATAAAATAAAAGGAAGAGGAGAAGGGGGTGGATAGTATAATATCCCATTAGTATTATAAAATTCCATTATATGTATGATACTAGAGTTACCATACCGTTTGGACAAATATAGGTTAGGATAGAATAAGAAAACAACTTGAAATTGAAAGGGAATTAATGAAAAAGAGGGAGAGAAATTACCTCTTGAATCCTTCTCTTGAGAACCACCTTAAGAGGCCAAGGCATGGTCTTTTGGTGAGAACAGAAGCTCTTGGACGTGAGATAGGGGATAGTAAAGATTCTTGGGTAGAGTTTAGACAAGGCTTAAATCTTGAGAGGTGTAAGGAAATGAGGGTGTGAAGGGTGGTATTTATAGTGGAGGGGAGAGGGGTTTTCTCAATATAAAATTCATTAGTTTATTGTTTCCCCACAAGACAAGGAACAGTGAGTCCTCTATGACCAAGAATAGTAATTTTATCATGTGATATCGAACCAATTGGGATTACATATACAGAACATCATACATGACTCTATAATTAGCTTATTTTGCTTATTCTGTAAATTATGGTATTTCACTATTCATCAAAAATTCAAGTATTTCAGAAAAATCCTAAAAATTCACCCCAACCATTTTTCGAAGTGTAGAATCCAAAAATGAAGACCATTTTTCAAAAATAATTTTTTAAATATTATTATTTTAATATTTAATTAAAATCATAATTTATTATCAAAAACCAGCTTTAAAATATTCCTTTACTTATTTTAAAATATAGGTATATTATACTTTCAACTTGAATGTTCTTTATATATTATCATAGGTAAGGTTACTATTAATTATGGTATATCAATATTCATAATGGTATGTTACTATTCATAAGGGTAGGTTACTATTCACCAAAAAATAATTTTTCCTTATTGGACTCAATATAACTTACTGATTGCAACCGTGTATGTCAGATTTTCGAAATTCCAAACACAGAAGTGAGAAACTTATGTTTAAAGGTCACTTAGAACTTAGTAGTTCATTTTGTTGTGTTTTCATTTGATTTTATGACATATTTATAAGAAGGGAATTTCCATTGAAAAATATTAGGTCGTTACATATTAGTTATCTCAAGAATTAGGGTATTGTAAAGAATATTTAAAATTTATATTAGAATCCTCGTAGTTATGAGAATAAAATTAAGGAATAGTATTCCATGTCATGAGTTTCAAAAATCAGTGGGTTTTGAATGAAATTCATTCACTTAGAATTTGAAAACAATTTCATTTAAATATTTATCTAAGGTGATTTGATGGGTCAAATTAGTTTCTTAACCTTGGAATAGATTCAAAATTTTCAAGGGAATTATATTTAAGCTCATGTATTTCAAAATATACTAAATTGAGGAAATAAACACACACAAAAAATTAAAAAGACACAAAATTGTGTAAAATAAAAAGGAAAAAATTAAATAGTCATAAACTAAAATCGCCCCCCAAACAAACACACACACATGCACGTGCATGCTCTTAAATGATATAGTGTCTCCAATGCCTTGAAATGCTTTTATCATGTGAGAAAATTTTAAGTGGAATCACAATAACATATAAGTGTTATGGAATGATATAAACTGATGGTATTTAGTGATAAATTAATTGGAGGAGTGTTACCTCCACCACTAGATTTTATGGAAATTTCAAATAGAATTTCTTTAGCCTATGAACATTAACAATGAATAGGTTTCTTCTCTCCATCATTAATAACCTAGAGAGAACAAAAAAGAGATACATGAGTAACCATAAATGGAACTTACCATCTGGAACAAAGTTTACCTATAATCATATTGATTATTGGGTTATATAAGATTAATGTGTTGCCAAGATGGATGTTTTTTGGTTTTATAATCTTGTCATGATCCACCCTTATCATCATCATCTTTATTTTATTTAAATTTCAAGAAAGGGAAAATCCAATACAAAGTAGTCACGGAGGCCTAAAATAGTGTAGTCCAAGGGCATCCCCACTAACTAAGTCTTCTCCTTCGGGAAAAAATGCATCAAAACTAGGAAATAATGATATGGGCATGTCATGAGAAACTTTTGATGTAATGAAATCTATGACTTTTTTGCCCTCACGATAGGTGTAGAGAACATCTGTGCAGTTGGTGATGTACCTTATGCACTTAGGGATGAGGTATTCAATAGAGAAAGGTGTAGTGAGGAAGTCACATAAAGAGTTATAAATAATTTTGGATTCAGTTTCCACTGTAGAAAGTTTGATTTTGATTGGTCTGTAAAGGGTGAGGCCTACAAGCACAGCCCAAGTCTCCACCTGAAGAGATTCATCACTCCCGAAGAAAGCTGTGAAAGAAAAAAAAACACCACCCCTGGTATTCTGAACCACACCACCCCATCGCACAATTAGTGACTAATAGGAGCCCTCGGTGTTTAATTTGAGTCCCATACTAGTCGGGAGCCATTAGATCCACCTGCCTTAGAGATTAGAGGTAGATGCAGGAAGAATGGAATTTTTGGCTAATATGGATCTAAATGAAGGTGTGTCACACCACTCCCTTCATTTTTGGGAAATATCATTCAATAAATTTCATTTTTTGATAGGAAGATCTAGCTTCAAACTAGGTACTCCCTCATGTCACTATTTGTTCCTAGAAATCTAAATTGTCTAGTAGATTGAAATTAGGATCACTACACATGCTTTTCTCTCGATACATTTATTCTACGCACCATGAAACCAAAGGTCAAGAAAGGATCCTCCCACTACTGGTTGAGTGTGAAAAGTAGTAAAATTTCAAAAGGCAATCCACACCATGCAAGCCCATTCTCCTTTGAAAAATAACTGCATGATAGATTATTCTTGGAACTCAGTGCAATGGAAACACCTAGAAGCCAATTGAATACCTGTGTGATTTATTTGATCAACTATGGGCAGGAATTTTATCCATATGTTTCATACGAGAAAGTTTTATTGTGGGGTCACATACTTACACCATAGTAGCTCCCCCCAGGAGTTGATCTCATTGAGTTTGGACACCATCCACTGATAATCCTTACCATAAAAAACACTAAATGTCAAACCATTAAAAACACATAGATCAGGATCAATTGAGATACCAATAAGGTCAAATAAGAACTTTTGATCATCATCTAGGACCACATAATTAAAGTTTGGAAGTTATTTTTCAATCTTGAAGCTCATATCAGGATCTAGGAAACTGGGGAAGCCAAGAGGAGCCCGAGCCCAATTTTCATGCCAAAAGTTGATATCGCCTGTACCAACTATCCACTGAGTGTAATTTCATAGAGTCATTATATGTGGGTGAATCAGATTCCATAGAACAAAAGAGATCCACCTAGGATCCTCAAAGTCTTTCCCATTTTTTCCCCATGAAACTGCCCCACATGGTTTAGCCCTCTATAACATCCCATGCTAATTTTTCATGAGCACCGAGCATCTCACCGGAGACACTTCTGATATTAATACCACCCTCCTTTGCCAATTTATCCATCCTACCCCAAGATTACCAATGATGTTTCTCATCTGAGTGGGAATCCCATATGAATGAGACCATAATTTTTTCAATGCCTTTGATCACCACTTTGGGAACCTTGAGGGCTGAGAGTTTGTGCATTGGAATTGAGGTGATAATACTATTGACCAGGGTGATTCTGCCACCGAAGAATAGAAATTGATTCTTCTAATTATTGATCTGCCCAGTGATCCTGTAAACTACCTTGTTTAAATGGTGGATGCATAGCCTACTTGGGGTAATTATGGAACCTAGATATTCTAGTGGAAAACATCACCTGTGAATTCCCAACTCCCTCTCCTGAATTCTAGCATGCCCATATGAACATCATTTTGAAAGGAACAGTCTACTTTTCCCACGATTCACCACTTTCCACTCTAGAGACTATATTCATCAAGAATGTTATTGAAGCCATGTATTTATTTCTTACTCTCATTGATGAAAATAATAGTATCATCCAAAAACAAAAGGTGCGCGATAATAGTATCATCCACCCTTATTGTTTCTTTGTAAATCTTGTAATTTTCAAATTAATCTCTTCTAATTTATTCCAAATCTTACAACTAGACTCTTCTATCCTTTCTAGATATTTCTAGGTACAAATTCTTCTCTATCACATCCCAATGGGATTTTTATTCCAATTCAATTGGATGGTGGAAACTTTTCCCATAAATCAACTTATATGGTATTATTCCTATGGGGGTTTATAGGCTATCCTATAAGGCCATGGGGTGTCTTCTAACCTTTGGGTCCAATTGGTCCTATTAGGTTTTATAGTATTCTCTAAAATTCCTTTGATCTCCATGTTAGATACTTTAGATTTCCTATTCATTTTTGTATGATAGTGTGTTGATGTTTTATGATGTGCCTCCTACTTTCTCAAAATATTCTATACTATCCAATTAAAAAATGATTCCCTTAATCATTGATGATGTTTTTAGGCACTTCAAACCTAAAAAATATGTTAAACCTGAAAAAATCACACACAACATGAGAATCATTAGCTTTTTTAGCTTTGGATTCCACCCATTTTGAAACATAATTAACTACAAGGAAGATATAAGAATTTCAAAATGAAATTGGGAAATGACTTATAAAATCTGTCTCCAAAACTTAAAAATTTTTATAGAAGTTTATTTTTCCTTAAGATATTTCTAATTTTTTTAAATATTTCTAGAAAACTGACATTTTTTACATATTTTACAAAATTATTGTGAGTCTTTGAATAAGGTGGGCCAATAAATTCAGGATTCTAAAACCTTCCTTGATGTCCTTTGACATCAAAAGTGGCCTTTTCATGATAAAGTATGATCAAAATAAAAAACATATTCAATTTCAATTTTAGGAAAGTATCTTTTTATTACAAGATCATTTTAAATTTTCCAAATAAATAGATATTAACAAATGTAAAATATGGATTTAGTTATTAGTTTTTTAATTCTTTGGGGATTTAAATGGGTTATGACTTGATATGTTACCAAATAGTTTACCATGTCAGTATACCATACACTTTACCTTCAACCAAGTATACTCACTCCCCTGGGATGAGGTCCGATGTAGGTTTGTAAGATATAATCTCCACTTTGGTCGTGTGGGAAAGTCTACTCAAGTGATCAGCCACTTGGGTCTCAACTCTATTTTGGTATTTTATTTCCCAGTTTAACTTCTAATGTAGTGGAATCCATCTCACAAGCATGGGATTAGAATCTACCTTATTTAACAAATATCTATGGGATTCATGGGTAGAAAAAACAAAAACTTTATCACCAATAAAATATGATATGAATCTATCCAAATTAAATACCACTACCAAATATTCATTTTTATAGTTGTGTAATTGAATTGGGAATTATCTAAAATTCTTTAGGTATAAGAAATGATTTAGGGTCTTCCCTTAATTTTCTGAGAAAAATTTTCTCCAACTTATTAGTTAGAAGAATCAAAAATTATCTTTAAAGGTTTCACACAATTTAGTGGTCACATCCCATGTGGGTTTATTAATATTCTATTCAATTTATAAAATTATACTCTACAATCTTCATTAAAATAAAAAAAATCCATCTTCAAAACGTAATATATATAGATACGAGAAATATTACTAAAATATATGATAAATATCCTATATAATCCTACATTTCTTAAAAATGATCTAACATTTTTTCACACAAGTTGGGTAAGGAAAAGATTTTATCACTTCAATTTTTAATTTATCCACTTAAATTCCCTTTTGTGAAAAGATATGCCCAAGTATAATTCCACTCTCCTCCATGAAAAGAAATTTTTCAAAATTTAAAAGAAGATTTTTCTTCAAAGTAAGTTTTCATAACTTTTTCCCTATTTTTCATGAAATTTTCAAAAGAGTTTCCAAAAACTATGAAATAATCCAAGAATGACTCCAATAAATCCCCAATGTTATCAAAAAATATACTTTCCAAACACCTTTGAAATTTATATAAATTATTATATAATTTAAATACCATCCTCTTATAAGAAAAGGTGCTAAAGGGATTTTTAAAGGTGGTCTTCTCTTAGTCATCTAAAGTAATGGGTACATAGAAATAACATGAAAATCCATCTAAGAATAAATAATTAGTTCACTAAACTAATCTATCTAAATTTTTTTCATTGAATAGGATGATTAAATTATCTTTACAAGTGTCCAAATTTAATTTCCCATAGTATATACACACTCTCCATATATTCTAAATTTTCATAGGGATTAATTCTTTATTTTTCTTCCTCACAATAGTTAGACTAGTTTTCTTAGGAACTATAAGGATGGGGTTAGCCCATTATGAATATAAAAGGGGATATATGATCCCTAATTCTAAGATATTATATATTTAATTCTTTAAAACCTCCATCAAGGTGGGATTTATCCTCCTTTAGGGATGCCTAATAGGTTTGGAATCTCCCTCAAGTGAAATTCTATATGAGCAGTTTCTTTATAATTATACCAGGAATATCACCTAAGATGTATCATATTGATTAGAAATTATTTCTAAAAATTTAAATAAGTTTTTTTATTTATTTTTAGATAAATTATTTGAAATTGTCATTGGAATTTTTTCTCCTTCCATGAGGTACACATATTTTTTTTCAGTTGTAAGTGGATTTCATTCTAGATTTGAGGATTGTTTAAGATATGAAATTAAATTGAGGTTCCCCACTCATAAATCTTAAAAATACTATATAAAAGAAAATATATTAGCATATTATTTAGGAAATAAATCATTAACTTCACTATAAATTTAATTAGTTACCTTTTCCTTGAATCTAAAAATTAAATTCCCAGAATTATGGATAGCCTTATCTTCTATGGAATTTTCAATGAAAAAATGTTTTCCTAAGGCTAAAAATTCATGAAACATACATGAATATTCAAATGGATTATCCTATTCAAGGTTATATAGTGTAAAGAGTAAATATTCATCTGATGGGTGCGTCATGGAGTCAAAAATATTAAAGTTCATAGTGCTATCTCTAAACTATATGGTAAGTATTCCTTTATAGACTTTGATGATGGTATTATATTTCTTAAGGAAATAAATCCCCAAAATGATTAGTTCATGGACCATCTCTCTATTATCTTCCTTGTTGAATACATCAAAATCTACTAAAAAAATTAGGCCTTGAACTCCACCTAGAACATCTTCTAAAACACTAACTAGAAATACAATGGATTGGTTTATGAGTTGTATTAAAACTCTTGTGGAATTTAAATACCCTATATACAAATAGTTAAATACTTAATAATGTAATAAATTAATATAATCACCAATATCACATAAATCATTAGAGAAGTTTAAAGATTCAATGGTGTAGGGAATAAAAAATGTCTCTGGATTGTGACACTTTGTGAGTAACTGGAGTGTGAAAAATAATGAAAAAATTCTTCCTATGGTAACCCTTTCATTCCCATTAAGACACATTTTCTTTGTGAAAAAATACTTAAGAAATTTTTTATAATTTGGGATTTTTTTTAGAGCCACTGAAAGGGTAATATTTTTTTAAACATTTTGGAAGGATTCTTGAATTAATTTTTAAAGTTTCTCTTCTTGAATTTTCATTTATTGTATCATTATTAATTGGAATAGTGGGGGAAGATATTTCATCTCCATTAATTTCTTTGGAGTTTTCTTTCTTGTTTCTATTTACTTGGTCCATACCACTCCTATTCCTATTTATTTTATTCTTCATGTTGCTATTTTTTTAGAATCTTCCTAGAATGTTTAGAATTCACAACTTTATTCCCCTCCGAATATCCCAAATATCCCGAAGGCCTTCTTTTTTATTAATTTTTGATAACCCCAATTTCAAGGGATGAGGGGGAACCCTTAAAAGGCCTTTAGGCTCAGATATTACAAGGCTCATATGCTTAGGAGATTACATGACCTGAAGGTCTTAAGGAATTCAACCAGACTATCTACAAGAAACTACCCATCCCCAGTATCTGCATCATGATAGTAACTCTCCACCTTCACATGGCCTTCTGGATAGGCTTCCCATGAAAGCACAGGCTAGTCCTGATGGCATAACCATACCCTCTCATTCTGATAATCCATTTTGATCTACTATGGTGAGTGTACTTGCTCTGAATCCTCTTCTGAGGCTACTTCTTTTTTGTAGAGTTTGTCTGGGGCAACTACATGTGGCCCGAAGGCCTTGAGGTGGCCCGAAGGCCTTAAAGATGGCCCAAAATACATACTAACCTGAAGTCCTAGGTGGCCTGAAATCCTTAAGGACTCCAAGCCCAAACTGATGGACCTCTACCTAGTTTTGAACCAAGGTCTCATGGATGCACTTAAAGATACCTCACCAACTGGGCTAAGGATCATGTGCACAACTTTATTCCCCTCCAATTTGAGTTAAATTGGTTGATGTTCAGGTGTTGTTGGTGCTGGGATATTCTTAACACTTATTTTTTATCATATTTATAGTCTCCTTGGTCTTAGGAAATATTGGGTCTGATATTTTTCTAGGGTTTATAGACAAGATCTTCATGATATTTTCGACTTATTTTTTTAACTCAACTACTTGATTCTTCATCACCTCAACCTCGTATCCTTTTTTTCATTAAGGGTTTTTCAATATTTTATAGTTTCTAAAAGGTCATATTTTGTTAACAATTGGGTGATTGGTATGTTGGTTTGTTATATGAATTCTTTTATGATTTTTTTTATGGGTGTTGGGTGTTGGCATGGATATTTTTGCTGCTAAAATGGGGTCTGGTGTGGGTAGTGCTTTTGGTAGGGGTTTTAGCCCAGATTTGTTGATTTCCATGTATATACTGGAATTTTTTAGGATCTCTCAAAACTTGGTTTTTTTAATTTATTAAGATGAAATTGTAAACCCGCAGTATTTTATGATATATTTCTATTTAAATAAATTTTAATTGTTCAATAAATTACTTAACATGTAACATTGAGCTTTTAGCGAACTATGTTATACCATAAAATACTATTATTTAAATGCAATTATTATAACATATCCATTAAATTGGAAGTATGAATAGGATTAAAGACATTATGAAAAGTATAAACTATTTATATAATTAAAATTTATTAATTTTTATTATAGTTATTATATGCTTGAAAAATACATTTTTCCTCAAAAATGTTTTTATTGATTTTTGTGAGAAAATAATATAATTAATTTCTTATGATATTAGAAATTTTATTTGAAAAAATGAAATTAATTTTTTAAATAATCATTTCAAAATTATTTTATAGTGATTTTTTGATAATTTTCTAAAAAATATTTATTTTTTAATGAATAGAAAAAATTAGTAATTTTTATTACAAACTGCCTTTTCGTTTCAATCTTTTAAAAAGTTAAATTTTATTTTAAAATAGTTTAAAGTAACATTAATTAATTTGTATCATGAATAATTAAATTGAGGTTAATTTAATCAATTTTATGTTGTAATTTGGAATAAAACATTTTATGCTTAAGAAAACATTATTCTGAAAAACTTCTTTTTGTCGCATTTTAAGGGTTTAATTTTAAATTAAATTATACCAATACTATGAATTAAATTTGATAAAATGGATTACATATTTTAAATAAGAATAATTTAAAATATATAATTATTTCTACTTAATTTTTGTTCATAATGAATACTAAAAATAGTAAAAAACGGTTGTGATGGTTAAGGTTAAAACAAGTTTATCAAGAGTTAAACCAAGAGATAAGGGTAAATTTTCCAATTAAACATATCTAAATACAATTTTATGACCATATTTTGAAATAATACTATCCCAGTTTCAGACCTTTGGTGATTTGGAATCATTTTTCTTGAGTATGATATTATTATATTTTAACCTTTTAAGAAATTTCATGTAAGTCCTATCCCCCACTTATAAAAGGACACCCTTACTTTCTCTTCTTTACACCAATTTTAGCCATCTATCTTGACCAAAACCTATGAAATTATCTTATAAACTTCCCAATACATTAATTATAAGTTCTGGTATTCTTAAAATACTATTCCAAGTGTTCTTAAGAAAGGATCTAAAGGAGGCCAGCTAAAGGAAAGGTAATCATCCTACCCAACCTCTTTCAAATTATTTCTTCTTATACCTCATATAAATATATGTGATTAATAATAAAATAATAAATTGGGTATCATAAATATACTTAAATTTTATTATTATTATTTAACCGTAATTATTGACCCTTTTTTCTATAAAATGAGAAGTGAAAGTATCATTCATGCGTACGTGTGGACTACTGCATCCATGTAGCGATACAATTCATTTTCCATCACCATAATTAATGGAATATTAATATGATGGGTTTAAAGTTTATATATGATATTTATTACATAATTATTATTCTGGAATTATAATATTATATCTATCTTCTTACTTTCTGTCTGTTGGAAAACTATAACGTCTCTCATCCGTACGTGTAGACTACCACCTCTATGAAGTGATGTGATTCATTCTTCATTTTTTCCTTACATGGATGGTAATAAGGATATATTTAATGAATATATATGATATATATGATATGATAATGATTCTATAAAGGTGAATTATTATTTACCCTTCTTTTATTTCATCTATTGAAAAGTGAAAACAATGTTCATGTGTACGTATGACTTACTATCTCCATGAATGGTGTCCTGAATTTTTCTATCTCTGCATTTTATGGGCGATTATAAATAAGTATATAAGGAATATATTTTATATTTATATAATTATTATAATTATTTATATGATTTAAGTATGATAAATATTAAAGTACCTAAACTACCAAAACAAAAAAGACATGAAAAACAAGACGGTTAACACTCAGAAATGACGATTTTTAATAAAGAATTATTAATATATGGGTGTTGAAACATTATAAGTGGATAATATATAATATTATAAGTATATTTATGGTTTTTTATATAATTAAAATAAGTTTAAATTTATTATAAATGAGGTTAAAATTACTTATGAATCATGTCGAGCCTGAGGCAAGGGTTTATTTCACAATCTCATCCTTATTCAAGATTATTTATATTTTAAGTTTCCATTGAGAGAATTTTATGATATTTTTATATTAAAATAAATATATTTTAATATTTTATGGTTATTGTTTGTAATTAAAAGTTTTCCTTTCATTTTGATCTCTTTAAGTACTCTAGATATTGAAATAATGTTTTTAAGTAAAACCGAATTTGTTTTTTATTCGGTCCTTAATATTTTTATTTCATTTCCATATTTTATTTAAAATATTATAAAGAATATTTATTACTATTATAATATTATTTTTTAAATTCATTTTTTAACCTTTTTTACTTTCGATAAAAAATCAAAGTAATCTTCTTGTCATTTTCCAAACGACGTATTTTCGACAGTTTATTGAAAATATGAAAGAATATTTGTTTTAATATACTCAACATGAAAGAAATTTCACAAAATCATGTCCTATTAATTTTTTGAATATTCCTTTATAATTTTTTATGGTTTTTTTCATAGAAAATTTTGTTCTTAATATTTTATAAATGTTTATATTTTGAATAAGTGACTTCAAAATTAAAAGGGTATCTTACACAATAAATTTGAAAATGATCTTTTTTAAGTATTTTCATGTATGTCAATATTATTTGATTAATATTATGATTTATTGAGGATATAATATAATAATACCATCTACCATTTTTCTATTGATGGTTTATAATCATGTTGATAGGGGAAATCATTTATACTCCACATTATAGTTCTTCCAATATGGATAGTTTTTTATTATTAAGGCATGTTGATTGAGTTGTATTATTTATTAATATGATTAATGCATTGGACTTATTAAGTGATGGGTGGGTCCTAGAATTTTATATCCTCTCGATGCATTTATAGGTTTCATGAGACAAAACAGGTTGGGTATTTTGACCAAGGCCTTACTCATTTATGTGTGATGTATTAGCACAAGGCCTCGATGGTAAGTTTATGATGTCCAACGTCATGAGTTCCATCATTATGAAATCATTTATTGATGTCTATATGATTATTTGAATAGTTATTATATCTATGTATTCAAGTTTATATGATTATTTATATGGAATTATTTGATTATATTTTATTCCTACCATATTATTCTTCATTCTCAAGTTATTGATTAAATGGTATGTGTTTTATTTTATTTACCTTACCATATTGATTATTCCTTGTTTATTCTTTGTTATATTTTGTTATATTAATTACCTTAATAATAATCTGAGATCACCCCTTTCTTATGTTTCCTTTCCTCATGAATCCAGGAAGTGTACTATGAAAGATATGTAAGGATATTATAGAGAGAATAATAATGTTTTCAAACAAAATATTATGTTGTATTTTATTTTTTTCAAATGTTATGTGAGATTAAGAATGTATTTAGTTAACCAATACTACTAAACTATTTATTCCTTTGGGATTTGATCACTTTTATCTAGTGATGATGTAATAAAGTTACCACTAGCTTGGGGCTACTAGGTTTGGGGTCTTTATAGTTGGTATCAGAGAAAGTTTAATAGAAACCTTGGGAACTAAACTTATGAAAAAATTGATTAGGGAACATAACCCTATGAAAAACTTTGAGTATAAGTCTAAGTATAGAATAACATCATAAAGTTTTATTCTGGTTTATATTGTTTGGTTTTCCAAGAAATACATCCTTGTTTGGATACTACTAGTGGATGTGGTTTTGGAATAAATGAATCTAGGGGTAATAACCCAGAAAAGAGTTGGTTGAGTATATCTCAACCATCATTCTAGTGCATAATTAATGGGCCCTTACTATGAACCTATTTTGACACTCCTGAGAGATATTATTGTGTTAATTCATATTTTATTTATGAACCATTATGAACAATTTAAATAGATAATGACCATGAATGGCCTAAGTTAAACCTAAGGTTTCATAGATTTAAAATAATGTTTAATGATTTAGACATCCTATAAATTATTTTTCATGATTATATGATTTCTCACTATGATTTTTTATGCTCATGCTAACCATTCTAGTTTTAGTAAAGAAATAAAGAAGGGATGATGAATTTTAGGTGGTGATAGGTACACTCAAATGTATAAGTATATTATTTTATATTAGTCATGTGAATTCCTTGATATCTTATAAATTTTATAGGAATATTAATTCATATCTTTAATGATTAGATGTTGAGTTGGAAATGAAAACTCTTAATATTAAGATGACTACATCTCAAGTTTGTAGCTCATCTTCAATAGAGGTTTGGGAATGTTCTTCCTATAAATCTTATTATTCTTCCTCTAGTTGAATTTTATGTAATTTTTGGAATGTATTGGATCTCTCAGTATAGATCCCATGTTAATTTTTGAGGGAGGTAAGTTACATTCTATATTCTGAATCAACCTATATTTATCTATCAGTGTGAGGATGAACCAGAACACCCAATGAAAATGACTTTCATCATATAGTTTTTTCTAATTATTCATGTGTGTTATTTATCTCAAATGGTTGTGGAAAACACAACATATAAAATTTTATATTGTTAAAGAATATTCTTATGTATTTCCTGAGGACTTGACGAGTCTTTCCCCGAATCATGAAGTTGAGTTTTTAATAAAACTCATACCCGGTGTTATACCTATTTAAAATACTCCAAATATAATAGATCTAATTGAGTTATAAGAATTGAAGAAATAACTATAGGATAATCTATATAATGGATTAATTTATCTCAGTTCTTATCTATGGGGTGTATCTATTCTTTTTGTTAAGAATAAATAAGGTTTGATTCATATTTTCATTGATTATAAAGAAATTAACAAGAAAACTATTAATAATAAGTATCCCATACCCCGTATTGATGATCTATTTGATCAATTACATAGATATTAATATTTTTAAAATATTTATATTTGATATAGATATCATAAACTAAAGTTCAATAAGGATTATATGTGCAAGATAGCCTTTTATAGGAGGTGTGATCATTATGAATTTATTTTAATTCTATTTGGACTTACCAATGCTTCTGCTATCTCCATGGATTTAATGAATAGTGTCTTTAGAGATTACCTTTATCATTTTTTGGTAGTATTTATTGATGATATTTTTATATACTTGAAGATCAAAGAATATTGTGAAGAACATTTGAGAACTTTTCTAAAGAACCTGAGAAAGGATAATTTTTACTCTAAATTTACCATGTGTAAATTTTTTCTTTAGAAAGTTTCATTCTTGGGTCATATAATCTAGAATGAGGGTATAAAATTGAATCCTTAAAATATGGGAGTTATTTAGAAACACCATATACCAACCATTGTAAACAAGATCCATAGTTTTTTTGGGTTGGCTTGATACTACTGATGCTTTGTGAGATATTTATCATGAATATCTAATCCAATCACCTAGTTTATTCAGAAGGGGTTAAGTTCTTATAAACGGATGAATGTGAAGATTATTTCAAATAACTAAAGATAAGGTTGGTCTGTACGCTGAAGATTATACTACCCTACAGTGGAAAAGGGGTTATGGTCTATATTGATGCATCAAACAAGGTAATAGGGTGATTCCTCATGAAAAACAACATGGTTATATCATACACCTCTCGCCAATTAAAAATTAATGATCAAGATTACCCAACTCATGATTTGGAGCTGGCAGTATTAATTTTTTCATTGAGGATATGGAGGAATTATTTTTATAATGAAATTTTTTATTTATATACTGATTATAAAAGTTTAAATTATATATTTACACAGTAAGAGTTGAATATACACCATAGAAAATTATTGGAGTTGATCAAAGATTATTAATACTCAATACATTACCATCTTAGGAAGGCAAACAAGGTGGTTAATGCTCTTAGTTAGAAAGATTATGCTATTTTGTCCATGAATAGGATTTAAAGAGATCTAATATTTATGGATTTGAAGAAAATGGATCTTAAAATAATGAAAAAAATGAATAGATATTATTTTCACATATTTAATTTGAATCATCCATCCACAAGAGTATTAAGAAGGCATAGAAGGAATATGTGGAATTATAGAAGAATTTGAGGAATGTTCCTGAGTTAAAACATGATCTTCATAGAATAATAAGGTTCAAAAATTGAGTATGTATCTCAACAATTCTAGACTTGAAGAATGAGATGTTTGATGAAGCTCATAGATCATCATTATCTATTAATCCTAGAAGCATGAAGATGTATAGAGATCTAAAAGAGTATTTCTGGTGGGATAGAATGAAAAGGGATATTATAGAGTATGTATATCAATGCCTAGGAACATGAGCCTTAGCCCAGTTGGTAAGGACTCCGTAAGTGCATCCAAACGACCAAGAATCAAATCCAGGCAGAGGCTGGATTTCCGAGGGGGTACTATAGAAGTACTGTAGCAGTACTATAGCAGTACTGTAGCAGTACTATAGCAGTACTGTAGCAGTACTATAGCAGTACTGTAGTAGTACTGTAGCAGGTACTGTAGCGGGAGTTGTGAAGTACTGTAATAGGAACTGTAGTGGGAACTCTAGCAGGGACTGTAGCAGGCACTGTTTGGAACTGTAGCAGCCGGGAATATGCCCCCGTTTGGGCCTTTGGGCCACCGATTTGGTCCCTGAGTACTGTAAGGCCTTCAGGTCACCCAGGCCTTCGGGTCAGTAAGGCCTTTGGGCCACCTCAAGGCCTTTGGGCCACCTTAGTGCAGATTCAAACCAGACAACCTACAAGGAACAAGCTCTACAAGGAGGATGAGCAAGGAGCTTTCACCACAGTAGAAGCTAAATGGATTGCAAGAATGAGAGGGTATGGCACCTGCCATCGGGACAAGCCTGTGCATTCACGGGAATGCCTAGCCGAACAGCCATGCGAAGGTGTAGAGCTAATTTCACAATAAAGATGCTGGGGAGGAGCAGTTCCAAGTAGTTTTTCTGGGTTGTATGTAATGTTTGAAGCCTACGGGCAATGAATTCCTCTAAGGCCTATGGGCCATGTAATACTTACGCCTACGGGCCTTGTAAGGGTTCCACCTCACCCCTTGAAAGGTGGATTATCAAAAATAAATAAAAAATGAAAGCCTTCGAGCCATTGAATGTATATCAATGCCAAGTATTTAATAAAGTTAAGTATGATAGATATAAGTTTAAGGGGGTTTATAACCATTTCCCATAATAAAATAGAAATTTGAAAACATTACCATTGATTTTTTCATCGAACTACCCAAACATCTAAAGGTAACAATGTTATATGGGTTTTAGTTGATTTCCTTACAAAATCAATGCATTTAATTTCCATTAGATAAGATTTATCTCTTGTAAAACTTAATTTGTTATACATTAATGTGTTTTTAATATTTCATGGATTATCACTCCCAATTGGTTATACATTAATGTGTTTTTAATATTTCAGTCTAATAGAATAATTCAAAATATAGAAGACATGTTTATATATTCCTCTACATATTTTAAAGGTGGTTTTTATCAAAACCTTCCTTTGTTTGAATTTTCTTACAATAATATCTTTCACTCAAGTATTTAGATAGATCTTTATGAATCCCTATATGGAAAGAAGTGAAAAACTCAAATTCATTAGAATGAAGATATATAAATAAATCTATTAGGACCTAATCTATTTGAGGAAATGTAAGATAAGGTTAGATCCATTCAAAACCATATGAGGACCTCTCAGAGTCAAAAAAAGTTATTCTAAAAATCATCAGTGAGATATAAAGTTTAAATTTGGTGAAAAGGTATTCCTATGAATATCTCCCTTGAAGAAGGTTATTATATTTAGAAATAAAAAAAATTAATCCCTAAATATATCTTTCCTTGAAATTATTGATCATATCAGGATGGTATCTTATCTCTTGTCACTTCCACCAAATCTCTCTTATGTTTATGATGTGTCTCATATGTCTCTCTTGAGAAAGTATATACATGATCCTTCACATGTATTAAACTTAGAGGTTTACTATTGGAGAAATATCTCTAGTATGAGTAACAACTAAGGGAGATTATCGATCATGGATAAAAATTGTTATTAAATAATACCACTCACCTAGTCAAAGTTTTGGGGTGAAATAATAAATTTGAGAAAGCTATGGGGGAACCCAAGGATGTGATGATGTAGAAGTACCCTATGTTATTTGTATCAAAGTGATGGAATTTAAAGGGTGAAATTATAATAAGGGGTATAATTTAAAACCTTTAGATTTTATGATATATTTATCTTTAAATAAATTTGAAGTGTTTAATAGTTTACTTAATATGCAACACTGGGCTTTAAGAAAACTATGTTATACTATAAAATTATTATTATTTAAATGTTTTTATTATAAAATAGACTTTAAATTGATATTATTAATAGGATTAACCAAATTATGAAAATTATAAATGATTTATATGATTTAAATTTATTAATTATCAATATAGTCATTATATAATTCAAAAATACATTTTTACTCAAAAATGGTTTTTATTTCTTTTTATGAGAAAATAATATAATTAATTTATATCACTTTTATAAAGTTTATTTGATAAAATTAAATTCATTTTTTAAATAATCATTTCAAAATAATCTTAGGGTGAATTTTTGATAATTTTTTGAAAAGTTTTATTTTTCTATAAATAATGAAAATACTGATTTTTATTAAAAGATTACTTTTCATTTCAAACATTTAAAAAGTTACATTTTGTTTTAAAATAGTTTAAAAGAAAAAAATAATTCATTTATATTATTAATAATATAATTATTAATAATCTAATTAATTTTATTTGAATAAGTTTTATTTTGCATTTTGGTATAAAATGTTTTATACTTAAGAATAAATGTTTTCTGGAAAACTGATTTTCATCGCATTTTACAAGTATAATTTTAAATTAAATTCTATAAATTAAATTTAATAAAATGGATTATATATTTTTAATAATAATAATTTATATTAGTTAATAGGTTCAACTTAATTTTTTTTCATGATGAATAGTAAAAACAGTAAAAATCTCTTATGAAGGTTAAGGTTAAAATGGGTTTATCGGGGGGATTAAACCAAGAGATAAGGGTAAGTTTGAAAATTAAAATTCTCTAAATCCTATTTTATAGCCATATTTATACCTTATAATATCCCATATTTTAACAACTATCCATTTTGAATCATTTTTCTTATGTATGGCATTATTATATTTTAATCTTTTAATAAATTTCAAGTGTGTCCTCTCCCCCACTTATAAACGAACACTCTTACTTTCTCTTATTTACACATATTTGAGACATCTAGATCAACTAAACCATAACCAATTATATTATAAAATTACCTACCCACTAAGTAGATGTTTTTTATTCTTAAAAGACCATTACATGGGCCCTTAAGAAAGTATCTAAAAGAGGCCAACTGAAGGAAGGGTAATCATCCTACCCAGCCTATTTCAAATTGTCTCTTCTTATAACTCCTCTTAATCTATGTTATTAATCATAAAATAAAAAATTAGGTGTCCCTAATATACATAAATTTTATTATTATTATCTAACCACAATTATTAACCCTATTTTCCATCAAATAGGAAGTGAAAGTATCACTAGTGTGTATGTGTGGACTACCGCCTCCATGTAGTGATACAATTTATTTTTTATCACCATATTTCCAGGATGGTTATTATAATGGGATTAAATTTTTATATGATATTTATGAAATAATTATGCTTTTATAATTATTATATCATATCAACCTTCTTACTTTTCCATCCATTGGAAAATTATAACGTCGATCGTGCATACATGTGGACTATCACCTCCACAAAGTGATATGATTCTTTTTTAGTTTTTACTTTACATGGATGGTAATAAGTATAGATTTAATTAATATATATGAAATATATGATATATTAATAATTATTTAAATATTAATTATTATTTACCTCTATTTTTATTTATCCATAAAAAGTGAAAACAATGTTCATACGTATGTATGACTTATTGCCTCCATGAATGGTGTAATTCATTTTTCTATATCTACCATTAATGTATGATTATAAATGCAATATCCCAGATAAATAAAGAATATGACATTTTCATATTTATTAATATTTTTGAATTAAATATTAATTTTACTTTAAAGGGGATTCTATGTTCGATGGTGTACCTGACATGCAATAATGGGTTTCTCAGAAGTCTTATGTTTCACTCAATGATGAGTCATACTGAAAAATAATAATATAATATTATTTTAAATGGTAGTTAACGCCTAGCCATTATATTGGAGGTAATGAAAAGAACTAACTAAAATATAGTTATTCATGTTTGTTAAATGTTTTTACATTTATCCAATAAAATTTAGTGGCTTAAAATGAGAATGAATCCAATTTTAAGTATGAAAAACTATAATATTTTTAAAAGGTAGTTTTACCGCCTTTTGATGGAGAACCCTTTTAAATATAGTTTTTTTTTCACTTTTATATGTTTCATTTGAAAAAACTAAACTTCTTATTTAGAAGCGGGATATCAAATTTTACTTTGGATAAATTTTGGGTATTTTTCTGATAAAGATCGTTTTTTAATGAATAGTGAAAAATACTGCATTTTAAGTCAAAATGGTCTTTTCATCTGATTTATTTATATGGTTAGATTGCCTTTGTAAATGGTTTTAAAAGTGTAATTAGATTATATTTTTACCATTTAATCCAATTTTGGTCATTTGAAGTAATTTCACTTTGAAATTGGACATAAACACATGTCAATCTTTTTGTAATTTTTACTTCTTAAAAACACGCTTTCTAATTTTGACAACAGAAATTAATTTTAAATTAATTAATGAAACTTATATGTTTTGAATTTGGTAAAATATACATAATTTTTGAATTCAAAATATCAAAATTATCTTTGGCTGAATTTTGGTATTTTTCTAAAAAAGTTCAATTTTTTATGAATAGTGAAAAAAACTTCATAGTAGTTAAAAACCCGACTTTTTCATTTAAATGAAATTTTACCACTTCTGTGAATTGAATTTCAAAAATCCAACAAACATGGTTGTCATCATCAAGTAAAATTTAGTTCAATATGATGAAAAAATAATTTTTGGTGAATAGTAACTTTTGATTTTTATTTACCGCGATTAAAGGTAATTAGGGTAATTTAGGGTAAAAATAATATTATAATAATATAAAATTACCTTAAAACTTGTTCTAACCTTATTAGATGAGTCATTTCCGACCAATAAAATCTATGGGTATAACTTTTAGCCTTTGGAAGCCACTTGGGTAAGATAATTACATTAATAACATTTTAATTAAAGTAAAAAATAAAAATATCATAAACATGTATTGTTTTGCTAAATAAATTTTAATGTGGAGTTATATAATTGATATCTTTGACTATAAATAGTAATTAGATAGATAAAAATATTTCCTACATCATGGTTTTTTATTTATAATTTTTAGACATCAAATAAATAAATTTATTTATGACACATTGATGATGTAATGATTACCTTATTAATGAGTGTTTTAAATAAATGAGATTATAAATATTAAAATAAATTTATTTTGAAACATTTTATGTCATCCAATAATTTTATGGATTATTATAACTTTTTATATTTTAATTAATGAAGTTTTTTTTTTTGAATTCATCAAGTTTTTAAGGATTTTTAAAAAGTCATGATATGAATAGTATAAAAATTGACATCAATGAGTTTTTAAATCAATTAATTTTTTATTAAATGATAAAATAGTCCTAAAAAACTAAGATTCATCCAAATGACATATATGATGTTAAAAATGTAATTAATGATCCATTTTCAGTCTATTGGAATTTTATATTAAATATATTAACCATATAGTATGAATATACAAAAAGACGTTGTAAAAGTTAAATAAGTTAACAAAAGGTTAAATAAAAAAGATAAGGATTAAAAAATATCCAAAACCTATCCAATTATTATTGGATGATTTTATTTAGACTTATATTCATATTATCTTCTAATTTAATGAGTTTTGGACCTTTTGAAACTGAAAATTATTTTATAATAAAATAATACTTTCAAACTTTCCTAAAGAGCCCATCCTCCCTCTTATAAAAGGACACCACATCTAACCCATTACTCACACCTCTCAAGCTCTTTTTCAAGTCCAAACTCTGCTCAAATAAGCTCCCAACATCCCTCTCTTCCTCCTAGAATACTTCCCTAAGGAACAAGGCAATTCAAGAAAGCCTTTTGGTTAAAACCAAAGGGAGTTATCTGATTTAAAGGTAACGTATTCTCTCAAGTTATTTTCTTTTATTTTCCTTATCCACTCCCTATGATCTTCATATTATTTGAATACATAACAACACCAGTATACTCAATATACTAGGATGTTTTTATGAGAAGGATTCAAAATATACTTACATACACCTTCATCTAATGGATAGGAACATACTGTTTCTGTGTATGGTGAACTACTGCCTCACAAAATGATGATTGTTCAATTTTTCCCTACCACCTCTCATGGTGGCCATTATGATGGAACTATATTTATATATGGTATATATAATATTTATTTTGTTTATATTCTTATGTATCTTTCTTTTATAACATAACTTTATGCTTTTCATGTTGTATAAATACGATAATTTCATTTGAGGAAGTGCGGATTACCGCCCCCTCAAAGTTATATGACTCATTCATGCTATACCTGGAACATATAAAGGATGAAATTAATAAAAATATGTAAAATATATAACATATGTATTATACTGGAATTATAATATACCTATGTATCATTTAGTTTTCATTCCTTTAAAAATGAATAAAATGAAATGAAAGTAGCGTGCATGCGTACGTACGGCTTACCGTCTCCATGAATGGTGCATTTCACTTTCATATATCCAAATGATATGGACTATTATAAATACATATATACTAGATATATATTATATATATGATATCTAAATAATGAATATCATTTTGGATATAAAGGAATTTTGACCACATGGACAATTTATAATTATAACAAGTTCATTTTTTACTCAAGTTCCGAACATTGAAAAAATGTCCGATATGAACTTAAATAATTAACTAATTATTATAGCAAGGTAATAAGTGATATAAAAAGAATAATAAACTTGAAAAAGGTTCTTAATCAACTATAAATTAACTTAGTTTTATTATTTATGAAGATTAAGTAACATACAAGACAAGTCGGACTTGAGGTAAGGGACTTCGTCTCAATCTCTTTTCATTGAGGCATACTTTGATTTATACATGACTTTCCTTTATATGATGTATAAAAACCTTTGTATTTTAAATTTCATTCAAAGGGAATATTTTCTCTATGAATCATTTTACTAAAAGACAAAAATAATGTTTCTTTTTAACATACTAGGTGACAATGACCTTTCCACCGCCATGAGCATTATTTGATATTTGGCTTCCTCTACAAGTCATAGTGTTTTTAAAAGAAAAATAAATTCCATATACTCTTTTTATGTATTTTGGTATTGAAAATGGTTTTGATAATTGATTGATAAATTCAATATATTGAAATTTTATTGTAATTTGGAAATGTTATCTTTCCTTTATGCTTGTTCATGTGTTATGATTATGTTATGGTTTTTGGGCATTGTTTACGTATATGGGCGGTTCCATGATAAACCTAGGGCGGGTGATCCCAAGATAGCTCTCCAATGCAATGGTTAATGTGATGGAGGTAAACATTAATGTTTCTCCTAATAGATTTAGGGAATATATTGTAATTATTATTCCAAATGTAACTCCCTATGTAGTTGTGAAAGCTACAACGTAAGTATTATATGGATGCCACAAGTTACCTTTATGATTTATGATTTCTATGTGTTATTAATAAATCTTATGATTTCAAGAGGTGTGTTAAAGATCTTATGTTTTGAATGTATTTATGGACTAATGATTTCTTTCTTAATTTTATAACCCTTTCTGAGATTTTTATTCTCATCCAAAGATTTTGAAATATTTTTCACAGGGTATAAGGTAGGGTAAGAGAAAGGAAGAATTCAAGAAGATTTATATCAAGAAAATAATTCTTGTTTTATTTTAAGAAATTTTAATTTATGAAAAAATAGATACTGAGTAGAAGTTTCTACTTTTTAATATTTGAGATGTAATGTAATAATTATGGCTTAATTATCTAAAACTCTAAACCTAAAAAGATCCTAAATGTGAATTATTAACTTAATTCAATATTATGTAATGTTTAATGTTAGGGCCTTATAGTTGGTATTATAGGTCAGTTTAGACAACTTTAGGAGTTAGGATATTGTTAAATTAATATCCATAAATTATTTTTAAGAATTAAATAATATAACATTTGAAGATTACCATGTTGCTTCACCTAAGATATTTCAGTGTTCAGAATGGTTTTCCATAGAGGAAACATGGAAGCTATGATGGGACAACATCAAGAAGAAAACAACCTTCCAAATCAGCCACCTGATATGGTTGAAATTAGAACTAAACAGTTTGTTGCAGTGATGGAACAGTTGACTCAGGCTATAAATGGTGTTGGTATCCATGAACGAGATCAACCAAATCAACCACATAGGAACATGAAATTCATTTAATGGTTGTCTTTCAAACCTTAAAAGAAAATAAATTGTATGGGAAATTTTTCAAGTGTGAGTTTTTGTTACAAAAATTTTCATTCCTTGGTCACATTGTTTCTAAAAATGGAATAATTATTGATCCAACTAAAAAAATTGTTAATGAATGGACAAGACCCGCAAATATAATTGATATTCTTAGTTTTCTTGGTTTAGTAGGTTATTACCAGAGGTTTGTTGAAAATTTTTCACAGTTATCTAGCCCGCTGACTATGTTAACTTGAAAAGGTGTTAAATTTATCTAGACAAAATAATGTGATGATTGTTTTTAGGAATTGAAAAGAATTTTTGTGAATGCTCCAATATTGGAATTACCTTCCAGAAAATTGTGAGTTTTTTATCTATAGTGATTCTTCGCTGAAAGGAATTGTTTGTTTCCTAATACATAATGATCAGGTAATTGCTTATGTTTCACATCAGTTGAAACCTCATGAGTTAAATTACCCTACACATGATTTGGAATTAGCTACTATTGTTTTTTGCATTAAAATTTTGGAGGAATCATTTGTATGAAATAAAGTGTGAAATATATACTAATCACAAAAGTTTGAAGTATATATTCACTCAAAATGAATTAAACATGAGAAAGAAGAGATGGCTAGAATTAATAAAGTATTAGGATTTCACGATCCATTACCATACGGGAAAGAAAAATAAAGTGGATGATGCTTTGAGTCGAAAGAGTAATGCTACCTTAACCATGATACATTTGGAACGAGATCCTTCGGTTTTTTATTTGATGAATTTTGGATTGGATGTTGTTGGTGTAGGAAATTTATCTATTTTTTTCAAGTGGAAGTGAAATCATCTCTAGTAGACGTAATAAAGAAATCATAGAAAAAAGAAAGTGAGTTACAGAAAAATGTATAATCAGTTCAAAATGGTAAGTTACCATAGTTTAACATTGATAATGATTGTATTTTGAGATTTGTAAAAAGATTATGTGTGCCTTGTGATTCGCAGTTGAAGAAAGAGTTATTATGTGAAGCTCATAGTTCTTCATTTTCAGTTCATCCTGATAGTACTAAGATGTATAGATATCTTTAGGAGCATTATAGGTGGGATGGAATGAAAAGATACATTTCTGAATTTACTATGAAGTGTTTGATTTGTCAATAGGTTAAAGCGGAGCAGAAGTTACCGAAAGGGATAGTTCAACCTTTACCGGTGCTAGAGTGGAAATGGTAAAATATATTCATGGACTTCATTATGGGATTACCGAAGACATCTCGAGGTAATAATGCAATATGGGTTATTGTTGATTGATTGACTAAATCTTCTCATTTCTTTCCTATTCAAGATACTTTGTCTCTAGATCAAATTTCTTGGTTTTATGTTAAATATATAGTTAGGTTACATGGATTTCCACTCTCCATTATATTTGATCATGATATGAGGTTCACTTCTAACTTTTGGAAAGGCCTTCAGAAGTCTTTGGGTACTGAATTAAATTTTAGTATAGATTTTAATCTGAAATCAGATAGACAGTCAGAATGAACAATTCAGACTTTGGAAGATATGTTACGTGCTTCTTCAATGGATTACCAAGGAAGTTGGGACCAACATCTTTCTTTGGTTGAGTTTTCTTATAATAACAGTTTTCATTCCAGTATACTGATGGCTCCATTTGAATAATTATATGAAAATTTGGGTCGAACTCCAGCTTTTGGGATGAAGTAGGTGAAAGAAAGTTGATGTGACTAGAATTGATAGAAGAGATGGAAGAAAATGATCCGTTGATTAAGAATCACATGACAATAGCTCAGAGCAGGCAGAAAGGTTATGTGGATAATAGGAGGAATAGCCTTTCTTTTGAGTTAGGTGATCATGTCTTTCTCAAAGTTTCTCCATGGAAAAGTGTGATGTGTTTTGGTAAGAAGGGAAAGCAGAGTCTGAGGTTCATTGGACCCTATGAAATCCTAGAGAAAGTTGGATTAGTTGCCTATAGAGTGGCATTACCTCCAAGTTTATCCTAGGTACACAATGTTTTTCATACTTCAATGTTAAGAATGCATATGTCGGATCCATCTCATGTTTTGAGTCCAGAGGTAGTTCAGTTGGAAGAGAATATCTCTTATGATGAACAACCAGTCTAGATTCTTGACTGAAGAGAGTAAGTGTTGTGGAATAAGATAATTTATCAGTTAAAGGTTTTGTGGTAAAACCATATGATTGAAGAGGAAATGTGGGAATATGAAAATGTTATGAGGGATAAATACCCCCATTTATTTTATAAGTGAATAAAATTACAAGGATGTAATTTCCAAAAGGGGGGAAAGATGTTACATTCCAGCTAAATAAATAATATGATATTTTCATATTTATTAATATTTTTGAACTAAATATTAATTTCAATTTAAAGAGGATACTATTTTTTATGGCGCACTCGACACACAACAATGGGTTTCTCCAAAGTCTTATGTTGCACACAATGTTGAGTCATACTAAAAAATAATAACATAATATTATTTTAAATGGTAGTTAATGCCTAGCCATTGTATTAGTGGGAATGAACATAACTAACTAAAATATGATTATACATGTTTATTAAATGTTTTTACATTTATCCAATAAAATTTAGTGGCTTAAAATGATAATGAATCTGATTTTAAGAATGAAAAACTCTAATATTTTTAAAAGGTTGTTTTACCGCCTTTTGATGGAAAATACCTTTTAAATCTAGTTTTTTTTCACTTTTATATATTTCATTTGAAAAAATAAACTTCTTCTTTAGAATTGTGATATCAAAATTTACTTTGGATAAATTTTTGGTATTTTTCTGATAAAGTTTATTTTTTAATGAATAATGAAAAATACTACATTTTAAGTCAAAAATATTTTTTCATCTGATTTATTTATATGGATAGATTATATTTTTAGATGGGTTTAAAGTGTAATTTGATTATATCTTTAAAATTTAATCCAATTTTGGTCATTGGAAGTAATTTCACTTTGAAATTTGATAGAAACACATGTCAATATTTTTGTTGTTTTTACTTCTTAAAAACACACTTTCTAGTTTTGATAATATAAATTAATTTCAAATTAATTAATGAAACTTATATGTTTTTAATTTGGTAAAATAGAAATAATTTTTTAATTTGTAATATCAAAATTATCATTTGGTGAATTTCTTTTATTTTTTTGAAAATGTTCAATTTTGGATGAATGGTGAAAAACACTACATAGTAGTTAAAAAACTAACTTTTTCATTTAAATGAAATTTTACAGCTTCTGTGAATTGAATTTCAAAAATCCAAAATATATTTTTGTCAATATTAATTAAAGTTTGGTTCAATGGGATGAAAATATTTTTTAGTGAATAGTAACTTTTGGTTTTTATTTACCTCGGTTAAAGATAATTAGGGTAATTCAGGGTAAAAATAATATTATAATAATATATAATTACCTTAACACTTGTCTTAAACTTATTTGATGAGTCATGCCCAGCCAATAAAATCCATGAGTAGAATTTTTGGCCTTTGGAATCCACTTGGGTAAGATAATTACATTAATAACATTTTAATTAAAGTAAAAATAAAAATATCATAAACATGTATTGTTTTGCTAAAAAAATATGTGGGGTTTTATAATTGATATATTTGACTATAAATATTTATTATAAATATAAAAATATTTCCTATATCATGGTATTTTATTTATAATTTTTAGACATAAAATAAATAAATTTATTTATGACATAATGATGATGTAATGATTACCTCATTGATGAGTGTTTTAAATAAATGATATTATAAATATTAAAATAAATTTATTTTGAAACATTTTATGCCATCCATGAATTTTATGAGTTATTATGATCTGTTATATTTTAATTATTGAAGTTTCTTCATATTTACCAAGTTATATATTTTTCAAAAGTCGTGATATGAATAGTATTAAAATTGACATAAATGAGTTTTTAAATCAATTAATATTTTATTAAATGATAAAATAGTCCTAAAAATATAATATTCGTCCAAATGGCATATATGATGTTAAAAATGTCATTAATGATCCATTTTGGGACGCTTATCATTTTATAGTAAATATATTAACCATATAGTATGAATATACAAGAAAACATGGTAAGAGTTAAATAAGTTAACAAAGGGTTAAATAAAAAAGATAAGGATTAAAAAATATCAAAAACATGTCCAATTATTATCGGATGGTTTTATTTAGACTTATATTCATCTTATATTTTAATTTAATGAGTTTTTTACATTTTGAAGCTGAAAATAATTTTATAATAAAATAATACTTTCAAACTTTCCTAAAGAACCCTTCCTCCCTCTTATAAAAGGACATCACCTCTAACCCATTACTCACACCTCTCAAGCCCTTTGTCTAGTCAAAACTCTACCCAAATAAGCTCCAAACTTCTCTCTCTCTTCCTCCTAGAATACTTCCCTAAGTAAGAAGAAAATTTAAGAAATCCTTTTGGTTCAAACCCATGGGAGTTATCTGATTTAAAGGTAATGTCTTCTCTCAAGTTCTTTTTTTTTATTTTCCTTCTCCACTCCCTATGATCTTTGTATTCCTTGATTATATAACAACAACAGTATCCTAAATATACTAGGATGTTTTTACGATAAGGATTCAAACTATACATACACACACCTCCATCTAATGGATACAAACATATTGTTTCTTTGTACGATGAACTACTACCTCACGAAACGATGATTGTTCGATTTTTCCCTACCACCTTTCATGGTGGACATTATGATGCAACTATATTTATATATGGTATATATAATATTTATATTGTTTCTATTTTTCTTTATTTTTCTTTTAGAATATACCTTTATTCTTTTCATGTTTTATAATTACGATAATTTCGTTTGAGAAAATGCGGACTACGGCCCCCTAAAAGTGATGCGTCTAGTTCATGCTATACATGGAACATATAAAGGATGGAATTAATTACCATATGTAACATATATAACATATATATTATACTATAATTATAATATACCTATGTATCATTTAGTTTTTATTCCTTTAAAAATTAAAAAAATGAATTGAAAGTAGTGTTCATGCGTATGTACGGCTTACCGTCTCCATGAACGGTGCATTTCACTTTCATATATCCAAATGATATGGACTATTATAAATACATATATACTATATATATATATTATATATATGATATCTAAATCATTAATATCATTCTGGAGATAGTGTAATTTTGACCACATGGAAAATTTGTAATTATAACAAGTTCATTTTTTACTCAAGTTCTGAACATCAAAAAATGTCTGATATGAACTCAAATAATTGACTAATTGTTATAGTAAGGTAATAAGTGATATAAAAGGAATAATAAACTTGAAAATTTTTCTTAATAAAGTATAAATTAACTTAATTTTATTATTTAGGAAGAACAAGGAACATACAAGACAATTCAAACTTGAGGTAAGGGACTTCGTCTCAATCTCTTTTCATTGAGGCATACTTTAATTTATACACGACTTTCCTTTATACGGTGTTCAAAACCCTTTGAATTTTAAATTTCATTCAAAGGGAATCTTTTCTCTATGAAACTTTTTACTAAACTACAAAAATATTGTTTCTTTTTAACATACATGGTGACAATGACCTTTCCGCCGCCACGAGCATTGTTTGATATTTGGATTCCTCTACAAGTTGTAGTATTTTTAAAAGGAAAATAAATACCATATACTCTTTTTACATATTTTGGTATTGAAAATGGTATTGATAATGGATTGATTATGTCAATATATTGAAATGTTATTACAATTTTGAAATGTTATCTTTCCTTTATTCTTGTTCATGTGTTATGATTATGTTATGGTTCTTGGGAATTTTTTATATATACGGGTGGTTCTATGATAAACCTAGGGTGGGTGAGCCCGAGATAGCTATCCATTGCATTGGGTAATGTGAAAAAGGTAAATTTTAATGTTTCTATAAAGATATTTAGGTAATATACTGTGATGGGTATTCCAAACGTAACTCCCTACGTAGCTGTGAAAGCTACAATGTAAGTATGTTATGTATTCTACAAGTTAGCTTTATAATTTATCATTTATATGTGTTATTCATAAATCATATGATTTCAAGAGGTGTGTTAAAGATCTTATTTTTTATGTATTTATGGAATAATTATTTCTTTCTTTATTTTATAACTCTTGCTGATCTTTTTATGCTCATCCCAAGTTTTTGAAATGTTCTTCACAGGGTATAAGGCAGGGTAAGAGAAAGGAAGAATTCAAGAAGATTTATATCAAGAAAATAATTCTTTTTTTCTTTTAATAATTTTTATTTTATTAAAAAAATGGATACTAATTATAAGTGTATACTTTGTAATATTTGATATGTAATGTAATAATTATGGCCTAATTCTCTAAAAGTATAAACCTGAAAATATATTCAATGTGAATTCTTTACTTAATTCAAGATTATGTAATATTTAAGGATGGGGACTTATAATAAATATGTATATAATTAATATATATTATATTTATATAATTATTATGAAGCATGATAAATATGAATGTACTAAAACTACCAAACCGAAATGTACATGAAAAATAAGATAGTTAACTGTCGAAAACAGAGATTTTAATAAAGAATTATTAATAAGCAGGTGTTGAAATATTATAATAGCATCATATATGACATTATAATTATATATATGGTTATGTTATATAATTTTAAAAAGTTTAAATTTATTATACATGTGGTTAAAATCACTTAAAAATAAATTCATATCTATGGTAAGGGTTTATTTCATAATCTCATCCTTATTTAGGATTGTTTATGTTTTAAGTTTCTATTGAGGTTATTATATGATCTTTCCATCTTAAACCCCATATGTTTTCCTTTACACTATTTATTTCTATAAATTACAAGTTTTTATTTTATTTTCCTTTCTTTAAGTACTCAATAGATTGAAATAATGTTTTAAAGGAAAATCGACTTTATTTTCTATTCAATCGGTAATCATTTTCTTTTATTTCCATATTTTAATTAAAATGTTTCAAATAATGTTTTTAAATATTAAAATATGATTGTTTAAAGTCATATTTTACCCATTTTTGACTTTATATAAATATTTTTCAAAGTAATCTTCTTGCTAGTTACGAATGAGGTACTTTTGACTATTTGCCACAAATGTGAATGGAAACTTTTGTTTTAATATATTCATAAAGAATATAATTTCCCAATTTCATGAACTCTAAATATTTTAAAGATTCCTTTAAAAATTTACGTGGTTCTATCCAAAGAAAAAAATACTAAGATTTTATAAATTTTTAGATTTTGAATAAGTCATTTCAAAATGAAAAGTGTATTTTTCTCAAGAAATTTTATAGTGATATTTTTAAAGAATATATGCCAATATCCTTTATTGAATATTATAATTTACTGAGGATGTATTCTAATGATACCATCCACCAATTTTCTCTATATGGTTTATGATCAGTTTTACTGGGGGTAAGTATTGACATTCTCTATTCTAGTTATTTCAATACATATGGTTTTTTATTATTAAGGTATGTTTATTGAGTTGTATTATTTATTCATATGATAAATTCATTAGACTTATTAAGTGATGGGTGGGTATTGTAATTATATATAACCTCAATGAATCATTAGGAATCATGAGACAAAATATTTTGGGTATTTTGGATAAGTCCTTACCAATTTATATAAGATGTTTTTTCATGAGTACTTTGTGGTAAGTTTAAGATGTTTGGAATCACGAATTTTATCATCATGAAATCATTTATTGATGTCCATGTGATCATTTGAATAGTTATGATATCCATGGATAATTTTCAAAGCTCATGTGATTATTTCTATGGAATTATTTGATCATCATTTATTCCTACCATATTATTCTTCATATTAAAGTTATTGATTAAATGGAAATAATTTTAGTTCTTTACCTTTCCATATTGATTATTCCTTATTTATTATATAATATATTACATTGTATGCATTACCTTAATGAGAATCTAAGCTTACCCCTTTATTAATTTTCATTTCCCTAGGATTCTAGGAAGTGTACTATGAATGATATTCAAGTACATTCTATAGATAATAATAATGTTCTCAAAGTAAATAATATGTTTTATTTTATGTTTTCAAATGTAATTTGTGATTCAATCATGTATCTAGTTTACCAAGACTACAAAATATTTGGTTCTTTGGGATGATATAACTTATATATAGCTCTAATGTAATAAATTAGACACCATCTCTAGGCTACTAGGGTCAGGGTATTTATAAAAAGGTTACTACACAACTTTTCATGCCCTTCACATCAATACATTGGTTAGTGAAATGGCTAGGTGATGACCATAATCCACATACCTTAGTTGGTACTTGTTGTTTAATAACTTGTTTCAAATATATTTGTCTCAATAAATTATTTATCTATTCAAGTTTAGTTTCTAAAAATGGATATTAAGTAGAAGTTATTACCTCATTAATTACTCTTTTTCTAGTACCTCTTATTACAAATTGTTGTGAGTTCTGTTAAATATTCTCAATCGGGCCATTGAATTTTGTTGGTGACTTATCAATTAAATCTCCTCAAGATAATGAATTCAATATATTTCTATCATTAGCAAGTATTTCTTGATAAATTAACAAAATTAAGTGGTTTTATTCTATAATTTTATGTGGTAAATTAGAAAAAATCTTCTTAAACCTCTCCCAGTACCCATAGAGAGTCTCTCAAGATAATTGATTAATTGTATAAATCTCCTTCCTAATTATTATACTCCTATAATTAGGGAATAATATTTTCATAAATAATATCTCTAATTAATATAAATCATTTAATTAAGATTTTATAGGTTATACAATCATTAATTTGAATCTCTTTCAAGTGAGATGGAAAATGACCTCTATTTCACTTGTTCCTCAACCACTCATCAGGGTTTCATAGAAGAGAACATGTGTGTGAATTATTGTATTATTTTTTTGTTATATATTTACAAGGCCATGAGATTTTAAAAACACTTATATTATACCAATTTTCAATTAAAATTCTTTTTTTTTAATTCTGGAATAGAAATTTAGTTATGTTTATTATCAAATTGAGGTGCACGTCGTTCTATCAGTGTCTGGTTAGGACTACCAACCATGATGATAGTATATGAGTGAACATTTTAGGTTTATAATAGTTTTAAAGAGATATTTCCATATATTTTTTTTGAAAATTCAAGTCTCTTAATTTATTCAAAGTTATTTCTATTTTAGGATCAAAATCAAATAGTTTGTTATTAGAGGTTTGGGTTATGGAAATTAAAAGCTGGTTTTTTTGGAATTGCCTCCCTGACAACAGTGAAAATTTTCAATGTATATGTGTTATGGGGTGTGTAAAAAAATAATTTTTCCTATGTTAGGTGTAGTTATAGATTTTACCTAGGGTTTTCTCTAATAGAGGAGTACAAAAAAACTAGATTTCGCTTTTTAATTACAGAAAAGGGTTATTTTGGGTATATTTTTAAAATGATTTTATGAATTTAAAACTAAGGAAAATAATGAAATATTGAATTGGAAACAACTAGTGATAATATATTGATCAACTCAGGGTTTTCTAACATATTGTAGTGTTTTCGTAGTCCCAAGGTTGTATACTATTATCCTAATAAGATAGAGAGAGAATCCACAATTTCTTCCATTATCCCCATTGAACAAATTTTTTTGGTGAGAATAATCTTAAATGAGATCTCATATTGGAATACCCTCCTTCCTATGTGTAAAAGTGTGGTAGTGGACCCACCTATTTGACTTTGTAAATTCCCAACTAGTTCTTTTTATCCTTAAATATCCAAGAGTTCCTATTACCACTTCTACACATATAGGTAATCATCAAGAACCTCACCACCAAGCTCTAGCATGTTACATCATATACAGACCAAAACTAGATGAAGTTTGATTAAGATCATCAACCATGCAAATAATAAATAGATAAAATTCAAAACCAAATAAGATAAAACTTCATAATAAAAAATATTAAATAATTATTGAAACCAATTTAACAAGAGAGATAAATATTTTTATTTTATTAAGAACATGAACTCAAGTGTCATAGATAGGTTTAGTCTTTATTTCCCAAATCACTCATATTTTACCCCTCTATTAAAAGGGTGGTCGATATGAGAGAAGAATAAGAATTAAATAAAATTATTAAATAGAAATTAAAATTAGAAAATAAAAGTGGTAGAAAAAATCCTCCATAATATCGTATTAGTATGTGTAGGGAAAAAGTAACACTCTCTGGCATACCCTCCTCTTATCTTATAGATTCATAGTTACCTCCTTCTAACTTGGTGGTCAAACCTTTGAAATATCCTCCTTTAAAATTTTGAATGACTCCTTCTTTGTTATGGATTTATATTTTTATCATGATTTGATCTTCCATGAAATTTGAGGCTTTAATTATTTTCTTCTTACCAAATATCCTACATTTTTTAGATCTATATGGAAGACTCATATTGATCACATAAATGATGACACAATTACCAATACATTTCCTTGAAGTTTAGATGAGTCTCCCTGAATCCTACACATGAACTTTTCCAAATATTCCTATAATTATTTTTATAAAAGTGTTATATTGACCTTGAGTAAGTGGATCAATGGATCAATCATAAGGTTCAAGGGATATCTTAGTAGATGAGTGACCATGAGAAAGTATTAACATATGGTCAATAATATGGACATACGGTCAATCTTAACAGTTAAGGTTGATTAGATCAATGCATGGTCAGTCCTAATAGGGTTTATCGGATGTCTTCTTACAATTAATTATAATGCTGTGGTTGGTTGAAATGAATATTTGGTGGAATTATAAAATTTTTTAATTTTCACTTGCAGTTTTTTCTTGTGGTTGATGGATCAACCTCGTGAAAAAAAAGAGCTCACATGGTAAGTTCTATTAGGTGGTTGATCGACATAAATTTTTAGTTGGTTGATGAATTTGTAAAATTATATCCATGGTCAGTTCTGTAAAACTCCAAGTATTCACAAAAGTGCTTTTATTTATTTAGATCAAACTCATTCACATAAAACATCCATCAAAACATTCATGATTAAGTGCAGGATTTACTCTAATAATTCTAAATATCAAATAAAATAATTAAAAACCAAGTTAAAATATATTTTCTAACTAAGACTTAGAATACTCATATAATTCAATCATTTGATAGTTACCCGGTAAGTGATAAAATAGTGGGATAAAACTGTGAAAATAATCAATAAAATAAATGAAAGTATTGTCTTGATCACTCATTCTACATCAATTTTTGTTTAATATGGGTTGATTTAGTTTTATCCTATTATTATTCATAACATAATCCTCAAAATTAACTAAATATTGATTTCATAGCAACTAAGTCAACCCAACCATAACATACATACATATTACATCATTTCACATGAATATTCACTTAATTTTAATAATAAATCACTCCCCATAACCTATAGTTTAGTGTATTTTAAGATTATATACATAACTAAATTATTTTAAAATAATATCCCACAAATACTCTTCACACATGGTGACCTTATAGATATATCAAATATAATCTTCATCATAACCTAGAGAATATAAAAATAAGAAAGTGTGAGATTAAATTCTCAGTAAGGATAAACATAAAAGATAACAATCAAAAATTGTAATTGAGCATAAGATAATTATGGGGGAATGATAAAATAATCAAGATACATTAACATAAAAAAATGAAATCATACATAATAAAAAATAGATCATAAAACATGAGTTATGACATAAATATTTGGTCATAAAATAAGACATGATTCTTGGAAGTATGGAAATATGAGTCAATAATCATAAGAGTTTTTTGTCAGGGTAATATGGTAAGAGGGGGTGAATTGAATTTTAAAAATTAAAACAAAATATGTGATTCAATTATATAATCGAGTGATATAATAAAATAATCAAAGTGTTGTCAAATTTTTAATCATATTGAAATTTAAAATCATAAATGAGAAGAAACAATATATACTTAGCGAGAGATTTATTTATATTAATTAAGATATTAAATTGATTAATAAAATCATATGATGAGTGATTAATTATTTAATAGAATAATATATATTAATAAAAAAATTAAAATTTATATAAAGTAAATAAGGTACACAATTTTTTAGATAAGTTTGGAAATAACTTAATTATGATCCCCTATATCTCCCACATCAATTTCTTGAGGATTTATGAAATAAATACCTTGGATTTAGAAGTATCAAAGAAACCCAAAAAAATGAATAAGCTTTATTTTGACTGGAAAAAAGTAATAAACTGAGGGACCCTTGGTTTTGACTAGAATAGAGAAAGAAACCAAAATAAGGTAGAAACTTAGTTTCAACAGTTAACTAAGAACCCATAAGATAATAGGAATAGGTAAGGTTTATTAGGAAAAAAATCATTTAATCTTAGTCTATAATCTCTTGATAAGAATAAAAAATGAGATTTAGAGAGATTGATATAAATGTAGAATAGATAATTATTTATAATGAAAGCATACTTTTGATTGGAATTGAGAGAGAAAGCGTAACTGAGATAAATTTTATATCGTTGAAGTTAATGTATGATTGATAAGCCTAATAGGGTTGTATTAATAGGATCTAAGGGATATGTGAATATTTTAGAATTGAATGGAAGCCAAGAAATCCAATGGAGGTTGAATCAAGGTAAGCAAGACCATCATTAATACAGGATTCAACTTACTATCCTGGCACCATCGGGTAGTCACTAGCTACCACCAAGTAAGTTGCGGGATACTAGTAGGATTCTAGGTTCTTACAAACCTCATCAGTTATCTGATGATATTCTAGTATCTATTTTTGTTCTTTATAGTGCCAACAGATGGTCGGTGATACTCCAACAAGTAGGCGGTGGACCTCCTTCTACTATGATGGTTCTTTATTGTTTTAGTGGTTAGTTGGTGGTCTTCATTCAGGTATTTGTTACTTTCTACATGTGTGGGGTTATAAACAAAACCACCACACTTCTTTTGATTCCTTCCTATTTTTTAGATAACACTATAACTAAATTTCCATTCCTAATAAATTAAATTCACTTAATAGAAAAGGGTTATTAACATAATGATTGTTTGTGGTCATTAAAACAAACTAAGTGAGTGAGGCACCATAATATCCTCATTTTTAATGATCACAAACACTTTAAATAAGAAAATATGTGAAAGGATTTTCAAATGAATACATCCAAGTAATTTTAAAAAAACAATATTTCATATTTAAATTCAAGAAAGATGTATATTTTAACCCATAATTCTCCACCTTTTCAAAACAAAAAAAATAACACATAACCAAATACTTTACCAGAAATTTCTACACTAATTTAAAATAGATTAAAACAATGTAAATTATAAATACCACAATTATACCATAAAATTATTATAAATTTCAAAGATATTAAATGGAATAAAACAATTAATCTCTCCCTAAAATTTATCCCCCTTTATTATTATCAAAAAGAAACCATACAAATGGTTAAATAAATATAGGTTAATATAAATATATCTACTGTATATGTGATACAATAAAAGATTTTAATATTTAAAAGAAAAAAATGAATTTAAAAATCTTTCAACTTTGAAAAATAAAATGATTTTCAATAAGATTAAACTTTTATCAAAATGGGTGGTTCCACTAGGAATATTTTTTTAATATAAAAAAGGATTGGATCCCCATAAATTAATGATTTAAAAAAAATATCCAAAAAATAATTAAATTCAAGAGGTAAATGGAAAATAATATATATAACTTTAAATAATTAAAACGTTTTTAAAATAAATAATTTAAAAGAGAGTATGAAATTCCAATCCATTATTAAGGTCAAGAAATATTATATGAATTATTCATAAAATATTCCTCTAGGGTGTCAAACCAGGTGTATAGTAAAGGCCCATTACTCATGCATAGAGGGAAGATTGGATTAAAAATACAACCATCCATTTTCGAGGTTTAATATCTCTAGGTGAATATATGCCATAAACACATCCACTTATTTGTATCCATATAGGAATTAATTTACAATGAAGTTTACACTTACTTTACTTAACCAAACTTAATGAAATATTAGAAATAAATTAAATATTTAATATATATTGAACTAAATTCAAGATATAAGGTATTTAGAAATGAAAATAAATATTTTAAGAGATTTGGATATAAAAATAAATATTTAAGATATTTTGAAATAAATTCATAAATTAAGAGACTAAAAATTATGTTTCAAGTTGAAATTACAAAATTTTCATAAAATATTGAAATTATATAAAATAATTTTAAACATAAGAGGAATTTTTAAAATAATCTAAAGTAACCCATTATATAGAAAAACTTTAATTTCCCCATTTGGATAAAGTATATCATTATAATCTTTATTAAAAAGAAACTCATGAAAAATAACTGTTAATGGATAAATCATATAGAACAAAATAAATTTGATAGGTAATATCAATTAAAAGGACTTAGGAAATGATTATACTTATAATATGGAATATATCATATATAACAAATATATCCATGCATAAATCCTAAAATATATATTTAAATCTAAGAAACATCATAACAAGGATTCAATAAAGAGGATTAAAGGTACAATTAATGATAAGAAGAAATACATTTTCCAAAAAACAAATATTCAAGAGAATAAATCAAAAAATTTGTTCCAAAAAGAGAGTAATAGTAAGAAAAAAAAGAGAAAGATTGATCATTAATTTAAATAAATATCAAAATATTTATCTAATAAATTTCACAAGATTCAAATTTTAATTAAATTTAAAGATCAAAAAGTATAATTCAAAATATGATAAATTGAATTTTGAAATAGAAGCGTTTTTAAATCATATAAAAGTAGTAAGTCAAGAATTTTAGAAAGAGATTGAAAATTTTATCTAAAAGTTTTTAATAACAATAGAATATTTAAAAACAATATCCATTTAAAAGAATAAAATTAAGGATCAATTTTAACTTTGAAAAAAATTCAAAAGAGAGAAAATGGTAAAAATAACTCTTTAAAAGCCAATAGTACTAATTCCAATGATCTTTATCCTTGAGATAAACTCAAATTATTCACTACACATATGTTTTGATCACCCAAAAGCATTATCCAAAATATATTTTAGAATATATATTTTTTTAGCATTGTATATTTCAGTAGAATTTCTAAAAAATAATTAGAATACAGGTGTATTGATTTAGACCTACCATAACAAGCATTTTTTCAATCACATTCATAAATAAGATGCTAGGGTTTTCTATAATAATTGAAAAATATCTGGGGAGCATCCTTTTACATAAGGGGTTGTATTTTTATAGGTGATAGATATATTTGAAAAACTGAAACTAAAATTATTTTTTACATGATGTTGATAACCAAAGAGTTTATTTAAAAAATTTCACCATGGGTGAATTAAGAAAGATAATTTTTGATATCCTTAATGGTTGATTTTATTTTTTTAAACATTGGTTTTCTCTCTTAATTTCAAATAAAAACCTTCATTTTCTTTATAAATATGATTCTTTTCACAAAAAAATTATTATATTTATTTTTGATATATTTCAAAATAGTTGTAAGTTCATAAAAAACATCTAAGAGTTGATATATATCATATTTAAGATAATTATAGTTTAAATGGTTAAAATAATAAGAATAGGTAGAAGAATTATTAATGGATGAACTAAACTCATCAATTACCTCAATTTCAACTATGATATATTTTTTTTTATCATCAATTGATTCGATAATAGAGAGGTAATCATCACTTACACTTAAATTATCGACTTCGAGGGATTTATTTACTTTATTATTTTATTTCATATTGTTTTTTTCATGTAGGGAACTCATGTTTGATATGGTCCTTTTTGATATAATGATTACATGTTACCTCAAGTTCCTTTCGATCATTATCCTTTTTGGTATGATGGAAGGATTTCTTCCTTTTCATGTATTTATTAAATTTATTATAAAGATTTTAAATTTTGGTGTCACTTGTGGAAGAGTCATCATTGATTGTTTTAAAATCAATTTCCTTCTTAATTTCCTTGACTTCCTTATCTTCATTAGTAACTTTTCTTTTCACAATTATCTCACAATCTCTGAGAGAACCAATAATTTCTTCAACCACTATGTTATTGATATCTTTGGATTCTTGAATTATCATTAACTTGGGAGACTAAGTAGTTATAAAACACCAAATTATTTTCATAACAATAGTTTCCATAGTTAGAGTATCACTGGTAGATTTTCTTCCATTACATATGTTAGTAAAATGAGTAAACATATTAGTAATAGATTCATTTGGATGCATGATAAAACTTTTAAAATATTTTCTATACATATAAAGTATTATATCTTTATATTTTTTAGTTCCTTCATGGGTAACATCAAGTAATTTAAAAATTTCATGAGAAGTTTTACAATTAGAAACGCAATTGAATTCATTTCATTCTAAACCACATTAAAGAGCATTCATATATTTTTCATCAAGTTCAAAAACAAAAATATCACTTAGAGTTCATTTTTATTATGATTATTTAGTAGGTTTATAACTATGAATAATAATTTTTCAAATAGGATATCCAATGTTTCTAAGAATAGTATACATATGAGTTTTCTAATAGCTATATTTTTTCTATCATAGAAAGGGGTAAGAACCAATGAGTGTCATTTGGGAGCACCTTGGGCATGAAAGGAAGAAGCTTTTTTTTAAAGATCATTCCTTGAAACCAATTAATATTTTTAAAATAGAATTTTGAAAACAAGATATAAAAACAATTTTAAAAGCAAGTCCTCCAATGATAATAATTTTTTGTTAGATTAGGAAGGAAAGAGGGGATAAATTTTATTTTAAAAATTAAAACAAAAGATGTGATCCAAATATATAATTGATTGATAAAATAAAATAATTAAAGTAAGTATAATCGAATTAATAATAATATTGAAATTTAAAATTATAATCAAGTAGAAACAATATAAACTAAGAAATAGATTGATTTATATAAATTAAGAGATTAAGAGATTAATCAATTAATATGATGAGTGATTAATTGATTTATAAAATGATAGAGATTAATAAAACATAAAATATGAGGAAAGTAAATAATGTACATAATTTATTAAGAAAGTTCATCAATAGATCAATTATAATCTCTTATGTCTCTCACCTCAATTTATAGAGGATTTATGAAATAAATAACTTGAATTTAGTTTTATCTAAGAAACCTAGAAAAATGATGCACTTTATTTTTAATGTAAGAAAGAAAGAAACCAAGAGACCCTTTATTTTGATTTGAAGAAAGAAAGAAATTAAAAAAAGGTAGACACTTAGTTTCAATAGTTAACCAAGATCCCATAAGAGAAGAGGAAGAGGAGAAGGTTTCTTAGGTATTAACCCATTGAATCTTAGTCTCTAATCTCTTGAAAAAAATTAAAAATAAGAGTACGAGATATATAGAGAAACATAAAAGAGAGAATGATTTATAAAGATAGCTCAATTTGGATTGGAATTGAGATCACAGTCATAGATGGGAGAAATTTTATATAATTAAAGTTCATGGATGATTCCCAAGCCTCCCCATGTTTTATATATAGGATCAAAGGTCTCTATAAATCTTATAGAATCAAAAGGGAGTCAAGTAATCCATTGGAGTTTGACTCAAGGAAAGTGGTACTATAATTAATGCATACTTTGACTTGTTATACCCACACCATCGGGTAGCCACTAGCTATCGTTGGGTAGTAAGTGGGATGACTATAGTTTTATAGTATGCTTCAAACCTTAAAAAAATAGTGATCTCTGCTGGGTGTCCAATGAGAATTCAATGCCTTCACTGGTACTATATAATTCCACAAGATGGATAGTGACACTCTACTAGGTATCCAATAAACCTTATACTACTATGATGGTTCTTCATTGTTCTACCAATTGGTCAGTGGTCTTATATTGGGTATCCAATGCTTCCATATTTTTTTGGATGATAAAAATGACCACTACACTTCTTTGTATTCCTTCCTCTTTCCTCGAAAACTTTATAACTAAATCTCTATTATTAATAGATGAAATTAAATTAATATAAATAGGTTAGTAACACAGTGAGTGTTTTTGATAATTATAAAAATCTAAGAGAGTGAGTTACAATAATAATATTGTACAAAAATAATAATATAATCCATAACATGGTCCAAGTTTAACCACAAAGACATTCATAAAAAATGTACTTGTTTAATCACCTTCCCATAACACAAAATACATGGATTAACCACCCATATCCTATAACCCTTTTGGACTTGGGATAACCACCTGTATCTTATCTAGATCTTATGAGGCATAAAACTTTACCCAGTTCATTTTAGAGTTATAATAAACCCACCCCTCACATAATAAAAAACCATACATATGTGTTCCACATAGACATTAAAATATTCATAATCTTGTCATAGCATAATTAAACCATGAGAAATAAATAGTTTTTATTAATATTTCACCAAAAAATGATCATAATTCATCTAAAAAATAATGTGGGTGATAGAATTAGATAATTTCCCTATAGATTCATAAGAAATATTAAATTATATTGATATAGATGAATAAAAAATACTTTTAAAGATTATTTATAACTACTTTGATAATTAAGAAGAAATCCCATTTACATTTTTTATAAATGTTATTTTAAAAGAAAAAAATTTATAAAATAAAGGAAATAGAAGTTACATTGGAAACCATGAAACAATATAGAGGAGTATTTATAAATAAAATTAATAAATACTATGGAAAAATGGTTTCATGTAGAAGATGTTAAATAAATATTAATTTCACACCTTTGAAAATAAAGTTAAATACAATAGAAAATAAACCGTGTGGAAAATGTTAAAAAGATATTCCTTTAATTATCTTGTAAATAAATTTAAGGAAAATTGAAAAAAAATTTACATAATCATTTAATTATAGATAGAGACACTTATAAAACAAAATAATTAATATGAACATGGAGGATAAATATTTATGACTAAAAAGAAAAGATAGAGCCAGATCAACTTACTAGAAACTGATTGGTTAAATTATGAACCAAATAAAAGTGAAATTGTAAGAAAACATGTAAACCTATAAATAACCTAATTAAATAAAATATGGGGTTTTATAGATAAAAATATATAATTTTTCCCACTGGAATTTTAAACATAAGCAATCTCAATATCAAATTGAAATTAAAAAATAAACCCTTACCTTTACTCTTGATTATATAAAAGCACTTTAACCCCATTTATAACAATAATAAAAATATTAATAACTTATTTAAAAAAATTATTCATATTTATTACCTTTTATATTCTTCAATTATAATCATTATTTACAGGTATATTAGTTAGTTATTATCTATTTTCATCATCGGGTATTAGTAATTTTGATTATTTCATACATGCTTTATAATGGATATGTTTGTCCTTATTCATTTATACCAAGTATAACATTAATTGATTTGGAAAGGTATTTGAATCATTTTTTTCAATGATTTATTTTTCCACATGTTCATTTTATGGAATGTATGGGTAGGGTTAGTGATAATGGAATCCATGAAGAGCATGTTTTGAGTGATTTATCGATAACAACAAGTTACTTTATAATGAAATTTTTTTGTCACCCTTATAGATCCATTTTCATAACATAAATTACTATTTAATATCATATATTACCAATATCAAATTCTTGATACTCATTCACATTGAAAATGGTGAATATAGTATAGCATTGCTCATATAGGTGGTTGAACTAACCCAAACAAGAACATGTTATACTAAAGAATGGGTAAGAGTACAGAGTTATATAATATTAATATAAATTTATTAAAATAATAATGATTTTAAAATCAATATTTAATTATATTTATAAAGAGTGAATATGTGAGCTTAATTAAAAAATATGGTAAATAATTAGGTACTTTGATGAATTCTCTCCTTCTTGAAAAAGGTTCCTTCAGGGTGAAGGATTTAGGATTCCTTATTGGGACCAAAGGCTCGCAAAAGTATAATAATAATTTAATAGAGTAAAATGGGTAATTATTAAAGATATTACTAGATGAAAAATATGGTTTGGGAGGGTATAGTAGTGGTCCTTTTATAGATGACTATTGAGTGGAATTTTCACAAATACTCATTCCTTAATGTATAAATATGTCATTTTAAAAGGAAATTGGGATAAAATAGGAAAATTTTTGCATAATGTATGATGGTAGGTTGATAATTCCATTATAAAATCATTAAAATATATGTTTTTCTAATATTTTTACATCATTTCCCCTTAATTTAACTCTTATACCTTTATAGAGGTACCTCAACTTTTACCTTGGCAACTTCTTTTTATTCCTAAAATTGAAATCAACCTTATTACCTAATTTTTAAATGATGATAAGAAAATTGACTTCATTTAATATAATTCAATTTCTAAATATGATAAATTTTATTTTTAAATGGAAATATGATATATTTGTAAAAAAAAATATAGAAAAATGACTTTTAAAACATTAAGTGTTCTTAATCTTATTTCATATAAATTATTAGTTAACTAAGTGTTAATATATTTATTTATACATTGAAACATTACATTATATTCATAATTTAAAATTAATCAATTTAATTCATTATGATAAAAATACACAATGCTTAAAAAATAGTTCTTCGAAAATTATCCCTTTTAACATTAAATGATTTTAACCACGCCAAATTAAAATTAATCATTTATCTTATAATAATTAAATTTTGTCAATCAATTGGTATTATGATATTTAATTTAATTTTATAAATACATCAAATCATTCTATAATAATAATAATAAATAACAAAAAATACATATTTTTTTAATAAAGTATTTTAATTAAATATTATCTTTTTATTTCATTCCAAAGAAATATTTTTTATTTTTGAATTATATCATTTTCAGTAATAAAACACCAATATAACTATTGGATACATGAGTATCCAATGACCTTATATCCAATGATTGTATATCCAACAACCATATATTCAATAGCCATATGTATAATGTTCATATTTCATTCCAATATATAGCCTTACATGCATCACTAAAATTATTCATACTATTCATTTAATTCTCTCTAGACATGTATATTATATTAATATGGATTTTCCTTATTTCTATAGTTATAATCTGGGGTATGATCTTTATGTAAAACCATGAGGATAAATATTTTATGTTTGTGATATTTATATTTACTTGTGAATTTATTCCTCTTATAGTTTTCTTAATGATGTTTTTTAAGGACCCAAACCCCAATTTCTCAGAGCCAGTGCCTTATATTAATACATCGGCATGATTACAAGAAAGTATTATCCTGAAGGAACTAATAGTTTACACAAACATAAGTTCCACATTAAAACTTGAAATGAAATACAAAATAGCAATTCCATTGGAAACATCTATGACTGAAAATTATTTTTTATATTAAGAAAACACTTTTGTGGAGAAAGTGAGAAACCAAGAAGTTTAACTTACAACCAGAAAAACCCAAAAAGTTACCAGGACTTCCTCACCCAGCAGATGCAATGTGGTTGTCACCTTCATCAATGTCTGAGCACTTGGAAATCCCATGCATGCATGGTCCCGGTCCCAATGGAAAATCCATGTCCTCCAAGTCAAGAAATTCCAAATATCAAGAAAAGGTGAAGGTGTAGTGCTCTAACCCCATCTGAAGCAGATCCAACCAACATTCCAGGTACATGCCTTCAAGAAATCCACTCATAACACACAACTCAAGGAGCCTAATGACCATATCACGACTCCCCAAACCAGAAAACATAAACCAACAATTTAACTAGAGATGCACCCCAACCCACATATGATACATCACCTAATTAACTAGGAGCTTTGAAAATTAAACTTAGATTACCAGATAAAGTATCCCTAAATAATTTCCAAGATATAGAAGAAACCTGAATGTTTGAGGATTTTGACAAGAGATTTTCAAATTCCAAGGCCAGTTGATCCCATGACTGTATGTGCTCCTCGATGCTAATCTTCCCTTTGTTGAATCCCCCAACAAGGATTAAATATTTCTGGTCAATCCAAGTGTATTGTTCCCTGTTAATTATTGCTCTTAAGGATCTCCCCATCATTAAAGTCGCCTCCTCCTCTGAAGCATTGAGTAATAACACATGCTCAGTCACTTCCTCCTCACCGCTAAGCAGTAACTCCAAAGTTTGCCCACCCTGAACCCCTGCTATTCGAGGATTCACTTCCTCCGAGGTCTCCTTTTTTTCATTTTCCTTCCTGGCCGATATGGTCTCCAAAGGAGGAGTCAAGGATGAATAGTCCCTCCTACTCCTCCTTGGTCTACTTCTATTCTCCTGTGTTGGAGTTCCACTTGCCAAGTCAAAAAGTTCGTCCCCATTACATTCATTCCTATATCCTCCCGTTGAGTAAACTGGCATAACATTCGCAGTACCTGAGTCATACTCAAGAAATTAGTGAGCTCAGATTCTCAGTAATGGTAAGTAATACAGCAGAAGTCATCACAAAAATCAACACTAGGCATGGTGAACAACAAAAAACTCATGCCTTTAAAAATATTCTTGGGCATAATATGATAGGAATAAAAGATGATTAAATAAGGCCATATAAATTATCATAAGATAATTAAACATAACAATTGATATTATAATAGTAAAATAATCACATGGTTTATCAATTACTAATACCATAATGAAGGAGTGCAAAATTCTAGATATCTGAAACATATTATCAAGGCCTTGGGCAAGACGTCTGAAAATACTAGGGTAAGGCATCGGCCAAAACCCAATTCAGTTTTATCTCATGAGACCTAACGATAAATTGAGGTGATATAGAAGGACCAACTCGTCACTTGTTAATTCCAATGAATTCAACATATAAAGGGGACTAAACATAAACAACATGAACATATGAAATAACTTTCCTCAATCTGTACACATAAACACTAACCATTCTGAGTTGTATGGTGAATGGTATCAAGATAGAACATCCACAGTCAAATTGATCATAAACAATTTAATAAAATATGTTATATTATAAACATGATATTTTAACATCGACAAGAAATAAAATTCAATAGAGGTGTTGTATTGGATAAAAATACTCTAATAAAATCACTGAGGAATTTTTTAGAGAAATACACTTTTACTTTGAAAAGAAGAGTTATTTTGGAAACACATTTTCATAAAACTAGAAATTAACTAAGGTATTTTTTCCATGATAAAAATAGTGTTTTTATAAAGATAATTTTGGCTTAAAACAGATTATAGAGTGCACTTGAAAATAGTTAAAAATTTGGGAAGTTTCCTTGAATCGGGCTAGTTTATCGGGAAGAATTGAGAAGGATCTTTATAAAACATTTAATTCCCCATAAAATAAAGAATCATTCTGATTGTTAAACATATATATAAAATTAACACAGAATTTATTAAGAGTAAAAATAATAATTAATAATTTAATTGGGATTTAAGATAGAAAATGAGTAACCCGAAAGAAAATGGAGGTTTGGGTAGAAAACTCTTACCTTATGTCTAAACGTGTTCTGCACTTGACCTTAACATCCTAAATAATAAAATTAAATCCATTAATTAATTAATTCATAACCTCTGATATATTTATTTTATTTATTATAATTTTATTAAATTCATTTATGGACTTTTTGATGAGTTATAAGATACAAATTTATCACTCATGAGCGTTCGTTTCCTTGGTTTTCACAATCGGTATACTTGTATATGAGTATGAAAGTTCATGTGGAATTGGTATAATTATCCAAAATTGAATTTATATTATAATAATGAACATAAATAAGATTAAATTGTGATATAATTCATTTTTTTATATTGTATGAGGATGATTTGTTAGATAGAACATTGGTGATAATCATTTAGATTATTTTTGCGATATTTCGATTATTACGAACTAATTTTGTCATATGAATTAGTATTATGTATGTATATACTGATTAAAGAACATTGAATAGGACATAATACATATATTATAGTTTGTTTCAACCATAAAAATGATTTCATGACTAGATTTTAATGATAAATTGAAAAACGAATATTCATCGTCCACGAAGGTTGTAAATCGGTGCCTCCCAGATGATGATTTCATTTTTAAAACAAAATAGGGAGAGTTAGTAATTTGAGGAAGGATATTCCATTAATATGATATCATTATAGTATATAGATTATAATGAATTTATCATGATAATTTGGATAGAGGAGGTGAGGAGAAGATAAGAAAATAAAATAAATTGAAAATGAAATTAAAAGAAAAAGGAAGAGGGTTTACCTCTTGAAATATCCTCCTTGAGAACCTCCTTAAGGGAAGGGGTTTTGGTCTTATGGAAATACCAAGAGCTCCAAGATGTGGGGAGAGACTAGGAAAGAGTATTTAGGTAGAACTTTTAAAAGCTTAAAGTCTTATAGGAGTGAGGAGAAGAGGGAGTGAGGGGTGGTTTTATAGTGGAGGAGAGGGGTGATTTTTGAATATCTTATTCATTATTTTATTATTTTGCTAAAGAAAATCAATAGTATTGATTTTTGTGACCAAAAATAGTAATAAGTTCATTTGAATTCTAAATAAGTGTTCTCAAATCAACAATGACTCAAGGAATAGTGTATTTAGCTTTTAATGTATTCATACCGTAAATTACTGTATTTTACTATTTACTAAAAATACTAGTATTTTGGAAAAATCCAAAAAATTAACCATAACAATTTTTTAACATGTAGAATTAAAAAATGGACTCAATTTTATCAAAATAATTTTCTAAATATGTGAAATTTTATTTTTAAATAAAATCATTATATACTTGAAAAATACAGATTTTAAATTTAAAACTGATTTTATAGTACTTTCAAAAATTAACTGAGGTCTCGTAAAATTATCTTAAAATCATAGGAAAAAAATATTTATATTGGAATAAATTTTATAAAAATTAATTTCATTTTAGATCAATTTATTAATTTAAAATTATAATTAAATATTTATTACTCATAAAAATACCAACACTTATTTATTAATTTTTAAAATATACACTCTCATTTATAAGGTGCCTAAATTTTATTTATACTTACATGGGTGAGGTTACTATTCATAAGGGTGCATTTCTTTTCATAAGGGTCTATTTACTATTCACCAAAAATGTAAGTCGATTCTATTAGACTCTAAATATCTTACTGATCGCAATTGTGTATGTCTGTTATTCAAAGTTCAAAACATAGCGGCTGAAAAATTATGTTTAATAGCTAGGTTATAATAAAAAAGTTTTGTTTTGAAGAGAATCAGTGTTTCATGTATTACATTCTATATTAAATTTATTTTTAAAACTTTGGGGTTCTTCATTCTTCCTTTACAAAAATTTCATCCTTAAATTTTCCAAAATGTTACCTCATAAAAAAGGTAGGGTAGGTCTTAATCATAACTTCCTCAGGATCCAAAGTTTCCTATTCAATTTTATGATTTTTCAAAAGTACCTTTACCAGTTGTATCATCTCATTCCTCAACACATGTTCTTTGGTGTCCAGAATCCAGATAGGCTCTTCACAGTAAGATAATTCAAGTTCCAATTCTATACCTTCATAAGTGAGTTCATGTGTTGGTTTTGGAATGTAATTCCTTAACAAAGAGACATGGAAAACATTGTGTACCTTATAGAGGCTATGAGGAATTTTCAAACAATAATCCACATCTCTAATTCTCTCCAAAATTTCAAAAGGACTAATGTACCTGGGGTTCAGTTTCCCTTTCTTCTAAAATCTTATAACACCCTTCCATGGAGATACTTTTAAGAAAACATAATCTCTTATGTGAAATTCCAAATCCTTTCTTCGATTATCAGCATAGATCTTTTTCCTACTTTGATCTGCTTTGATATGGTTTTGAATAGTATTTACCTTTATTGTTGTTTCCTATACAAGCTATGGGCCTATAATCTTCCTTTCACCAACTTCATCTCAACATGTTGGTGTACGATATCTCTTTCCGTACAATGCTTCATATGGTGTCATTTGAATACTTGAATAGAAACTATTATTGTAGGAAAACTCCACCAAAGATAAAAATTGATCCCACATACCTTTAAATCTAGGTGAACATGATCTCAACATGTCTTCTAAAGTTTGGATTGTCCTTTTTTATTGCCCGTTAGTTTGAGGGTGATAAGAAGTACTTAATTAAAGCTCAGTATCCAAATCTTTATGAATAATTTTATAGAATTTCATTATAAATCGTGGATCAAGATCAAACAAAATTGAGATAGGTGCGCCATAAAGTCTTAAAAATTCATTTATATAGAGTCGTGCTAGGTTATCTAGTGGAAATTCCTCACTTATTTTAAGGAAATGTACATATTTGGAAAGTCAATCACTAATTACCCATATTGCATCATTCCTTCTTGAAGTTTTTGGTAATCTAGTGTCAAAATACATGGTGATTTCATCCCATTTCCATATATGAATATGTAGAGGTTGTATGAATCCTCTAGGATATTGTCTTTCAGCCTTCACTTATTGAAAGACTAAACATCTTGATACATAATCAGAAATTTCATGCTTCATGTTGTCCTACCAGAAATGTTCTTTTAAATCTATATACATCTTAGTGCTAATAGTGTGTATAGAGAAATTTGAACTATGGGCATCATGTAATAACTCCATTTTTATCTTGGACGTAGGGGAAACACATATCCTTCTCCCAAATTTCATAATTCATTCTCACACACGAAATTTAGAAACTTACCATCATTCACAGCTTTAATTTTCTTTTAAATATTATCATAATGATATTGAGAAATTTTAATTCTTTCTAATAAATATGGTTGGTCAACCAATTGAAAAAGTAAATGATGTTTCACCTTATTTGATAATTCACATATCTATCCTCTCTAGATCCATGTACATAGGATCCTTATCAATCCTTTTTTTTTGTTTAGAACTCCATGATCCTTCCTACTTAATTTATCTGCCACTTTATTTTCCTTCCCTGGATGGTAGTGTATAGAAAAATCATAATCCTTGAGTAGATTGAGCCATCACATTTTCCTCTTGTTGAGTTCTTTCTGTGAGAAGATATATTTCAATCTCTTATGATCAGTATATATCTCACATCTTTCACCATAGAGATAATCTCTCTGTATATTCAGAGCAAAGATTATAGATTCTAGCTCAAGATCATGAGTTAGATAGTTCTGTTCATGAATTTTTAATAGCCTTGATTCATAGTCAATAACTCTATCATTCTGCATAAGGACACAGGCAAGTCCTTTCTTTGATACATCACTATAAATCACAAATCCACCATTTCCTGATCGTAGAGTCAAGATTAGAGTGTTCACTAACCTCTTATTCAATTATTCAAAACATTCTTCACATTATTTTATCCATACGAACATAACCCATTTACAAGTAAGCTTGGTTAATGGGTTAGATAATCAGGTGAAGTTCTGAATGAAATGTCGATAATAACCTACTAAACCAATAAAACTACATAACTTGATTATGTTCATTGGACCAGGACATTCCTTAAATGCCTTTTTCTTTGTAGGATCAACTAATATTCCATCCTTAGAGATAATATAGCCAATAAAAGAAACTATATGAAGCCATAATTCAAACATGTTAAACTTCTCATATAACTCATTTCTTCTAAGAGTCTTCATAATAATGCTCAAGTGATTCTCATGATCTTCATAGCTTTTGGATTATACCAAGATATCATCAATAAATACCACAACAAAGTCATAAAGATATTCCTTGAAAACTTTATTCATTAGATCCATGCTAATAGAGGGTTCATTAGTCAGTCCAAAAGGAATTAATGTAAACTCCTAATGCCCATACCTAGTTCGAAATGTTGTCTTTGGAATATCTTCCTTCCTCGCATGACACTAATGATATCTAGATCGATGGTAAATATTTAAAAAATATTGGGCTCCATGAAGTTGATCAAATAAATCATCAATGTGAGGAATATGATACTTGTTCTTTATTGTAATAGCATTGATATCCCTATAGTCAATGCATAACCTCATAGATCTATCTTTATTCTTAACAAAAAGAATAATAGATACCCATAGAGAAACACTAGGGTGAATAAATCCCTTATCACTCAATTACTTTAGTTGCTTCTATAGATCTACTAATTATATTGTGTCCATTCTATAAGTGGTCTTTGATATGGACCTTACACTAGGAATTAAATCAATATAAAACTCAATTTCCCACTTTAGAGGATGTCCAGGTAAATCCTCTAGAAATACATCAATTAATTCTTTTACAATAGGTACATCCTCAATTTGAATATTTATTTTCTTACCCATAGATATTGTTTTATTTTTTTCCTAAAGAATTGTATTCAGTATATCTACTAAGGGTGAATCTAGATAAGAATCAAATGATGAGGTTTCTTCTCTAAAGATAAGGAATTCTACATCATTCTCAAAAATAGTAACTTCCTTATTATTACAATATATTTTTTCATCATAACTTGAAATCCAGTTTATACTAAGAATTATATCAAATTCAATCATAGGTATGATGATAAGTTCAACAAATAAAGAATGTTTATGTGTAATAAGGGGGATTGATCGACACATATTTGTTGCAATGATACTTCCCTTAGGATTTTTTACTGACAAATCATTTATTAAATCAAATTGGAAATGTCTAATTTTCTTGGAAAATTGGGAAGATATAAAAGAATGTGATGATCCAGAATCAAATAAAGCATTGGCTAAGTTTGAGTAAATGATTAAATTCCTAGCCACCACATCATTAGGAACTTCAACCTTAGAAGGTGTGATTTCATAAGCTTAGCCTTACTCCCTTGGCCTTATCTGGGTAATGTTTCCTTGAATCTTAGGAAAATCATTGGCATAATGTTCCATATATTTATAATTGTTACATTGAATATTGGTATCTTCATTCTTTCCCTTGAAATCACGAGATTGGCGGCCTCTTTCTCCACACTTCTAACAGACTTCTTTACCTTTTAAGAAAGTTTTGGTGTGTTTCTTTCCACAAGTATCACGTGTTGGAAAACTCCCCTTTTTATTCTTCCCTTTATCTATTATTTTCTCTGTCATCCTCTTCTTCTCTTTATTTCACTTAAATTCATAAGACTTAGAGAATTATTTATCTGTCTTTATTTCACATGAGACTATATCTTTGTATAATGAGAAAGTTTGGGAAACCAGTGCCCTTCAGAGGAATAATTTTAAACCATCAAAGAATCGATCAATATTTCTCCTCAGATTATGTATGTAGTCCATGGAAAGTCTTTCTAAAATTGTAAAATTAGATTCATAATTTTCAACATTTTCATCCCATTTTTGTTTCAAACTCAAGAATTGCCTCTCCATATCTACTCGTTGTTCTCGGGGAAAATATTTTTCTAATAGTATATTATTAAAGTCCCTCCATTACATTTCTTCTATTTCTTACTCCTTATTCATGTTTTGAATTAACAACCACCATTGATCTACATTTATCAATAGACGATAAACTAACATGATAACCTTCTCCCTTTCATTACATCCTAAATCAATAAATATCTTCTCTAAAGAACTTATCCACTACTCCACTAAAAATGGGTTCATAGTCCCATTTAATGATGGAGGTTGTTATCACATAAAGTGGTCTAACATTGCTTCTCCACATTGTGGATCAGGATGCTCCATATGGGTAAGGCTATTTTTCATAACCTGAGTCAGTTGTCCCAGTATAGTTATAAGTTGCTCGGAATCGATCACAACTTTAGAACCAACATCGTTATTTTTCATAGGAGGTAAATCCCTACATGGGATACGTGTGTTCATGTGGTTTCTATTCCTTCCACTAGGCTCCATTTCTAAATAATTTCATATACTAAATCAGGTTATGAATCATAATGTATAATGTTGAACTAGAAAAAAATTTAACATAAACTAAAATTTTATGCATGTCTAATTTCATAATCATAAGAATCTGTTTCTTTGAGGAAATATTTATATTTAAATCCTTCATGATGGTTTATAAGGAAAATGTGAATTATCCTAAGCATATTCCCTAGGAGTTTTAAACTAGGTTCACAATAAGGCACATTATCATATAATAGGTTACCCTAAGTCAAGCCCAGAACACCATGTTGGAGTTGTTACTCCTAGGTACATTTGTGCCATAACCACAACCATTTTTAGTATCTAGATAGGGATGTATTTTCTAAAAATATCCACATAATCTATACCTTACCAAAATTCTAGGATGTTCTTGTATGCTTATACTTAAGGTATATCTTAGTATTTTGTTACCTAATCTACATTTTCTAAATCTAGATTCCAAAACTTTATATGATACCAACTGTTTGGGCCTAGACACCGATTGCCTAGAGCTGGTGCCTTATATTAATACATCATCATGATTATAATAAATTCATATCCTGAAGGAATGAATAGTTTATTATTTTTGGAAAACAAGAGACAAACATAAGTTCAACATTACAACTTGAAATGAAATACATAATGAAATTCCATTGGAAACATATATGACTCCTAGATTATACCTGAAATTAATTCATTATATTTATCTTCAAAACCTAGGTAAAATAAAACATAAGAAAGGGTTTATATCAAATGCTCAATAAGTTTAAGTAATACAGTGGTAGTCATTATAAAAATAAACACTAGGCATAGTGAACAACTAAAAACACATGCCTTTAAAAATTTTCTTGAGAATGATATGGAAGGAATGAAATATCATTAAATAAGGACATATAAATGATCATAAGAGAATTAAACATAACCATTGATATTATAATATTCTAATGATCACAATGTTTATCAATTACTAAGAACATAATGAGGGAATTCATAATGTCAAACATCTGAAACATATTGTCAAGGCCTCGACCAAGACGTCTGAAAATACTTGGGTAAGGCCTCAACCAAAACTCAATTCTATTTTGTCTCATGAGACCTACTGATGCATCAAAGGGATATATCGGGCCACACCCATCAATTAATAATTCCAGTGCATTTCTTATATAAAAGGGGCTAAACATTGTTGACCTCACTTGTTTTGATTATCCCAATTATGCTTTCACATACTTTGATAATCTCAATTAATGATCATCTATATATTAATTCTTTCAATCTATTATATTCTATTATAAAGATGATAATAATATTAAAATAGTCCTTGAAATATGTTGATCATTGTTTACCTATGTTTATATTAGTTTTGAATTAATTCTAACTCAATCGGATGTGTTCTGCATAAAACAGAAGTGTTAAGTCATTGATATGCCTATAGCTACAGATAGACTTAGTCTACTGATAGACAGAGTCACCGATAAGCTAAGGTCACTGATACGCAGATTCACCGATATGTATAAGTCCACCGGTAAGCACATCTCTCTGACAGATCAAGTCCACTGATACAGAAAGCTACTGATAGAAACTGAGCTATCGATAGAACAAGTTTACCGCTACTGTTCACCAGAGTTACCGATAGAGTAAGTCTGCCGATATGAAAAAATCTACCTCCATGAAGCCACCGATACAAAACGAGCTACCGAAAGAAGCAAATTCTACCGATAAGATGAAGTCACCGGTATATAGAGCTACCGATACAAGATCAAACAGATACCGATACAATATCAAAGAGCTACTGGTAGGAGGTCACTGCTACATGAAGACCACTGTTACTCATCTATCGACAGAAGACTGCTAAGAATGACCAGTCAAACTCTACATCTCTCAATATTATTTATTTATTAAGAAATGGTTATATTTCATTTTTTTTAATGCAATCAATGTTATTTAATGATATTTGTTGGCATGTCATGGAACTGTACCTAGTACCCATGAAAAAGGTAATCATTCTTTTTACCAGACCTGAAAGCTATAAAGGGAAGGACAAATACTGGGCAACTACATGAACAAAGAGAGCACGTGGAGGGTGTGAAAAGGGAAATGGCTGAACAGCATTGAAACGTGGAACATTCACACAAAAGAAAAAGTTACATTCATACTGGAATAGCACTCGACATACATGAAGCCATTCACTCTAAAGGAGAACACAAGCTGCATCTTAGTCAAGGAGTGAAGAACTACAAGAAGCTACTTATACACTCAAGCTGAAAAGGCTGAACCTGAAAACCAAGGAAGAAAACAACACTCTGTTTTTCAGAAGAAAAAAAATGAGAGAAGGACTCAGAAGCATTTCTATTTAATCAAAAGAGTCCAGAGCTGCACTTCACATCACTAGAGAATTCTAAACTCTTATCTATTCTCTTAGTGATTATTTTATTTACATTTTGAGCAGTGTGTATACTCTGTATATTTATTACACACTGTCTCATGTACTAAGCTGGAGGATTTATAAATCCTCATACAAACTCTATAACTCCCTTTTATCCCACTGTGGATAGTGGTAGAGGTTAAGTAAGACCTGGATAGCCTGTGAGCTGTTGTTTGTTTTCCCACGTAGAACTGGGGTATAGGTCTTTGTACCTGGAAAGTGTTTTCATTGTTGTTTACCCCGATCCAGGGTTTGGATCAAATTTTTATAAATTGTTTGAGAGGACTAAGTCTCGGCTTGAGACTGAACCTATTGGTTACATCTGATGTGCATTTTAGTTTAAGTTTAAAGTATACTATATATTTTATATTCCGCTTTTAATTACTTTGAAATACAATTTGTTTTAAAGTTACTTTGATAGTTAAATTAGCAAGTTTTTATACTTATTTTAAACTAGTAAGTTAATTTAATCTTCTGATTAAATTAATTGAGACCTAATAAATCTTTGATAAGCTAATTGAACACTCACAATCTGTATAAATTAACTACAGTTTAACTTAGTTTTTAAATTGGGGTATTTTAAGAGAAATCTTTTTAATAGAAATTTTAATTAGAACTCAATTCACCCCCCCTCTTGAGTATCCACTCTGACCAACAATTGGTATCAGAGGGAGGTTTTTCTTTTTATTAATACAGGATTTCAAAACACTATGTTTTTCAACTGCGATTTTAGTTGCATCTTTAAAGATATTAAATTTTTGTTAGCTCTAAATTTTATCTCTTTAAATATATTTTTTGTAAAATCTAGTTATGGATAATAGACTAGAAGGTGATGATACCAACAGGACGCATTTCTTTAATGGTATAAACTATGCCCAATGGAAGCTTAAAATGAAAATTCATTTAGAAAGCATGGGATTTGATATCTGGACTGATATAGAAACTCAATATAAGATTCCAGAGTCTGAAAGAAATACTTGGGATGAACCTACTAAAACAGCTTACAATAATAACTATAAAGCTATGAATTCCATGTACTGTGCTTTAGGAGATGAATAATTAAATCGCATTTCTGCTTGTAAAACTGCTTATGAAATTTGGGACACTGGCTATTTCCCATGAGGGAACAACCAATGTTAAGGAAATGAGGCTGAATACCTATACTATTAAATATGATAATTTTAAAATGAAGCCTTATGAACCCATTTCTGACATGTATCTCAGGTTCAATGAGATTTTCAACACCATGAGATCTTTTGGTAAAGTTGTTCCTGCAAAAGAATAGATCATGAGAATATTAAGATGTTTTCCAGAAAGATGGAGAGGCACATCTGTTTCCATTAAAGAATCTTGCGACATCAGCACACTGCCTGTTAAAGAATTAATAGGTAAGCTTATGATGTATGAGGAAGAACTCAAGGTGGATAAGGAAGAAGATGATGAACCAAAAAGGAAGTTAGTGGCTTTTAAGTCTACTTCCTCAATGAGCAAGGATAAGGAGAAAGTTCACATACCTACTGATAGTTCATCAAGTGAAAATTCAGATTCTGATAGTGATGCTGAGATGGCTCAAATAGCCAGAAGATTTAAAAAATTCTATAGGAAGAAGAAATTCTTCAAAAAATCAAACTACAAAGGTAAATATGACAATAAAGGACACTGGAATAAAGATTGGAAGAAATCTGATAAGAGTGATGAAGTTATCTACTATGAATGCAAGAGAAAATGTCACATTAAAGTTGACTGCCCAAAATTGAAGTTCAAGAAGAAACATGACTACAAGGACAGTAAGTACAAGATAGTAATGAAAGAAACTTGGAGTGATTCATAAGACAACACAAGTGAATCTGAAGTTTCTGATTCTGAAAAGAATCATGCCAACATGTGTTTCATGACCAACACTTCTGAGGTACTTGTTTCCCCTATGCTGAATAATTATTATTCTGTAACTAATTCTGATTCTGAATCTAAAAACATTTCTAGTAAAGAATTATTTGAATATTTTAACATGCTAGAAGAAACATGTAATGAACTTAAGGACAAATATAAGTCATTTAAGAAACAGCATGCTCTCACTGCCAATGTTAAATCTGCCCTTGAGATTGAAAAGGATAAGAATGATCAACTGTTAAAGGAAAATACTGAACTGAATTTGTCCAATGAGAAATTAAGGAAGGACTTAGAAAAGTTCACAAATGGAAAGGATACACTTACACAAATGTTAGGAAAACAAGTGGCACCAAAATATACCACTGGAATAGGCTATCAGCCTGGACAGAGACAGTTTACTAAAACTAGATTTATTTCTAAATCTGGACAGAATACTGTAAGTTCTAGTTCTGGAAATTTGTATGCTTCAACTAGTTACTCACATTGTTATAGATCAAATAATGTTTATCTTTCAAAATCCATTGATTCTGTAAATTATTTGATACCCATAAGACAAATTTGGGTACCTAAAGATTTGATTTCTAACCTGTCTGGACCCAAGAAAATATGGGTACCAAAATCATTCTCTGTTTAAACCTGTTTTGTAGGAGACTTTCTTGAAGAGTTCTCACAAGAAAACATGGTACTTGGACAGTGGATTTTCAAGGCACATGTCTGGAGATTATTCATTATTTAAGAGCTTAATCAAATTTGATGGAGGCCATGTCACCTTTGATGATAACTCTAAAGGAAAAATCATCTTCCTAGGTCAGATTGGTAACACTAATTCAGTTTTAATTTCTAAAGTTTTATTTGTTGATGGACTTAAATATAATCTGTTAAGTATTTATCAGTTATGTGATGATGGATTTAATGTTAAGTTTGAAAATGATTCTTGTAATGTGTTTAACTCTAAAAATGTTTTAGTATTTTCTAATTTGAGAAATGAAAATTTTTATGGTGTTGAATTGAATTATTTATCTAAACAAAATGTTACTTGTTTAAATTCTTTTCATAAAGAATCTTGGATTTGGAACAGAATATTAGGACACTGAACATTCATTCACTTAGAAAACTGACTAGGAAAAACTTAGTTAGAGACCTACCCGAACTTGAATTCCCATCAGACAAAGTTTGTAATCCATGTCAAAAGGGGAAGCAACATAAAGTTTCTTTTAAATCAAAGAAAGAAGTTTCAACTTCTCAACCTCTCGAGTTGGTTCACATGGACTTGTTTGGACCTTCTAGAGTTTCTAGTTTAAATGGGAAGCACTGTGTTTATGTCTTAGTATATGACTTTTCTAGATATACTTGGATATACTTCTTAGATCACAAAAGTGGAGCTTGTTCTTACTTTATTAAATACTCTAAGTCTGTAGAAAACCTAAGTGGACTTAAAATTAAGACCCTGAGAAGTGAACATGGTCGTGAGTTTGAAAATCATGAGTTTGAATCGTATTGCTCACACAATGGCTATAGTCACAATTTCTCTACCCCTAGGACACCTAAACAGAATGGTGTAGTAGAAAGAAGAAATAGAACCCTTTAAGAGATTGTAAGAACTATGCTTAATGAGTATGACCTACCTATTTACTTCTGGGCTGAAGCTATAAATACAGCTTGTTATATTATCAATAGAGTCTTGATCAGACCTATTTTTAAGAAGACCCCTTATGAATTGTGGAATAATAGAAAACCTAAGGTTAATTACTTCAGATTTTTTGGATGCAAAGTCTTTATTCTCAATACAAAGGATAATCTTGACAAGTTTGCTTCTAAAAGTGATGAAGGAATTTTTCTTGGTTATTCTATAACTAGAAAATCTTATAGAGTCTTCAACAAAAGAACAAAATGTGTGGAAGAATCTATTAATATCAAGTTTGATGAAACTGATCCACATGAACCTAAGTCTTCTCTTGAAAATCTTGAAGAAGATTTGATTGTTCGGAACCTTAATGATAAAACTAAAGAACCTGCTGTAAAAACATCCAGTTCTGGACATATTCCAGAATCTGATTCTAATGAACCCGGACTTAGAGAAGAGCCTGAAATTTCTAGTCCTACCTTTACTCGATCAAATAAGATTCTAAAGAATAATCCTTTGGATGTTGTTGTTGGTAATATTAATAGAGGGACACAGACTAGAGCTTCTCTAAGAAACCAGGTTGAACATCAAGCCTTTCTTTCATAGCTAGAACCTAAAAATATCAATGATGAAATTAATGATGAATTTTGGGTAATGGCCATGCAAGAAGAGTTAAATCAATTTGAAAGAAACAAAGTCTGGGAATTAGTTGACAGAACCAAGGAAACTTTGACAATAGGCACTAAATGGGTTTTTAGAAACAAAGTTGATGAGTCTGGAAATATAGTTAGAAACAAAGCTAGTCTAGTTGCACAAGGATATAGTCAAGAGTAAGGTATAGACTATGAGGTAACCTTTTTCCCTATAGCTAGATTATAAGCCATTAGTATCTTACTTGCCTATGTTCTTCATCTGAATTTCAAGTTATATCAAATGGATTTCAAAAGTTATTTTCTAAATGGTTTTATAATTGAAGATGTTTTTGTTGAACAACCACCTGGATTTACTAATCCTCATTTTCCAAATCATGTTTTCAAACCTTTTAAGGCATTATATAGTTTAAAACAAGCTCCAAGAGCTTGGTATGATAGACTTAGTAATTTTCTTATTTCAAGAGATTGCTGATCCAACCCTTTTTTATTAAAATAATTTCTAAAGATGTTTTGATAGTACAAATCTATGTTGATGACATTATTTTTGGATCTTCTAAACATTCTTTATGTACTGATTTTTCAAAGAGTATGAAAAATGAATTCTAAATGCGTTTAATGGGAGAACTCAAATATTTTCTAGGATTTCAAGTTTTTCAAAATGAAAATGGTATTATTTTGAATCAATGTAAATATACAAAGGATATTTTAAAACGTTTTGGCTCAGATAGTATTAAGTAAAGTAATACTCTTATGAGTACTGTTTGTAAATTGGATGCAGATGAAACTGGGAAATCAGTGGATTAAACCAATTACAGAGGTATGATTGGAAGCTTACTTTATCTCACTGATAGTCGACCAGATATTATGTTTAGTGTGTGCATGTGTGCAAGATTTCAAGCTAATCCAAAAGAATATCATTTACTTGCTGTTAAAAAAATTTTAAGTATCTTAAACACACTGTAAATTTAGGTTTATTTTACCCAAAAGGACAATCTTTTGAATTAATGAGTTATTCAGATGCTGACTTTCCTAGTTGCAAGTTGGATAGAAAAAGAACATCTGGAACATGTCATTTATTTGGAAAATCCTTAGTGTCTTGGTGTAGTAAAAAGCAGAATTCTGTAGCTTTTTCCACTTCCAAAGCAGATTATATAGCTGCTGGTAGTTACTGTGCACAAATTCTGTGGATGAAACACACTCTTTTGGACTATGGATATGATTTTAAGCATGTTTCAATTAACTGTGATAACACGAGTGCAATTAATATTTCAAAGAACCTTGTATCTCACTCTATGACCAAACACATTGATGTAAGGCACCACTTTTTGAGAGATCATTACCAAAAAGGTGATATTACTCTTGAATTTATAGGTACTAAACATCAATTAGCTGACATTTTCACCAAACCTTTAAGTTCGAATAGGTTAAGTTACATTAGACATGAGTTAGTAATGATTAACCTTGATCGGTAGATACCTCACTGATTGTGAATACCTCACCGATGTGAATACCTCACCGATGTAAATACCTCACCGATGTAAATACCTCACCGATGTAATACCTCACTGATGTACCTCACTGATAGGAATTCTCACCAATAAACCCTACCGATGAGTATGGGTTGTTTTAAACTTCTGTCTGCCGCCATAATTTGTATCATATATACTTAATTTTATTTATTAATTAATTCCTAAATGATAAAACAAAGTTCTGGTTACTTCTCAATCCACTGATCCTCAAACCCTTTACCCTCAAGCCTTAGCTCCTGAACCTCTCAAAAACCCTAAGTTCCTAAAACCAAAAATGGAAAAAAACCAAACTTCCAACTGTCAGAGATGACATTGATGAGCCGAATTCAAAGAAGCAGAAAACTGCGCCCAAATCAAGTGGAAATATTGGTAGAACAAGTTCGGGGAGGCGACCACTGAAACCTCATTTTCAAAATAGGGTTATTTTGATCGAAAAAGAATTGTGCATGGAATGGTTGTTGGCAAGAAAATCATTAGTTCTCAAGGTATTGAAAGATCAAAAGTGGGTAGATTGATTTTCGAATAACAATGTCCCCTACTATCCGAAGCTAGTGAAACAATTTTATGAGTTTGTGAGCTTTGAGAAGTCATAAGATAAGAACAAAGTGATTTCTTTTGTAAATGGAAAGGAGATATATTTTTCATCTATTGAGTGGGATTAATGCCTGAAGGTTCCACATGAAGGTGTTTCTGGATATGTATCAAAAACAATACCACCTACAAGTGATATATTCGATTATGGAACTGCCCTAGAGGAGCTCACAGGTAGTGGAAATCAAAGACAAGTGGTGGCTGCTGAAATGGATGGAGAGAACAGATTGTTGTTCAAATTTGTTCATCATGTCTTAATACCAAGGAGAGGGGACTTTGCGAATTTAATATATCAGGATATCTATATGTTACATCTCTTGAGACATTGTGTGAAAGTGAATCTGTGCAGATTGTTAATGTTTCAAATGGAGGACATGACCAGGACAAAATCAAAGAATAATGCCTTATTATTTTCCAAGTTGATCTCAGTAATGATTAAAGTTAAAGGATTAGCTGAGTCTCAAGATGAGACAGTGGTAGTAAGGAACAACTTCTGTATCATAAGCACAGTTTGCAAATACATGAAGATAAACTGGAACCCATGGAGAGGAGAGTGGGTTAATGATGATAAAAAGGTATATGATAAATTCAATCTTGTGGATCATCCTTCAAGACCTAAGGATGTGAGGGATCCAGGTATAGGACCTGATGAAGAAGAACCTGAGTACAGTGATGAGACTGAAGAAGAAGAGACTTCTATGGCTGATGGAAGAGATCAGGACTTGCCCCCAAGTCCTGTTGCTGAAATTGTATCCTCAGAAAAGGAAACTCTATTAGAATAAGAGACTCCTGTTGATGAGGAAGACCATCCAACCACTGAGTATGAACAAGAAAGAGAGAATGAATCTGAAGCATCTGATTCTGATTGCTTAAGTTTGAGTCCATTGATTAGAAGCTCATTTGTACCTGTTAAGGATGTGGTGGGAGAGATGGAAGGACATGTGCCTAATCCAGGGTAGCCTCTTGCTATTGTAGAGGTGGAGTTGATTGTAGAAGATTATTCTGAGGAAGAAAGACCTATTGATAATGCTTTTGTTGTACAAGAGAATGCACCCATTGAGGGGGAGTATCAAACCAGATTTGGCAGTGTTTCAGTGGATGCTGAAATTGAGGATTGGGCAGAAGACCCAAGTTTTGTGTTTTGTGGATTAGATTATCCAGATTCTAATAATGATGCATCCCTAAATAGACCAAAAATCAATTATGATGTTCAGACTGAATTGTTACCTGAAGATGTGGTCAGAATGCATGATCTGGATAAGCTAAAGTCTGATCTCAAAATCAATTTTGTGGAAGAAATAAGGAAAATGGAAGCTTCACTAGTGTCATCCATTCAATCGATTATGAATGAATTTGTGACCAGTGTAGTATCTGAAAGAGCACCTGTTGTGGTTTCAACTACTGATATGATCACCAGGGATGACCTTGAATCCTTAAAGGATGGGCTGAAAGAGTCTTTTAGTGCCTCTGTTGCCGAGTTAAAGCACTGCTTTGTTGAAGATATGAGCAATTTAGAAAAATCTTTTGAACTCTCTCTCAGTTGTAATATGTCAACCTTTGTGGCATAAATAGTGGATGAAGTTACCGCTTTCCAGAATCAAGTTTCTAGAAGAGAAGAGGATGTTGGAGCTCTAAAGAAATCTGTTATATCTTTAGAATCTTATATGAGTTCTAAATCCCAAGAAAATAAATATTTAGATTATGTCAAAGGTGTTGTGAGCCAGATGGTATCAGTCTTTGAAGGATTTAAAACCTACATGAAAGATCATTCCAGCACCCAGGATTCCCAAGTGAAAAATTTTATTAGTGGGTTGACCAAAAATTTCAAGGAAACAGTAACCTTCTCTGTTGGTTCTCTTGCCTCCAGACCTTCAGTGGATTTGGATCAGATTAGAGCTATGATGAAGGAGGAGCTTGGTTCAGCATCAACTAGTGGCTCTGTGGACTCATCCGATCTGAGAAAAGTGGTTATTTCTACTAGAGATTCAGCTAGAGAAATAATGAAGATAGTTCAAGACTATATGAGAGAAGCCTCTGCCTCTCAGAAAGAAGTGAAAGAAAAGGTAGACTACTATTTTCAAATGATTTATACCAAACATCAACTCAACAATCACCTCAAACTTCTGTTAGAAAACCTGAAGTTACCTCTTATCAATCAAGCCTTTAGAGAGCAAGTCAGCAAGCTAAGGGAGTTGACTCCAGCTTTGGACAAATTCATGTAGAACAAGGATGATTTCATATCTTCTATGGAGAGAGGAGGAGGAATAATTATGGATTTCAGAAATCTTTTGTTGCCTTTCTTGCATGTGGATTCTAGGCCAGTGATTATACCTCCAGCTTTACCTGCCTCTGCCTCTACTGCTTCTCCTATTCAGATGACTCCAGCCCAAGCCATCTGAAGCCTTACTCCTCTGATCACTCAAAGAACTACTCAGTCCAGGCCAGGAACAGTTTTAGTGGCTCAACCTCCTGTGATCATTTATGGTGTTCCTAAGCCTTCACTTGTATCCACACAGCATGAATCATCTTCTGATCCCAAGGTAAAATCTCACATTGAGGACGTGGATTGAATAGGTGGCTAAGATATTTGATAGAAATCCCTTGTATTTTGTTTTATTTCCATGTACTTTTTTACAACATGAAATACAAATGGCTTTCCTTTCTTTCTCATTTTGTTCCTATTATCTTTGTTGTTTCCCACTTTTTGATTATCACAAAGGGGGAGACATATTATGGGGAGAAAAATTTTATCTAGGAATAATACCTTTTATGAGAAAGGGGGAGAAATATTATCTAAGGGAGAGATAATATGCTTTGTAACTTGTACCTTTGATACCATTGCATTTAATTCTTCCTCTGGTACATTGCATAATTCACATCTTATATTGTTTTCTCTGATCAAATTGAATTTAATGATATATTATCTGATTATTTTGAGATTATTATATCATAAGTTGTGATTATCAAAAAGGGGGATATTGTTGACCTCACATGTTTTGATAATCCCAATTATGCTTTCACATACTTTGATAATCCCAATTAATGATCATCTATATATTAATTCTTTCAATATATAATATTCTATTATCAAGATGATAATAATATTAAAATAGTCCTTGAAATAGGTTAATCATTGTTTATCTATGTTTATATGAGTTTTGAATTAATTCTAACTCAATCGAATGTGTTCTGCATAAAACAGAAGTGTTAAGTCACTGATATGCCTATAGCTACCGATAGACTTAGTCTACCGATAGACAGAGTCACCGATAAACTAAGGTCACCGATATGCAGATTCACTGATATGTATAAGTCCACCGGTAAGCACACGTCTATGATAGATCAAGTCCACCGATACAGACAGCTACCGACAGAAACTGAGCTACCGATAGAACAAGTCTACCGCTACTGTTCACCCGAGTTACCGATAGAGTAAGTCTGCCGATATGAACAAGTCTACCACCATGAAGCCACCGATACAAAACGAGATACCGATATAATTGAATTCTACTGATAAGATGAAGTCACGGGTATATAGATCTACCAATACAAGATCAAACAGCTACCGATACTAGGAGCTACCAATACCAGGAGCTACTGATACAAGATCAAAGAGCTACCGATAATAGGTCACTACTACATAAAGACCACCATTACTCGTCTATTGACAGAAGACTACTAAGACTGACCAGTCAAACTCTACTTCTCTCAATATTATTTATTTATTAAGCAATGTTTATATTTGATGTTTTTAATGCAATCAATGTTATTTAATGATAGTTGTTGGCATGTCATGGAACCGTACCTAGTACCCATGCAAAAGGTAATCATTCTTTTTACCAGAGCTGAAAGCTATAAAAGGAAGAACAAATACTAGGAAACTACAAGAATTAAGAGAGCACATGGAGGGTGTGAAAAAGGCAAGGGATGAATATCATTGAAACGTGGCGCATTCACACAAAAAGAAAAAGCTACATTCATACTGGAAGATCACTCGACATACATGAAGCCATTTACTATAAAGGAGAACACAAGCTGCATCTTAGTCAAGGAGTGAAGAACTACAAGAAGCTTCTTATACACTCAATCAGAAAATGCTGAACCTGAAAACCAAGGAAGAAAACGACACTTTGTTTTTCAGACAAAAACGAGAGAAGGACTCAGAAGCATTTCTTTTTAATCAAAAGATTCCAGAGCTGCACTTCACATCACTAGATCATTCTAAACTCTTATCTATTCTCTTAGTGATTATTTTATTTACATTTCGAGCAGTGTGTATACTCTATATATTTATTACACACTATCTCCTATGCTAAGCTGGAGGATTTATAAATCCTCATTAAACCTCTATAACTCCCTTGTATCCCACTATGGATAGTGGTAGAGGTCAAGTAAGACCTGGATAGTCTGTGAGCTGTTGTTTGTTTTCCCAAGTAGAACTATGGTAGAGGTCTTTGTACCTGGACATTGTTTTCACTTTTTTTTACCCCGATCCAGGGTGTGGATCAAATTTTTATAAATTTTTTGAGAGGACTAAGTATCGGCTTGAGACTGAACCTCTTGGTAACATCTGCTGTGCATTTTAGTTTAAGTTTAAAGTATACTATATATTTTGTATTCCGCTGCTAATTACTTTGAAATACAATTTGTTTTAAAGTTACTTTGATAGTTAAATTAGAAAGTGTTTATAATTATTGTATACTAGTAATTTAGTTTCAAAATTTAATTTAATCTTATGATTAAATTAATTGAGACCTAATCAATCTTTGAGAAACTAATTGAACACTCACAATTTGTATAAATTCTCTACAGTTTAACTTATTTTTTAAATTAGGGGATTTTAAGAGAAATATTTTAACAGAAATTTTAATTGGAACTCAATTCTCCCCCCCCCCCCCCTCTTGATTATCCACTCCAACCAACAAACATAAACAATATGAACATATGGAATAACTTTCCCGAATCTATACACATAAACACTAACCATTCTAAGTAGTATGGTGAATGGTATCAAGATAGTACTTTCACAGTCAAACTGATCATAAACCATTTAATAAAATATGGTAGATGATAAACATAATATATTAACCTTAATAAGACAAAAAAATCAATAGAGGTGTTGAATTAGACAAAGATACTCTAATAAAATCATCGAGGAATTTTTGCGAGAAATAGACTTTTACTTAGAATAAGTAGAGTTATTTTGGAAAAATATATGCATAAGACCATAAAATAACTAATGTAATATTTACATGATTAATTTATTGGTTTTAGGAAGATAATTTTTTCTGAAAATAGATTATACCGTGCACTTGAAAATAGGTAAGAATTTGAGAAGTTCCCTTGAATCAGGCTTGTTTATCAGGAAGAATTGAGAATGATATTTATGAAAAATTTAATTCCCCATAAAATAAAGAAGGATTATTATTGGTACATGTATATAGAAAATTAACACGGAATTTATTAGTATTAAATAAAAATAATTAATAATTTAATTATAATTAATAGATACAAAAAATAACCTTAAAGAAAATGGAGGTTTGGTTAGAAAAACCTTACCTTATGTCTGGACGTGTTCTGCAGTTGACCTTGATGTCCTAGATAATCAAATTAAATCTATTAATTAATAAATTAATAACCTCTTAAATATGTATTTGATTTATTATAATTTTATTAAGTTCATTTATGGCCTTTTGGATGAGTTATAAGATACAAATTTATCGCTCGGGAAGGTTTGTTTCCTTGGTTTTCACGATCGGTATACTTGTATATGAGTATGAAAGTTCATGTGGAATTTGTATAATTATCCAGAATTGAATTTATATGATACTAATGAACATAAATAATATTAAATGGTGATATAATTCAATTAGTTATATGGTATTAGTATGAGTTATTAGATAGAACATTAGTGATAATCATTTAGATTATTTTGGTGATATTTTGATTGTTACAAACTAGTTTTGTCGTATGAATTAGTATTATGTATATATATATTGGTTAAAGAACATTGAATAGGTTATAATAAATATATTATATTCTATTTAAACCATAAAAATGTTTTTATGACCATATGTGAATGATAAATTGAAGAAAAAAGGTTTGTCGTCAACGAAGGTTGTAAATCGGCACCTCCAAGACGATGATTTCGATTTTAAAACAAAAGAGATATATATATATATATAGTTGTTTAAGGTTGGATATTAAATTAACATGATATCATTATAGTATATATATGATACTAGAGTTATCATAATCATTTTTACAAATTAGGTGAGGAGAAGATAAAAAATAAAATAAATTGAAAATGAAATTAAAATAAAAAAGAAAGAGGGTTTACCTCTTGAAATATCCTCCTTGAGAACCTCCTTAAGGGAAGGGGTTTTGGTATTTTGGAAAGAACAAGAGCTCCTGGACATGAGAGAGACTAGGGAAGAGTATTTTTGCATAAATTTTAAAATATTAAAGTTTTAGAGGAGTGAGGAAAATATGGACTGAGGGCTGGTTTTTATAATGGAGGAGAGGGGTGATTTTTTAATATCTTATTCATTATTATATTATTTTTCTCAAGACAACCAATAGTGTTGATTATTTTGACCAAAACTGTAATAAGTGTGTGTGAATTTGAACCAAGTGTTCTTACATCATTAATGACTTAAGTAATAGTGTATTTAATTTCAAATGTATTCATACCATAAATTATCTTATTTTACTATTCCCCAAAAATTCATGTATTTTAGAAAAATCCAAAAAATTAACCATAAACATTTTTTAACATGTAGAATTGAAAAATGGAATCAATTTTATCAAAATAATTTTTAAAATATGTGAAATTTAATTTTTAAATAAAATCATTATTTACTTGAAAAATATAGATTTTAAATTTAAAACTGATTTTATAATACTTTCAAAAATTAACGGAGGTCTCATAAAACTATCCTAAAATTATAGGTAAACAAAATATTTATTTAGTAATACATTTTATGAAAATGAATTTTATTTTAAATAAATTTGTTAAATTAAAATTATAATTAAATATTTATTACTCACAAAAATGCCAATATTTAATTATTAATTTTTAAAATATTAAATCTTGTTTATAAGGTGATTAAATTTTATTTATACTTACTTGGGTGAGGTTACTATTTATAAGGGTATATTACTATTTATAAGGGTCAAGTTACTATTCACTAAAAAAATGTAAGTTGATCCTATCAGACTCTAAATATCTTACTGATCTCAACCGTGTATGTCCATTTTTTGAAATTCAAAGCACAAAGACGGAAAAATTATGTTTAAAAACTAGGTTATAATAAAAAATTATTGTTTTTCAGAGACTCGGTGTTTCATGCATTACAATATATATTAAATTTATTTGTAAAACCTTGGGGAGTTACATTTTTCTTATTATATTTTCATAATGTGTAATTTTTTAACTTGAATTATAATATTTTATCATGATAAAATGTATCATGGTTAGTTTTAGTTTAGTATTTCATGTGAAACAAGTTATTCAAAAGAGTATTTATTTAAAGTTAAGTACATACTAAAATTGTGTGGTGTTATAATAATAATACCTCTTGATGGAAAATGGATGAGGATAAAGAGAGCCTCAAGGGAGAGAGAGATTATTCTAGAGGCTTGTAGAAGGATCACAACCTACAAATCAATGGTTAAGCCTCCTTTATATAGGATTCAAGGTATTCTTGATACCCATGTGTTTACTCATACATTTTGAGTAAATGTAAAAGGTCACAATGTTTGTGGCCCTTCATCCATCCAACTCTCCCAATTGTTTCATCATATGAAACCTATAATCAATGATAGATTATTTGGAATATAAATATGGATGGTGAAAATTACCATTCATTTTTCATGTCAATCATATAATATGATTGGTCCATATCACAACACATGTGATATATTTATATCCTACAATATGATATAAGTAGGAAGTAACATTATTTCTCTTAAATTATACCATAAAATATCACCATGTCATAATAAATTATATTTCAATGTATCAAATATTCCTTTAATATTTTTACATACAATATCTATATATCATACCTTATGATATAGGATAACATGTATTATATACATATTAGGTTTTAGGTAATATCTTCTTTAGTAAGTATCTAGGAGTGAAAAATAAAGTTAAGGGTTGATAGATCTTGTGTTTTGCATTCAAATGATGAATAAAAGGGTTGTTGAATAATGTATTTTAATTCAATGAAATATATTAATCTCATATGGATATAAATAAAGTATATATGTATTTAATCTTATTTTTATTATGTGATAAGATATTTTTTTATTAACAAATTATTGTTATGAACAATTTGAGATGATGTATTAAATACACATAGTTTATGATTCACTATATTCTATAAAGTATAATTTCTAAAATAATTATCCAAAAACATAAAATACTATATAATATATGGATAAAATAATTTTTTGTTAAATATTCCCACTAAAGAAATTAAGCGTTATTTTCTAAACAGAAATTATTTTGTGTATCTTAGCATGATATTCGAAAGATAATATAATATCTAAGAGGATAGTTAGAATATGTTCGGACATGATGTTTAAAAGTTAACAAATAAAGGATTATGTTATCCATAATACAAATTTAATGTCACTTAATATCCTAAATGGTTTTGGGTATGCTGATAAAATATTAATGTAAATATCTAAATTAGTTACCAAAATATTTCAAGGACAAGTTTTTATAGAAAATATTTCAATAATGATGATAATGATAAACCCATAAAAGTTATGAGTATATAATAGAAGTTATTAACATCATAACATTATATGTTGTGAAGTAAAGTAGTTTGAAAACTTGTACAAAGAGTTAAAAATTAGAAATATGACTCCTGATAATTTCAATTATTCAAACTTTCATTCTTAATGGATGGTACTCACTAAATAGATTATTGGGAGGGTTTTTATGAGATAATCGCATAAATATGTGGTAGGAACTACATAAAGATATAATGAGTTTAACAAAACCATAAAATTATAGTCAATATAAGGCTAATCTAGTATACTATCACATGTGATACGATAAGACATGCACTTATGTATGGTTTTTTTTAAAATATTAATAGGTTTTAAGAATATAAAATCTATCATGTTATATAAAAGGATTTATAAACATTATCATTCCTTCATGTTGGATTCATATATTCATTAAGTGAAATAATAATTATCCTCTCAAAATATAGTATTGAGTTATCCCTATCCAATTTCCATCATGTATTGTTATACTTTTTTATGAAATGTTAAGGCTATGATCAACCCTGGGGAATTGTTAATTCCTTACGAGGCTAACCAAAATACAAATTTATAAAACTTAGATAAGTACAGTTAAATAATTAAAATATAGACAATAATGAGTTTGAGGTTGAACCCACAAGATGGTGAAATTATATATTTTAGGTTTTAAAATAAGGAAAAAATTATTTTATTTGAATAAGTGAAAAAAATAATATTTGGGTTTGATGGAAGTTTGGATGAAAGATATAAGATAAAAAAAATTAGGTTTTGGTTTTGAAAATCAATTGAGAAAGGTGTGTTAGGGTTTTATAGATTTAGGGTCCGGGTGCAATTACATTTAGAAATTAATTTAATTAATTCATGGTTGGTCTTAGAGATGGGATGAGGAGGATCCAATGGTTAGGGTATCCCCTCCTTGGTATAAAAATAACCTATTTCTCTTTTTCCAATAACTAAGGGTTTTAAATGCACTATATTTATCTCCATACCATATTCAAACCTAATTTCCCTATATTACCCAATGGTCATGATATAGTCTAAGTAAACTAGTTGAAATATTAAAATAGTGAATTTCCATATGTTTTATCAATGGTCATGGGAAAATAAAAAGGAAGATATTAGAAATTGGAATTAGAAATTGTAGTAACCTAACATGAATAGTATAAAGATAAAAAAACCAATGCACCTTCCCCCGTCATCTACATTACCCTAGCATAAGGCGGGAGTTAACCCCTCATTATAATAATGATGTATATTATAGTAAGTAATAATGAAGAATAAATAATAAAATAAATTGAGATAAAAACTAGTGAGGACCTTGCATAACATAATTACTCACCCTAATCTTTGGTCTCTTGATCCATCTCTAGAAGCAGCAGCTTGGGATTCTATTTATAGATCTTTAGAGGGTGATCGGGTTGATTAAATTTCCATTTTTGCAGTTAAAACGAGTCATAAATATATACTAGGTCCATTTGGGTGTTAAATGTATGTATTAGGACATAAAGGTGAGTATCTGGTTGAATTTCATGTCAAAAGACTGAAACTAAGAAAATTTGCTAACTTTCACTATGTGAAAGTGGGTGTCACACTCTAAAAGTATCAACCACTTATTCTTTCACTAGTTTTTCATGACTTCACTTCACGCCTTATATAACTTTCATTCCATGAACTATATTAACGTCCTGAATTACCTATTTCTAGCAATGGAACCTCCAATTCATCTTGATTCTCAAGTTTCATTCCTTGTAGATGCCCCATAGGTATCCAGTGTAAGGGAAAACCTTATTTAATTGGAAATAGTGATCGTTTTTTATTCTTGTTTTCATTCTCCATAAATTATTGTATCTTTCCAAATATGAAAAAATCTATTAAATAACCATGAAATAATTAATCATTTAAATCATAAAAGTAATGTATTTTTATTCTAAAAAGTATACATGAAATGTACATACTAAATCTCCCAAACTTGAATTAATAATTGTCCTCAAGGATGGATTCTCATCATACTACAAAGTATTCTCACCCTACCATTATTTAAAATAAATTTCAATAAAAGCAATTTATAAAATCTAGGATTAAAATTTTCAAACATCTCACTTAAAAAATCATCAAAGCCTTACTTTTAAAAGAAATAAGTTGACCAAGTATTTTACTTTTCTCCGTTAGAAATAGCCAAGTTTTTTTATTCATCCATTTTCATTTTTCAATTCATTATTAATAAGCGTATCATTTTAAATTTACCTCAATTTAATTTTTTCTATTCATTATCAAGGTATAATTGTAAATAGATTTCAACACATACCTCAAAAACATGTCACTTACCATATGCTTGAAAAAAATATAGAATCTCTAATTCATAAAGATAGAATCAAAAATAATCATTAGGTCTTTTTCATTTGGTTTAAATGAAATAAGTCTTAGGGAAGGTAGGTAAATGATGTAAAAAAATTATATCTCAAAATTAAGGTTTGGATATAAATTACTTTTTATGATGATCAAAAAATATCTCAATGGAAAATTATCCCTCTACAGTAATCCACTTCCCTTTCCCAAAACTCAAATAAGACTCATGAAGAAACATAACATGTTGAATGAAAACACCCTCTTGTATTTTATTCTTTCTATTTATTTACTTTTAGAAAGTCATGCTTGGGGAAATATCACATTTACCACTCAACCCCAAATAATAAACTCACTGTAATATTTATAATAGTTATAACATGATCACTGATCAAGAAATGGTGATTTTTTAATTTCCCAAGAAATGAACATTTATTTATTTATTTATTAGAGGGTGTGAAATGAATAAACTAAATGAAATCCCTTCCAAAATATCATGGAAATACCCCTATACTTATCTAATATAAAATGCGCACCCCTTCCACTAGTCACCATCTCCCCCACACTTGTTTTAAAAATCATGAAAAATATTTAGAGGGTTGGAAGGGATAAAAAAGATTTTAATGCATCTTTTTTTATAACAATGATGTTTATGGATTCTATGGGCTTTAAAAGTGATTAATGTACAGTGGGTCAAAGGATAAAGGGTTAAAACAAAATAGTTGACCAATCAAATTAAAATTGATTTTGTTTAGTCATACATTTGATAAAATTATAATAATTTTCTAGAAGATAACAGGTCTGAGTCAATCAAGAAATATATTATAAAAAGAAAGGAAAGTATTTGTTCATAAAATGTCTCGAGAATCATATGAATGATATGGAAATATACTCATGGGAATTCATATGAATAATTAAATCAATTAATGAAAATATAAGAAATTAAAGGCAGGACAAATATCAAAAAAAAAATCAAAAAACATCTAATATCCCTATATCATTATTTTTAAAATCCTAATCCTCATTCTTATATATACTTATTATTTCCCTAATTTTTATCATTAAAAATTATTGAAAAATAAATTTAAAATATGGAATGAAATTATCCAAAGAATTTTATGTCTCATAGTTCAATTGATTAAAGTAAGAATCAAGGTAGGCATGTAACTGATAGATCAAACTCTAAAAAAAATAATTGTGATGAGTATAGTATAAAATTACAAGATTGAAATGATTACTCCCACTACAATGATTCCTTGAATTTTAGTCATCAATTATAATGCATTCTTCCATATTCCTTCATTATGGACCAGAAAAAATAAAAATAAATAAGTGAAAGTGTAGGCTCATTAAATAATGATTAAAGAAAAAAATTGAATTGAAATTAAATAAAAATAGAAAATTAAATTATATGGAAGAAATAAATCTGAATTCCTAGAAAGTGATAAAAACTTGGTTTGCCTCATGAAAGATGCTCTTTTTTAGCATTCATTTAACTCAACCATACCTGGGTTAGCTTATTTGCATATGATATAGAGTTAACTATCTTAGGTTATCCAAATGTCAACTTGTTGCACATGTCGATCATCTCTTCTCCTCCTTGATGAAATCTGCATAAGATGTGGATGAATTAATTATAATCTGGATGGAAAGATGGTGAGTAAAAAGAATTCAGAATCCATATAGTCTTGGTAATATTATTCTACTTCAAATGTCAGTTATGTCTATTTAATTTCTTCAATGATTGATTTAGGTTCTGTAACCATCTCCACTTCTTCCTCTTTTTATTATTCATAGTTAGTGTAGATAGTTGTGGGTTCTTCTTATTCTTCTAATGGAACACTAATATCATCAAGAAATTATTTAAAAATTTCATGGTTGTTGTTTTCTCTTTTTTCTATTTTTATGCTTCTTACTTTAGTTTTGATCCTAGATTTTCAAGGAACTAGTTAAAAAAACTCAATAGTAGAGATCCATTCTTCTAGTTATTTTTCTTCTTGTTGTTGTGGTTCATTGAATTGTGTGTTATCCTAATCAATCTCTACGTTAAGATCACCCTCTTCATTATCCCCTAAACCTATAAAATCAAGGGTATCATGATTAGGATCAAGGTCAGCTTTAGAAGTGGTACTTACCTCTACCTCATTGTCCATGATTCTTTTCTCATGTCATGCCTCTTTAAAATATTGTTTTAGTCTATGGAGTGTTGGTTATGGTTGTAGGTTCTCTTTGAATTAATTCTTTATTATTTTAATTTCTTTGAGTTTCTGTATCAAATCCTTCATCAGGAAGGTGAACTTGTCCTTGGTAGTCAATGTGATTTGGTGTCCTTCTATTACAACCAAAAATACCCACATATAAAATAGATAAAATAAGTAAAATAATAGAATAAAAATTAAAATCCTAAAAAAATTACAATTGAAACAAGAAATGGTGTTATTTTGATCACCCATGGGGCATCTTTAATTCCTTATGAGGCTAACCAAAATAAAAAATTATAAAACTCGGACAATTGTGTTTAAATAATTAAAATATAGATATCATCGAGTCGAGTTCAATGCCATGAGATGGTGAAATTATTTATTTTAGCTTTTAAAACAATAAAATAATTTATTTGGTTTGAATAAAGAGAAAAAAAGTAGATTTGGGTTTAAAGGGGGTTTAGAAAAAGATATTAAAGAAAAGAAAAAAGGTTTGGTTTTGAAAATAAATTGATAAAAGTGTGTTCTGGTTTGTAGATTTAGGGTTCAAATTAAATTAGATTTATAAATTGATTTGACTAATACATAGTTAGTGTCAAAGCTAAGAAGAGGAGGATTTTATGGTTAGGTTATCACCTTTATAGTATAAAAATACCCTCTTTCTCTTGGTCTAGTAATTTAGGGTTTTAAATACACTGAGTTTATATTGATGCTATATTTAAACCTAATTGACCTATATTTTCCAATGGTCATGGTATAGCCTAAGGTAACTAGTTTCATAATTAAAAGGTTTGTTTGCCATATTTTTTCCCAATGGTCATGGGAAAAAAGAAAAATATTTAAAATTGAAATTAGAAATTATGGTAGTCTGACATGAATAATATAAAGATAAAAATCCAATGTACCTTCCCTCATAATCTATATTACCATATAATAAGATAAGAATTACACCCTCATTATAATAATAAGGGAGTGTGGGGGATAATAATAAAGAAGAAAGAATAAAATAAAACAAAGATAAAAATCGATGAGGACCCTGTATAATGTAGCTACTCGCCCCAAGATTTGGTCTCTTAATGTAACGCCCCGACCCCAGCTACCCAGAGCCGGTGCATTACTTCGTAACATTAGCATGATCACAAAAGATCAAGTCTCGAAAGACCGATTAGTTTAGTATCCTTGGAAACAATAGATACATTCATAAACATTACATTACATCATAAAAATTAAAACTACAATAACATGGTCTTCATAGTCCACAATCATATCCCTTTCTGACTACCCCTGCAGGTCACTCATAAATTACTCCTTCACATCCTGGAAAAATATTAAAACATTGAAAGGGGTGAGCTAAGATACTCAGTAAGGTTAAAAATATAGCGGAAGCTTTCATAAATAAACATTAACATTTAAGGCGATGTATAACTAAAACAAAAGCCTTTTAAACTTGAACTTCAACATAATATGGAAAAAGTAAAATGAGATAATGCCATTCACTTCTTCACATGGATATTCTACTGGTCGAATAATCACATGCAATATCAATAACCACTTTCATAATGATGGAATTCATAATGCCAGACTATCATAACCACGTAATCCAGGCCTCGTGCCAAGACCACAAATAAGATTTTGTCAAGGCCTTGTGCCAAGACACTAGTTTATCTCATGAGACCTGCCGATGCATCGAGAAGCTATAGCGGCTCCACCCGTCACTTATTAAGTCCAATGCATTCCTCATATGAATAGGTTTAAACATATCATAAACCATAACATAATTGTATCACATAAAACATGCATAAAGGAAACATAACATTTCCACATTTCAATCACAAGATATAAATACAACACATTGATATAATAAAAACGCTTTCAAAACCATTTTCAATACCAAAATAAAAGAAACTTAAAACGTTGTATTTATTTTTCATTAAAAAAAATGATGGCTTATAGAGGAAGCCGAAACTCAAATAATGGTCACGGCGGCGGAGAAGTCGTTGTCGCCGCATAGGTACGGAAAGAAAAAACATTCCCTTTTTGTCGTTTAGTAAAACGCTTCGTATAAAAAAGATTCCTTTTGAATAAACGTAAAAGTCAAAGGGGTTTATACACCGTATAAAAGAAAGTTGTGTATAAAACCAAATATGACTCAATGAAAGGAGATTGAGACGAAGTCCTTAAAAAGATCATTTTTAAAATAAAATAGATCTATTATGTGTATTCACTATAGGTACACATAATGAAATTAAAAATACAAAATAATACATAATAATATCATGACATAATTGGAAATTAGGAGATTAACCCAAAGAATGGAAGTTGGGTTAAGAAGTTCCCTTACAAATAAAATAGATATATTATGTGTATTCACTATAGATACACATAAAGAAAGTACAAATACAAGATAGGACATAATAATATCATGACGTAATTTGAAAGTAGGAGATTAACCCAAAGAATTGAAGTTGGGTTAAGAAGTTCTCTTACCTCATGTCCGACTTGACTCAACCGTTCTTTAACCTCATGAATAATAAACTAGAGTTAATATATACCTTATTAAGAACCATTTTCAATTTCATTATCCTTTTTATATCACTTATTACAATTTTATGAATGTTATGTAATTATTTAAGTTAATAACGGTCGTTTTGTCGATCTTTGATACTTGTGTCAACAATAACCTTCTTATAATTACAAGTTGTTCATGTGGTGAAATATACATTATATACAGAATTATATTAATGATTTAGATATCATATATATCATATATATCCAGTATATACATTCATTCATAATATTACGTAACATTTAGAGGTAAGAAATGAAATGCACCGTTCATGGAGACGGTAAGCCGTACGTACGTATGAACGCTACTTTCATTTCTATTTCGTATTTAATGTAATGAAATCATAATTATATAAAGGTATAATATAGTTCCAGTATAATATCATATATAATATCATTTACTCCATCCTTTATACATCCCACATATGGCATTAACGATTCACATCACTTTGAGGGGGCGGTAGTCCGCACTTCCTAAAATGAAATTATCGCGTTTTACCCATAATGGAAATCATAAAGTATGCCATAAATGAGAAATACAGAAGCATAAGTAAAACATAAACATATTATATATCATATATAAAAATATTGACATCTTAATGGCTACCTTTGAAAGTGTTATATGAGTGTTGAACAATCATCGTTTCGTGAGGCAGAAATTCGCCATCCACAGAAACTGTATGTTCTTTAACCATTAGATGTATGTGTGTGTAAGTGTAGCTTGAATAATTCTTATAACAACATCCTAGTATATTGAGGATACTGTTGTTGTTACAAAAGAAATGAATAAAAAGATTTTAGGGGGTTTGAGAAGAAAAATAAAACAAAACAACATTAGAGAAGACATTACCTCAAAATCGGGTAACTCTTTTTGATTTGAGCCAAAGGCTTCCTTGAGAAGAGTTATTCCAAAATTGAGGCTTCTAGGAGTAATAGGGGGAAGTTGGGAGAGTATTTGGTCAGAGTTTGGCCGAGCCAAATGGCTTGAAGGTGTGAATAAGGTGGGAGAGGTGGGGGCCTTTTATAAGTGGAGAGGAGGGGCTCTTTTGGAAAGTTTGAAATGTTACATTATTACACAATGATTTTCGGATTCTAAAGGTCCCAGACTTATATAATTCGTGTATAAGGTGATAAGGGTTCGCAATCTACACATCCAATAGTCTTTGGAAAAGTTTAAGCCTTGTATTTTACATTATCATTTCATTTTATTAAAATCGTTAAATAATGAGGTCATCACTGCATCATAATGATGTCATAAATAATTTAATATATTTAATGTCTAAAAATTATAAAAAAAATACTATGATGTAGAAAATATTTTTATATTTCTAATGAATATTTATAGTCAAAATTTGGACTTGTGTAACCCCACTTAAAAACTGTTTTAGTAAAATAACTCATGTTTGTGTCAATTTAATTTTAACATTAAATAAATATATATTAATGTCATTTTCCAACTAAAGTGGCTCCATGGGGTCCCCAAGTTGACCCATGGGTTTTCTTGGTCGGCCATGACTCATCCAATAGGAGTAGGACAAGTGTCATGCTCATCTCATATTATTAAAACATTATTTGTACCTTAAACTACACTAATTACCTCTAATCGCGATTAAGAACTTAAAAGTTACTATTCACCAAAAAATTATTTTAATCTTATTGAACCACATTTTACTTCTTAATGACAACCATGTATGTCGGATTTTAGAAAATAAAATCACATAAGTGGTAATATTTCATTTAAACGAAAAATCAGTTATTTAACTACCACTTAGTGGTTTCACTATTCATCAAAAATTGAAGTTTTTCAGAACAATGCCAAAATTTCACCCTAAGCTATAATTGATATTCCGAATTCAAAAATGATGTCTATTTTACAAAATTCCAAACATATAAGTTGCATTAATTAATTTTATAATTAATTCCCGCTGTCACAACAAATAGCGTGTTTTTAAGAAACAATTTATATCAAAAGATTGGCAATTGTTTATGTCCAATTTCAATGTTAAATTAATTATAATGACCACCATTGGATAAAATGGTAAAAATATATTCTAATTATACTTTAAGGCCACTAAATAGTATAATTTATCACAATAAATTATTTTGATTAAAAAAGTTGTTTTAAGTATTTTTCACTATTCATAAAAATTTTTAAGTTCTCCGAAAATTACAAAAAATTCAACATAGGCTAATTTCAATATTAGGAATACAAAAATGAATTCCATTTTGAAATATAAATTTTCTATAATTTCAAAAAGTGGTTACTACTATTCATAACGGCTACTTTGATTAGTCGCGGTGTTTTAGAACTCGAACTTGCGTACAATGCAAGCTATTGCATTATTGAAAGAGAGGCGTATCGTGGAAGCTCGGGGTGTTACATTCTCCCCTCCTTCAATAAATTGCGTCCTCGCAATTTGAAGTTTTTCTTGGAAAATAAAAGGTTGAAAATAGAAAATACCATTGAGGAAAACCCACATCGGAAATAAGATTAAAAAAATTTAGCCTTAATAAGAGGGAAAGGGAAATGAAAAAGTCACCACCCAATTATGATCTCGATTAGGAGAACATTGGTGGCAATTAGAGACATATAATTGGAGGAAAAACGTAAATATTTGTAGGGAGCTATTGAGGTCATCAATCACAATCAACTGTCAAATTGAGGGCCTCAAAGCCTTCAATCTATGTTGATTTAAAATATCATCAGTTCAACAAGACAAAAGGTATTAGGATAACACATTTTTTTGTTTTAATATCTCTTTACTAAAGTTTAAGAATTAATTTATTCATTGAATAAGAGATAGGTATATATATATTTATGCTTGACAATTAGAGTTTCAACCTTCAACTCATATTTCACTCAAAAAGATAATAGAACTCAAAAATATTATACTTATCCTAATTTTATAAGGTTCCAAATGTTAACACATACCATTTAGATTAGTAAATTTTTTTGTAATAACCAGGGACTTCCTGTAGGCTAGTGGTAGGAAATAAAGTCCTGTCGCACTATGATTGTGGGTTCGATTCCTGCAGCTTTGTCCGACGCGACGGGTTATGCCCCACCCTGCAGGTTGTCCTTTTTCCTAAAACTATAGTATTATAATATTCCAAAAATAATCTTCAGAAATGCTTTAACCTTAAACAATACTATCCATGGTTCAACTTAATCCATTCCAACCTTAATAGTTATCCAAAATACCTCCGTCCAAACTTTCTCTAAAAGGTCTCTAAATTCCAAAATCAATTGTAACATCAGATTCCCCAAACATGAAAAGTTTCTCTTATTGTCACATACTAAAAATATGATTACCTTAATCATATTAAAACCTTACTGAAATCAAAAAGTACTGCAGTACAATCCTTATATATATATCACATTATTCTAATAACCAGAATATAATCCATGAGTCCAAAAGCACCAATACATTAGTTATTCTGCTTCAACTGTAGTAGCAGCATAAGATTGTCCTTGATCCCTTGGCCTTTTCTGAGGTAAGTTTCCCTGACGCTTAGTACATTCATTTGCATAATTCCCCATTTCCCTACAATTGTAGCATTCAACTTTGACAGCCTCTTTCTTTCCCTTGCAATCACGAGCCTGGTGACCCTTTTCTCCACATTTATAACAAACTCTCATTCCTTTTAGGCACGTACCAGGGTGATTCTTCCCACAATTATCACATAATGGAAAATCCTTCTTTCCCTTTTTCCCTTTATCTGTCTCTTGTTCCACCGTTCTCTTCTTCTCTTGCTTTACTTTGTTGTCATAAGACGTAGAGAATTCCTTTTCTGTCTTGATATCACATGAGACAATGTCTTCGTACGATGAAAAGGATTGTGAGGCTAATGCTCGACGAAGAAATGGTTTTAACCCATCAAAGAAACGATCAATCTTACTTCCTGGGTTACGTATATAATCTCCAGCATACCTTGCTAACCTTGTAAAGTTAGCCTCATACTTTGTGACATTCTCATCCTCCTTTTTTCTCAGACTCAGAAATTGCCTTTCCATATCTGCTCGATGGTCGCAAGGAAAGTATTTTTCTAAAAACAGATCTTTGAACTCCCTCCATTCCATATTTGATACTTCATCATCTTCCTTCATGTTTTGAATCAATGACCACCATTGATCAGCATCTCCAGTGAGGCGGTAAACTGCCATGATAACTTTTTCCCTTTCACTGCTCCCCAAAGCCTGAAATATTTTCTCTAGGGAATTTATCCATTGCTCGGCTACTAAGGGATTTGTACTCCCATTGAACGTTGGTGGTTTTTGCCTCATGAATCGATCTAACATTGATCCTCCACGCTGTGGATCAAGCTGCTCCATACGGGTAAGGTTATTATTCATAACCTGAGTAAGTTGTCCCAGTATGGTGATTAGCTGATCGGCACCAGTTGCATCACCAGCCCCACTATAATTATCTTGAGCAGGAGTGAAATCCCTACATGGAGTGCGTGCATTGATTCGGTTTCCATTTCTTCCACTAGGCGCCATTTCTAAACAATGGCATAAACTAGATCAGTTTATGAATCAAAATACATAATCCCATACTTATAAAACACTTAACATAAATTGAACTATTTATGGATATAATCCATGATTATAAAAATGTTTTCTTTGAGGAAGTATATACTCGTAACCCTTCATAGTGGTTTGTAAAGAAAATGGGAATTATCCTAAGAATATCCCCCGGGAGTGTCGTAACCAAGAGTGCAGCAAGGCCTGTTGTCGTGCACCAGTTCCCGTTCGAGTCTAGCTCAAAGCGGTGTTTTCGGGTTTTACCCCTAGGTACATCTGTGCCAGAGCCGCCTCTACCTGCTCGTATCCAGACAGGGATGTATTGCTCGGAAAACTCACAAAATCTCTACAATACCAAAATTTTTAGGACGTTCTTCTATACTAATCCTCAAATTTCATCTTAGGTCTATGTGCTCTAATCAGAGTTTGTCTAAATCTAGCTTCCAAGGTTAGTACTAAACTGCCTCTGATACCAACTGTAACACCCCGACCCCAGCTACCCAGAGCCGGTGCATTACTTCGTAACATTGGCATGATCACAAAAGATCAAGTCTCAAAAGACCGATTAGTTTAGTAGCCTTGGAAACACTAGATACATTCATAAACATTACATTACATCATAAAAATGAAAACTACAATAACATGGTCTTCATAGTCCACCATCATATCCCTTTCTGACTACCCCTGCAGGTCACTCATAAATTACTCCTTCACATCCTGGAAAAATATTAAAACATTGAAAGGGGTGAGCTCAGATGCTCAGTAAGGTTAACAATATGGCGGAAGCTTTCATAAATAAACATTAACATTTAAGGTGATGTATAACTAAAACAAAAGACTTTTAAACTTGAACTTCAATATAATATGGCAAAAGGAAAATGAGATAATGCCATTCACTTCTTCACATGGATATTCTACTGGTCGAATAATCACATGCAATATCAATAACCACTTTCATAATGATGGAATGCATAATGCCAGACTATCATAACCACGTAGTCAAGGCCTCGTGCCAAGACCACAAATAAGATTTTGTCAAGGCCTTGTGCCAAGACACTACTTTGTCTCATGAGACCTGCCGATGCATCGAGGAGCTATAGTGGGCTCCACCCGTCACTTATTAAGTCCAATGCATTACTCATATGAATAGGTTTAAACATATCATAAACCATAACATAATCGTATCACATAAAACATGCATAAAGGAAACATAACATTTCCACATTTCAATCACAAGATATAAATACAACACATTGATATAATAAAAACGCTTTCAAAACCATTTTCAATACCAAAATAAAAGAAAGTTAAAACTTTGTATTTATTTTTCATTAAAAAAAATGATGGCTTGTAGAGGAAGCCGAAACTCAAATAATGGTCATGGCGGTGGAGAAGTCGTTGTCGCCGCATAAGTATGGAAAGAAAAAACATTCCCTTTTTGTCGTTTAGTAAAACGCTTCGTATAAAAAATATTCCTTTTGAATAAACGTAAAAGTCAAAGGGGTTTATACACCGTATAAAAGAAAGTTGTGTATAAAACCAAATATGACTCAATGAAAGGAGATTGAGACGAAGTCCTTAAAAAGATCATTTTTAAAATAAAATAGATCTATTATGTGTATTCACTATAGGTACACATAAAGAAATTAAAAATACAAAATAATACATAATAATATCATGACATAATTGGAAATTATGAGATTAACCCAAAGAATGGAAGTTGGGTTAAGAAGCTCCCTTACAAATAAAATAGATCTATTATGTGTATTCACTATAGATACACATAAAGAAAGTACAAATACAAGATAGGACATAATAATATCATGACGTAATTTGAAAGTAGGAGATTAACCCAAAGAATTGAAGTTGGGTTAAGAAGTTCCCTTACCTCATGTCCGACTTGACTCAACCGTTCTTTAACCTCCTGAATAATAAACTAGAGTTAATATCTACCTTATTAAGAACCATTTTCAATTTCATTATCCTTTTTATATTACTTATTACAATGTTATGAACGTTATGTAATTATTTAAGTTAATAACGGTCGTTTTGTCGATCTTTGGTACATGTGTCAACAATAACCTTCTTATAATTACAAGTTGTTCATGTGGTGAAATATCCATTATATCCAGAATTATATTCATGATTTAGATATCATATATATCATATATATCTAGTATATACATTCATTCATAATATTACGTAACATTTAGAGGTAAGAAATGAAATGCACCGTTCATGGAGACGGTAAGCCGTACGTACGCATGAACGCTACTTTCATTTCTATTTCGTATTTAATGTAATGAAATCATAATTATATAAAGGTATAATATAGTTCCAGTATAATATCATATATAATATCATTTACTCCATCCTTTATACATCCCACATATGGCATTAACGATTCACATCACTTTGAGGGGGCGGTAGTCCGCACTTCCTAAAATGAAATTATCGCGTTTTACCCATAATGGAAATCATAAAGTATGCCATAAATGAGAAATACAGAAGAATAAGTAAAACATAAACATATTATATATCATATATAAAAATAGTGACATCTTAATGGTCACCTTTTAAGGTGTTATATGAGTGTTGAACAATCATCGTTTCGTGAGGCAGAAATTCGCCATCCACAGAAACCGTATGTTCTTTAACCATTAGATGTATGTGTGTGTAAGTGTAGCTCGAATTCTTCTTATAACAACATCCTAGTATATTGAGGATACTGGTTTTGTTACAAAAGAAATGAATAAAAAGAGTTTAGGGGGTTTGAGAAGAAAAATAAAACAAAACAACATTAGAGAAGACATTACCTCAAAATCGGGTAACTCTTTTTGATTTGAGCCAAAGGCTTCCTTGAGAAGAGTTCTGCCCAAAGTGAGGCTTCTAGGAGTAATAGGGGGAAGTTGGGAGAGTATTTGGGCAGAGTTTGGCCGAGCCAAATGGCTTGAAGGTGTGAATAAGGTGGGAGAGTTGGGGGCCTTTTATAAGTGGAGAGGAGGGGCTCTTTTGGAAAGATTGAAATGTTACATTATTACACAATGATTTTCGGATTCTAAAGGTCCCAAACTTATATAATTCGTGGATAAGGTGATAAGGGTTTGAAATATACCCATCCAATAGTCTTTGGACAAGTTTAAGCCTTGTATTTTACATTATCTTTTCATTTTATTAAAATCGTTAAATAATGAGGTCATCGCTGCATCATAATGATGTCATAAATAATTTAATTTATTTAATGTCTAAAAATTATAAAACAAATACTATGATGTATGAAATCTTTTTATCTTTCTAATGAATATTTATAGTCAAAATTCGGACTTTTGTAACCCCACTTAAAAACTGTTTTAGTAAAATAACTCATGTTTGTGTCAATTTAATTTTAACATTAAATAAATATATATTAATGTCATTTTCCAACTGAAGTGGCTCCATGGGGTCCCCAAGTTGACCCATGGGTTTTCTTGGTCGGCCATGACTCATCCAATAGGAGTAGGACAAGTGTCATTCTCATATCATATTATTAAAACATTATTTGTACCTTAAACTACACTAATTACCTCTAATCGCGATTAAGAACTTAAAAGTTACTATTCACCAAAAAATTATTTTAATCTTATTGAACCACATTTTACTTCTTAATGACAACCATGTATGTCGGATTTTTGAAAATAAAATCACATAAGTGGTAATATTTCATTTAAACGAAAAATCAGTTATTTAACTACCACTTAGTGGTTTCACTATTCATCAAAAATTGAAGTTTTTCAGAACAATGCCAAAATTTCACCCTAAGCTATAATTGATATTCCGAATTCAAAAATGATGTATATTTTAAAAAATTCCAAACATATAAGTTGCATTAATTAATTTTATAATTAATTCCCGCTGTCACAACAAATAGCGTGTTTTTAAGAAACAATTTATATCAAAAGATTGGCAATTGTTTATGTCCAATTTCAATGTTAAATTAATTATAATGACCACCATTGGATAAAATGGTAAAAATATATTCTAATTATACTTTAAGGCCACTAAATAGTATAATTTATCACAATAAATTATTTTGATTAAAAAAGTTGTTTTAAGTATTTTTCACTATTCATAAAAATTTTGAAGTTCTCCGAAAATTACAAAAAATTCAACATAGGCTAATTTCAATATTAGGAATACAAAAATGAATTCCATTTTGAAATATAAATTTTCTATAATTTCAAAAAGTGGTTACTACTATTCATAACGGCTACTTTGATTAGTCGCGGTGTTTTAGAACTCGAACTTGCGTACAATGCAAGCTATTGCATTATTGAAAGAGAGGCGTATCGTGGAAGCTCGGGGTGTTACATTCTCCCCTCCTTCAATAAATTGCGTCCTCGCAATTTGAAGTTTTTCTTGGAAAATAAAAGGTTGAAAATAGAAAATACCATTGAGGAAAACCCACATCGGAAATAAGATTAAAAAAATTTAGCCTTAATAAGAGGGAAAGGGAAATGAAAAAGTCACCACCCAATTATGATCTCGATTAGGAGAACATTGGTGGCAATTAGAGACATATAATTGGAGGAAAACGTAAATATTTGTAGGGAGCTATTGAGGTCATCAATCACAATCAACTGTCAAATTGAGGGCCTCAAAGCCTTCAATCTATGTTGATTTAAAATATCATCAGTTCAACAAGACATAAGGTATTAGGATAACACATTTTTTTGTTTTAATATCCCTTTACTAAAGTTTAAGAATTAATTTATTCATTGAATAAGAGATAGGTATATATATATTTATGCTTGACAATTAGAGTTTCAACCTTCAACTCATATTTCACTCAAAAAGATAATAGAACTCAAAAATATTATACTTATCCTAATTGTATAAGGTTCCAAATGTTAACACATACCATTTAGATTAGTAAATTTTTTTGTAATAACCAGGGACTTCCTGTAGGCTAGTGGTAGGAAATAAAGTCCTGTCGCACTATGATTGTGGGTTCGATTCCTGCAGCTTTGTCCGACGCGACGGGTTATGCCCCACCCTGCAGGTTGTCCTTTTTCCTAAAACTATAGTATTATAATATTCCAAAAATAATCTTCAGAAATGCTTTAACCTTAAACAATACTATCCATGGTTCAACTTAATCCATTCCAACCTTAATAGTTATCCAAAATACCTCCGTCCAAACTTTCTCTAAAAGGTCTCTAAATTCCAAAATCAATTGTAACATCAGATTCCCCAAACATGAAAAGTTTCTCTTATTGTCACATACTAAAAATATGATTACCTTAATCATATTAAAACCTTACTGAAATCAAAAAGTACTGCAGTACAATCCTTATATATATATCACATTATTCTAATAACCAGAATATAATCCATGAGTCCAAAAGCACCAATACATTAGTTATTCTGCTTCAACTGTAGTAGCAGCATAAGATTGTCCTTGATCCCTTGGCCTTTTCTGAGGTAAGTTTCCCTGACGCTTAGTACATTCATTTGCATAATTCCCCATTTCCCTACAATTGTAGCATTCAACTTTGACAGCCTCTTTCTTTCCCTTGCAATCACGAGCCTGGTGACCCTTTTCTCCACATTTATAACAAACTCTCATTCCTTTTATGCACGTACCAGGGTGATTCTTCCCACAATTATCACATAATGGAAAATCCTTCTTTCCCTTTTTCCCTTTATCTGTCTCTTGTTCCACCGTTCTCTTCTTCTCTTGCTTTACTTTGTTGTCATAATACGTAGAGAATTCCTTTTCTGTCTTGATAGCACATGAGACAATGTCTTCGTACGATGAAAAGGATTGTGAGGCTAATGCTCGACGAAGAAATGGTTTTAACCCATCAAAGAAACGATCAATCTTACTTCCTGAGTTACGTATATAATCTCCAGCATACCTTGCTAACCTTGTAAAGTTAGCCTCATACTTTGTGACATTCTCATCCTCCTTTTTTCTCAGACTCAGAAATTGCCTTTCCATATCTGCTCGATGGTCGCAAGGAAAGTATTTTTCTAAAAACAGATCTTTGAACTCCCTCCATTCCATATTTGATACTTCATCATCTTCCTTCATGTTTTGAATCAATGACCACCATTGATCAGCATCTCCAGTGAGGCGGTAAACTGCCATGATAACTTTTTCCCTTTCACTGCTCCCCAAAGCCTGAAATATTTTCTCTAGGGAATTTATCCATTGCTCGGCTACTAAGGGATTTGTACTCCCATTGAACGTTGGTGGTTTTTGCCTCATGAATCGATCTAACATTGATCCTCCACGCTGTGGATCAGGCTGCTCCATACGGGTAAGGTTATTATTCATAACCTGAGTAAGTTGTCCCAGTATGGTGATTAGCTGATCGGCACCAGTTGCATCACCAGCCCCACTATAATTATCTTGAGCAGGAGGGAAATCCCTACATGGAGTGCGTGCATTGATTCGGTTTCCATTTCTTCCACTAGGCGCCATTTCTAAACAATGGCATAAACTAGATCAGTTTATGAATCAAAATACATAATCCCATACTTATAAAACACTTAACATAAATTGAACTATTTATGGATATAATCCATGATTATAAAAATGTTTTCTTTGAGGAAGTATATACTCGTAACCCTTCATAGTGGTTTGTAAAGAAAATGGGAATTATCCTAAGAATATCCCCCGGGAGTGTCGTAACCAAGAGTGCAGCAAGGCCCGTTGTCGTGCACCAGTTCCCGTTCGAGTCTAGCACAAAGCGGTGTTTTCGGGTTTTACCCCTAGGTACATCTGTGCCAGAGCCGCCTCTACCTGCTCGTATCCAGACAGGGATGTATTGCTCGGAAAACTCACAAAATCTCTACAATACCAAAATTTTTAGGACGTTCTTCTATACTAATCCTCAAAGTTCATCTTAGGTCTATGTGCTCTAATCAGAGTTTTTCTAAATCTAGCTTCCAAGGTTAGTACTAAACTCCCTCTGATACCAACTGTAACGCCCCGACCCCAGCTACCCAGAGCTGGTGCATTACTTCGTAACATTGGCATGATCACAAAAGATCAAGTCTCGAAAGAACAATTAGTTTAGTAGCCTTGGAAACACTAGATACATTCATAAACATTACATTACATCATAAAAATGAAAACTACAATAACATGGTCTTCATAGTCCACAATCATATCCCTTTCTGACTACCCCTGCAGGTCACTCATAAATTACTCCTTCACATCCTGGAAAAATATTAAAACATTGAAAGGGGTGAGCTCAGATGCTCAGTAAGGTTAACAATATAGCGGAAGCTTTCATAAATAAACATTCACATTTAAGGCGATGTATAACTAAAACAAAAGACTTTTAAACTTGAACTTCAACATAATATGGCAAAAGTAAAATGAGATAATGCCATTCACTTCTTCACATGGATATTCTACTGGTCGAATAATCACATGCAATATCAATAACCACTTTCATAATGATGGAATGCATAATGCCAGACTATCATAACCACGTAGTCAAGGCCTCATGCCAAGACCACAAATAAGATTTTGTCAAGGCCTTGTGCCAAGACACTAGTTTGTCTCATGAGACCTGCCGATGCATCGAGGAGCTATAGCGGGCTCCACCCGTCACTTATTAAGTCCAATGCATTACTCATATGAATAGGTTTAAACATATCATAAACCATAACATAATCTTATCACATAAAACATGCATAAAGGAAACATAACATTTCCACATTTCAATCACAAGATATAAATACAACACATTGATATAATAAAAACGCTTTCAAAACCATTTTCAATACCAAAATAAAAGAAAGTTAAAACTTTGTATTTATTTTTCATTAAAAAAAATGATGGCTTGTAGAGGAAGCCGAAACTCAAATAATGGTCACGGCGGTGGAGAAGTCGTTGTCGCCGCATAAGTACGGAAAGAAAAAACATTCCCTTTTTGTCGTTTAGTAAAATGCTTCGTATAAAAAATATTCCTTTTGAATAAACGGAAAAGTTAAAGGGGTTTATACACCGTATAAAAGAAAGTTGTGTATAAAACCAAATATGACTCAATGAAAGGAGATTGAGATGAAGTCCTTAAAAAGATCATTTTTAAAATAAAATAGATCTATTATGTGTATTCACTATAGGTACACATAAAGTAATTAAAAATACAAAATAATACATAATAATATCATGACATAATTGGAAATTATGAGATTAACCCAAAGAATGGAAGTTGGGTTAAGAAGTTCCCTTACAAATAAAATAGATCTATTATGTGTATTCACTATAGATACACATAAAGAAAGTACAAATACAAGATAGGACATAATAATATCATGACGTAATTTGAAAGTAGGAGATTAACCCAAAGAATTGAAGTTGGGTTAAGAAGTTCCCTTACCTCATGTCCGACTTGACTCAACCGTTCTTTAACCTCCTGAATAATAAACTAGAGTTAATATCTACCTTATTAAGAACCATTTTCAATTTCATTATCCTTTTTATATCACTTATTACAATGTTATGAACGTTATGTAATTATTTAAGTTAATAACGGTCGTTTTGTCGATCTTTGGTACTTGTGTCAACAATAACCTTCTTATAATTACAAGTTGTTCATGTGGTGAAATATCCATTATATCCAGAATTATATTCATGATGTAGATATCATATATATCATATATATCCAGTATATACATTCATTCATAATATTACGTAACATTTAGAGGTAAGAAATGAAATGCACCGTTCATGGAGACGGTAAGTCGTACGTACGCATGAACGCTACTTTCATTTCTATTTCGTATTTAATGTAATGAAATCATAATTATATAAAGGTATAATATATTTCCAGTATAATATCATATATAATATCATTTACTCCATCCTTTATACATCCCACATATGGCATTAACGATTCACATCACTTTGAGGGGGCGGTAGTCCGCACTTCCTAAAATGAAATTATCGTGTTTTACCCATAATGGAAATCATAAAGTATGCCATAAATGAGAAATACAGAAGAATAAGTAAAACATAAACATATTATATATCATATATAAAAATAGTGACATCTTAATGGCCACCTTTGAAGGTGTTATATGAGTGTTGAACAATCATCGTTTCGTGAGGCAGAAATTCGCCATCCACAGAAACCGTATGTTCTTTAACCATTAGATGTATGTGTGTATAAGTGTAGCTCGAATACTTATTATAAAAACATCCTAGTATATTGAGTATAATGGTGTTGTTACAAAATAAATGAATAAAAAGAGTTTAGGGGGTTTGAGAAGAAAAATAAAACAAAACAACATTAGAGAAGACATTACATCAAAATCGGGTAACTCTTTTTGATTTGAGCCAAAGGCTTCCTTGAGAAGAGTTCTGCCCAAAGTGAGGCTTCTAGGAGTAATAGGGGGAAGTTGGGAGAGTATTTGGGCAGAGTTTGGCCGATCCAAATGGCTTGAAGGTGTGAATAAGGTGGGAGAGTTGGGGGCCTTTTATAAGTGGAGAGGAGGGGCTCTTTTGGAAAGATTGAAATGTTACATTATTACACAATGATTTTCGGATTCTAAAGGTCCCACACTTATATAATTCGTGGATAAGGTGATAAGGGTTCGAAATCTACCCATAAAATAGTCTTTGGAAAAGTGTAAGCCTTGTATTTTACATTATCTTTTCATTTTATTAAAATCGTTAAATAATGAGGTCATCGTTGTATCATAATGATGTCTTAAATAATTTAATTTATTTAATGTCTAAAAATTCTAAAAAAAATACTATGATGTAGGAAATCTTTTTATCTTTCTAATGAATATTTATAGTCAAAATTTGGACTTGTGTAACGCCACTTAAAAACTGTTTTAGTAAAATAACTCATGTTTGTGTCAATTTAATTTTAACATTAAATAAATTTATATTAATGTCATTTTCCAACTAAAGTGGCTCCATGGGGTCCCCAAGTTGACCCATGGGTTGTCTTGGTCGGCCATGACTCATCCAATAGGAGTAGGACAAGTTTCATGCTCATCTCATATTATTAAAACATTATTTGTACCTTAAACTACACTAATTACCTCTAATCACGATTAAGAACTTAAAAGTTACTATTCACCAAAAAATTATTTTAATCTTATTGAACCACATTTTACTTCTTAATGACAACCATGTATGTCGGATTTTTGAAAATCAAATCACAGAAGTGGTAATATTTCATTTAAACGAAAAATCAGTTATTTAACTACCACTTAGTGGTTTCACTATTCATCAAAAATTGAAGTTTTTCAGAACAATGCCAAAATTTCACCCTAAGCTATAATTGATATTCCGAATTCAGAAATGATGTCTATTTGACAAAATTCCAAATATATAAGTTTCATTAATTAATTTTATAATTAATTCCCGTTGTCACAACAAATAGCGTGTTTTTAAGAAACAATTTATATCAAAAGATTGGCAATTGTTTATGTCCAATTTCAATGTTAAATTAATTATAATGACCACCATTGGATAAAATGGTAAAAATATATTCTAATTATACTTTAAGGCCACTAAATAGTATAATTTATCACAATAAATTATTTTGATTAAAAAAGTTGTTTTAAGTATTTTTCACTATTCATAAAAATTTTGAAGTTCTCCGAAAATTACAAAAAATTCAACATAGGCTAATTTCAATATTAGGAATACAAAAATGAATTCCATTTTGAAATATAAATTTTCTATAATTTCAAAAAGTGGTTACTACTATTCATAACGGCTACTTTGATTAGTCGCGGTGTTTTAGAACTCGAACTTGCGTACAATGCAAGCTATTGCATTATTGAAAGAGAGGCGTATCGTGGAAGTTCGGGGTGTTACACTTAATATATCACTAGAAGAATCATCTTGGTATTCTATTTATAGATCTTCATATAGTGATCATATTGATTAAATTTTCATTTTTATAGTTAAAAAGGGATTCATAAAGATGTCTTAAGTTTTTTCAGGTCTCAAATGGTGATCTCAGTACATTAAGGTGAGTCTTTAGTTGAATTCCATGTCAAAATCCCAAAACTGAGAAAATATTACAACTTTCACGACATGAAATTGGATTTTATGCCATGAAAGTATCGATCCCTTATTCTTTCACTGGTTTTTCATGACTTCACTCTATTCCTTGTATTATGTTCACACCCTATATGATATTCACATTTGGGGTTTCCTTTTTCTAGCACCAGAACATCCATTTCAGCTTAATTCTTCAATTTCATTCCCTGGAGGTTCCTCATAGGTATCCAATGTCATAGAAAACCTTCTTTTAGTGTAAATATAGATCATTTTTTCTTATTTTTCTCATTTTCCATAAATTTTTGTATCCTTCCAAAAATAAACAAATCCATTAAATATCCAAGAAAGAATTAATCATTTAAATCATAAAATTAATGTATTTTAATACTAAAAAGTATGCATGAAATTCACATATTATCTTACATGAATAGGATTCCATATAAAGATATGGGGTATGCTCATGACGCATGAAATGGGTTTTGTGCACTAGATGGACCATGAAGTATAACACATAGAGTGTTATGAACTATATACTTGGTATACTAGGGGTGTATGTTTCATATTTTTATTTCCCCATACCTGAGGTTCAAAAGATACTTAGTATAAGAACCTTTATACTTTGATCTGTTTCTTATACAATCCTTAAGGCTAAGCTAATCTGGTGGTGATTGGGTATATTGTTAATCATGTCGTCAGTTGGTGATTAAACAAGATGGGATTTGTCCTCTTATATGAAAAGTGTGATTTTTTCCTCTCAATTAAGATAGACTGAAGAATTATAAGTTCATACCTAGATAATTTTTTCCCAGATAGTTGTGCAAATATTCAATAGGGGAGTGAATAAATTTCTTAAAAAAATTCCAATATAAAACTACCCTCTCAAAAACAATTTTGAAAATATATGAAATTTACAAATCAGATTAGAAGAAGGAATAAAAAATCAAAGATAAGATGTAGGAAATGGTATTTTTATAATATTTCAGGGTAAAAAGAGCCATGAGACCACTCTAATAATTCTCTCTTGGCTTAGTGACTTTCACTATTCCAGCCCTTTTCCTAGGGGCTTCCCGGTTGAGTGCAAGAAGTTGTCACTTGGTAAAAAATATAGGATATTTTTTGGGATCCTATTTACAAGGCTTATACATAGTCTCCAACCACACTTAGTGTAAGGATTTCATAGTTACAATAGAAATAAATTATGTATAGAAATAATAATTGCTTCAGTGCACAATTGTTAGAAGAAATTGATAGTTGATGAAGAATGATTATAGAAAATAAATAAAACTTCAAAGAGTAGCTCCGTAGATTATTTGATTATAGATAATAATATTTTAATGAACATTAGCAACAAAAAATCCTTTCACAATCATACAGAAATAATGATCAAGAAAAAATAGAGTATGTGGTTTTTTTTTCTTCAATATGCATAACAACTTGAATAGTACTTCTTTCACACACTTTTTGAATTCAAACTCTTGTAGGTATATCTTAACTCTTCATATGATAATTCCAACATAATAAGATAAATTTTTCTAGAAAAATTGTTCTATAAGATAATTTTTCCACCATAGGATAAATCGAGCATGCATAAGTTAATTTAGTTACACATTCAACGATTCCAAATCACATGAGAAAAATTAATCTTATCAAATATCATCTCTTTGAGCTTCTAAGTTTTTAAGATAATTTTCTTTAAAAAATATGTGTGTATGAATTTTTAGCTTCATAGAATAATTTACTTATAAAGTCCCCTCATAATATAATGTGATTCCATCGTAAGATAATTTACTTATATCATAAGATAATTTACTTATAGAAACTCTTATAAGATAAATTCCATTTTAAAATAATTAATTCCAACATGAGAAACTTTTTTGGATCACAAGATAAATTAATTTAAAGAAATTAAAGTCTATCACTCATAAGATAATTCCCTTAGCATGTAGGATGAATCACTTAGGAGAAATTCTTCACACTTCAGTCATGGAATATAAATCCCTAAAAGAAATTTCTTTAAACTTGAATAAAAAATATTTGAACTAAAATAATTCAAAATGAAATACTACTCAAGTAAATATAAATTATTAACATTAAATCACTTAAGATAGATTTTTCACTAAAACAAATGAATATTTTTTCATCATAAAAAAATGTAAAATATTGAGATATGTTGGAATAGCATTAGTATGTCCAACAATCTTCCCCTTTTTTGTGATCACAAAACCAATAACATTTTTAACAAAAATTTAATTGAATTAAGGATATAAATATATAGAATATAGATAGTATTTATACCACACCAACCTTTGTTACCTTTTCACTAAATTAAAATTTTATGTTTACTCATATCTTCTCCCCCTTTTATGGTATCAAAAATAAGGACAAGTGATTGAGATAAAACGCCATCAATATATAGCATTGAAATAAATAAATTGTGTGAGAATATATATTACATAACTGAATAAATAATATGTCATGTACTTGTATAAAATCATTAAAATATAAATTTAACATGAAATAATAAGTATATATAAACATAAAATTAAATAAAAATAAATAAAAATAAAACATGAAATTGGGGAATATCCAAAATTTCAGTGATAATCGAAAATAATTTTTACAATTATAAAGTTAAATATTTTGAATTGGGAATATGTTTGGTGGTAGGTTTTAGTTTTGGAGGGGATTTATTGAAATAAATAGGCAAGTAATTATCTAGTTCAATAATAACTAATAATAAAGGATCTGGATGGTGAATCTCACCAAATGATATATTTAAACCAGAATCCCCTCCAATACCAACCATGTCTCACTTGGAAAGTATCCCTATACCAGACATTATATTGTATCTGGAGCCTATAACTTTATCCTTATCATGCTTATTGATAGTAGTGAAGGAGAGCTTGTCATGTGAGGTGGGAGGAGAGAATGGAATGATTGGTCTGCAAGCTTCTAATTCTATTTTTTGTAGATGGTAGAAGGATCAAGGACAACTTGTATCTTTTTATTTTCTACAAGATATTTATCAGGTAGGGAAATGCCTAAAGATCATCTACCACTTAGATGAAAGAATCTGCACATATATTGATTCTATTGATGATGAGGTCTTTGAAAATTTTTAGGATAACTGAATAACCTTATCAGAACTTCTGACTGGTCACCCTTTCATAGTTTTACATATCAGATTTATGGGCATTGATTTTTAGAAAAGTTCATAATAATTATAATTAGGATTTTGAAAATATATAAGGGGATTCAAAATATGTAACCATGAGTTTTGGTGCACTATAAATGGACACCTATTTTCTTTTTGAAGGATATTTCTATATTTGAACTTCCTATCCATCAACCTCCTCAAAAGACTCCTCTAATTAAGAATTCATACATACCTTAAGAGTTTATTAAAGTATGATCGACTTAGCAGCCAAAATATCAAAATTTTCCTCAATAAGAGGATCCAATTTATTTGGTCGATTAAAAATGATCTATGAGACATCATGGTCCTCTTCTAAAGTCTCCTTAATAGATATCATATTCTTCTTGAGAAACCCAATGAGATCATACAATGTTTTTGATATACTTTAAACAATATTTGGATTCACTACTTGAACCTCCTTGATATAAAAAATAAAATTCCTTTATATTTCATTAAAATATTCCACAAAAACATATTCAAATTTAATTGTAGTTATTAAATTAGTTAATTTATATAAATAAAATGAGACAGTCACTAATTTTTCTTCCATGGAACTTGGAATAGATGAAGGCCATGGTCCACTTTTCTAAACAAGCTACACAACTTAAGCCGTGGGGATCTATTTGATATAATCAAATTGAGAGACCATCATTTTTTCTTGAAATCAATATCTTCATTTCTATCCATCAAATCCTTTAATTTTATTACTTTTTTCCTGGATGATTAAATATCAATCCTTAAATTGTCTATTTCTCCATTCAGTCAATTGAATTCAAAAAACATCCTATTGGTAAAAGTCTAAATCTGATCATCTAATTAAATACCTTTAGTCCCTTAAAATAGTGGATATATTTATTCCATTTCTTATACATATTTTTATTCTTCTTTATGATGTGGTTTAGTAGTAGCCACTATACTCAACTAAGGTGTTTCTTCATCATCTTCATATTTTTAACCAATAATCTTTGTACCTATAAAATAAAATTTCTTAGTTTTTACTTCTTCACTTGGTAGGGAATGAATATTTATAGTAGATCCAAATATAGGTACCACAAAAAAATCAAAGGCATAGTTGAAAAAGGAAATTATACTTATTTTACCAATATCCATGTTAACCATTCTTCTAATGGTGGGTCATAATTCAGATCTGATAGGAGATCTTGGAGCATCAAGAGTTGGTATATTTTTAGGATCTCTAGCATCAACTACATTATAAATAGGAACAACTTCTACAAGTACTTGAGGTGTAACATAATCACCAATAGGTACTTGTATTTTAGTATGATATTCTCTAGCTAACTTGATTTGAGAAGCATTAACTTGTTCTATTAGATAAACTTCTTCCTCTATTCCAACTCATACATCAAAATTGGTATCAACTAACATTGGTACAGCTATAGTGGTAGGAGAAGGAATATCATCAGATATGACTTACCTACCTCTCCTTATCATAACAATAATTTCATTATCCATTTCATCCTCTAAGTCATCCTCATCAAGAACACCATAAGTTCCAACTTTAGTACCTCCAGTAACAATAGTATCTCCCAAGAAATTCTCCCCTCCCCCTCAATATGAGTGGGGTTACCATATGCTTCTTCATTTCCAACTGCCATAGTTTTCTTCAAGGTAGGGATATATAATTTTACACTAGTTATAAGGACTTGGTACTTATATTATTCAATCCATGACACTTATTGTTCATCACTTCACTTGTCCTAATTTTAAATTTTTCAAACATAAGAGTTAAGATTCATCCAAAAGGGTAGAAAATTAAAGATATGTTCTTCACATGGTTCATATATCTTATGATTTACCTTGAAATATTTAATTACTTTTAAATAAATAGAATATGAAGCATATAAACATCTGTAAATAATACTGTTTATAACTCTCCTTTATGATGAGAAATAGCAGTATGAATGAACTTTACCAAGAACTTTATCTCATAATTAATGTTCTTAATAGCCTTTTTCTCAACAATAGGTTCTCCAAATAGATATATCATGATTGTTTTAGGTATAACCTTATAAATATTCATATGATAGGTATTTAACTAAAAAATCCATTCTTAAGACAATTAAAATACTTCATCAAGCTTGAATGAGGAGATTGTGAATTTTTATCATTCACCTTTGAAACTACTAAGTATTCACCCTCATCAAAACTAAACTCTAAATTTTTATAAAACTATATAACATCATTGTTATGGAATAACTTGGTTCTTTTTTCATCGAAAATAAACTCCCATACTTGGAAGTTGAGAACCTTATTTAGGAAAATATTTGTCAAGTTCAACCGGCTAAAATCAATAGATTTTTAACTTATAATCTTTATTATCACCTTAACTCCCTTTGAAATACCCAATGTAGTATCCTTATTCATTTTTTACTTCCCCATTTATAGTGATATAGGTTTGGTTTGAGGTTAAAAATATTAGTTTTAGGATGAAAAGAGATTTGGATTTGAGAGAGAAGATATTTGGGGTTTGTAAAAGTTTGAGGGCTGTGTGCCAAAATTGATATACTCTTATAGGGAATATGAAGATTCACCTAGAGTGACATGATAAAATAAAATTAAATATAATTATAAAAATGAGTAGAGTTACATGTTACTTTATGACATGGTAGAAATTTTTATTGAATAAATTTTAACTGTAGTAGTAGAAAAAACTCATCAATTATTTTGTATTAATAAATACTTAAGTAGAAAATAACAGAAATTAGAATACTTGGTTAACTAAATAAAATTTATAATTAGCACCATAATTCAAAATAAAACAAAACCAACTCACTTTTAATAAATTCTAATCAATCAGTAGGAAATGGATTAGTAAAAAAAGTTCGAATTGATTTTTAGTACAAATAAATTCTAAAGAGATATCACCCTTTTTGAGTGATATCTTAATAAATTATTCCTTAGATCATTGTTTCGGTCCTTAAATATATTATTTTATTTTTTTGAAATTTTTATAGAAGAATTCTTATCACATTTTATTAGTACATTGTAAATATTAAATTCAAAATCTATCGAAGTGTGTTTTATATACAACACTTGTTCATAATAATTACCAGCTAAAATGTACTCAACTTTAGTAGTTGATAATGAAACTGAGTATTTATTATTACTAAACCAATAAACCAATTACTTTACAAATAAGTTTCAAATTCCTGATGTACTCTTTTTATATAATCCACACCCAGCCAAGTTGATATAAAAATATGAAAGTAAATCAAATCTAGTTATTTTTGGAAAAATTAAGGATAAATAAATAGTTACTCTCAAATATATTAAAAAAATTGGAATCTTTTAAATGTGATTATTTTACAATTACATGAAATATAGCACATAATCATACTGAAAACATAATATTTTTTCTAGTAGTAGTTAAATATAGTAAACTTATAACAATCCCTCTATATAACTTGTTGTTAATTGGTTTACCAACTTTATCCAAATAAATTTTAATATCATAACTCATAGTATTATTATGTATCTATAATACTTGAGATCATACTATAATCGGTAAACATTACATCCTAAGACTATTTCACAATGCATATCCTATTATTTTAATATTTTCATAGAAATAGTTCATGGTTATTTTTAAAAGTAAAATTTATATATTTTAGAAATTTAATTAGATAAAATAGATATCATTTTTTATTTTATAATGTTTAATTTATCTTAGGGTTAATGTTTAGGATTTTTTAGAAATATTTTATTTTTGGGTGAATAATGAAAAATGTTTATTTTTTCAAAAATATTATTTATTTTATTTAAAATAATTAATTTAAAATCATAATAATGGTTTTTATTTTGTTTTAAAGTCACATAAGATCAATTTTATTAAACATAATCAAATTAATTCTATAGGACTCATCATTATATTTCATTTTGGTATAAGAAAATTTTTATGAGTAAAAATGAATTTTTTCTAAAAAAATATTTTCCCTTGCATTTTACACACTTTTATGAAAATTAATGTCTTCCACTTATAAATATTGAATCTTTGAAAATTGATCTCATATTTTTAATTAGGATATTCAAATTTATTCATTAGTTCAATTTCATTTTTTTCATTATTAAAAGCAACTTTTGTAAAAATATTGTCACTACGGTAAAGGGGTAAAACAAGTTAATTAAGGTGAAAACCTTATGATAAGGTCATAAAATATCATATTAATTCTTATTAGATGATGGTATTTTTAATATTATAAAAATATCATCAAAAATTAATTTTTTTAGTTGTCACTTATCCATGAGTAAGACACTTATAATATGTAATATTTAAGAATAATTACGAGTGTGTCACTCACCTCAATTATAAAAGGGCACCAATTCTCCTCTATTATTTACTCCACTTAAGACATTTATATAGAAATAAATATATCCAAATAACTTCCCAATATCCCTCTCTATGACCTATAATTTTTGTTCTTACCAAAAAAACCCACTTTGATAAGGTTCAAGGTGCAAGTCAAATGAGATTTCTCAAAGAATAGGTATAACTCTTAATCAAGTGTTTTAAAGTTTATTTCTTCTTCCGCGTCCTTCAAATATTATATAAACATGATTATATGATAACATAATTATCTTAAAAAAACTTAAATTTTATTATATCAATGGAACAACTGTTTATCATCTCTTTTTCCATCCTATAGAAAATGAAAACATTGATCGTGTGTACACACGGCCTACCGTCTTCACATAGCGGTGTAATTAAATTTTCATCACCACTTTACCTGGATGGTTATAATTATAAAAAAATTGAGTATATATTATATTTATGATATAATTATGATTATTTAAATATAATATATCATCTACCTTCTTACCCTTCCACTCATTAAAAAAACATATTGTCACTTGTGTGTACATGTGGACTACAACCTCCACGAAGCAATGTGATTCATTTTTTCATGTATTAATTTTATGAATGATTATAAAATAGTATATAATATATAAGAATGATATTTATATCATGATTAATATTTTGGATATAATTTAACCATGACAACTTTGACTACAATCAACACACTGATGTTGTTTTGACGTTATAATCTGATGGACCCCAAATGTCCAATGTAAACTTAACTAATTTACTAAATATATAATAAAAGGTAATAAATGAAATAAAAGGGATTATAAAAAGGGAATAAACCTTTAAATTTTTTATTAAAGTATAAAATTACAATAATTTTATTATATATGGGTTAAAGTACGTACATGGTGATTTGGACTTGAGGTCGGTGTTATTCTAAAATCTCAATATTTGTGTTTAAAAACCCATTGAAGGAAATTATGAGCTCTTACTATTTTAATATCCATATATTTTCTTATCCTATTTTGATCTATATATTTTAAATTGTTTCCTTTTATTTTTATATCTTTGGTACTTAATACAATTGTGAAAATATTTTTTAAGAAAAGTCTCTTTAGTCGATTAACTTTTACTTCAATTCCAATGTTTCTTAAAATGTTTTCAAGAATGTTATTTTATATGATCAAACTATTATTTAATTTTATTTTAAACCATATTTGACTTTATTTTCTATGTTTTAAAAGTAATCTTATTTTCATTTTATGAATGAGGTCCTTTTGAATTTTTACCAAAAGTGTTAAAGGAATATTTGTTTTAACATTTACTACACAAATGAATTTTCCCACCATCATAAAGGTTCTTTACTTTGAATCTTAATTTACAATTTTCCATGGTTATTTTAAAATAAAGGAATTTTATCAATATTTTTTAAATTTTTATTTAAAATTTTATCAAAAGAAAAGGTTATTTTTCTCATGTTTTCAAATAAATGCTCAAATGTTCCTTTAAAAGTATTTTCATCTATATAAACATCCTTTGATGAGTCATGTAATTTATTAGGAATATAATCTAATGATACCATCCACTATATTACTCTAGATATATTATGATAATTTTGTTCTTATTATTAACTGGTAAAAATATTAACATTTCACGTGTTATTTTTTCAATATTAATGTTTATATTGATTATGTATGGAATCGTTATTAATTTATTCCATATGATGAATGAATTAGACATTGTAAGTGATAATAAATTCCTATTATATCCCTTTAATGCATCGGTATCTATCATGAAAAAAACTATATTGGGTATTTTTCATATTTTTTACCTATTTATGTTTGACATCTTGGAATAAGGCCTTTATGTTAAGATTATGATGTCTAGAATTATAAATTCTATTATTATGAAAGTATTTATTATTATCCATGTGATTATTTATGTTGTTATGTCATCCTTGGATATAATCTCATTTTATTATATTATTTATATGGAATGTTTTTATATTTTTTATCTCTTCCATATTATTCATGATTTATTTATTCTATGATAGCTTTTGTTGTATGATTTACCTTTCTAAGAATATGAGCTCACCCATTATTATGTTTTCCATTCCATGGGATACCAAGAAAGGATCTATAAATGATTTCAGGGATATACCATAAGAAATAATAATTTTATCAATATAATTTTAAGTTTTATTTCATGTTTTAAAATTTAATGTGAGAATCGTGTATGTATATAGTCTCCCAATACGGATAAACTATTTGATCCCTTGGGATGTGGTCTCTTGTATATTGTTAGAATGTGGTAAGATAACCACCAGCTCTATGTTACTAGAGTCAAGGGTATTACATTTGATATCTAAGAAATTTTATTATAAACCTTGAGAAATAGATTTAGTAAAACTTAGATTATATATCATAACCCTTTGAAAGACTATTGGGATAAGTCTAAGTATATAAAATATCATGAAGTTTTGATAAGATAGAGAATGTGTGGTTTCCTAGTAGTGAAATCCCTATCTAGATACTAGAAAGTGGATACAGATATGGAATAGAATAACCTAGGGATAAACATCCTAGAAAATTCTAGTTGAGTATCAACTAAATATTCACTCAATGAGTGATGAGTGGGGATAAGACTGCATGTCTAGCTTAACACTCCTGGGTGAGATGCTTTGTTTAATTAACATGTTATTTATATACCATTATAAAATATTTTTAAATATTTTTATAATTTAAATATATTCTTAGAGATACTATGATTATGATTATGAAATTAGTTATGCATAAATTTTTTATTTTTGTTAAGTATTACACCATATTTAGAATTGTAAACCATGATTTGAAATTCATAATGTTATGAGTTAATTCAATATACTCCATTTTTTAGAAATGGTCCCTAGTTTAAGGAATAGAAACCATATCAATACATGTAATCTATGTAGGAATTTCCCTCCTAGTAAATACAATATAGTTGTATCCATATATGAAAAAATATATATATAACTATATTTGGGTAGCAGACTCTGGTCATGATCAACAAGCTTTCTCATATAGAGCATCTTTTTGATCCCCAACATGGTGCAACAATGTTTTACCACTTCATGTGACAACCTTCATCATTCAATGGGACTAATAATCCATTATTAGCTGAGCAATGGATCAAGCCCCTGGAGAAGATATTTCTTTCTTTGGAAAGTAGTGAAAGAGTGAAAGGTATCATGGTAGTTTATCATCTTAAAGGATGCATTGATCAATGGTTATCATTGATCTAGAACAATAAGGAGTTAGATGGAATATATAGTATAGAGTGGAATAATTTCAAGGATATATTCTTTGAAAAATAATTTCCTTGTGAGAAACAAGCTAATATGGAGGTGCAGTTCCTCGATATAAGGAAAGTGGAAGGATAAAATATTGTTGAATATAAAGATAACTTTACTAGATTACAAACTCATGTTGTGGATTATGTATGAAATCCAAGAAGTAATATTGATTTATTCTTTGATGGGATAAAACAAAGCCTTCACTAGGCATTAGTCTCTCAGAAATTTTTAACATATGAGGATATTGTATTAAGTGTCATCGAGATAGAGAAATAATTCTACAAGTATTACATTTTTTATGGGAAATAATAAAATTAAAGGGTGATTGAGCAGTTTGAAAAAAGAAATATGACAAAAGGGAAGAAGGGAAGGGTATAATTCCCAAATTGTAATAATTGTGGAAAGAAACACTATGGAACATTCTTGATGGGAAATAGAGTTTTCTTTAAGTTTGAAAACAAAGGTCATCGGGTTCTTAGTCTCAAGGGAATTAAAGAATCCATCAATGGTCAATGCTTTAACTGTAAGGAGATGGCGCACTATTCTAATGAATTCCCCAAACATTAAGGGAATTTTCCTCAAAAAAGTCCAATGAAGTAAGGTAAAGATTATGTGATCACTATAACTGAGGTTGAATTTCTTAAAGATATAGAGGCAAGTACTTTAATAATAACCTCAAATTTAGCTAATGCTTTATTTGATTCTTTATCTTCATGCTCTTTTATGTCTTACATGTTTTCCAAGAAAATTATATATTTCCCTAACACCTTAATAATGCAGTTATCAATCAAGAATCTTGGTGTAAATCATATAACAATAAGGATATGTTAGACAGTTCTCATTATGATACATAGAAATACCCTATTTTCAAACTTGATTATTATACTTATGGTTGAATTTGATATAATCCTTGTTATAGATTGTCCTTCAAATTATAATGTGAATTTTTATTGATAAGAAATGGATATTATGATTCATGATAGAGATGTGAAATTTCTTGTCATCAGAGGAGGGACTATATCATATAAATCATGGCTAGATCCACCATTAGTATCTCTCCTCAATCAAATTCTTGTATAAGAAGAGTAGACAAAACCTATGAATGCGAAAGGTATCCTTATAAATGAGAATGTACCTATTGTGTGGGAATACATTGATGTGTTTCCTGAAGAACTACATGTACATCCACTTGAGTGTGAATTTATGTTTTTCATTGATCTCATCCCTGATGAAAAACCTATATCAACAACTACCTATATACTATCCATAGTGGAATTAGTGGAACTGACTAAATAAATACATGATTTTTTTTATAAAGGATTTATCCACCCTATTGTTTAACCATAGGGAGACCTTATTCTTTTTATCAAGAATAAAGATGGATATATGAGGTTATGCATCAATTATTAGAAAATAAATGTTGTTATTATATAGAGAAAGTATCTGCTGCCATGCATTGATGACTAGTTTAATCAACTTTAAGGAGGTAAATATTTTTCAAATATTTATCTTCATTCTAGGCATCAACAGCTTCCAATAAAGAAGGGATATATTCCAAATATGAAATTTTGTATGAGGTATAGAAATTATGAATTTATAGTCATTCCCTTTAGATTGACTAATGAACCTTCTACTTTTAAGGATTTGGTGAATAGGATATTCAAGGATTATCTCAATAATTTATTTTTGGTATTTATTAAGTATATCTTATTATACTCTAAAATCCATGAGGATAATTAGATTTATTTTTGAATCATTCTTAAGACTCTTAGAGAAAATGAGTTATATGGAAAATTTATAAAATATGAATTCTAACTTCAAAAAGTTTATTTTCTTATCCATGTTGACTCTAATGATGGGATATAAATTGATCCTTAAAATAAAAAAAATCATTTATGGAATGGCCAATTTCAATGAATATAACTAAGATACACAGTTTTCTTGTATTAGTAGGTCACTATTGATGATTTGTTCAAAATTTTACTCAATTATCCAACCCGTTAACAAAGTTGATATGTAAATGGGTTAAATTAATATGGTTAGAATAATTTAAATAAATTTTTTAATAATTAAAGGGGATATTTTTCAATTCACCAATATTTACTTTACCATTAGGAATGGATGGATTTGTGATATATAGTTATGAATCAATGAATGGAATTGGATGTGTCTTTATGTAGAAAGATAAAGTTATTTCCTATGAATCAAGGAGTTTAATGGTTCATAAATGGAATTATACAACCCATTATCTTGATTTAGTATTCATAATCTATTCATTAAATATATAGAGGTTTCCCTTTATAATGAAATATGTGAAATATATATGGATCGAAAAAGTTTGAAATACATATTCTCAATACACTACTACCCTAGGAAGGAAAATAAGGTGTATAATACATTGATTATAAATGATCATATAATTTTTACTAAAATAATGATTGAAAACGATCATATATTCATTAATTTACTAAATTTAGAAATTGGAATCATTAAAGAAGGGGAAACATCACATCCATTCCAAATGATTGATAAACCATCCTTGTAAGAGAAAATAAAATGTTCCCAACTTGATGATAAGAATATTCAAAATAAAATCAAAGTCATGAATGATGGGAAGTTAGTAGACATCATATATGAAGATGTTATTTTGAAATTTGGAAAGATTATACGTGTTCTGTCCATTCCTAAGCTAAAAATAGAATTATTAGATGAAGCACATAGCTCAAATTTATCTATACAACCCAGTAGCATGAAAATGTATCAGGATTTTATGGAACACTTTTAGTAGGATGATATGAAATGGGAAATTTTAAAATATGTATCATGATTATTGGTTTATTAATAGGTAAATTATAAGAGACAATATCCTAGACTAGTCAGGAAACCACTACTTATTCCTATGTATAAATGGGATGATATTATTATGGACTTTGTCACTAGATTTCCAAAGACTCTTATAAAGAATGATTCCATATGGTTTATTATTGATCTTTTTACCAAGTCTGCACATTTCCTCACTATAAGGGAATATCTTCCTCTTAAGTACCTCATGTATCTATATGTTAATAAAGTTGTGAAACTTTTTGATTCACCTATTTTGATTAAATCTAATCATGATATGTATTTTACATCAAAATTTGGGAAGAGTATTCAGAAGGATTTTGACACCGGTCTATATTTGAGGTTACTATCAATATAATTTAAAGGTATTTGGGATTAATATTTACCTTTGTTGGAATTTACATATAATAATATCTTCTATTTAAGAATTCAAATGGCAGCATAAGAAGCATTGTACAGAAAGAGATTTCATACTCCAAATTTTTGTGATGAAGTTGGAGAAAATAATATTATAGGCCTAGATCTTGTAGAATATACAATGGTAAAAGTAAATACTATTTAAAATAATATTAAGGCATATCAAAGTAGACAAAAAAGTTATGACGATAAGCAAAGGAAGGATTTATAATTTCAAGTGGGAGATTATATTTTCTTGAATTTATCTTCATGGAAGGGTGTTATAAGGTTTGGAAATAAAGTAAAACTAAGTACTAGGTATATCTGGCCTTTTTTTAATTTTGGAAAGAATTGGAGTTATAGATTACCATTTGGAAATGCCACCTAGCCTCTCTAAAGTTCATGATGTGTTTCATATCTCTTTATTGATGAAGTAAATTCCAGACCCAATACATGTGCTCATCTATGAGAAAATAGAATTGTACCTCTATTTATCCTACCATGAAGAGACTATCAATATTCTTAACACTATAGATAAAGTGTTTTGGAATTGTAAAACTTGGTTGGTGAAGGTTCTTTAGAGAAATCACAAACTAGAAGAGGAAATATGGTAACCTGAAGAAGCTATGAGGAAGGATTACCCACATTTATTTATGAACTAAATTTTATCACAATTTTTAGGCTGAAATTATGTAAGGGTATAATATAATTCTATAGATCATATTATAAAAGGTAAACATTACATCCTTAGACTATTTCCCAATGTACATCCTATTATTTTATCATTATAATAGAAACAGTTCATTGATATATTTAAAAGTAAAATTTATAAATTTTAGAAATTAAATTAGAAAAAATGGATATAATTTTTTATTTTATAATTTTTAATTTATATTAGGTTGAATTTTTGGGACTTTTCATAAATAGTTGTTTCGTGTGAGAATAGTGAAAAATGCTGATTTTTTCAAAACTTTCATTTATTTTATTTAAATAAAGTAATTTAAAATACTTATTATGTTTTGGACTTGGTTTTAAAGTAATATAATATAAATATTATTAAAAATAATATAATTAATTCCATATTAATTAGTATTATATTTGGTTCTGGTATAAGATTATTTTTATGCCTAAAAAACCCATTTTTTCTAAAAAACTATTTTTCATTGAATTTTTCACTCTTATATTAGAATTAATTTCTAAAACTTCTAAAAATTGAATATTAAAAATGGATATAGTATTTGGAATCATAATTTTTAAATTTATTAATGAGTTTAATTTCATTTTTTTCATTATGAATAGAAACTTTAGTAAAAATGATTTCCTTGTGATAAAGGGGTAAAATGGTTTAATTAAGTTTAAACCTTGTATTAAGGTCATAAAATCTCATATTAATTTTTATTAGATCAATTTATTTAGATTATAATCACTATTTCTTAAAAATTAAATTATTTGAGTGCCACTTATCCATGATTAAGACACTTATAATATTTAATAGTTAAGAATAATTACAAGTGTGCGACTCACCTCAATTATAAAAGGACATATCCTCTCCTCACTTATTTACACAAATTAATACATTTATATAAACCAATATCTTCCCAAATAACTTTCAGAAATCACTAACCACTTCCTAGAGGTCTATGTCTCATTGAAATACTATTTCAAGAAGGATTAAGGTGTAAGCTAAAGGAGGTTTCTCAAAGAATAGGTATAAGTCTTAATAGAGTGTTTTCGTGTTTATTTATTCTTCTGAATCACTAAAATATTTTATAAAAATTATGATATGATAACATAAGTATATTAAATATACTTAAATTTTATTTTGTTTATTTTACAACCCTTTATCATCTTCTTTTCCATCCTATAGAAAATGAAAACATCGCTCATGCGGATTCCCTCGGTCTTCACCGCTTTAGACCCTTGTAGTCCTATTTTCCCCGGATTTTTTTATGGGCCTAGTGTATATAATGTTGCTTCTTTTTGAATAAAAATTTACATGATGATGATGATGTCATCTCTATATAGTGTTGTAATTCAATTTTCATCATTGTTTTAGTTAGATAGTTATAAAGATGAAACTAATAGATATATATGATAATTATAAAATAATTATGTTTCTTTAAATATAATATATCTTCTACCTTATTTCCCTTCCACTTGTTAAAAAATGATAGTTTCAATCATGCATACGTGTAGACTACCACCTCCATGAAGTGATGTGATTCGTTTTTCATGTTTGTATTTCATAGATGATTATAAAATTGTATTTAACATATAAAAATGATAATTATGTAATGATTAGTATTATATATATAATTTAACCATGAACCCTTTGACCATGGTCAACTCACTAATTTTATTTTGAGGTTATAAACCAAAGGACCCCAAAATGTCCAACGTAAACTTAACTAATTTACTAACTATATAATACATGTTAATAAATTAAATAAAAGGATTATAAAAAGGTAATAAACCTAAAAAAATTATCAGTCAAGTAGAAAATTAATGTGAATTTATTATATAGGAGTTAAATTACATATATGGTGAGTCAGACTCAAGGTAAGGGTTTATTCTACAATCTCATTCTTATTTAGGATTATTTGTGTTTAAAAATATATTGGAGGAAATTATAAGATCTTACTATTTTAAAATCCATATATTTTCATCTCCTATATTTATCTATGGATTTTAGATGTTTTCTTTTCATTTTTCTCTCTTTATTACTTAATACGATTGAAAATACATTATTTAGAAAAGATGACTATATTTACTCTTTAGTCAAATAAATTTTTCATCCATGTCTATGTTTATTAAAATGTTTTCAAGTATGTTATTTTATATAATCAGATTACTATTTAATGTAATTTTAAAAATATTTTAATTCCTTTTAAATGTTTTAAAATGAATCTTCTTTTCATTTTTTGAATAAGGTACTTTTGACTTTTTACCAAAATTGTGAAAGGAATTTTATTTTATTGTTTACAGCATGAATGGATTTTCCTACCGTCATAATTATTCTTTTCTTTGAAGATTAATTTAAAAAAATTCATGGTTATTTTCAAATAAAGTCATTTTATTAATATTCTAGAAATTTTTATTTAAAATTTTATCAAAAGATAAGTATATTTTTCTCATTTTTTTCAAATAAAGGATTGAATGTTATTTTAAAAGTATTTTTATCAATGTAAACATCCTTTAATTAATCTTATACTTTATTGAGGATATAATATAATGATATAATCCACCATATTACTTTGGACATATTATGATCATGTTCTTTTAGTTATTTAATATGGGAAATATTAACATTTCATATGCTAGTTTTTTTATAAAAATGTTTATGTTTATTATGTATTGAATTGTTATTAATTTCATTCATATTATGAATTCATTGGACTTAATAAGTGGTAGAATAGTCCTATTATATTCCCTTGATTCATTAATAGGTCTCATGAGACAAGATAGCTTGGGTATTTACCATGTATCTTATATATTTATGTATGATGTCTTACCATGGGTCCTTGATGGTAAGATTATGATATCTGATATTATGCATTATATCATTATGAAACTAGTTATTGTTATCTATGTGATTATTTATGTTGTTATGTCATCCATATATATACTCTACTTTTATGATATTAATTATATGTAATATTTTATTATTGTTTATCTCTACCATATTATTCATGTGTTTTTTATAGCTTCTGTTATATTATTTCCCTTACTAAGCATCTAAGATCAGCCTTTATTATGTTTTCCTTTCCTCTAAATACCAATAATGGTTTTATTAATGATTCTAGGGATATACTATAAGAAATAATAAAGTTATCAATATAATTTTAATTTATATTTCATGTTTTTAAATGTAATTTGAGAATCATGTATGTTTCTAGTCTCCCAAGATGGACAAACTATTTGATCCTTCGATATATGATGTCTTGTTTCTGGTGTCAATATAGTAAGATAACCACTAGCTCTGGGTTAATAGAGTAAAGTTGTTATAGTATCTTACCATTTTCAAGTATAAATCTATTTTTTAAATCATGTATGTATTTGATTTGATTTAACACATTTCCAAAATCTTTCTAATAAATCTTAAAATCAAGAAAAAGGTTTAACTCACCCATCATGCTCATTTCAAATTATTTTTATATGATTTTTGAAAATTATTTACACTATTTTTTATTTTTGGGCCTAAAAAATTACATCATAAATATAAATTTTAACTAATAAGATATATTTTCATAAGGTTTTCTTAAATAAAATGGGGTCTATCATGCTCATATTAATACCATTTGATAAGAGAAATTAAAACAACCTTTCATTCCAAGATATAGGTGCTTTTTTAATACCATAAATAGATTTAGTAAGTTTAAAAATTGAATTTGGAAAGTGAGGGATTTTCCTATCACTATTTTTTTACTTCATAATAAAATGATTCAAAATATTAGTCATTTAAAAATGTATATTTTACATCCATATAAAATAATTTGAAATTAATATAATATGCATATGCTAAGAGAATCCAAATAGCTTCCAATCTAGTAACTAGAAAAAATGTTTCTTTATAATCTATACCTTACTCTTTGTTATAACCTTTGAAAATTAACCTGGCCTTATTTTTAGTGATTACACCATGATCATCCTGTTTATTTATAAATTAGTATATTGATATATAAATGAATAAAAAATGGGTTAACCATGTATGTGAATATATATATATGGTTCGATGTAAGAGGATCATCGTGTAAGGCGATTTATATATATGGATTTACCTATATAGATCCACACATAGGAGAATTTATAGATGAAATTTAAAGTAAATAGATTACAAAATGGGTTAGCGTATGAATATTTATTAGGTCATGATTAAATTAGGTATTATGAATATAAAAAAAAGAATTTTGGGGCGTTTTATTCTATAAAGGATGAATCCAATACCGTAATTATCGTATGCATACATATATTTATGTCTAGTTTAAATATATGAGAATGTCATGGATATAAAGAGAAATAATTCTAAGATTTGTGAAGGAATAAAGTTGTGGTAATTATATTTATTTTAATTCATGTGATTCATATATAATAGCATAGGGATTTTTGAATGAAGTATGGAGGGAATTCCAAATTAGATATTTTAGGAGTTTTTTAATATCAGTTTATATAGATCTAGCCAAATATAAGTATCAAAGATTCAGGGGGTTTAAATTACCAAAAATATTGGTAATTCAAACTGATATATTCATGCAGTACAGTGAATAGAAGATGAAGGATAAGAAAATAACATTATTATATATTATGATATATATATATATAGTGTAGGTTTCCAAAGAATGTGTTAATGTAAAGACCTGATATTAGAGTGCCTTTAAGAGAATATTGTGTATTAAAAGAGAGTAAAGAGAGACTTGACACCCTATATAAACCTAAATAATTTTTTTTTGTTTAATCAAAGAAGAAAAGGGAGTTCCAATGCAATCATGTTGTGTACTGGAGTAAAAGGAGAGGAGAATAAGAGGGTAGAAGAAAGAGTGGTCATGCATTATAATTTTTTATAACTAGAAGAATAATATTGTATCTAGTGCAAGAGATCTATAAGAGGAATGATCAGTTCATGGTTTTTTCTTTGAAAAAGAAAAGGTTGTGTGAATTACTATTTACATACAAAAGAATAAGAGTTGCCTAAATGTTGTCGTTCAAGTAAGAGAATGGGAAGAAGAGAAAGAAAAACATAAATAACTTTTCAAATTTATTAATTTGTGGCATACTCACTTTTTGTTACCCAAAATATTATTATTGTAAAAGTGTGGGATGCACATGTGTGCGAGATACACCAAATCACTATCATGACATGTGAAAACTTGAGTTTCAAAGATAAAACCTACTCACTTATAGTTCAAAAGATGATTCTAGTGGGTAGTGTGATCTTGGAGGAATCTATACCACACCAAGTACTAGCCTTCTCACATTTATAGTTGATCCTTATAACTATACTATGTTTCTTTTGGTTTTTTTTGTGTGTGTTCAAGTGTGTTTCTTATAAAAACAAATCTAATAAGAGAGAACAAGAGAACTATTCACATTAACAAGTGACATAGGTAAAAATATAAAGTGATAAAAAGTATAAATTGGAATAAAAGTCACTAACATTAATTCATCCTCCCCCCCCCCTCTAAGGGTTAATTTTATCCCTAACTAGTCCCCTCAATTGGTATCAGATCCCAGTTCATCACTAATTATATTCTATATTTTTAAAGTTATTCTCTTTGTAGTTTGAAGTTATCTTTATGAATTTATAATGAAATGTAGTTTTGGTGAAGACCTATATATTTAATATTAGGATTCTATCTCTACCAATACTATGATGAGTAATATAAATAGAGAATAATAGATTTAATAGTATGTCCCTTTTATCAAAAGAAGAAGTTTTTTTTCATTCTATAATGACAAATAAGATAGATCTGGAATAAGTAGGGAAGAACCGATCGTCCATTCTACCACCAAGAAAGTGAATATTCTTTCTACCTCAAATGTTTCAAGAAAATAAATTGATTATGATGTGTGAGAAAATTATTGTGAAAACTATACTTATGAAGAACCAAGAAATAGTGGGAGTGATCGTATGATAACAAATATCTCTATTGATTTTTTAAAATATTTGATATATTATTTTCCCAAATAATTAGTCTCTTTGGTTTGTGGAATTTTTGAAATTATAAAAGAAGAGATAAACCATCTAGAAGAGGATTCACAAAAATTTAGATAATGTTTTGAAAGATAAGATTCTATCTTTTGTAAAGATATCCAAACATATTGGAGAAAAATAAGCAACAAATTTGATTCTTGAAGAAAAGTGATCCAAGTTTACAAAATAGTGGATCAACACAATATAGTAGAAGAATGGTACCACTAAATAATTTAAAGAAAATATATATGCAATGGAGGAAAATTGAAATATGGAACTGATTTCAAGAATGTAAAGTTATATGTTAAATCTATGAAGATAAAAGATATCAACTTGTTGTTAGAAGAAAAGGTCAAGATTCATGATGATGAAGTTTGAAGAGTCAAGAAGGACTATAGAGATATATTGAATGTTGTTTAAAATTAGAAATAAATTTTTAAACATGAAGTGTCTTGAACTATAGATTAAAGTGTCAAATTTCAAGACAAATCGATCCAATTATTCAGAATTAAAGGATAAAGGATTTACTTCTACATATTGTTGTAAGGAGGATTCTGATGTTAAAATTCATCCATTAAATGGAAATGAGGTCATTAAAACATATTATGATCTTCTTAAAGTATCCTCAAAGAAGAAGGTATCATCCATCTTAAATCCTAATATTTATTCTAAATCTATTTTCACAAGAAGTGCAGGTTTAAATAAAAAATATTTACAAAAATAGATTAAATTAAGAGAAACCTACCACCATGTCTTTAGTGGATAGAATAATGATTTTGGAAGTTCTTTCCCCAAGAAGATCCCATCTAATGATAAATAAAGACTAAAAATATTTTTCTTGAAAATTTGAAATTTATGGACAAGAAACAGTTTTAAAGAGAAGATCAAGCCTTATGGGGAATTTTTGATTTTGCAACAGATTTAGTCATTATGAATTGGGTAGTTTGTATAATTAATTCATCTAAAAATCATAAATTAATACTATTTAGAGGGGGATAAATATGGATATGATACAACATCCAGACATTAAGATAAATATATTAATCTCAAAAAAATGGAAAACTTGATGATATCTATGATGTTTTCAATGGGTGTGGTCATAAAAATGGTGCATGCTCATCTCAAAATGTAAAAAATGTAAATGAAAAAATAATACCATAGAAGATGATGATGAAATAATAGATTAACTTCATATGGAAAGTGGAGAAAACTGTAAGCCAGGTTATTCCCAAAAATATTCAGGAGAATATTGAATCAACTTTGACAATAAATAGAAGAAATTAGATTTAAATAAATTCTAAGATTTTTAGGAGGAGTGTTATATCTAATAATGTTGATGTGGTGAAAAACACTCCAAATAAGCCATGTGAAAACTCTAAGAAGGTTTCCAATGTATCCAAATAATGTATAGTGATTTGGCCAATAGATTTGGTGAAAGCAAGAAATATGGAAGGATCAAAGGTGAAAGCTCATGAAAAAGGAAAAGAATAGATTCCATATGAATATCCTAAATTTCATGAGATTTTGTTAATAAATAATAACCCTAGTGTATTAAAAGAACTATGTGAGAGGTGTAACAAGGTTGTTCATACTACTAATAATCGCTTAACTATGTTATCAGTATAAGAGGAATTCTTAAATGAGATAAAGATTTCACATGGTGATTCCTTTAGTCAAAGGGATAAAGAAAATAAAGGTTTCCTTTACAAAGAATAGTAGGATTTGAAGAGTACCATTCTACCTCAAACAAAATTATCCATAAAATTTTGATATGAAATCATGAAAAATGGAGAATCTTTGTTGTGAAAATTTCTCAACCATATTGTTCATATTGAGAAGTAAGGAGATCCACCTTATTCCCTTAACTTTTATGTGTTTTATTTATTCTTATAGTGTAGGAAATTGAATTTATATCATGATATTAGGGGGGATTACCTAGGATAGAGTGAATTTTATCAATACTAGATAGAAAAGTGAAGTAATTATCATCCAAGATTGATCTTATATTTGGTAGTCTAAAGAGAATGTTATGAATAAGATCATAATTGGTAAATATGTGGAAGTTATAAAATATATACATCTATATAAATAAATCCATTTTTTCATTATAAACATTAAAGATATTGAAATTCATCTGGAAAAGAGATTCGCCTTAAATATTATTATATGGAATGTCTCCTTGAGGGGGATACAAGTGAAGAATAAAGAAACATCCATAATTATAATTTCATACAAATCTCAATATTATGGAAGGTTCTTGATCAAATTTCCTTAACAAGGTATGTTTTCTTATTATCTCATACTTGGTGATTAAAATTATATCCTAACATAATGGGGGAGAAATTTATTAAATAAATGATATTAAATTTAAAGTTTTTGAAGAAACTTTAGAGTTGGTGTTTAAAAAAATTCCTACATATTGTACCAGAATGTTTTTTATCTATATATTTAAGTGAGTGTAGTAAATTAGGTTGACATATTTCATGAGAAATTTGTATCTCAATTGGTATTGATAAGTTGTATCATCCTATAAAACTATTTGGAAACTTCTAAGAAAGGATTTAGTATCTCATTTTAGTTGGTATCAATTTTTTAAAATAATGGACAACTTTATTATCTAAATCAAACCCTCTTGTTTTCTACACCAAGTATGGATCAAGTATACTTAGTGTGGAATGGTTGATATCACATTTCTTAAGCATGAATTGATACCAATTTCCAAAGTTCTTTGTATATCTCTTAAATAAGTTGGTGAAAATAAAATGAAATTAAAGATTTATGAGAAAGAGATAGAAAAGTAATAACTGGAGAGAGAACATGTTGTTATTTACTTTCAAGGTATTTCCAAAAAATACAAGGGGGTTATTGAGCTCAATTTTTGTGTGTTGTATTTATTTTCAATGGTTTTCAATGAATATGAATCTAACAATGAATCTTTTTTTCAATATAGAATAAATATAAAATAAAGTAAGAGGGAGATCTTGGGAGTTGTTAAGAAAATATACCAAGCTTGTTATGGTTGTTGAAGAAGATATTTATAAGTATTGTGTCACTTTGATTAAGTGTGTATAAATTGGAAGGCGTGTATTGTATGATTAATGATTGAAGTTACTTGTCATATATTATATGAAAAAATGAGTACTTGACTTTAGATATTGGACGATTTGCTTCAATTGAAGGAAAGGGTTATTTGAAGATTGGAGTCTCATAGATAATTTCTAATGATAATTGTTATATATCTATAATAAATATATATGTGAGTTCCCTAAAATTGTGTTGGATAAAGTATTGAAGATAAAATGTATTATGAATAAATTGGAAGGATAGATTTTGGTTCTTGAGTTTTTAACATTACTGTGTATTTTTTTCAATGTTATTTTAAGAGTTAGAAAAAATAAGGCCAACTCAAATCCATCCAAAAACCTAAAAAGTTAGTCTATCTCAAAGGGAAAACCTGGTCAAACTAAAATGTGATCCAAATAGTGTCTAGGAGTATAATGAAGGATATAGATCCCCCATGAAGGTCGATGTGTGAGCAAGAGGTCATTAGGGACTCGAGCGAGGTAACATGATTGACCCTTTGGTGTGGGGAAACACCTAAGGGATTTGACCAGGCCTCTACCATGAACTATTCATGAAATACAAGTATAATCACAAATTAATATCTAATTTGGGACTTAAAAACATATGTGTTTCTCATAATTAAAAGACAGTGGGATATTGGTCTTAAGAAAATTCATGTATTGTCATCTTCTTACTCGCACTGAAGTTTAGAGGACTGGCATGTGATTCTCAAGCATTTTTCCTCCATTGAAGTAGAAGAGAGCTCAATTACGAACATTATGAGTGGTCTAAGAGTGATCAAATATCATGGAAACTATATTAATTCTTATAAGAGTATTCAAAATGAAGAATAGTGGAATGATAATAAAATTTCTTGAGTTGTAGATAATCAAAATATGTTTGATGAGATCACCAAAAGTTTATTTCATAGATTTATCTGAAGAAGCTGCTAAGATCATAGGAATCTCATGTTCTCTATAATTAGACTATAATAAGAAGTTCATATAAGTCCATAAGAATTGTTTATCAACATAATATAATTTTTATGTCAGCAGATTGATGCATAAATGAATTCAAAAAATGGGTTAATCACGTATGTGAATATATATATACATATTAATATAATATAATCATCATGTATGGTGATTGAAGTATGTGAATTCATGTATATGGATTCACACATAAGGGTATTTATGGATAAATATTGGTGTTAGGGGATTCCAAATGGAGTCATCAATGTATGGATATTGACTAGGTTATGAAGAAGGAATATATTCTTAATCCAGTCGATGTCAGGTGAGCTATTCTTAAATGAAAAAAAAATCATGATTGCTCTATTAAGATTCAAGTAGGTATTATAAAGATGTAAGAATAATAACTTTTAATTTTTTTACCCTACAAATTATGAATCCATGATCACAACTATCACATGCATGCATATTTTTATATTAATTTTAAATATATACAGAGATCATAGATAGAAAGAAGAATAATGCCAAGATTTTTTAAGGAATAAATCTATGATTATTATATTTTTTTGAATGCACACGATTCCAATATATCAATATAGGTAGTTATAAAGGAATTTCAATGGGATTTCCAGATCTGATAGTTCAGGATTTTTATAATACCTAGTTTTTTGGATCTGACCGAATACAAGGAGTAAATATTAGATGAGTTTGAATTACCAAAAGTCTTGGTAATTCAAACTGATCTATTCATACAGTGCAATTACTATAAGATAAAGGAGAAGAAACCAAACTACTATATTTTATGATGTGTGTGTGTGTGTGTGTATTGTGTAGGTTGTTAGAGAATATTTTAGTGTGAAAACCCAATCCTAAAATACCTCTGAGAGGCTCTTATGTATCAGAGGAAAGTTATAATATAATTTTCACACCATTTAAACCTAAATAAATTTTCTATATTTAATATATGAATAAAAAGGAGTTTTAGTACAGTCTTCATATACACATTAGTAGAAGAAGAATAGAAGGAGTGGGTAAAATAAGGAGAGGATTTTTATTCCTATTTTTCATAAGTATAAGAAGAATATCGCAACCAATTCAAGATATGTATAAGAGGAAATAGAAACACATAGTTTATTATAATGAAGAATAATAAGAAGAGGTTGTGTACATCATTGTTTTTATACAAAAGAAAAAAAGCTTCTTACAAGACACTATGAAAGTAAGAGAAGGATAGGAAGACTAAGAAGCATATAAATAAATTTTTAGAGCTCTAAACTAGTGGAGTGTTCTCTTATTATTACCCACATTATTATCAATGTAAAATTGTAGGATGTACCTTTGTGTGGAATGCACCAAATAACCATCAACAGACGTGAAAATGAAAGTTTCAAGGATAAACCCAATTCATTTGTATCTCACAAGATGATTCTAGTGTATAGTTTGATCTTGTAGAAATTCATATCAGACCAAGGACTAGCCTCCTCGCATTGAGAGGTAAACTTTGTAAAAAAATGTTCTTCTTATGCATGCATGTTCAAGTGTGTTACTTATAAGAACAAATGTAAGAGGAGAGAACAAGAGAATCATTCACCATAAAAAGTGACTGAGGTAAAAAGATAAATGGATAAAAATTATAAATTGGATTAAAATTCACTAACATTGATTCACCCCCCCCCCCTCAATTTTGATTTTATGTAACAACCCATAATTTTATCAATGAAATTTTCCTTCTGAATATATAATTGTATCATATTTAGTAATGTAGTATAAATCACATATGTCATATGATGAAACCAACAACATTTTATTATATTAATTTTAAAATTTTATTTAAATAATAAAAAGGTCCATGAAAATTAAAATTATAAGAATGGTAAAAAATAGAAAACATGATAATAATAATAATAATAATAATAGAAAACTTTGGATATGCTTGATCCCCCAGAATAATCGCACTCATGAACAACACTATAGAAATGAAGTGGAATATTAATAATGAAATATTAATTTTGAAAATTAAAATATATATATAATTGAGATAAAATATAATTTAATAAATAATGAATAAAATATTAGGTATTTATAGAAATTAGGGGACTCGTATGACCATTACAAATCTGACCATTGAAATAGTAATCTGATTGGTGGAATAGCAATCTAGTCATTGGAATAATAATCTAATCATTGGGAATATTAACTTGACCATTATCATAGTAACCACACCTATGGAAATGTAAAATAATATTTATTTAGCTAATAAAATTAGAAAATGACATATCTATATCATGATACAAGTAAATAAATATTTTAAAAATGATAAAATAAGTGATTATATTTTTTTAAAACATATATGTTTTATTCGTATTTTTATAAAAAACATAATGATTTAAAAGAAATTTATTTTCATAAAATTATTTAATAAATTAATATTATGTTGTATTATAATGATAATATAATTTTATGGGACCTTAAGTAATTTTTTAAAGGGTGATAAAATTGATCAAAATATTAAAATTGGTATTTTTTAAATAAATAAGGATTTCATTTAAAAATTAAATTTCTCATATTTATAAAATCATTTTTATAAAATATATTTAATTTTTATAATCTACACATCAAAAAAATTAAGTTAAATTGTTGGTATTTTTATAAAATAGTTGAATTTTTTTTAATAGTGAAATATGGAAAAATACCTTATTTAACATTATAATCTAAATACATGAATTTTGAGTCATATATGAAGTAATCCAACATTGTTTCAAACTCACATGAACTGTTTATTTTATATAGTCACAAGAATAAATACTATTGGTAGTCTTAAGCCAAAATAATAAACTACTGAAAATAATATTCAAAAACACCACTCTCATCCCCTTATAAATACCACCCCTTCTCCTCACAACTTATAATCCTTGTATATTTTCAAATTTCTTCCCAATTAACTTTAAAATATTATCCCCATGTCCTAGTTATTCTAGTCTCACCAAAATACACTTTTAAGAATTCTTAAGGGGTAGCCTAAGAGGATACAACCAAAGGAAGAGGTAAGATTCTCAAATAATCACTTTCAATTTTATTATTCTTCTACCACCATCATATGATATACATACACCTAAACATAGTAAAATAAGTATCCTAAATATATTGATATGTATTTATTATAATTTAATTTCAACTTATACTCTCCCTTATTTCGTTTCTAAAATAAATATGTTGTTCATAATATGGTTGGTTCACCGCCTCCATGAACAACGTATTTTTTTTTCTCCACCGCCTTCAAGGTAGGTTATAGAGAAAATATTATGGTTAAATATGATTATAATAAGTAAATTATAACTTGTATCAAGTTATTTTATGTTTTAATAATTATTTCATTAAATAAAATGAATCTATTTTGTGATGGTCGGTAAAACGGCCTAAATAAACTAACCACGTAACGTTAAAATTTTACAAAGTGAATTGTCCTTATATCAAAACACAAAAGGATATTTATGAAAATTTAAATATATGTAAGTACATTAATACTATTTTATTTCACTTCTAAATTTTTATTCCCATTTTAAAAGAACATAAAAATTTATCCGCAAGTAATCCGACCTTGGAACCATGAAACGAACGCTCTTAGAACAAAAAAATTAAAACATTATATCTCATTAAAATGGTTATAAATGAACATAATAAAATTAAATTAAATTAAATATAGATATAAAATTTTATGAATTAATTTATTAATTAATCTAATTTTATTATCTTGGACATTGAGTGCAAGTGAAGAATTATTATGGAACATAAGGTAATGGATCTATCTGAATTGCCCTAGTTTCTTTGGGTTATGATTTATATCTATTTACCTCACTTTATCTATCTATTTTGATTATTTAATTATTCTATGTTATGTATATATGTCCCAAACACATATTCCTAGTTTAATTCTCCTTTATTTTATGTGTATATACATGTTTTAAAAGGTTATCTTCTTAATTTCTCTAGATAAGCAAACCCAGTTAAAGGGAACTTCTCTATTTCTTACCCCATTACAAGTACCACTCCTTAAAATGTTTTAAACCACCCATGTTTTCTAAAATCACTCATTTTATCATTTAAAACCATTTTAGGTCATTTCTATTTGTATTTAAGTTATTATTCCATTTCCCTCTATAAAGTCTTGTAACCCTTTTTCCAAAAGCCCCTCTTAAGAGGTACATTTCCAAATAGATTTCTCTACTCTTTTTCAAGTATTAACATAACTTGGGAATAATTTGTCATGAACTATGATTATAAACATCCAATAATAATTAAATCACTTCTTTCATGGAATCCATTATGATATTACATCTGGTTATGCTATATGACATGGTTATACAAACCATTTCTTTCCATGGGAAATCCTTATGTTTATTCCTTATGTTTGATTTTCTTATGTGATGCACATATTCATGTACATGTTATGATGGGTGTGCCCAGATAGTTCTCTAATTCATTTGTTAATGTTTTTTCCGTGAAATGGTATGTATAGGATTAGGGAGTGAACCTAATCCATGATGGGACTATGTCCACTATGTGATCTTATCTTGGAAGTTAGCCTTGACTTATGTTTATGTCATGTTTTATGTTGTTTCCACTTTCCTATGATGTCATGATCTTATAATACCAGGTTCTTTATGTTAGGATCCCATGTGATTATTCATGATACTTCTCTTTTATGATGTCATTTTATTCTTGTTTACTCACATGTTATGATTCATTCTCATTTTTATTCCTTTACTATGCTTTATAGATAACCTATTTCTTTTATGTATTCCCCAGGTTATCCTATGAAATTTTAGTAGATCAAAGGGATTTAGGAGAAAATTAAGGAGAATAAAATAAATATGTTTTGTTTTAGTTTCTTTTTTATGAATTATGAACCTAGTATTCCAAATATGTTAGGCCTCAAGATATTTGGGTTATATTTATTGGATTTTTATGTTAAAAATTATATAATAATATATGTAAAAGACTTGGTTCACTATAGTTTATTTCTAATTAATCCCATTACACCGATACATAATGATCTTTACATTTTCCATTAGAGTGGAAAACGCTTATGTATGTTGGTTATCGTAAGTGGTGATAGGGCTATCAGTCGTAAACTACAACTAATAACGCTTAAACAATTTAAGATCTATATCCTATCAATCATATTTTATGACTCCTTTTATATCATTAAAAATGATTTATAGAGAAAAATTGTTTTTTTAATTCGATTTTGAATTTAATTATATAATTTAAAAATTATAATTAAATGTATTTTGAGATATTTATTTATTTATAAAAGAGTTTTATAAATTAATTAATTATAAAGTGTTTATAATTAATTAATTAAATTTTTATTAAACATTTATTAATAAAAATTCCATAATATTAACTATTAATATTAAAATACAATTTTCAAAATTATATGCCATGACTTATAATTTAAATATAAAATGTTTATATATAAATTATAAGAGTAATTTTCAAAGGGTTTATAAATTATAAAAATAAGGAAAATATAGAGATTTTATATTTAAAATTATGAATTGTTTGTAACATTTAATTTGAATTGTTCAAATTAAAATACCCTTATTTGAAGAAGTTATTTAAACCATATCAAAAAAAATTATAAATTATTTGATCAAAGGTTTAAATAATATTAAAATATGATATTTAATTTAGGTAACTTGTTTAGATAATAGAAATTGAAATATAAAATGTTTATATTTCATGAAATTTCATATATTTAATAATTACATATAATTAATAATAATATGGAGTTCATCATATTGAAAATAAATATAAATGTTTTATATTTATTTAATTATGGAATGCCCATATTGGATTATAAAGTGTTTATAATTGTTAATTTATGAATGGTTAATAAATGAATATCTCATGTTTATAAAATAAATAAAAAAGATTATTTATTTATTCATTTTAAATATTTGTTTTTATAAATTGTTTATAAAATTTAAAAAAAATTATTCATGAAATTATGTGATAAATTTATTCTTATAAATTCTCATTCCATGATAGGTATGACAACATTAAATTTAGTTTCCATCTATATTGACCTCAGTTTTTAATTAAATTTATAGTATTGAATTTATTTATTAAATTTAGTTTATATATTTTATTTTTTAGAGTTATGACGAATTGGAATTTCTCTTGAGTAAATTATCCCTAAGTAAATGGGTTTTAGCTCACACTTTCCACGGGATTGGAGGCTTATATCATGTTTTAGAAAGTTTGGGATTGGATATTTGTGGCTCCAGGATTAATCATTTAGTAATTATCAATTTTATAAAATTATAAACATTTACATTAAATTTTAATACACCACAAACATAAGATGCATTTGGATATGGTTTAATATGTTTAAATTTTATTTTGGGAGAGTAACACAAATTGTGGGTTGCGTGAATAGTTACACATTAATATGGTGTGAACATATTAATATAGTAAATAGAATAAGGATTTTAAAACTAAAATGTTAGAATCATTCATATATAAATGAATAAAACATGAGATAATAAATATCTTTTGGGGTGAAATAATTATTAATTTAATATGCATGTGATATATATTAAATTGGTGATACTTTAAAAGAAAACCCATAAAATATTATGTGTGAGATTATTTACAAATTGGAACTTTTCAAGACCTCGATCATTCGGTATGGGTGACTCTAATGGTTAGGAAACCATGGATAATCTTATGTAAGGAAAGAAATTAATAAGGTGACCCTAACGATTAGGTGCCTTGTTATTGGAATTTTCTTTAGGTTACACTTAGCTGGGAAACCCTAATGGTTAGGATACCAGAGGAATGCTGTTAATATTATCCATATTATGGATTTTATAAAGATTTTTATACTAAACTATCCAAGAATAATATATGATATGATTGGTATAATGCCCTATAAAGACTCACATCCATAAAGGTTGGTGAAATCTGGGGAAATTTGAATTGTTGAAATATATTCCTTGAAAGGGTAAAATTTTGAGAATTAGAAATAATATTGGTAATTTGAGAGTTGAATCATCTCAAATAGATGTTTTTGGGTGTGTAAAAATTCCTAGTATTTGTTTTTGGTGCTTGGGTGAATGATATAGTGGGGCTGGTGTGGACTCCCTTGGTGTAATTCAGAAAAAGGAAGTAGGTAATATCATGAACCATAGGTTGCACCACGATGGGGACTTATGAAAGCCTTGAGTTTTTTTTTTTGAATAGGGAGGTCACACTGTGACTAATGGATTCATGACATGATGATTTTAATGATTTTTTGGTAAAGGTAAGGAACCTTATAAAATGGTATCACCATGAAGGGGTTAGTCACATTGTGACCAAGAACCTTATAAAGTAGTTTGGTAAATCTTATTAACTAGGTTGTAAATGGTAACACCAAACCATGAAAATTAACCTTATGAAGGGGCTTGATTAACCTTATGGTTTTTCTTATTTTTCATTAAATTTTTCATAGATAAAGTTTTTTCACATTATGACCCCTAGGTTTCACTGTGATAGCTTTTTGTGAGGATGATGAAGCTAGAATCATAGAGGTAGGATGCATTATGAAGTCCTGTTCCTCACTAGGAAAGAGGCATGTCACACCATAACCATGTGAGACACTATTTAATAGAGTATGTGGGGGTGTTAGTCATATTTTCTTGATTGATTGTGTTGTGGCCTTACAGGGTCACACCATGAAGGCACTTGGTATGGAGGCATTGTACTGCCATGGTTGAGATATGATCAGTCAATGTGATTTTTTTTAAAAGGGAAAAATAGGATTTTTTGGGTTTCTAAAATATAAACCCCCCATATATTTCTTCATTTGGACACATAATTATTGGAGGGATGATATCATCTTTCCCTTTATTTTTTCCTATATGTTTCCCTTTGATCTAGGTGGTTTGAGAGGGTTTTGTTTTATGGATTTAAGGTGAGTTGCTCCTTTTTTCTCCTCCATTCATGTTCCTATTATAGACACTGATTTCATTACAGTTTCAACTAGGGTTTTTTCATTGATTCCACTAGATCATGGTTGAATTTGGTGATAATGATGGGTATTTCACTCAGTGTGGATATAAAATCTCCCAGAAGGACTGTCACATGTTATTGTTTACCATTTCACGAGAGGTACATTTCCTTATGAAATTTTATAAGGTTTTATTTTAAATTGGATGAAATTTTCTATTGATAGGGTTACATATGATAGGTATTCTTCTAGATATGGTATTGATATTAAACCATTGACCTTACGAGTACATTTGTTCATAGTTTTAGTGCGTAGAAATAGATATGTGAGGTTTTAAGTGATTATTAAATTTTAAATAAAATTTAAAAATTAATTATAAATAGATATAATAAATTATTTTGATTTTATGGATTATAATAATATATTTGGAGTTTATATGAGCATGGATGAGGCTTGGAAGAGCATAAGTGATGGGGGAACATATTACTTAAAGGAAATAAATCCTTATGAGGTATGTTGTCCCTTGAACATATCCTTGGCTTCATGAATTTATTTATGTTGAATATGATATGTGGTATCACCACTGATGTTCAATTGGACTTAAATATAAAATGAATTAGTTTATTAAACCCTTGTGAAATGAAAAAAAATGTCAAGGGACACAATGGACCCTTAAACACTAGATTTAAGCCTTATTCACTGATGGATGAGGGATTGATTGTAAATTATTATTATGAGATATATGAACCCTATATTGGTATAAATGTGATGGGTGATATATAGTGGACCTCTTGATAGGTTCCATTTACCCCCATCATAATAAAGGAGAGTGGTGGATTGGAATAAGTGTCCTAGGGACAGACCACAGGGAACCTTTATATTCCGTATGGCCTTCATCCAGTTGATCATTGGGTGGGTTGAGTTTTTCTACCCCATGGGGACATGATTACCTGGGTTTCATACCCTGTTTAGGATTTATGTGTAGGTTGGGCATGAGAGGACCGACCTATGACTTGGGAAGTAATATGAGCATTATTCTATCTCTCTAGAGTGATGTCAGTGTTTATTTTCTTATGAGGCATGTGAAGCTATAATATTATCAGGATAATTTTTAGGGAAATTATACCCTTTAGTTAAAGGGATTACTCCCTTGAGTTATAAGTGATATAGAGGAACCCAGGTAGAATTTTTGGGTTATGATGTTACTTTTGGGACCATGATTGGTGCCATAGTATTTTGTTGACCCCAAAGAGGGGTAGTGCTATGATACTATCCAGGTTTTATCCAAGTATGGGAATAGTGGTAATGATAAGTTATACACTTGAGAGGCCGACCTTGGTTATGTGTGATGGGTTCAGGTGGATGTACAACCAATATTATCATTTTTGTGAGATCTTATGTGGTGGATGTTTCCCCCCAAATTATTATTAGGAATTTTATGGGGTAGAATATTACCCCCTTGATTATTATTATGATATATTACAAGGTTTTTATTTTTTACCATAATGAGATTCTGGGTAGGGCTTCTCCCCCCCCCCCCCCCAACTCGATTTTATTATATATGATATCATCGGGTGGGTCACTCTTCCCCCTTGCATGTGCTATATATTTGAGATTTCTAAGTGGGCCACTCTTTCCTTATGCTTGTGTTATATATCTGAGATCACTAGGTGGGATTTTATTTCCCCATGAATTAGTTACATACCTGATATCACTGGGTGTACCGTGCTTTCCTTGTGTGTGTATTATATATCTAATATCATAGGGTGGGCAGCTATTCCCTCATTCATGTTTTGGATTTTTCATATCATAAACTGGGCCACTCTTCCCCCATGCATGTGTTATATACCTAATATCATCATATTGTTCAATATTCCCCCATGTATTTATGATATACCATAGATCACTATATGGTCCACTCTTCCCTTGTGCATGTATAATATGTTTGATATTTATGGGTGGGATACTCTTCTATCATGTATGTGTTTATGTTGGAGTTAGTGCCCTAGAACCAACTTTTTTAGTACTTGATTATATTTTTTCATTACTAATGAAGTTTTATTATTACCTTATTATTTTTTATCTACGTGAAATTTTTATGTGATAATTTCCTAAGAATATATATCGCAATGAAAGTTCATAGAAGTTCCCTACAATGAAAAGAACCTAAAGGTGTTGCGACATTATTCTTATACAATGTTTTATATCCAGATGATATTATCCAACGAGGCATAAAAAATATAGGTTATCAAAGTTAGGATGCTCATAAGACATTGAAACACCCTCTCATGGTGTTCACCTTTGGTAATCTCTAAAATAAGACGTTATGATAATTGGACCATTAAATAGGAAATTTGTATTTCCATGTGTCATTGGATGTTCCTATATGCGGACATGTGTATTGATCCTTAGACTTTAAGATGACTATTAATGGATATCATGACTCGCATGCTTTGATGTATTGATGAAAATTGTGATTACATGTTATCATGGTGAGTTAGGATACGTTGGGTGCATCATGAGTGATATTGAATTAATGGATAATGCAATAAAGTATTTATCCCTTCTATCCCTCAATGGAAGTTGATATCTCGGGCCCTTTGATGGGAATAGAGTTGCCTAGAAAAATCCATGTCCACAGTGTTCAGTGGATGAGTTCATTTCCATAAATTCAAAGTAATAGAGATCGATCATATAGGGTGATGGCACCATCATGAAACCCTCTTGATTTGGGATATCATGGTAAGGAATTATATTACACAGTAAGCATTCATAGGAGGTTGGATGTTGTTGTCACATTAACTTATTTCTATATGGGTGTCTTGGCATGTTTCTAAATGATAACCTTATACTTTAGGTGATTATGAATAATGTAGCTAATAAAGAGTTCTAAAGGGTCACACACTAAGTGTATCTATAATCTAAATTAAATTCAAGTAAGTAATTTAACAAGTTAGAATAAATGAGATTTATTTGGTTTGGTTTATTTCCATAATTCAATAAAAAGTTATTCAAAAGAATAAGTGTGTTAAATAATAATAGTATATATTTATTTTCAAGTTTTTAGAATATATTCATTGTATTTATAATATAATAATGTTGTGACATTTATTTATTAAATATTCATTATTCAAGGATTGATAAATCTTGATGAGGGAAAGCGTGTTGAGCTTAATGGTCCAATTGAAAATGGTATGAGTGATATTTATTTATACTCTTAATATGTTGCACATATCAAGTGATTAATAATAATATTATTATTATTAATGGACATGGGGTAAAATAAGAATGTTAAAGGTGGTTAAGGGGTTGTTTTTTATTTTTCAACCCTAAACCTTCCATAATAAATATATAATTATATCACTTCTCATAACTCACTTTTGTTGTGCGCAATGGATTGAGAGATATCTAGATATATAGAAATAGATCTATCTTCCACCACTCTCAAGCCTTTGAGAGAGCATTAAGATTTCTTCCTTATTCGATAAGAATTTTACTGAAATCAACCATGAAAAATTCAAGTGACACTACTGGAAACCTGACTTTTCCCAACGCTTCTATACCAACGGTTTGTAAAAACTGTTGGTATAAGTCCTTTTTCCCAACGGTTTGGCCAAACCATTGGGAAATCCCACTTTTTGGCCACTTTTACCAACAGTTTGGCCAAACCGTTGGGAAAAGTCCACTTTGTGGCCACCTTTCCCAACGGTTTGGCCAAAACCGTTGGGATAGGTATATCCTTTCCCAACGGTTTTGGAAAACCATTGGGAAAAGTCCACTTTGTAGACACCTTTCCCAATGGTTTGTCCAAACCGTTGGGAAAGGGTATACCTATCCCAACGGTTTTTCCAAAACTGTTGGGAAAGGTCCCCTGGAAATCAACCTCCAGCACAAAATAAATTCCAGAATCAAGAACTATACCAACGGTTGTCAAAACCGTTGGTATAGATCTATACCAACGGTTTTGACAACCGTTGGTATAGGTCCTGAGAATTTTTATCATATCTTCTTACCAAGAAAATTATATAAATCAAAATTTAAAATAATTATGACAATACATATATATATTTATGTAATTATGTTCAAAAAAGTCATGTTATGTTAGTGGTTAAGTCGTTCAATGATAAACTATGGGTCCTGGGATCAAATCCCAGCGAATGTTTTTTTTTGAAATACATATACCAACAGTTCCATAACCATTGGTATATATTTTCATATTACTTATACCAACGGTTTCCAAAACCGTTGGGATAGGTCTATACCAACGGTTTTCGCAAAATCGTTGGTATAGACCTATCCCAACGGCTTACTTGGCTACGGTTCTCCAAACCGTTGGTATAGGCTATACCAACGGTTTAGAGGCCTATACCAACGGTTCCAAACCGTTGTTATATGTTAGTTTTCCATTAGTGTGATTGGGATTGATCATGCTAGCACCTGGTGATTCTACAGTGAAGTTCATATATTTTGGTGTATGTTTGGATCACCACTATAGGGATTCTACACTTAGATACTATAGTGAAATGATGGTACAATGAGATCTGGTTAGTTTTATTATCAATGAAAATAAAATTACAAGTTTAGGTAAATCTATATCTACTCATAAATTAATTATAAATTAAATATGAATATCATCCTATTCTAGTTCAATAATTTTAATCTAGTTAATTAATCTATGATTTTTGTTAAACATGACATTTTGATTATGTATGGTAATGATTACACATAAATTAAGACTAAAAGTTGATTTGGTCATACCATCAAAGGATGTTTTTTATTTCACCTAGAACCTACAAGTGGTATTAGATGGGTCACATGTTAAATTTATAATTTTAATTATTCAATGATTAGTTTCATGTTTTTGTGTTTTATTTTACTTAAAAATTTTGTTTTAATATCTAAAAATCATAATCTCTTCCTTTATTCATTCTTGATAACATAACTAGTAATTGGTTAAAGTTCAAAAATGAATAAGCATTCAAATAATTACATCTAGAGGTTTTAAAGGTCCTTCCTAGAAAAAACTAGAATACACAGCATGTACTTATCACATACACATCATATAATTTTGTTTTGACATACATATCTTGATACAAAGTCAGATAGATCCAATGAAATTAGATCTAAGATCTTACAAAGGAAGATCGGCATGTGGATCTAGAGAGACTGGAACACAGATTAAAGAACTTCACATCATGTAACTATGGTACACAATGTGTAGTCCCGTTTTATTATGGTTGAGAACAAGGGGTATCCCAGTGATCCATGTATCATATAAATGACATGGGGATAGACAATCCATGAAACTAAAAGGTCACACACCATGTAATTTAGACTACACACCAAGTACCTAGAACACATATGTGACAGTAAACACAAACAGTTCCTAGGTTTATACTATGGACACAGGTAGAGGAAAGTGCACACTGTGTACTTAAATACATTCCCTATAGTCTGGTGCATATATTATGTCCAGTTTTTCTTGGAGAAAAATTAAACATATAATCAAACATATTCATATGTTTTTTTTTGTTTGGTTTATTTGAAAAATTACAAGCCATGTCATAATACTATTAATTATATATTAAATCTATTCTATGTTAAAATTTTAGATAATCACGCGATGTTTCCTCTTAGTACACTTGTGTACTTCATTGATTTTAAATGAAATTTATTTTGTTTAAAATTGTATATGACGATGAGTTAAGGATGATTGGATGGAATTAAGATAAATTTAATTAATTTGACTAATTCATGGAACATTATCTAAATTAAAGAATTAAATGAAGTAATTTATAACAAGATTGAAAATGTATGCTCATTTTATGTTGTGTGTGGATGATGATGAGATTAAACCAACCCTTTATATGTGATTGGTTTCTTTTAATTTATTTTGATTAAATTAAAATAATGAAATGCATTCCATTCCCTCCCACTTATTATGAAAGGGCCAGCATGCCCATGGTTTCTTTTATATAAACCCCCTTTATCCAATTCATTGGATCCCATAACCTATGTGTGAGTAAAATTGAATATAAGTAAAGAGATCCCAGATGAAAGGAGGTGGTCCAAGTTAGGAAATTAGGTGAAACCAATCAAGTTGATACATAAGATCCTAGGTGGAATGCTGCAACATGAACCAATCTATGGTTCAAGGTGTTTTTCCCTTGGTCTGGGGGTTATTTTATCATCTTATATATAAATTAACCATTAAATAATCTCATTATCATACCATTTATGTTTTATTTCAATCATTTTCATGGTTAACTATTTATTTTTTTGGATGTTGCACAATCACCTAATAAATTAAGTAACAATCATTCAAGATGGAATAAAATATAACCAGATTATGCATAAATGTTTTATTAGACATGGTAAATCACCTAAGTAAAATACACTTAATATTAACAAGTCATGTGAAAAAGAAAAATGGGCTTTACACGTAAGGATAAAAATCCATCAACTAAAATATTAAGTTGGTATATCCTTTCACTACTTAAGTTAGATTTGACTTCATAGTTCAAAGTTCTTAATCAACCCAAGTTGGGGTGATTTAAATTATCATGGAACTTTTTGCATGAAGTTTTGGGTTAACTTAACTTAGTTCACATCAAGGGTTGACTGCCCAAGAAGGAGTTGGTGTAATTAAGAATAAAAGTTTGAGGAAATATTTAAAATGGATTTATGGATTAGGGATTACACTCAATAGATTAAATAACTACAAGTTAATGTAGTTGGAAAGTGACACCTACCTAAAACCCTTAAAATAGCTTGTTAGGACCAAGTCTGGGTCATGAGAAGGGGAATATGGATCCTTGTAACTAGAATATCTAAGTGATAAGATACTCCAAAATTGATTGTGAGGGATATTTTGGGTTTTAAAAAATAGTGGGAGATTAATAATAAATTTATTAATTTTAAATTTATTAATCTAATTTTATAATAAAAAAAGTACTAATTACCTGCACTTAATTTGCAAAAAAATGGAAAATATAATGAATTTGATAATACCACTATGATAAATAATAAATAAGGAAAAACTTCTCACCAGTATGAATTTATAGGAATGGTATAGGCACTTGCATATTATACTACACCACAAATGGAAATCATAGGTGTTGTAAACCCCACTTCCTGAGTCACTTTATAATGTTTAATGTTATCTTCCATGAACAATGATCTTCTAAAGTGATATTGGGATATGGATGCATATAACATTGTTTCTCACCTTAATGATCTCTATCAAGAGAAGGTAAGAACAAAGAGATAAGAGATCTCCAATTCACTCTTCACGTGCAATCTTAGAGATTCGACCCCAACTGAGGCACATATAGTCAATATTATTGGATACATTAAGCACTTGGACATCTTAGGTTTTAAGATCCCTGGTGATTTTCATAAAAATATCATTCTATCTACACTACCCAAAAAATTATCCAGTTCTATTATAAATTATAATATGATCAATAGAAAAAAGAAACTTTCAAAACTTATTACACTTATTTTCTAATTTAATAAATAAATGGTGCATGAAAAACCCATTATCCTTATGTTGAATAAGAAGAGGAATAATAAGGAAAATGGGCCAAAGACTCTTTCCAAGTATAAGGTTTTAGATAACTATACTTCCACGATCAAGATAATCAAAGGTAAGGAAATTAACATGATGAAGTATGTTTTCTGTTGGTATGAAGGGTCATTGGAAGAGGAATTACCCCATCTAAAGAAGCAAAGGGAAACTTTAGGTGCATTCATTATTGAGTTTAATATTTCCTTGTTTACAAGTTGGGTATTAGATATTGCCTATGGTTCTCACATTTATATCCAAATATAATAAACAAGTAGATTTCTAAATATTTCTAGAGATGAGGTGGATCTATGAGGCACCAATGGAGAAAGTATGGTTGCTCTATCCATTGGAGACTACTATCTTACATTGCTGAAAGGATTGATTTTTAGTTTTGAAGAATATTTATTATGTGCCTAGTGTTACCAAGAACATTATTTCCATTTCTTTTTTATACATGGATGGATTTATTTTTATATTTGTAAATAAAGGTTGCTACTTTTATAAAGATAGAATATGTTATGTTATAGAAAATTTGAATAACAGTCATTATATATTAAATTATGAAAACCAAATATTGGAAATAGATAATGAAACAAATTTGTGTGACTCATATAACACCTAGTTTTGGAATCACTTTCTTGGTCATGTAAATGAAAATCATTTGAAAAGGCTCTATCAATATGGTTACTTGATATATTTTGAGCAAAATCCACTTAAAATATTTCATACTTTTTCACAAGGTAATATGACCAAACCACCATTTTGTGGTCAATGTGAAATATCTATAGATCTTCTAGTATTAGTTCACACTGATGTGTGTAGACCTTTTTAAGTAGAGGTTAGAGGTGGATTATCGTACTTTATTACTTTTACCAATGACTTTAGTAGGTATGGTTATATCTACTAGATAAGGTATAAGTTTGAATCCTTTGAGAAGTTCAAAGAGTTTAAGAATGGGGTTGAGAATCATCTTGGTGTGAATATAAAGAAACTTTTATTAGATCTAGGTGGTGAATATCTTAAATAAGATTTTATCTACATTCTATGATAGTATGGTATTTTATCTCAACTCACTCTACCTTATTCACCATAGTGTAATGGTGTTAGTGAAAGGAGGATCTATACCTTGTTATACATGGTGTCAATGATAATTCATAAAAGCCTTCCATTATCTTCTTGAGGATATGAATTACATATGGAATCATAATTACTAAATTGAGTACCAACTAAAGTGGAAAACGGTATTCCCTTTGAGTTATGGAGTGGAAATAAAATCGTTTTGTCACATGTTCATACATGAGGTTATGAGATGTTTGTTGAGCCTAGCTCAATAAACAAACTAAAACCCCAAGGAACAAAGTGTATATTTATAGGGTATCCCAATTAAATAAGGGGATACTATCTATACAACCCTTTAGACAATAAAGTGATTGTCGTAAGACAAGCAATTTTTCTTGAGAGGGAGCACATCCTTAAGGAGGATAATGGGAGAAAGATTATATTCAATGATATTGATGCTCAAGATACAAAATAGTTAGTACAAGAATAGATTCAACAGGTCATTGTGGAAGAAGTTGTTTCAGAAACACGAGTGTTTCATATGAGTTCTAAAGAGGTAAGAGAACTAGGGAGATATGGTTTTTTATTCATCAATGATGGTGACTCATTGTTAATGGAAAAAAATGATCCTCTATTTTAAAAGTATCCTGTAGAGATCTTAGAAGCATAAAGGTGTAAAGAATCCATGAATTCTGAGATGGATCCCATGTATCAAAACCAAGTTTGGGTTCTGATTAATCCACCAGTTGATGTAAATACTATTGGGTGTAAATGGGTATTCAAGGTATATATGGTCATGGATAGTAATTTAAATGCCTATAAAGAAAGGTTAGTGGATAAAGGGTTTAAATAACATCAAGGTGTTGACTATGATGAAACCTTTTCACCAATTTTCATGTTTAAATTCATTAAAATTTTGTTTATCGTATCAGCTTACCATGACTATGAGATTTAGGATATAGATTTAAAAACTACTTTATTTAATAGGAACCTTTAAGATGATGTGTACATAACACAACCATAAGCATTTGTGACTCTAATAAATTTCAAAAAGGTATTCAATTTGTAGAGATATATCTATATATTAAAACAAGAATTTGGATCATGGAACATTTGATTTGATAAATCTATAAAGGAATTTAGTTTTACTAATATTGAATGAGATCTATATGTTTACAAATGTATTAGTGGGAGAAAATATTTTTCCTAATAATATATGATGATGGAATATTACTAATCAAAAATGATATACCAACCTTACATGATTTTAAGGCATGGTTGAGAAAGTGTTTATATATAAAGGAATTGGGTGAAGAGGACTATATTCTAGGGATCAAGATCATGAATGATAAATCCAAGAGACTACTTGGAATAAGTCATGGTGTATACATTGACTGAATATTGAAGAGTTTTAGTATGTAACAATACAAAAGGGGATTGTTTCTAGTGTCACATGGTATATATATTTCAAAGAAAATGTGTCCTTGGACACAATAAAAAAGAGAGATAATTACTAAGATCTCATGCACTTTAGCTATATGATCTATCATGTATGAAATTATATATATGTGGATTGATATTTCTTGTGCTTTTTGAATGGTAGGCGGATATCAAGAATATCTAGGTGAATATGATTTTACTACTATTAAGACTATCCTTAAGTAATTAAGGAAAATTAAGGATATGTTTCTAGTGTATAAAGGAAATAAAGAGCTAGTCATCATGGGTTATAAATATGGTATCTTTAAGACATATTAGAATTATATAAAGTTATAGTGTGGATATATATTTTGTCTCAATAGAGGAGTTGTGAGATGGAAGAGCTCAAACTATCTTATTTTCACTAATTTTATAGTAGATTCTAAGTATATTTTGGCTTATGATAGAGCCAAGGAAGAAGTATGTATTTGAAACTTTTTCCAAGATCTTGATTTTCTACCCAGAAGTAAATAACCTATCACGGTTTATTGTGATAACACTAAAATGGTGCCTCTCTCCAAGGATCCAAGATCACACCAAATTATAAAGCACGTACTTTGTAAGTTTCATATCTTGAGGTATTTTTCTCAATGAGGTGAAGTTTCAGTGAGAAGAGTATCCATGGAGGAAAACTTGGTAGACCCCAAGACCAAGGATTTATATCAACAGAGGCATGAGTATCATGTGAGTTCTAGTGGACTAAAATTTATTGTTAGTTTTCTATAGGGAAAGTGGGATTATATTGGATTTAGTTTCCTAGAACCAACTTGTTTAGTAATTGATTACATGTTTTCATTATTAATGAAGTTTTCTTATCACTTTATTATTCTTCCTCTATAAGAAATTTGTATGTGACAATGTTCAAAGAATATATATCGAACTGAAAGTTCATATAAGTTCCCCAATATGATGAGAATCTAGATATTCCGCGACAATATTCTTGACTCATGTTTTATGTCCAAATGATATTGTCTAACAGGATATAGATAATACATGATATCATAGGTAGGATTCTTAGAATACATTGTGACATATTCTCATAGTTTTCACCTTTGGTAATCTCCAAGATATGAGGTTATGATAATGGACCTGTTAAATAGTAAATCCACATTTCCATGTGTCATTAGATTTTACTATATGCGCATGTTTTTATTGATCCTTATATTTTAAGATAATAATTAATAGATATCATGACTCATGTGCTTTGATATATTTACAAAAACCTTGATGAAATATTCTTGAGGCAAGGTAGAATATGTTGGGTGAATCATGAGTGATATATCCTTAATGGATAATATGAGAAAGGATTTATTCCTTTTGTCCCTCGATGTAATTTGATATCTCAGGCCCTATAATGGGAATGAAACTGCCTAGAAAAATCCATGGTCATGGTGTTGAGTGGAAAATTTCGTTTATAAAAAGTCGAGGAAATGTATATCAAGTGTATAGGTTGATGGAACTATCATGCAACCCACTTGATTTGGGATATCATGGTAAGGGATTATATTACACATTAAGTGTTCATAAGATATTGGATGTCATTATGACATTAACTTGTTTCTATATAGGTTCCTTAGCATGTTGTTAGATAATAACCTTGGATTTTAGGTGGTTATGCATAATACCACTAAGAAAGAGTCCTAGAGGGTCTCACACTAAGTGTATCTACAATCTCAGTTAAATTAAAGTGATAAATTTAACAAGTCAGAATAAATGAGATTTATTTAGTTTGGTAGATCACCATAATTTAATCACAAGTTATTTGAAATAATAAGTGATTTAAATAATAATATAAAATATTATTTTCAAATTTTTAAAATATAATATTTATTATATTTATTATAGAATAATAAAGTGGCACTTATTTATTAAATATCCATTATTTGATGATTGATAAATGCTAATGAGGGAAAGCGAACCAAGATTAATGGTCTAATTGGAAATAGTATAAGTGATATTTATTTATATTCTTAATATGTTTCACATGTCAAGAGATTAATAATTATTATTATCATGACCCACCCCAGTGGGGCCCGCGCCGTGACTCCCCAAGCCCGCCTCCAATAGGCCAGGGGCTGGTGACTAGCACCGAGTAGGCATAATACTACATGGGAGGCATTTCCTAAGAACATGTACACACACACACATCTACAAGCCCACAAATACTGAAATGTAAAAACCATTAAGGAATAAAATGCATGCATACAACTAAAACCCAACCAACAGAGTATAACGGAAAGTAAAGTACCAAAATTAAACTGGGCCAGAATACAAGCCCACCAAAAACAAGAGTCTGAAAACTGAAAAGTCCAACATGTAAACATGAGGAGGTATTGGGACTGATGCTCTTAGCTGAAGGAACGCCTTGTCCTGTAGGGAACTCAGAAATATTGGTCATGTACTGTTCTTCCCTGGACTCTGTCAAAAGGTTGCTCGTCTGCACAAGACACAACACGTGAGGGTAAAGCCTGTGCAGGGGTGAGTATAACAATACTCAGTAGAGAACCCCAAAAACACAAAGAAAATGCATAAAGGAAAGGCACAATCAGCTTTACACAATATATGTCTACTGAACATACAATAGTAGATCACAATCTAGATATACTCAAATCCCAGACTCGTAGTCTAGCGACAAGTCACACAACTGCATACCCCGCTAGGGATTTAGTTCGAAGATTTCCATAAAGTACTCATTCTGTGAGAACACACTCCACGAGTCTGGTAGCTCTGATGACATCCTTCTGAGAAGTACTATTCGTCGAGAAACGTCATGAGAGGTAGATACACTCATTATGAGAGACACACTCCTGGGTGGGAAGATCATTATAGATAGAATCACTCATTACGGGAGACACACTCCTGAGTGGGAAAGATCATGATACACAGATGAGGATCACTTCCAGGGCCATGGTGGATACCGTGACTCATCCGGATTCACCAGCTAGGTAGAGGATTAACGCCTGGTAGAGTTGGTCACATTGATGCCTGACTCTACCTAGGGTCAGGAATTGATAGAGGATCTCGCTCTGGGACTCTCGGAGGGATGTCGACTCTATCACAGAAAGTCCTGCTGAAGGGATCATACTCCTGTAGAAGGAAATGATGACTGACCTAAAGGGTAATGATAAGAATGGGCACTAACCCAAACGAAAGATTTACAAGATACAGTGAACAAGAGGACCATGCGATTTTTCAAAAATTACATAGCGTGTAGAAAAGTTACACGCCATGTTTTCTGACCCCAGGTACTGCCCGTGTGCAACGGCTTGTGTCGTAAGGCTGGTCGTGTAGAAAAGTGAGTACACTGCATGTAGTACGGTGTACACGCCATGTCCGAGTGAGTGGGGTTGTCTTAGTGAATGTTGGTCATGTGCCCGTACACGGTCATCAACCCGTGTACTCCAACCCGTGTAATCGGTACACGGGGTGACCCGCGTTACTGGCCTTGCCTGGCCGTGTGATGGAGTACACGGTTGTGTAATCCATCCCATGTCTGTGTATCCCTGGGATACACGCTGAGTCCCGCGTAGCCGCTTCTCTCATGCCACGTAGAGAGTACATGTCGTGTCGTCTAAAGCCGTGTAGTCCATCTCGTGCATGTGTACTTCCCAAAATACACGCTGAGATTCGGGGAAAGTCCAACATGCCATGTGATCAGGGACACACGCCGTGTGATTCCTCTCTGACCCCTGAAACCCTAGCCGCCACTGCCAGTACTACACGGCGTGTTCTTCGGAAGTACATGTCATGTATTCTCGAAATTTCCAAAAATGCGGACCTCCGCCATCGCACTTCCGGTGATGCCCCATTTTTCGATCCGGTCATCCCATCACCCTGTAACACCCAGGTTTTGGTCGCCCTGACACTACGAGGCAGCTTCTGTTGTTTTTGGACCTCCGATCAGCTCTGAAAACATGTTTTGATCTTCCTGCGTGAAGAATGCTCGAAGAACGGCCTATTCTGATCCGATCTGATTCATCATTCGTCATGGTCACCGCACCTCCGCGGGGTCATTGTGATTTCGGATCTCCAGTTTGGGATCATTTCATTTCAAGACGGGTGTGCAATGATTTGTTGTTCATCGCCCCACGAAGAATGCGAAGAACGCGTGAGAAGAAAAGGGGGAAGGAAAACCAATTGAACAAATTGAGGAACAAACCTCCACCATCGTTAATCACGGCGTTGATCTTCCCTAATTAATAGGCTTAAACAGAGTAGAAATCAAAAACAATAATCAACATGTATTAATTCCCCATATTCATCCCAAAGAAATCCCTCCTGCAAGAACGTATGAATCTGCAGATCAACATGTTCGTGGTTGATCCACGTTCGTCATTTAAATTCAAAAATGGGGAAAGAGGAATGAAATAGAAACCCCTACCTTTAATAAAGGATAGATCGTTGAAGAAAGGTTCACTCTATCATCGTCGTCAAGATCTTTCAACTTCGTTGGTGCAGTGATTCCCAACTTCGATCTGTCGTCATTCGTCACAGAGAGTTTTCTCCAACACTCTGTGGATTCTCCAGAGATTTTTCTCAATCATCACCAACGAGCAAGAATTGATTATCCTAATAAAAGGGAAACGTATTTGACATAACATCACACTGTGGCATTAATGAGTCAATGTTGTTGTTTCTGAGTCATTATGACATGACAATAATGACTGAAACAGCTGCCCCGTCGCTGCGCTACAACAGATATTTCCAAAAAGAAATAAAATAAACTTTGTGAATTTATTTTATTTTATTTTACCTAAAACGTTTGAAAATTAACTTTTTCCCTCAACCCGTTCCGGTCGAGATTAGACCCGTTCATAGGTAAAGGAGTCGTTCCGGATGCAACGGTGCCCTCATATTTTTAATTCGGGCATCCGTTTGGAAACTGCCACAGCCACGCACAAGTGTCAACTCACTTAACTTAAAAAAGTTCAAACCACCATTCCGGGCTCACTAGGCCTCGGAATGATGTGCCGTCTTTATTCCCGATCTCAAAATAATTCCATATAATATTTAAAAAAACACATAAAAATCTGATACATTACATTCTCCCCACCTTGGGACTTTGCATCCCTGAAAATCCAAAACAAATACAACTCAAAAAAGATGTGGGTACTAGGTATGGATTTGGGCCTCCCACTCCCACGTACTCTCCTGAAGATTCTCGTGCTGCCACCGGACGTGCACCAAGGTAATCGATCACCCATAAAGGATCCTATCCTGCCGATCCTTGATCTCCACTAGGTGCCCAGCAAAGGGAACTCCATCCTCGATGTCCAGCTCGCCCCAGTCGATGACGTGCGATGGGTCATGCACATACCTCCTCAACTGCGACACGTGGAAGACATCATGTATCTGATGCAACTGTGGAAGTAAGGCTAGGCGGTATTCCACCTCGCCAACTCTGCATAGTATCTGGAAAGGTCCGATGAACCTCGGAGATAGTTTGTCGCCTCGGCCAAAACTCTGTAACCCTCATCGAGGTGAGACCCGAAGAAAGATGTGGTCTCCCTCTTCAAACTCTAGAGGTCTCCGTCGTCTGTCAGCACAAGACTTATGCCAGCTCTGTGCAGTCTTCATCCACTCCCAGATGATCTGCACCTTCTCGATGGTAGCTCGCACCAACTCTGGACCCATGAGTGTGGAATCTCCGGGGTCGGTCCAGCAAAGTGGTGACCGGAAGGGTCTCCCATACATGGCCTCGAACGGCAACATACCAATGGTGGAGTGGTAGCTATTGTTGTATGCAAACTCCACCAGTGGTAGGTGGTCCTCCCAACTGTGACCAAAGTCCAAGATATAGGCCCACAACATATCCTCCAGAACCTGAATGGTTCTATCCGTCTGACCATCTGTCTGGAGATGAAATGTCATGCTCAAGCATAGTTGAGTTCCAAAGGCCTCCTGTAATCCCTTCCACAACCGGGATATAAATCTGGCATCTCGGTCTGAGACTATCATCGAAGAGATGCCATGTAATCGAACTATATCCTACACGTAGAGACGTCCCAAGCTCTCTACGGAACTCTAATCCCTAATAGCTAGGAAGTGGGCCGACTTGGTGAGTCGGTAAATGATCACCCAGACGGAATCATGCCCCTTGGACATCTATGGTAAGCCTGTCACGAATTCCATCGATATTCCATCCCACTTCCACTCTGGAACTTCCAGGGGTGAGCTAATCCCACTGGAACTTGGTGCTCAGCCTTCACCTACTGGCATGTGAGGCATCGGGAAACAAACTCTGCTACTGCCTTCTTCATGCCTGACCACTAGAACTATCGTCGGAGATCCTGGTACATCTTTGCCACTCCAGGATGTACCACTAAAGGGGATGTACGAAACTCCCTCAGGACCTCCTCCTGTGACGCCACTGATATAACAGTGCATCCTCTGAAAAGAAGTACGTGCTCCCCACCTTTCGAATATCCATCTGGAGCATGTCTTGTGGATAACTGAACACGTAAAGCCACACAGTTGACATCTCCTAGTTACGCCTCCCTAACCCGCTGTAAGAGTGGAGGGGAAATAGCCATCAATTTTAGGTAAGTTGTATCCTCTTTTTTCATGAAGGATAACTACAAGGCAGCTAACTGTTCTATCACCTCACTCAATAGATGTGAACTCGACTATCACGACCCGTCCTCAGGTCCCGTGTTGTGACTACCCCAAGCCCGCCTTCCATAGGCCAAGGGCTGACGACTAGCACCATAGGTGAATCCTCGATAAAAGGGAAGGCATTGCCTTTAAACCTGTAACACACACAGTCTGAACACAAGAAGTAGAAGCAACACGTACTAATATAGAAAAGAAAAGTGTGCGGAAAGTAAGTGGGCCAGTATACAAACCCAACTGAACAACAAGTAAAAGTACAAGTAAAAAAGGTAAAACAGCTCCTGGATCGTCCACTAGGGCATCCTACCTGAAGGGTAGGTACAGATCTTGAACAAATCATCCCTGAGGTACGTCCCGTCTGGTCCAGTTCCGAACAGCCTCATGTTCGTCACCCTTTGCCTCGATCACTGTTGATCGTCGTCTGTACAGAACACAATAAGTGTGGGTGAAGCCCGTGCAAGGGTGAGTATAAAAATACTCATTATGGGACCTCGAGACCCACGAAGGTCTCCCAGAATCCACTAAGTATAAACCACAGAAGAAAGTTACAATCACGAAGTATCAACCAACCCAACTTAGGTATGTGCCCATACAAATACCTAAGTTACCAGTCATAGTTCAGCTCAAACTCTTGAGCCCAAGCACAACCCAGTCCACAAAGGAAGTAAAGTCAATCACCTCGATGATAATGATTGAAAGACAAGACTCGGCTCACACAGGTATACAAATCATGTAAAGGGGATAGAGATGATTAGATGTAGCCACTGAATCATCTCCTCTGTCAAACCCACGTAGGATCCTGGAAATAGTATCAGCGATGTCGAACCCACGGAGGATCCTAGTACAGAAGTCATCACTGTCGAACCCATGGAGGATCTCAGTACAGAAGTCATCACTGTCGAACCCACGGAGGATCCCGATATAGTATCATCACTGTCAAACCCACAGAGGATCTTGGTACAGTATCGTCGCTGTCAAACCCATGGAGGATCCCATCATCTCAATCGTAGCCAGCCATAGGGTTTTCGCACACAGCATGCTCGATTCTGGGAGGGTCCACTCCTCGAGCCAAGTGTCAATACATCAACTACCAATAAGTCTCAATTTGATGTATCCCGTAGTTCTGTCTCATCATAAGGAACCCAATGCGACAGACGGCGTGTCAATCGGACGCTCGGTCTGTGAGTTATTGGTATTTCCGTTCCAGGGGCCCGGTTGGTTTTTAGGTTCAAACCAACCCGGTCATACCCCAACTATGTCCAAACTTCAATCGGGGTATGCCAAAAGATCCATCCTGCTCTAAGCCTTCTGTCACCGCAGAGGATTCATCGTTCGGACACCCGTAGCCCAAGAAAGGGGCGAAAAGGTGTAAACTGGCCATAGTGGGTCCGGGTCCGGTCCGACCCAGTCGAAGCGACCCGGCCCGACCCGGTCCGGACCGGGGTCCGACTCGGTCCCTAACGGGGTCCAATCTGGTCCGAGGGTCTAACCCGATCCGAGGAAATGGCCCGGCCCGAGGGGGCGGCTCGGCCCGAGGGGGCGGCCCGGCCCCAGGGGGCGGCCCGGCCCCAGGGGGGCGGCCCGGCCCCAGGGGGTGGCCCGGCCCGAGGGGGAGGCCCGGCCCGAGGAGGCGGCCCGGCCCGATGGCGGCCCGGCCGTGGGCGGCCCCACCGAGGGCGGCCCGACTGGGTGGGCAGCCCGGCGGCCTGCCCTAGCCATACCCAGGGGGGTGGCACGCACCCCCCTGGCACTCAAATGGTATAACCGTTTGGGTGAATGGAACCGGCACCAGGTGGCGCCGGTCCGGCTCACGTAGGACCCGACGGGATCCCGCTCCTCCCGGCTGGCTGAGCAGCCAGCCGCTCCGGCTCCATGGGGGCCGGCCCGGCCGGCCGCCACCGTACCTCCACCGCGGCGCAACGGCGTCGCGGTCCTGTTGCCCTCCACGCGGCGCGACGGCACCGCACCTCCTCCTCCACGACCCAGTTTGGCCGCGGCGCGATGGCGCCGCACACCTCTGTCGCGGACCATTGTGGCTTCAGATCTCCTCCCGCGTGGAACGATGGTGTCGCGCCCTCTTTGCGTCCCGACATCCTTGCATCGCCGGTTTTCTTTGTGGTCTGCCTCCATCGTCATCAAACAAGAACAACCCAAGGGGGAGGGTCAGGCCATGTTCGTGCGGTTCGAACCCTCCTCGTCATGGCGATAACATTTGGCATACCAATCCATAAATTTTAACGATGAAGAACGGAGTTTTAATCTCATATTTAAAATAACTCAAATCCCCCTACCTCGAATCGATGAACGTTGATGAAGTCACGAGAAAAGGGCGGATGTCGATTCATTGACGTCGGAAATAATCCAAGGAAGAATCTTTGTTGGTATTCTTCATGGTCATCTCCTTCTCTTTCGGCTTGGTCTAAGATCGAAGACGGTGTTCGTCGTTCTTCAGATATGAGGAGCGTTCTTTGTGTTCTTCGTCGAGAGGATGAAGTTATCCAAAATCTCCCAAGTCCTCTCTCAAAGTTCCACCCAAATGAAAGTTTCTAACCCACCAAAATAAAATAATAGGTTTGTTTATTATTTTATTGTGGGAAAGAATTTCAAAAGATTTCAAAAAGATTAATTAATTGTGGCATTAATTAATTTTTAGGTGTTTTGGCACCATTATGGGGAAGTTTAAAAGTTTCTTCCATTTATGGGGAGCTCAAGGTGTTTAAAGGGTGGTTAGAGGATTTAAAGGGTTCGGGTGGGCCCCACCTAAAAACATCCTCCCAAGGGAATATCGGCGCTGCGAGTTCAACGGTACCCTCATATTTCAATTTCGAGCACCGATTTAAAAGTTACAAAAACCTGCTCGCACATTTACTAAATGTACCTGAAAAAAAGTTTAGAAATTCAATATGGGCACACCGGGCCTCAGAATCATGCGCCGTCAATTTTCGCAGACTTGTAAAATTCTCATATAATTAAAAAAAATTACATGGAATTTCTAGGTATTTACACTAAGGAACTGACTAGTGAATCCATTCAACAAATGGATTTAGATTCCTATGATAAGAATTTAAAGGATCCACTATAAGTCTATGATCTAATTCTTTTGACCAAGAAGGTAAGTTTCAAAAATAACATGAGAACATGGATTCTTATTAGATGATAGAAAACCTAAAAATGCTCTATTGGGAACAATCTAGGAATGAGTGGTATAGTGTCAAAATCTATATTTTGGTGTAAAATGGTATAAGTAACCTCAGTCTCAACTCATGTGCGCAATAATATTGGTTATATCAATGACTTGGATAATGTTGGGTTCACATCTTAGGCTTGATTTGGCCACATACTTCTTCTACAACCACTATCTAAAAGCTTCTAATAGTTTCTTATGGACTATAAAGTTCAACAAAACTTTACCTGATCTCCTCAATATGTTGAGGATAGCTAATTAAGACATGGGAGGTATAGGATCAAGTTCCATCATGATAGTAAATGGGGATAAGGGTAAATATTTTGGCTAGGGTGAGAAGAAAATGGGTTATGGAGAGTCCATAACATTGATTAAACTAAAGAAAATGAAGGAGGGACAGTGATTTAATTATGGAAATACTATCCATTGGAAATGAAAATATCTATAATACTTGAAATTTTGCAAGAAACCAATTGGAGATCCACCTTAGGTATTAATGTTATAGATTTAACTTCTTTTATTCTAAAGGGTATATGATACCAGCTATATATTTTACAAGTTTTGTAAATATATAGGATTTCTAGAGTGATGAAAGAGTTGAATATGTATATATGAAGTTTTTTTTCAGGTAATAGATAAAGGATTTACTACATTGAATACTTGGTTGCATGAATTACTTCAATCTTGGATGAATTTGGATAAAAATGTTTATATTTTTTCTAATTTCTCTCTATCTTGAGAGAATCTTGTAAACAATCATTGTTTAATGAATGAGATAAATGTCTTGATACACATGGTTTATTATTATTCCACCTCTATAACATACTTGAAAATGATACAAGGATAAAAGAATTTTTTTCTAGGATAAAGTGTTTATCAAAGAATATGTGGTAATATGATTCCACCACCAATAGTGGAATATCTGATAAAGTCTTCTTTTTAGTAAAAACTCCAAACATATAGAATAACATGTGTGATATTGAAATAATATTTTATTTGTTAAGTTTTCCCACTAAAAGGAAATAAATGCTATTTCTAAACACAAAGGAGTTTGTGTTATGTTTCTTATCATGATATTATGAAAATTATATAGTTCCTAAGAGATTAGTGGGAGTATGTTTGGACTTAGAGAAGTTCAAATTTAATAATAAAATATTTTACCAGTCAGATTTCTTTGCGAATTTCACTTGATATGCTAAAGGTTTTATGTTATGATGATAAATAAATGATGTAATAGTTATATTAGTTAACGTAACAAAGTGGATTTTGCTTGATATCCTAAAGAATTTAGAATATATTGGTAAATATTGTTTCATTAGAAAGATCATGTAATGCCTTGGTTGGAACAAAATGGTCTGATGAGAACTGGACAATCTATCCTTTTTAACATGTGAAGGATGTGTTGTAGTTTAGTGATCTCATGTTGTGTTTACCACTGTTGTTTCATGGAAGGATACTTTGAGTTTAACCAGTAATTGATTGTGGGGGGTTGAATGTGTTGCACAATCCTCTATATGGGGTCCACCATTTTTATCTTTCCTAGAAACTCCCAATGGTTCCCATGTCCATAACTGAGTATATACCTACTTTCCAAAGGCAGGTGGTCCTTTTGGGTTTCATACCCAATGATGCTTAGGAACTCACATTGGTCAAGAGGCTGGGATTTCGGGCTCATCACACCCTTTTAGGGAGGAATTGTTTCTTACTCTGAGACTCTCTTATAGATTTAAGATATCTCGATATGGGACTAGTTATCCTAAAAAAATTATCAAGTGGTAAACCCTTTCATATCTGAAGAGAGGGATCTGTTGATGAGTCCATCTATATATATCTAAGTTTATTCATTTTTTTCCCATTAATGGGTAGTTTCTTATATTTTAAATCCATATAACCAGGAACTCTAAAATTTATTTTCATCCAAGGAGGTGATTAATTTTTTTAGGATGGGATTGATCCATTGTGAGGCATCCTACGTACCTTGTTTATAGTTGGAATCAAAACCCGCATAGTTCATTAAACCAGTATAGTTTAACATCATAAGGAAAGGACATATATGGGGGCACTTAGGAAACATTTATTGAGATCGATCCTCAAAAAGGTGTCCTGCGTATCCTGGTCATGGCTAGAATTATAGTAATTGTAGTTTGATCACACCCTTGGGACTTTCCATGAGGTGTATGCCCTTATATGGGGGAATTCATATCATGTCATTGATTAGGTATTACACACTGAGGTTTCCCTGGATGGTGAAGATTCATGATGTGAATGATATGATCATTGAAACTCCATAAGCCCACATGATCCATGATCAGTGTGGGAAAAAATGGATAGAAATTAATCAGTTTCACTACATATGGGTGTGGGACTTATGTTTTGGGACATCACTTTGGATATTTGATATGAAGCTTGGGCCTTAGGAACGCATCCTATGTATCCTAGTTATGGAAATAATTGTAGTCATCATAGTTTAGTTTCCACCTCATTCCACTGGTGGATTGAGGAAGAATGATAAATCCATGGGAGAGGTAGGGTCCTGATGGTTAGAATGTTAGAGACATAGAGGGAATTACACTGAGTTAAGTGTCTATTTGCGCTAGAGCCTTAGGAAGGTGTCCTATGTATAATGATCATAGAAGGGATTAGATTCATCATAGTTCAGTTTTATTGGTACTTACACACTGAGATTTCCCCTTGGATATTTGATATAGAGATCAGGACTTACAAAGGAGTCCTACATATCCTGGTTATGGCAGGAATCATATTCATCATAGTTCAGTTTGATCAAGGCTTACACACTAAGGTTTCCCTAATATTGAGGCAGTTATATCATGTTATAGGTTGGGTCTTACACACTGAGGGTTCCCATTAGATATTTAATAAGTAGATTGATCCTTAGGAAGGAGTCATGTGTATCCTTGTCATGGAAAGAATCACAGTTATCATAGTTCAATTGATCGGGGATTACACACTGAGTTTTCCCTTTTATATCCATTGTACAAGGTTATCATGTCCTAGGATGTCGGCTCGATATTTCTTGATTTTCTTCTTAACATGGCTTGGTTGTCTTCTTGACATGTTTGGGGATTTCTAGACATGTTCTAGTTGAATGGAAGACAAGTCCAAATACAATTTCATGATCCAAGTTGACATGTATAAAGGGTGTTGAAAGATTTGGCTGACTTGTTCAGAGGACATCGCATGATCTAGGTTGACATGTTTGGAGGATGTCGCAAGACTTGAATGAATTATTTGGGTAACATCACATGATCCAGGTTGAAATGTTTAGAGGGTGTCGTGAGACCTAGATGAATTATCTATATGATATTTCATGATCCAAGTTGTCATGTCAGGAGAGTGTCGAATGACCTGGCTGACATGTCTTGGTGTCAACACGGGACCTAGCTAACTTATCCTGGTGTCGCCACATAATTTGGGATACATGTTTAGGGGACATTGCAAGATTTGTATGGTAATCCTAGAGGGTTTTTTCAGCTTTCTTTAAAATTTATAAGGGAAATCTCATGATCCAAATAGTATGTATAGGGAGCATCACATGATTTGAGCGACATGTCCTTATGTTGTTGCATGATCTCTGTGAGTCATGTGAAGTGCATGAGGATCATCATATATGATATTTCCATAAGTATCTCATATTTTAGTCCTTATTCTAGCCTTTATTGCATATATACCTTAGGTTTTTCCAATTTTATCTTATTTTAGGTTTCCCATGACCCAATCGATGTGTGGGACCTCCTTCGCATAATTTGGGTGATACACTAGAAGTCCTTCACATGATATATGAGTGATCATATAAAGTTCCTATGCATGTTGTGTGATCCCTTAGGTCATTATCTAGATTTTTACCTAGCGGAAGTCCTTGTGAACACATAATTAGCCACTCTGAGAAGCCTACTCATGAGTTCTTATGTGTGAGGGATCATCGATGGATATTGGATACTTTTTTGTGCTAAGGTATAAGGATTTATAGGCCTCACCACCGCGATTATAGGCCTCCTTGTGCGGAACATATTTCTAAGATTTGGGATGGAGTTAGTAAAGGTATTTTGTTTCATGAACTTCACAAGATCCTATAATAGGTCATCCTGAGGGTTTCGAATGATTTTCAGTGACCGTAGGAAGGTCCCACCTTGTCCATTTTTATTGAGACCAGGCCGATCAAAAGGATCTCACCTTACCACATAGACATGCCAAAGAGTCTTCATAAGGTCATGCCAACATGTATGGGGTCTTCATGGGATCAGGATTCCTGTGGGAAGGTGTTTTCATGATAGAAGATGACTTTTCTAGGGTCTTCTATGAGACAAAGGCATCTTTCCAGGAGAATTATACAAGATCAGGATGGCTTGTCGAGGGGGGCCTTGCATGATCGATTGTGATCATCCGGGGCATATGACCCATTTCATGTGAAGGCCAGTGTATCCTCACTATGCAATAATCTTCTACCTTTTACCCTTTTATTTTCTTCTTTATTTTATAAGGGTAGGAGATCCCACACAGGCATGTGATGTGTCATGTGACCAATAATGGGTATTACGGTGATGCGCAAGTATTTTCATGGAAAATACCTTTGATTATCAATGAATCCAAAGGGGTAGTGAAAAATCATATGGGTATGTTCGGAACCCTTTGTATGATGAGGGTAAATAGGATTTTTCATGACAATTTGGATATGTCTCTAGGGATTCGTGGTGTCTTGCAAGCTGCTTGATTGCATCGCATAAAGATCAACAACTACAAGAGGCTTCCATATTTTGCATATTTTTATCCTTTATTTTATAAGTATTTTTTAGATATTTGTAGGGTTCTTGTATGCTAAAAAATCATGTGACTTGGGGGAGCTCATCTGGTAGCCGCCACATGATCAGCAAGGGTCTTGGACGCCTTCTAAAGAACAGAAGGGCTTGTCAAAGGGGCTCTATGTTATCTCAAGAAGGTTATGAGATGTACATGATCCATTATCATGACCTCCTAAAGGTAATGTGATCATGTGTCCTTTGTGATTTAGTGAAATCCATGTGATATTAGACACCTTCTCTTTGTTTTGTGGAGAAAATAATACCCATGATTCAGATATTTATTCCATTATAGATTTTTCAATGCTCATTTGGTAGGTGTCAACAAATCCCCCCCCCCCTCAGGAGTGATGTATTTGGGGATAAAGGATCAATTTTTAGAAAAGTAAATAATCTCTTAAGTATTTGCGTTGCTGCCAATAAATATCTTGGGAGATGTTTTGTCTTTGAGGAGACATTTGTTATTTTGTGTAATGCCATGTAAATTGGGGAACAGAGGGTGACTCATTCACTGGATACTCCAACTCTCTATAGCTCATGTGATTAGAATCCATCATGTGACCCCTTCTCAAGACCTTTCACAAGAACCAATTGTGATATATGTTCATAAGACCTCTTTTCACAAACTATTTTGTGAGATCTGTTTTTCTCCATCACTTTTTATAACCAATCACGAACTAAATATCATTAATTACTTATACTTTTTCCATACGGTTGTATGGTTTTCTTTTCTAGTTTCAAAGGATCTTATAGTTCATTCACATGATCACTTGACTATTATGCGGATCATGTGATCATTTCAAGTTCACATGATCACAAGTATAATTAAGGGTTGTGTGGTCGCAAGATGTCCTTCAGATTTATGTGGTCCATGAGATCTTGATGGGGTGGTTTGTGAGGCATGTAACTATTCATGCGATCACAAACCCCCTTATGGGTCACATGATTCGCATGATGCTACCAGAGTTATTTATTTATTTTGGTAGGTTTTATCTCTCATCTGACTGATACTTCTTTCTTCTATGTAGATGACTTCCAGATCCCACCACAGTTATTCCACTGTGATTAGCTTAAGGTTTGTCATTGCTGAGAACCACAACACTGACCCTTGATATCATGTGCATTATGAAAATTAGTTTCTAAAGATATTTCTCCCGTTTGAACTCTAGGATTGTACTTTATCACACTAGCTTCCCTTGTATGATTTCGGCCTATTGTATGATGTTTCCATTCCTTCTCTTAACTACAGCATTCCATCTTGCTCAGTGTCTACTTCCCTCAATTGTATTCATACAACAGTTTATGAGGATGTCCAATTGGTCATAACATGGTCCCAGGGGTTGTCCAATATGCTGGAAAACTCTCATTTAGTTCCAAACATCTATTATTTCTCCCATAAACCCATTGATAAAAGATATTCAAGAATATTTGTCTCTTATTTGAACAACTCAAGTGGAAAATGGAGCTAGAAAAGGTATTTTCTCCCTGGTGGAAACTTTTCTAACGAATGGGCATGGTCATTCTGGATTAGGAAGAGCAGCTTGGAATTTTCTAACCAACAACATGTTATCCATCTTTATGAAGTAGTGTGGGTTTCCCAGTTCATCATCTATCATAAATTTTATCTTCTCATATAACTTCTTAGTCCTTGGTTCCCTGGTACTGATTTATTCCATTTTTCTCATTATGAAGTAGGAATCAACCTCTATGATATCTGCCAACTAGGTGGGATATCCCCCCTTGGGGAAATGTATGATCAATTCCTTCCTTATATGGATGTATGGGATGAATCATCACAAAATCTAGTTTTGGAAAATGATATGATCAATATTATGAAATAAAATTTAAGGAATGAGCTGAATATGTGCTTTCCAATATCCTTTAAATACTGGATAAACATTTTTTTTATCATAGAAGAGCTTAGCTGACTACTATACACCCTCACTGATTCCCTTACTAGAAGGTCTGTGACAGTGTTGATTCATATTGGGAAATTTTGGAAGCTGTAAAACATACCTAATGGGGCTACCAGGTGAGGATGACAATATCCTCAAGCCTTGGGCTGATAGGTTTTATAGCTATGTTATTGAACAGGTTTCTTTTCCTAGATAGGGATTCATGTTTAGGAATTCGAGTTAGCACACTAGTGATGGATTCTCAACTAGAATAAGGATAGCCTCTCAATCTAGGAATACCAACCCTTGCATGCCTTTACCAACTTCTAATCCATATTTAGCAGGGAAACATCCCTTACAGGATCATTGATCCTTTATAGTTTTTATTCGAATGGATATGGGATTATTTCCATTACTATGGATACCAAAACACCACTAGGACCCCTAGTTCCTTATTTCTCCCTAGGTTTCTATACATATCTAGAGTTGAGGCCATGTTATTAGGCCCTGATGAGGTTGTTGATATGTTGAGATGAATTAAACACTTTGATTTCATGCCTTATCCTACATCGACTAGGCTAATTATTGATTATAGCAGTGGTTCTCTTGATGATAGGTCATATAAGATATCTCTTTGGGATGGGGTTATTGTGGATGGGATGAATGAGATGATCGTTTGTGAGATGTATACCCCATACTAGTCCACTCATCAGTTTAGCTACATCCAAAGGGTTTATCCCCTCCACTCATCTGGTGTGCAGGGAGAATGACATCCCAGGATTATCCACCAGTTTTGGCTGACATTGACGCATGAGGAAACCAATGATGGGATCATCCTTCCTCCTATTAGTGCCTCTACCTTCCTTTATTATGATTATGATTATGCTTAGGATTGGTTAAAATCCTACTTGGTTGGTGTGCTGAACAGATTGGTCCTCCAAGTGTAAAAACCATTTGTCTCACTGGCCCATCTGTTTGTAGCAATGATGGAGCTGATTTAAGACTCAGGTGAGTCTTTAAGGAAGTATTATTATTTTAGTGATGACCATCCCATTAGTGGGGAAGAATCTATCGATGGAGATGACCCATCTATATGAGAAACAGATGATGTATCTGTTAAGAGAATAATTTATGGGGATTCCTATCTTGCTTCCTCATCATCTAAACCGGTTGTTCCTCCTTCTGACATACCCACTCTAGAAGCCACAGAAGAGTATCAGACACGACTTGGGCTGATTTGGCAGAATATTCATACATTAATCACCAAAACTCCCTTAGAAACATTTTTTATCAAGAAAAACATCTTCACCATATCTTTCATGACTTAGGGGAAGATGACTTTGACCACTATCCATTATATGAAATCAAGTGAAAAATCATCCTGATGTTAAAAGATATGGATACCAATGATATGGTCTTGCACGATCTTAAATATGGGACCCCCCTAGCCAAATATATGAAGGGAGCTTCAGAGGCATTAGAACAGATTCATCAGTTCATATCTGAGCTCCACACCCAAATTGATGTCTTGACCACACATATATGGAGATATGAGAATATCTTATCTCGCTCAAGGTATGAAATTTTAGAGTCATCATAATCATTGTAAATCACTCATAAAATAGTTCAGGAGTTGTATACTCTTATTGAGAACCTTCATCCTTGGGAAGTAGTGGAAAAGCAGGGTGAGCGGTACTTCAGCGCTCAATCAACACTTCTCATCAGACTCTTGCCAACTTGGTCATCTCACCTGATCAAATATTATTATAATTTTATTTTTTATGTGCATTTTGTTTTAATTGAATATTCATAGAGGCTCTAAAATGTGGAGATACCACCTTTTTTATGGTTTTGAGTTTTTTTGTGGCATTTGAAATTTTCCAAAGGCCATGGAAGATTTCAAAGATGATATCAATATTTTGTAAAAGTATTAGGGAAGATGAATCCACTAGGATTATTGGAATATGGGTTGTGTAATTCATGTTTCCATGAGATTGAATCGATGAATCAAGTAATGGGGCATACATACTGGGGGTGACCCAAAACACCATGAGTGTTTGAGTTCCTCTATAGTGTCATTAGGGCTCACAAGGATTGGAGTTCCTTTCCTATAAGGAGGAGATTACTCTAATTGGTAGGTAAAATCCCTTATGCATGAGTCTATAGGGATTACATGCATGGTAAAGTAGAGTTGATCCCCACTCTTTTCCAAGGGCCATAGAGGATTTTTGAATACTCAAGAATCTGGAATATGAAGTGGGTAATGGAGAAAAAGGAATATCTAGGAAGGGTTCTGACACCCTAAGAAAATTTAGATTTTTGTTGGGAGGCTCATTCCCTACACCATGTGATTTCAAGTACCATGGTGTGGGACATCAAAATGTTTGGGAATGGAGTTCCACATTCCTAATTTTATAAAGGGTACAATATACGGTGACATAACATTGAGGATGTCAAATCCACTTGAATAATCTGGTTATAGGGATTATAAATCATAGTAAAAAGTGCCCAAGTCATGAGGATGGTATGGGATAATAATGTCAGGGATATCCCAAAACACCCTCAGGTGTTTAGTTCTATGATGGTGATGACAGGATCATAGGAATCATAAATCCCTTCATATAGGAAAAATATATCTCTAGTCGGTAGGTCTAAGACCTTATGAATCTATAGAAAGGTCAAACAGAGAGATCTCTTTTCATTTACAAGGGCCATGAAAGGTTTTTGAGGACCCAAGGAACTCAAATCATGAAGTTTTATTTAGGTAAAACATAATATTCAAGAAGGTTTCAAGCACCCAATAAGTTGTTTCACCACCTAGTGAACATGTTATCACAGCAAGGAGATGTGACAAACCATTACTCTAATTTTTTCCTGGATTGGGGGGGTCCAGAGAGCATGGATCAACTTTTACTAGGGACACAAAGTAGACACTATGAAATTTATAATTCATTCATTTTAACTATAATATTTTCATAAAATCTGGAGATGAAAAGTTTAGTTAGTGGAGACTTGAATTTTTCTCAAAACACCCTTTTTGGGTTTTCATCCTGAAAGGTTTTATATCTCTCTAACTAGTAGTTTAGGGTCTTGCGATTTGGACAATTAAAGGATAAAGTTTAAGGTTTTATAGCTCTGACCAAATTGAATATGGTTTAAGGTCATGATTCACATGGACCTAATATGAGGGGAATGTTACACAAGATCCTAATTAGGATACTCGGGTTCAAGATCACTCCAACATACTTCTGAGCAGGAGATGAAAATATTGTAAATCATGGCTCAAGGTTCTCAGGTCATGAATAATGATATGGGGAAATCATACTGGGGATGGCACAGGATACCCTCAAGTGTTGATCCCTTCCATGGTGACGTTAGGCTCACAAGGATCAGAAATCCCTTCATATAGGGCCAAGATATCTATTTTTAGTAGGTATGAACCCTTATGCATCTATAGTAAGGTCAACTAGATAGATATATTTTCTTTTCCAAGGGCCATGAAAGTTTTTAGGCAACCTGAGGTGCTCAATACATGAAGTGCGTTTTATGGATTGAGGTTCTTAAAATATGATGAAGGCAACCCATACTCTGGTTGACTAGGGTTGGGATCCTGTGGTTTTTTGATAAGGAATGACTATGGGTGGTGGTCTGAACCTTTTAACATCATGTATTAGGGACAATTTTTCATACATTTTTAATGTCATATGACCAAAAAAATTGCCTTGCAGTTTAATGCCATGTGGTAAGGGTGTTCCTTTCCTTGCAGTTCAGTATCATGTAGAAAGGATGTTCACTGCATAGGTCTAGCCCATATACAGTTAGGGTGAATTTTTATCCTCTTATATGTTTTCTATAAAACAATTATTGGGGATATGGGTGTCACTATATATCCTGTGATGATAGAAATAAAGCCATATGTAGTTCTTGAATGGGGAACACTCTACATAGGTATGACCCGTATGAAGAGGGGGGAAATGTTCCCATTGATTTTTATAGTTGTATCTAGGATTGGAGATCTGGGAATCACTACATATCCTATGATAATAGGAATCAATCTATACATAGTTCGTGAATGGATGTGAGGGGGATACTGACACCAACGATAGTGGTCCTCTCAGGATAGGCCCATAGTAATGTGAAGCTTTATGTCGTGAAAAATATATTAACTGTATAGTTTAACATCATGCATCTAGGATATAGGTTCCTCGATGTGAAAAGAGAATATTGTGGCTGGGACCAAGAATGGAGGTTTGGGTATCACTATGTATCATGTGATGATAGTAATCAATTCACATTAAGTTCTTGAATGAGAAACTCTCTACGCAGGTTTGACCCATATAGAGAGGTGGCATTATTTCCATTGATTTTTGTAGTTAGAATTGGGGTTAGTGATCCAAGAATCACTATGTATCCTCTGATGGCATGAATCAAGCCACACGTAGTTCTTGAATAGGGGTGTGGTGGGAGACCAACACCAATGATAGTGGTCCTATTAGGTAGGGCCCATATTAATGTGCAGTTTTATGTCATGCAAGGGATAGAAACTGTGTAGTTTAACATCATGCGCCAAGGAATCATGGTGTTCATTTTAAGGTCTTTCATATAAGACCATGATAAACCTTTTGTGAACTAATCTGTCTTGGTCATACGTGGAATCCCCTATAAAAAATCCTAAGCTCATATCAGATATTCTTGATATGAGAAACAAGGAGTGAAAAAGGTTCCTCTCACAACATAGAGGAAATTTAGAGAATGGACAAGGGAATTTTGTATCATTTTTTAGATGGGGCATAATATAGGATCTAGGCATCCATACATATCTCATTTAGAGTGAGAATCAAGCCATCCATAATTCTAGAAACCTACGTAGTTTTGTGTTGTGTGGTAAGGAGATCATCCATGTAGTTTAACATCATACAGAAAGGATGAAGGTGACTCGACATGAAAGAATATGAATATTATAGTTAGTCCTAAGAATGTAAGTTTAGGTGTCACTACATATCCTTTGATGGTAGGAATAAATTCACACATATTTCTGGGAAACCGTGTAGTTTAATATCATCTGGTGAGGACATCATCCATGTAGTTTAATATCTAATGGTAAGAAAGATGGTTACTCAACATAGAAAAGGAGTAATATTGGGGATCTATTTAGTTAAACATCATGCGGTGAGGACATATTCCATACATTTTAACGTCATGAAATAAGGAAGAAGGACATTGTGCAGTTTATCATCTTGTATCCAGGACGAGATCTATATAGTTTAACATCATGTGGTCAGTACGAGAGATGCTTGATGGCATATATGTAAATTATTTCTTAAGAAACCTCAAATTGGTGTGGTGTGTAACATGTTCCCCATCCATTTATTCCAATGACTAGTCTCCATTATGATAGACCTTATGTATGATATAAGGCCCTTCCCATTTGGGTTCCAACTTAGGAGGATTATTTCCTATTATCATTGGGGTTCTGAGAACCAATATTAGTTCTCCTTGAATGAATGAGCAGAGGAAAGTATTTTTATTGAAGGCATGTGTGATCCAATTCTGATGAACTTCGATGTTGTGAAATGTATGAAAATTGTTCTCATAAATCCTCTCTAGTTCATCCAGACACTTTTATGATTTCTCATCAGCTTAGAGTTATTTGCAAATGTCTATTCAAAGTAAGGGTATATGGACTTCTATGGGAAACACTGCCTCAGTCCCTATACATCAATGAATATGGAATTTCTTGTGTGATAGTATGCATAGTGGTACGATAGGCCCATAAATCATGAAGGAGCTTGTTCATCCAGGACTTCTTGTTTTTATTCACCATTTTCGAGTTTATATTTGACAGAGCCTTATTTAAGGACTCTATTTATCCATTTGTCATTGTATGATATCGGGATGAGTGATTGGACTCAATGTTGTACTCCTAGTACAATTTTTTCAACTCTATAGAATAGAAGTTGGTGTCATAGTATCATTTGAGGGACTCTAAACCTGGTGATGATATGTGACTTCAAGAAGTTGATGATATTCTTCATCCTAACTTCCTTGAGGGGTATTGTCGCATCCCATTTGGAAAATAAGTTATTAGTAGTAAAGATCACTACTGGAAAAAAAGGATTTCTATGACGGACCATTTGTGGTGGGATCCCGTTGCAAATGCTCTTTTGCGACAGGATCCCGTTGCAAATGGCCCGTTGTATAAAAGGGTGTCACCAATATTACCTTTTTCAATAGACCATCACAAAAAGTTATTATTTTTGACGGGCAGTGACTTCATCGCAAATAGTTTTCTTGACCTTTTTAAAAACTTTTTTGCAACAGACCGTCGCAATTAGTATTTGTGATGGTGTGTCGCAAATACTCTAGAAAATACAAAAAAAAAATAAACGCTTTTGCAATGGGTCAGTTGCAAATAGTAGAAAAAAATAATAATATAATATTAATAATAATATAATATTAATATAAATTAAATCATAATATTAATATCAGTATAATAAAATTATTTATAAAATATTAATAATAATAATAATAATATAATATTAATATAAATGAAATAATATTATTAATATTCATAAAATAAAATTAATTATAAAATAATTAAATAATATTATAATATTATTATTAATATTAATTAAATAATAATATTAATATTATTAATATAATAAAAACCTTGGTATTCATAAAAATATAAAAATATATTAATTAATAAAATAATAAATATAATAATAAATAATAAAAAATAATAAAAACTGTAATATTCAAGACAATACAAAAAAATCACTATTTAAAACTTTAAATAGTTAATATTACAAAAAAATGCATTCAAATGTTTCATTATAAAATAAAAATACATCACTGAGGGGGGTTGTCTGGAGGAGCTGGAGGAGATGGTGGAGGGAACTCCATCCCTAAACTGTGAGTCAGACATTGCATGTCATTTGATCATGCTCTTGCTGATGCTACCATCGACGCATCTCATCCTGCATCTCATGCTACTACTGCTGCTACTGTCATAGGAACTCTTCTTATTTCCACTAATGCATCTCCTCCTACTCCCTAAACATAGTCTCTATAAGCTCACTATAAGCTCGTAGCTGCTCCTCATATTGTGCATGAGATGATGATGACTCTTCGTAAGCTCATATCAAGCTGGATGCTGACATCACAGAGGTTCCATAAAACCCCTCAGGGGTCAATCGAGAGCTGATACCAACAACTCAGGGGGCACTGGTCTGTCCATCGGTCTCGGTGTGACTCTCACCATGTGTCTGAAACGTTGTGACCTCATATGACTCCTTAAATTGCAATTTAAAATTTAAATAGTTAAAATATTATTTTTAGTTAAATTTAAAACTCAAAAAGAAGTTATATTAACCACAATCTAACACTGGTGAGCACCTCTAATCTCTTCAGTGGCTGGATCACTGTACATCCTCCTATAAACATCGTACTCTGTAATATCGGGTTATGTGACTGCCTATATGAATATAAAATAAACAGTTTACATTTAAATTTATATACAATATTTAAATAAAATGTACTTACCATATGCTCCCTATGCATACTGAATATACGACTACCAGTTCAATGTGTCACCTCTTGTCTCCCTCGATTTTTTCGACCTACTGATGATCTACTCTGAAACCGCCTACTCAACTAGTGTGTACATAATCCATCCCAAACCTGAGATGAAATATGACCAGGTCAGTGTATGAGACATGTCTCATCAAACTCTATTACTCTTGCTTTCTCCATTGCTTTCCTTTTCAAATTGTGCAAAAACTGAGTACAACGCAGACACATAGCTCCCTGCCATGCCTTTTAGATAGCCTCATGCATTCTCTCATCAATGGGATACCATAAAACCTACAAATAATTTATTATATAAACTTATTAATTAAATTAATTTCAAAATAAATATTATTTATTTACGTGCCAGTCAATGCTCGAACATATAGTGTTGTACATTAATGGGGATCTGATCCCATGACACTCATGCACCAGAAAAATAATTTCGCAATATAGAGCTCCCCTATCCAATAGATATATGCATAAATCTATGAAAAAAAGAACAATTAATCAAACAATTAGAATATAAATAAATTAACGAAAACTAACTAAAATACATAGGTAAGCATACTTATGTGTGCGTGGATTGAACACAAGATGTAGACGTCGCTCAGGGATAGGGTCGGAAATCATCATTCAGGAAAGACCACACCTCCTCCGAGTGCCCTCTGAACCGACAACAGTCTAAGGGTTCGATGATCTGACATCATTCTCGTCCAAAGGTAGACCAGCCTCCTGCAACATACAATACAGATCCTTGTCCATCTGAAACGTGAAATGATTGTTATTAGCAAACAGTTGAAAATAACTATTATATATAGATATATATTATATATGATTATAACCAGCATTTAACTGTGTTAGTGTTCATGTTTATCCTCATCTTCACAGCTATCGATGTCAATGTCTTCATATTCCTCCTCAACATCATCAATTTCTATATTAGTTTCAGTTTCATCATCTCTCATCATTTTAAAATTAGTTGTAACATCATTAACAACATTATCACTATCTACCCTTAACTTTGGGGTTTTATCAATGATATTTGTGTCTCTTCGTGAAAAAGATAGATTTAGAGAAGTCTCTTGAAAAAATTCAATTCCTTGCACTTTAGTGGAACAACATTCACTTTTAGTAAACTAATTATCTCGAGATTTAATTATTACAAATTATTTCTGATTATTACAAATTATTTCTAATTATTACAAATTATTTATAATTAATCCTAATTATTACTAATTATTACAAATTATTTCTAATTAATCCTAATTATTACTAATTAATCCTAATTATTATTAATTTATCCTAATTATTACTAATTAATCCTAATTATTACTAATTAATCCTAATTATTACTAATTAATCCTAATTATTACTAATTAATCCTAATTATTACTAATTAATCCTAATTATTACTAATTATTACTAATTATTATTAATTATTACGAATTATTTCTAATAAATTACAATTTATATCTAATTATTACTAATTATTGATAATTAATCCTAATTATTACTAATTATTACTAATTATTGCTAATTATTACTAATTATTACTAATGATTACTAATTATTTCTAATTATTACTAATTATTTCTAATTATTACAAATTATTTCTAATTATTTCTAATTATTACAAATTATTACTAATTATTAATAATTATTACTAATTATTACAAATTATTACAAATTATTTCTCATTTATTTTAATTACTACTAATTAATCCTAATTATTATTAATTCATCCTAATTATTACTAATTAATCCTAATTATTATTAATTATTACTAATTATTACTAATTATTATAGTTTTTTACTAATTATTACTAATTATTACAATTTATTTCTAATTATTGATAATTATTGATAATTATTACTAATTATTGATAATTATTACTAATTATTCCTAATTATTACTAATTAATCCTAATTATTACTAATTATTACTAATTATTACTAATTATTACTAATTATTACTAATTATTACTAATTATTTCTAATTAATACAAATTTTTTCTAATTATTACTAATTTTTTCTAATTATTATTAATTATTTGTAATTATTATTAATTATTACTAATTATTAGAAATTATTACTAATTATTACAAATTATTATTAATTATTATAATTTATTACTAATTATTACAATTTATTACTAATTATTACAAATTATTATTAATTATTATAATTTATTACTAATTATTACAATTTATTACTAATTATTACAATTTATTACTAATTATTACTAATTATTACTAACTAATACAAATTAATACTAATTATTACTAATTAGTACTAATTAATACTAATTAATACTAATTAATACTAATTGCTACTAAATACTACTAATTGCTACACATTATTACTAATTAATACTAATTACTACTAATTATTACTAATTAATACTAATTACTACTAATTATTACTAATTATTACTAATTATTACTAATTATTCCTAATTATTACTAATTATTTCTAATTATTACTAATTAATCCTAATTATTACTAATTATTACAAATTATTTATAATTATTACTATTTATTACAATTTATTACGAATTATTACAATTTATTACTAATTATTACAATTTCTTACTAATTATTACTAATTATTTCAATTTATTACTAATTATTTCAATTTATTACTAATTAACACTTATACGTAATTATTCATAAAAAAAATATTGAAAAAATATATCTAATTCTAATTTAATTAAATTACATCTAATTAACAAAAAATTTAAAAAAATTAAAGTAAATTAAATTAACTAAACAATAAAAAATAGATAAATACCTTAAAACTGAAGCTTTTGGAGTATAAAAGTCACAGATTATGCTCCGATTTAAAATTTTAAACTATGAAAAATTTTAGAATAAAAATTTTTAGAAGTGATAGAGAGAGAAGTTGAGAAAGGAGTAGAATGAAAGGAAAAAACTGATGGGGGTATATATAGGTTAGATTATTTGCAACGGGTTTATTTGTGACGGGCTTACCGTTGCAAATAGCGGCATTTTCAATGGGCTCTGTCGCAAATGTCCTATGCCCGCATTAATTACAGTGGGCTATTAAAAAATTATTTGTGGTGGGCCTCGTCGCAAATGGGTACCTGTCGACAGATCATTTGCGACGAGACAAGTATCCCGTCGCAAATCCTAAAAACCGTCGTCAGGCATTTGCGATGGGAATTGGAACCCGTCACAAATACTCTTGTCTGCAGTTTGGTGTGCATTTCACGCCAAACCTTTTGCGATGGGTCCTTACCCCCCCCCCCCCCCCGTCACAAATAATAGTTATTTGCGATGGGCCCCTGACCCGTCGCAAATGACCATTTTTCCCGTAGTTGATGTACTTGAACTACTTAGTTGTGGCTGGGAGATATGGCCCTGCAACATCCATTCCCCATACAGGAAATGTCCATGAATATTTAGTTATATGTAGAAATTTTTGGGGTTGATGGATGAAGTTTTCATGAATCTGGAATACATGATATTTTCTAGTGAATTCGATACAGTCACGTATCATGTTTTTTTATTAGTAACCTAGCCTTCTGGTTTGGTGGGAGAGCCTAGTCCCAGGATGATGATTATCGTAGGAACCTGCATAGACCTCTTCCATGATGGTAAGAATTTCGCTTTATTTTATGCATATGAGGAGGATTTCTTCAAAGACTCGCTTGTAAAGGTATTTTTTCTCATTTAGACAATCTCGAAGGGTAAAGTCCACCACTCTCCGTTGAATCTATTCCCTTCTGGATCGGTCTATCGAGAGAGTCCCATTTTAGAGATAGTCAATTATGGTCTCCATCCACCTAGGGGTCTATATCAGTTCATCATGCTATGGGGTGTTGTGGACCTGATTGATCTCTTCCATTTCAAAAATGATGATCGATGAGACCATCCTTCGATGCGTGATGTGGAAGATCACTTCCTCCTGGTCAGGGTCTGCCAAGAATATAGCTGCATTATCCAACACATTGGAGGGAGCATTCTATGATCGAGGGACATGATGCAATGCAGGTTCTAAAGGGAAATCTTCCATTATTCCTCTAACATAGCCAATGATATAGGCCATTTCTTTTATTTTTTATGGCATATGCACCATTAATCTGCTTTATCACTAGCTCTAAATCCCATTTGATGTTAAGGTAGGCTATTTACAACTATAGGGATAGTTCCAAGCCAGCAATGAGAGATTTTCATTCAGCCTCATTGTTTGTGTAGCTTTAGGATAGTGAGAATGAGTTGGGAAAATTTTATTTTTCTGGAGATACAAATACAATTTCTAAGACAACCCATTTTAGCTTTGGATTTTCCATCCTTTTTCCAGTAGGACTTCGGGAGGCACCATCAAAATAAATCTTCCATGTTCAAGGAGCATTATGGGAATAGAAAACCTCATCATCTGGAAGTTCAGTGTCCACTTGTTTACTTTTCAAGGTGTGATGTGCCGTAAGGAAATCATGCAGGACCTTCCCTTTCATCGCCTTTTGTGACACAAACCGGATGTCCTACTATTTTAGAATGACCATCCATCAAGAAAAGTGCCTAGTCAATATAGAACAACCAAGTATATACTTGAGATGATTAATATGAGAGACCAAGTGTATTTCATGGTGCTGAAAGTAATGCCTCATATTTTTCACTGCAAAGATGAGTGTGAGGTAGTTCTTCTAGGCATTCGATTATCGGGTCTTAGTACCAAGCATCATTCAGCTGAGGTGGTAGAGACTATTCTCATTCCCTGCATCATTTTTCTATGTGACGAGAGCACCAAGAGATCATTCTAGGGTGGCCACATATAGGATGAGTGGTTTCCCTTCCACTAGTGGCATCAGGACTCGTGGGTGTAGCAAGTACTACTTGAGACTCCTGAAGGATTTTTGGAAGTCATTTCCCCATTGATAGATGATTCCCTTCATCATTATCTTGGTGAGGAGGAGATATTTTTTAGCCAGGTTAGCTATGAAACACTGAATGTAGGAAAGGTTCCCTTAGAGTCCCCTCAGTTCTTTGATATTCCTTGGGGTGACATTTCTAAAACAACGCTAGTCTTTTCTGGTTTGACCTTGATGTCATGGTGGCATACCACAAAGCCAAGGAACTTCCCTGATATTACCTTGAAAGGGAATTTCAATGGATTCATCTTCGGATTGTATTGTCACAGCTTTTTGAATACTGCTTAAAGATCTATGAAGTGATCACATTATTGTTGGTATTTGACAATCTGGTCATCAACATAACATTTGACTATTCTCCCCAATAAGGTCTTAAAGATGTGATGCATGGCGTTTTGGTATGTATCACCAGCATTCTTTCATCCAAAGGTCTTGATCTGATAGAAAAAATATGTTGGGGTGCTCTAAAGGTGGTGGCTTCCTCATCTTCAGGGGAATCTTTATCTGATTGTACCCTAAATACCCATCCATTAAAGAGAGGGATTAGAAGTTAGCAGTTGTTTCAATCAAGAGTTTTTTGATCGACAATGGTAAATCATCCTTTGGGAAGTGTTGATTAAGGTCTCTAAAATCAATGCAGACCCTAATCTTCCCATTCCTTTTCTTGACAAAGATGATGTTGTCAAGCAATATTGGGTATTTCACTTCTTGAAAAAAAATTGATCAATTTTATGACTTTCATCTCTTCATTAGTATCATGAGGGGTTCATCCTCCTGGATTTCTTCTTGAAACCTCTATGGTCATTAGGTAAGCTGAGATGGTACATATCCACATCTGGATTTAGTCCATGTATTTCTGTATAATTCCAAACAAACACATATCGATGTTTCTTTAGAAATGCGATGTATATCTTTTGTTCCTTGAGAGGCATGGTGGATCTAATCAATGTAGGCCATGAGTCTTCTTCTATTCTCAGATTTACCTGCATGATCTCATCAATGGTGGTGGATATGTCTTCATCAAATGTGGGAGGGGAGTTTCTAAGTTCATCCTCTTCTTCTTCCACCTCCAAGTCTGTGGAGGCATTTTTAGACAAAGTTGGAAATCTGAGAGCATCTCTATCACTATTGGGGTGAGAGAGGCTATAAGAAAATACATTATCATCTCCTACTACTATATTTTTTATAGAGCTATTCCAGAAATGGTTGTCTTTTTCATTGTCACTAGGGAAATATGGAGCTTTGAAATCTAGGATTGAGTCTACTACCTCAACTAGATTTATGGGTGGCACAAAATCATTTTTGAGCATACTCCAAGGATTTTTAGGGGTGGTCCCAAAGTCATTGGGGGATTCAATCTGTATATTATCATCTACCATTGGTTGTTTGTCTTCATTTTTATATAAACCTTCTTTGGCATATTAGGATTTTCATGTCTCTAAGGGGGAATTGTCACCATGTAGTATGTCAACATTTCCATCAATGGGGTATTTCAAACACTGATGGAATGTTGAAGGTACTACCATGTGGTTGCGGATCCAGGGCCTTCCAAGTAGGAAATTGTATGTGGTGCCTTACTAGATAACCATGAATTCAGCGTTAGATGTGAGTTCCTTGAACTGAGATTTTATCTTGATCTTCCCAATATATCTTTTCTCACACTTATCATACCCTTGAATAGTTAGCTTTTTAGGATAAAATTCCCATTCACTATACCCAAAACGTCAGAGGGTCTGAATCGGGATAAAGTTGATCCCAAAACCATTATCAATTAGAGCCCTTTGTATATCGACATTATTAAGTCTACATAAAACATATAAGGGCCCGATGTGTCCTTGGATGACCTCCTCTTGATCTTGTTCTGTAAATGAGATGGTGACATACCATTCTAATGGAATAGTCTCTACTCAATAAACCTCAGCTACATAAACTTCTTTCTCAAACTCATATGGGATCTGGAGGGATTCAATGAGTGCCTCTCTAAGTTCTTTTGAAATATGGAGCACATCCAGGATTGAGAGCTAATTTTGGACAACCACTAGCTATTTTAGAATGTCTTACTTTTGTTCCAAAGGCTGGCACTTCCCAAGGTGGGGTTACTCCTTATCATGTGGCTTAGGAATTAATGTTTTTGAGGTATATGGGACTATTGCTTGTGCATAGGTTGAGGGGGAATCTGCTTCCAGTGGCATAGATCACAATGGTCTTCCCCATTGTCTGGGCTGATTAGATAATCACATCCATGCCAGTTGATCATGTAGGATGACTGGGCGTGGGCGATCGCTGGTGGGTTCTGGGATACCTCCATGTCATTATTGGTTATCTAGAGTGTTTTACCATGGGTATTAACTATATATACTTCCTCTATGGGGACATTATTGGAATATTGGGTTCGTCCATGCCTGTACTATCCTATGTATCCTTGGTTCCTGTGCATGCAGCCTCTTGTTCCCTGGTCAGGTATGGGGAACTCATATTATGAGGAATATTAATCATTAAATAAGGGGTATTCTAAGTGTATTAAATTGAAGTAACTGAATATGATCTCTTCATTTGATGAGGTTTCCATTTAGTGGGGTCGTGACCATGCTTCGAATGTCGCATGGAAGAAATCTATAGGAGTCAGAGCTTGCATCAAAGCTAAAAATGGATCTTCCTCTTCAATATCTTCTTATGTCTGATAGTTTTTCCCACATTCATGAGGCATATTTGATGTCACCTACTTGGGTGGTGGTACTATTATAGTTTTGTGAATCTATGCTTACAGGGTGGCATGATTTTGGTTAACTATCTTTAAAATCATCCGGTCATCGAACTTCTACCCACGCCTGGACGGAACTTTTTTCCAATCACATTCTTCTTCTGACTGGGAAATAGTTATGCAATCCACCTATTCCAAATATTCCTCTAACATAACCTTTCCAAAATCAACCATTATTTGGAGTATGTCTTTGAAAATTAATAAATCATGGATGTTATGACCCAGCCTCCTATGAAATGGGTAGTAGTCAGGATGATCGGTGAGGTTGACCTTATTGGGATTCCTAGGTTGTGGCATCTTAAGCAGGTTATTATCCATAGTAGTAAGGAAATAACTAGGGACTTGTTCATTTTTAAAGGAGTATGATTTATTCATATTCTCCTCAAATATCAGGCGACCTTGATATCTTTTGGATTCTGGCTAAGGGAAATTGTGTGGTTGCTACCACTCAACAGGAAGCGATGGGTGATTCAGGACCTACTTAGGTGCTTTGATGGGCACTACTATTGGTTTGAGAGTAATAATGGAAGTATCTACCTTGATAATACTTTTCCACTTTGTTGAATTCATGATATGAGATTTATCTTGGGTCTTCTAAATGTTTTTTTCCAAACATTGTGCCATTTTTGAAAACTCACATAACCCACCTGGATACTTCATCGGGATCAGAGGTGTCTGCAGCTCATCTCAGAGATTTTTAGCACAGAGTTCCAATAATCTCTCCTACGAAAGAGGGATACTAAGTGAATAAGTTAAACCTTTCCATGTTTCTTGTAGTTTTTAGGTCAACATTTTTCATCTTCCTTACCGTAGATCTAAATTGATAAAGGAACTAATAATGAAGATATTCTCATCTTGAAACGAATCCTATTGAAGACTAATATACCAAAAAAAGGTTATCCCTATCAGGGTCTATAAAAAACGCCTCATCTTGGTTTCCTCTTATAGATCTCGAGGGCCCATCACTGGACCGCATCGGTATATGAAGTGTGTGAGATGTTGTTCAAGGTCTCCCGCACCATCAAATGTGTACAAGGTAGGATTGCCGAAATTGGGTGGGGGAAAAGTTTCATTCACCCATTTGGGGTATGGATTCATCTCAGGCTAAATAGGTTCACATCACCCTTTTGTGGATTCCATTCGAGTATCCAGGGACTCAATGGAATTAAGAAATTCTAGAGGTATTTCTATTTGTGTTGCCTCCCATCTATAGGGAGTGGGTGGGGCCTGATGATGTGGTATTGTTTTCATCTCCTTCTAATTCTCGATCCATCTTAAGACTGAATGATCTCTCTAGAAAGGGAGAGTTTTTCATTGTAATGGAGGAAAGTAACAATCATTTTTTGACTTCCTCATTTATATAGACTGGCTTCCTAGATCTGAAGCCAGACTAATGGTCAGATGCCACCCTTGTAGGAATATTGGATCTTTCTAGATGTATCGGATGGGGGATATTCACCTCAACCTGAAGATGATGCCTAATGAGAATTTTTTCCTTAATTATATCCTCATTGATTTTTTTGAGAGTTTGTATTTCATTTTCATATTATGCCAACTGCTCCTCTATGAAAGGAATTACAACTCTTCTAAGTGATGAGTGGTATATGACCATTTCTTTACCTTTATCTTTGGTGGTGTTCCATTGTATAGGTGGAATCTTGATATTTAGAGGTGTCAAGTTTTGGATCCTCCTCTAGTTATGAGTGTATGTAGCCTCAATTGGTTCATCAAAATCACCTTCCTCTTAGGGTATATTTTCCATATTTCATCCCTTTGTGTCTATGTCTTCATCCACATTATTTGTTGTGTTGATGGTGATGACATTAATAGAGGTATATCAGTCAATGGTAGTTGTCCCATTACTTTAAAGACAACATGATAATTTTGTGCCACTTTCATTAGGGTTGTTTCTCAAACCCTTTTCCATATTTGACCATTTTTGGATTATGGACCTGGTTAGTTTGATTTTCTTATCTAGAATTTCCTCTCACATTGGTCTATGAACCTATCCTTGAGGGAGTTTCCAGTCATGTTTTTAGGATGGGCCCTAAATAGCATAAGTTTATCTTATGGTGGTAGGAATGGATGGGATGTTAATCATCGATATTTACCTCCCAACCTAGAGAAGAAATATTCCATCTATGGTGATGATGATGATGAAAATTCCCCCAACCCTATGAGATGGGGACTATCCAATTCCATAATTGGCATTAGTTGATCCTACTTTTTAGGATTAAATTTTTCTAGTTGAGGATTTGATGACTCGTGGGATGGAATTTTAGATATAAATTCCCTTATCCCAGTGGGATGGGGTTGATCTAGAACCGTTGTTGGTTTTCCTAGGACCCTCTTGGTGATGATGAACCTGGTGATGCCAATTGAGATAAAAAAATTCCCCAATCCTGTGGGCTAGGGTTTGTTTTTAGCTACTGCCTATATGCCCTGAATCCTCTCAAAAATTGATGATCTGATGGGTAGAGGTTATGGTAGATATTCCCTTAGCTCGGTGGGCTAGGTTCACTCTTGGATGGCTGTTATGGCAGCTGCTGTTGCAAACTATTTGATGTGGCCTATTTTTTCTCATATAGGATATGGTTTCAATAGTATCCCATGATGGGAGTCATTATTTATAATAAGTTTTCTGGTTGACTATAAGCTCAGCTTTCATGTCTGAAATGCATTATCATTACTTCGAGGGGCCAATTTTAAAGATTTTTTAGCTATCCTATCCCTATATTCATGATGTCTTGACACTGTTGAAGTGGGGGTATTCTGTTTGTAGTGACCAACTATCTTTATCAATACCTGATCCCCTGATTTCGACAGAGGCTTTGACATTACAGGATGTCGTATCTAAGGGGCTTTGTTTTTTCAGAGGCGCGATGATATGAAACGCTCCATACTTTCCTCATCCTCGAATACAGATGCATGAAGAGGCTTCGGATATTGGTTTTTGAAGAGTTTTGGTGTAATGGTGGAAAGTGTGTTTTATATTTTCACAATTCTTTTTCGGTTTTAGGTCCGGGTCCATGGAGATAACAGCCAAGTCTAGCTAACAACAAATTATGTTGATGGTCTAATGGTGACCCTTGTATCCTGGATAAGGGAGGTGTCTAGCCTTTAGTCATAGATGATTTTCCCATATATTTCAGTGTAGATAAGGCATGAACTCTTTTTCTAGCTCATCTAGTATCTCATAGTTAGAAGTAGTAAAATGACAAAACATGGTGGGGAGGTTATTTTTGGATAACTCTCTCTATATTTCAATGTCGTATTTCCCTTCATCAGACTCACATGCCTCCATATGGTCAGACATCAGAAGGTTCTTATCAGGGCCTCTTACTGAACAGAGTGGAGTACTTCTGGTAGTTTATGTGGAACTATATACGATTTGACCCCGATGTTTCAAGAACCTCTCTATATGAAGGTTTATAAGTTTTGAGAACCTATATATATGGAGGTGTCTAGGAAAGGAGAGGATTTCCTTATCCATGGGAGATATCACCATGGGGGGTTGACCATGACGGATGTTAGGAGTAGAGTCTCTATGATCCATATTTATACTACCATGAGGAGGACTATCATGGTAATTATTTCCTTCTTCTTCAGTTGAAGAGTTGAAGGACCCTTACAGTGTTGAGAATTTTTCCCAAACAACCTCAAGGACACTTGCATTGAGCATATTAGGGATATGATCCTCATTCTTTGTCATGGATAGAATATGTTGGCCTGTCTTTTGGGATTGTGTAGGGATATGAGCCTATTGTATGATGGCTATGGGAATATATTGATAACCATCTGGTTTTTTGGGGATATGAGTCTACTATTAAGAAAATACTAGAATATGCAAATGATCTTCTTCATTATTTTAAGGAATATGAGCCTACCTTGAGGCATGTGCCACTCTCGGTTAGTCTTAGTTAGAATGAGGATATTATCCCAATCCCGAGCCTTTAGAGTATGTCGTTGATATTTTTGACATGAATATGAACCTGTCCGAAGGCATATTCTACTCTCACTTGGTGATCCCTAGTTGGAATGGGAATATAAGCCCGGTATGAGTATACATTCCCTACCTAAATATGTCAACATACCTCTAGAAGGGGATAAGGAATATGATCCTTCTCCTATATAGATTCTAAAGGATGTTGGTTCAGTCATTCATAGGTGGAATTAGGTATATGATACTAGCTTCTGTGAGCTACTAGAATATTCCACATAGCTTCACTGGTAGGAATATGAGTCTTCCCTAAGGCATTTTCCATTCTCACTTTGTGATCCTTCATCAAAACAAGGATATGTGCCCAATATTGAGACTTTGGAGTATATCTATAGTCTTTTTCGATAGGAATATGAGCCTATCCTATGGAATGTGATGGTCTCACTTGTTTAGACCTATCCAGGACGGGGATATGAGCCCGGTCCTAGGCCTTTGGAATATTTCACTGGTCTTCTTTGATAGGAATGTGACCCTATCCCAAGGCATGTGCCACTCTCACTTTGTGAGACTTGGTTTGAATGGGAATATGAGCCCAGTCTGATGCCTCATCCTTTACCGGAATATGACAATAATACTCCTAGATGGGAGAAAGAATGTGTGCTTTCTCCATAGAAACTACTTGTTCATACTGATCTGAGTGTTGTGTTTCCCTAGCTATAGGGATAGAAATATGAGCCTTTCCTTGTATCTATACCAATTCCAGAATATATTGGTTGGGTTATCAATCTGTTTCTAAGATGTGATATAACTTTAACAAAATGTGTTTAAGAATATAATCCTACACATTTTATTCCTCCATTATGTATTGGAAAATATCATTGATTGAAGAAAAAATATGATCCTGCTTTTGTCCTCCCTGTGCCATCAGAATATACTGATGGGATTCATGAATAGGGGTAGGAATATACACCTCCCCCATGCTTACTGAAATAATATTCCCACAAAATTCTTCTTAGAAATTAGGGATATGGTCCTACTTGCTGGTTATAACCAAAATATATCGACGGGATTCTTTAGTGGAAGAAGGGATATGATCCCACTCCCAATTATCCAAATCTTTCAATTCTTAGTGTGTATTCCTTTTTTATTATGCATGGGTATCATAGGTGGTAGTGTGTCAAATGGTTCCCTCAGTAGGTGAATTAAGGGAACTAGTGGGATGGTGCTAGTGATGGCAATTGATAGGATCCCTCCTTGGTTTCCCATAAACTAGAAGGGAGCCGTAGTTGACTCCTTGACCCACCTTCATCAGATACTAAAGGTAGTGATTTTTATGATCCATGGATAAGTTTTTGAAGTTGTTGGTGGTGGAAACAAGCACCAATGGCTTTATTTCATCTTTCTTTGGATGATGAAAACTTGTCAGTCTCAGAATTTGGAAACCCTCGTGAGTAGCCTCAAGAGTCGGGATCATACCATAGAGATGGTATTCCCAAACCATTGCATTATTCACCTAGTACTGAAGGTGTTAGAAATGTGACGTCATTCTGAGACATGCGGGGGTTGCATCCGTAGATAATTTTCTAAAACAGTCACTATATGAAGACATTATCTCAGGTCAGGTGTTGTTTGTGAGAGTAGTATTTACGGTCATGAAGATAACAAGGAAAAAGGTCACTGATCAGTGCATCATCATAGATAGTATATGTACTCAATTAGATTTTCATGGGTAACACAATTGTCCTTTATTATTTCCAATCCATCCATTTTTCTTGCATGAACTTGTCAAAGCGAGGATGGATGAGAACCCCAGCTTCATATTTTTAAAAGATTACATCATGTTTTCTATTTTCGTTTTCATAGAATATGCAAAAAAATGGAATGGTGCATGGTAAACTGATTATTCTATTATTTTAGAGATTCGCATCAGGTTTATCATTTTTATTTTTTTGGAAAGATCATGGAATGCCTTGGTAGGAACAAAATGCTCCGACGAGAACTAGATAGTCTATCCTTTTTAACATGTGAAGGATATTTCTCATTTCAATGATCTTATGTTGTGTTTACCACTATTGTTTCATGGAAAGATACTTTGGTTTTTCCTAGTGATTTATTGTGGGGAGTTGAATATGTTTCAAAATCCCCAACATGGGGTCCACTATTTTTATATTTCATAGAAACACCCAACGGTTCCCATATCCATAACTGAGTATAGACCTTCTTTCCAAATTTAGGTGGTCATTTAGGGTTTCATACCCAATGACGCTTAGGAACTCACATTGGTCAAGAGTATGGGAGGTCAGTCTCATCACATGGTTTTGGGGGGAATTATTTCCTACTCTAGGACTCTCTTGTAGATTTAAGATATTTTCGTGAATCTATTCTTAATCCTAATATTGGAATGGTTACCCTAACAAAATGATAAAGTGGTAAACCCTTTCATATGTGAATATAGGGATATATTCATGAGTCCATCTATATGTATTCAAGGTTTTCCATCCATTTCCCCATTAATGGGTAGCTGCTTATATTTTAAATCCATATAAATAGACACTCTAGAATTTTCTATCATCCAAGGAGGTGATTAATATTTAAAGGATGGGATTGATCTGTTATGAGGAATCCTATATATCTTATTTATAGAAGGAATCAAAACCCACATAGTTCGTTAATACCATGTAGTTTAATGTCATATGGAAAGAATATATATGGGGGAACTTAGGCACCAGTTATTGAGATTTATCCTCAAGGAGGTTTCCTATGTATCCTAATCATGGAAGGAACCAGATTCGTTATATTTTGATCATTCCCTTAGGAATTACCCTGAGGTGGATGCCCTTATATGGGGGTAGTCATATCATGCCACTGATCGGGGATTACAAACTGAGGTTTCCCTGGCTAGTGGAGATTCATGATGCAAATTATATGATCATTGAAACCCCCTAAGCCCACGTGATCCATTCTCAATGTGGTAAATAAGGGATTGCAAGTAATAAATTTCACTACATATGGGTACGGGACTTATGTGTTGGGATATCCCTTTGAATATTTGATATAGAGCTTGGGCCTTAGGAAGGCATCCTACATATCCTGGTTATAAAAGGAATCGGAGCCATCGTAGTTTAGTTTCCACCTTAATCCATTGGTGGATTGAGGAAGAATGATAAATCCATGGGAGAGACATGGTCCTGATAGTTATAGTTTTGGATACATGGAGGTACTTACACTAAGGTAAGTGTCTATTTGAGCTCGGGCCTTAGGAATGAGTCATGTGTATCCTGATCATAGTAGGAATCAGAGTCATCATAGTTCAATTTTATCAGGGGTTACACATTGAGTATTCCCTTTGGATATTTGATATGGTTCTTGGACCTTGAGAATGTGTCCTATGTATCTTGGTTATGGAAGTAATTAGATTCATCTTAGATTAGTTTGATCGGGGCTTACACACTGAGGTTTCCCTAATATCGGGGTGGTCATATCATGTTTCCAGTCAGGGATTACATACTGAGGTTTTCCTTTGGATATTTAATATGGAGCTCAATCCTTACAAAGTTTTCCTACGTATCCTAGTCATGTCATAAATTATATTCATCATATTTTAATTGATTGGGGCATGGACACTAATGTTTCCCTTTTATATCCATTGGAAAAGGTTACCATGTCATAGGATGTCAGCTCAATATGTCCTAATTTTCCGCCAAGAATGATTTGATTGTATGATTGACATGTTTTGGGGATGTATGGACATGTCCTGGTTGACTAATAGACATCTCCAAAGACAATCACATAATCCAGGTTAACATGTCTGAAGGGTGTCGCAAGACTTGGCTGACTTGTTCAGAGGACATCACATGATCTAGGTTGACATGTCTGGAGGGTGTCGTAAGACCTGGATGACTTATCTAGGGGGACATCACATGATCCAGGTTGACATGTCTGTAGGGTCTCACGAGAATAGGATGACTTGTCCAAAGGACATCGCATGATCTAAGTTGACGTGTCTAAAGAGTGTCGCATGACCTGACTGACATGTCTTAGTGTCAACGTAAGACCTAGCTGACTTGTCCTGGTGTCACCTCATAATTTAGCCGACATGTCTCGGGGACATCACAAGATTTGTCTAGTAAGACTAAAGGGAATTTTGTGGCTTTCTTTGACATGTCCAAGGGACTTCTCATGATCCAAATAGTATATTGATGGAGCATCACATGATTTGAGAGACATATCCCGGTGTTGTTGCGTGATCTCGATGAGTCATGTGAAGCGTATGAGGATCATCATATATGATCTTCTCATAATTATCCCATATTTTACTCTTTATTCTATCATTTATTGCATATTTGCCTTAGGTTTTCCCAATTTTAGGTTTCATGAGACCCAACCGATATGGCTATGCTCACCATCTAGCCAGTGGTATCGGGCAGCTAGCAAATGGAAGCATTCCAAAACATTCTAGGTAGCTTTAATAATGGTCAAATTTGGTCCTTCTCATATATTTAAAACATGGATTGACCTTGGAAAATCTGGATTCCTTATGAGGATATAAAATGAGGATATGGGAGGCTTATAATATCTTTAAATTGAAGTGCACATCAAACGGAATGCTCTCTGATCTCCAACAACTTCTCAATCCTCAAATAACTTCAAATTTACAATCTTCCTCATACTTTCCCAAAGAAAATAAAGAGAACATAATTTGTGGGAATTAATATCATCAAAGGTAACCTTCCAATGGTGTGATCTTTATTTACTATCTTCAAGTTCTATCGAGCTTCATCAATCTATTCTTTTCTTGTGCCCTTATTTCTCTTTTTTATTGAGCCTTTTATACTTTATTTTATAACCCCTTGTCTCTCTTTCTCATTTATAACTTATCTCTATCACACAATATTTCATATTTTAATATTTTAGTAAGATTTGAGATGGATTTTTAATGGGTTTTACAAAAGTAAAAACATCTCTTTTCTCGCTCCTTCTCATCATTGGATTCTTACTTTTTTGTTCAAAAGCAATGGTTCTCTTGGTTTCTTCCTTCTCTATTAAAAATCAAGGGATTACTTTTTTGGTTCTTGATTCCAATTAAAACCAAGGGACTCTCTCCTTTTCAGTTCTTGGTTCATGTTAAAACCAAGGGGTTATATAATCCTCTCAATCCTTCTTGAGGTGAGGAGACATAGAGGAACCTCATGTGATATTTTTGAACTTTATTATCAAAGTGTGCCTTGTCTATTTACTTTTCACATTTTATTTCCTATTATTATTATGCTTATTTTGTTTATCCTTTATACAATTTACTTTTATTATTTCAAAGGATTGATATTTTTATATCTTTTTAGCATCATTTTGAAATCCTTTTATTTTGTAATTGTCATTTTCAATTTTGGTTTATTTTTTAAAAGGAAATTTACACCCCCCCCCCCCACCCCACCCCATTTATACTTCGCCAAAAATTGGTTTTAATGGGTTTATTTGTGATTTTATCAAAAATATTATTTTCAATATTGTGTTTATTTTTCTTCATTTTTTTTACAGATCCTAATCAATTTTAAAGATCAATCTTTTTATCATGGAATCTAATTCTTATTCACATGCTCCTATTTTTTATGGCACTGATTATTCATATTAGAAAACTTGCATGTAAATTTTTCTTAAAATCATTAGATATCCTATTTGGAAAATTTATATGAATGGTTATACCCATAAAACTAAATCGAAAGATAAATGGAATCCCCAAGACATTTCAACTTTTGAATTAGACCAAAAGGATATGGATTCTTTACATTGTGGTCTTGATCACAATAAGTTTAATCATGTATTTTCTTATAAAATAGATTATAAAATATATAAATTATTATAAGTCATGAAAGAAGGAATGAATAAAGTAAAATATGTAGGATTGGATATATATCATTAAGATTTTTAAATTGTCACCATACATCCTAATTGTTGGGACCAAGTTAGATGGAGAAGGTTTTTGGAAGTTTAAAGAAGTTTGTTTTACAAGGTTGTTGTATTTTGTTGTCAAAGAAGATAAATCAACTAAATTTGTAAATCTTGAAAATAGAACTCACTTTTTTTAAGAAATTCCATCGTATCGAGAATAAGCTATTTGGAAAAAAAGATTCTGATCAGACTCACCTCAGGTCCGGAATGGGAAAAGATCATAATGAGGTATTGATTGTAATTGGATTTAGTATGGATTTGATAAAAATGTGATGATGCTTTGATGATCTTCGAATTCTAAAAAATCACAAGTATTCTAAAAACTTGTGATACAAGCTTGATGAAATAAAGGTGGAGAAAAGTTTTTGGAAATCGTACTCGGCCTAATCATTATCTGAACAATCGTATTTGGACTAAGTAGGAAAGGGATGATGTCAATCGTATTTAGATTGATCAGATCAATATAGAAAGAGAAAAGGGTGGTAGATATCATATTCATCCTAATTGTAATCATTCCAATCATACTCAAAATGATTGTATCCTAGGCAATCGTACTCAGAATGATCGAATCCAAGCCAATGGTACTCATAAAGATCATAATTAGGACAATCGTATACAGCTTGATTTTATTTGGGCCAATTTTTTTCTGGATGATCGTAATCAGGATGAGAAGGAAAGACAAAAGCTAGAAATAAAGTTATGATAATTTCCACTATAATTTTGATGATTCTAAATTTGTTCTCAAATGTATTCAAAGTCATGAAGGAAGTCATGATACAATCACAATTTTTTAAATTAAGGAAGTTGCTAAAGTTGAATATGTTGGTACTAGTCTATCGTATTCGGTGTACCATCATACCAGGGAAGAATTTTTTTCAACAAAGATCGATGGAAAACTAATTGAGATGAAGACAATTAAAATCATAATGATAGATACCAATCAAAAATGTTTTCAACCATTCAAAATAGTTGAATTACTCTATTTATTTTCAAATTAATCAAGATAATTTCTGAATAAAAGTGATGGATGTCAAGGGGGATCTTGAAATTCAAAGGGTGTTGTTTTTTATATTTGGTATAGAGCATAGTATTCAGTAATTGGAGTAGAAAATTGAAATTATAATTTAACTTTCATTTGAAAATAGAATCTAAAGAAGAGATAAATTTTGAAGAAGATTTGAGAATATTTGAGAAGTGTTGATAAAGTCATATATGCACTCGAGATTTAAGTTAAATCGAGATTTGGGTGAATTTTTTTGAGCAGGAAATTTTTTGGGATTCCCCAAAAACCTCTCAAGGTTCACCTTAAAAATTACTTTGTACTTTTGCTGACTGATGTACTATTCATGAGAGAATATAGAGAAGATCCAACTTTATAGGGAGAGAAGAAGTTTTCCGTATTGAGATTTTGCTTAATAAGTTTCGACGGGGGGAAATGAAAGTAAAAGAGACAAGATCACAACATTATATTCAGATGATCATTATATTCAGTGATAATCATATTCAATTGTTTATTGTATTTAGCTTGTCAATCGTATTCGTATGATCATCGTATCAGGTTGGATAATTGGATTGGGATTTCCATATTGGGATTTCCAGACTGAGGAAGAAGGAATTCTGAATTGTCTCAATCTTACTCCAATAGTGCTATATTTTTCATATTGAGAAGAATAATACTGAAAATAATCATATTGAGAAGAATATTATTAGGAAGAATCATACTGAGAGAACCATACTGGGAGGAATCAAACTAGAAAAAACGTACTGGGACAATCGGACTGAGTTTACCTTATCAAATTCCTTAAAGTTCTTACCATCTTGTGGGTAAGAAATTAAAGAATTGTTTCAAAAATAATACATTTGTGTGGTTGTAAAGAAACACAGGTAACATGCATTGTTACACAAATATTTTTTTACTCTATTTGTTCTAATAGGGTGCACACGCACTATTGGAATTGTTTACATAGTGCTATATGAGTGAAAGGGTATATCCTACTCATTGTATTCCAATGATTTATTTCTAGTGTATTGTGTGGTATTGAATCATTTCCAAACCATACCAAGGACATATCTATTCTTATTGAATAGTGAACCTTGTAAATACTTGTGTTCCTTTGCATGTGTGTTTGAATTGTTTTTGGAAAGTAATGGAATCTTTAACAGGATGTGAAGGTTGTTTCAATGAAACATAAAAGAAAAAGTATCATTGATTCTCCCCATCCCCCTCTCAGTAATACAATCATCCTGACTGGGAACTTTCAAGTGGTATCAAAGTATAGGTTCCCTTCGCTTATTCCTTGCTGATAGAGAATTTAAATTATGTGAACAGTAAAGGTATTCTAGTTTTTTATAGAAAGAATTATCATATCTGGAAAGATAGAATGTTGTCTTATCTTATTTATATTGGATATGATGTTCATGAAGCTGCAACAGATGGGTTTACTCCTATTGATTACAAATCTCCTATTACGTATATTGGTATAAAGAATCTTGAGAATGATGGAAGGGCCAAGAATCCTCTGTTATCATCACTTTCTAAAATTGAATTCTTAATATTGAATGGTGTTGTCACAACCAAAGTTATATGGGATAAATTGAAAAACATATATTAAGGCAATACAAAAGTGAAGAAGGAAAAGTTACAAATTTGGAGATTGAAGTATGAAGATTTGTATATGGGTGAATATGAATCTTTTAGGGACTTCTTTACCATGTTAAATAACACTTTCATCACTATCAGATGTCTTGGTGAAAAGTTATATGATTTTACAATTGTAGAAAATATTTTTAGAACCCTTCCTGACAAGTTTGATGCAAAATTTTCTTCACTAGAAGATAGAGATCCTGAAACATTATCTCTAGATGATTGGTATAAAACTCTCATTACTTATGAAAATAAAAGGGAGAAATCTATGAAAATCAAAATAAAAGTTGATAGAGAAATGTCTTTCAAAGATGCTAAGAAAGATAAGTCGAAGAAGATTCTTATTGAAGATGAAGCTGGTAAATCAGATTATGAAAATGTGGTATGCAAAAAATTTGATAAAATATCATCCTTGTTTTCTAAAAATGTGAAAAGAGGTATAGGGAAATACAGAGGGAAACTTCCCTTGAAATGTTTTGAATGTGGAACTATTAGTAATTTTGTAGCTAATTGTTATTAAATAAATAAATAAGATAATAGTGATGAAGAATAAATAAGAACAAGAAGATTGTGTAAGAAATAGGGAGATAAAGAAAAATTGTATTCCATAGGGAAAGATATAAAATTCTTCAAATCCAAAAGAATAAGTTTCTTATCTAAAGATGAAGAAGAAGAAGGCAGTGAAGTTGAGTCTAAAAAATCTATTGAGTATGGTATTGAGAATACTTTTATTGAAATAGTTGATGATTAATAATTCCAAAGCAGTAGTTCCAAGGAAGAATAAACTCAAATTAAATTTCATTCGAAAGAAGAGTTGAAAGAATGTCTGAGAAAGATCAGAAGGCTTGAAAAGTGAAATAATAAAGTTGGAAGATGAATTTTCTTCAAAAAGTAATCAAGAATGTTTTGCTGATGAGAATTTGAATTTGGTAAAATAAATTACTGATTTAAAGAGATCTCTTGAGGAAGAAAAAAATCATAATGACCATCTGGAAGTAAAGATGAAAGAAAAATAAAAAGAGTTGGAACTTGTCCAAAAAAATCTATCTCAAGATGAGATGATAAATACAAGTTTAAAAAACTTTATCTATGAATTTTTTTAAAGGTCTTGAATGGAGGAACCTGAGAAGGATCAAAAAAAGATACCTTATAAGTTTGAAAAGAAAAATTGAGTTTTTTCTAAAAAGAATAAAGTTGGGAAAGTCATGTATGTGTCTAAGGCCAACAAAGTTGGGAATTCATAAGTCTCAAAGAAACCTGAGTCCAAAAATATTTTGAAACATTTTGAATCCAAAAAGGTTTACAATACTTCTGGTTCAGATAAATCTGAACAAAAAAGGAATACTCTGATTGATAATAGAAAGTTTGGTGGCTCAGAAAATAAGGAGAAGATGGTGGTTGAGAAAAATATTCACAATTCCAGTTAGTATGGAAGTTTTAGAGGCAAACACTCTTTCTATGGAAACTGCTAGTATTGTGGTGGATTCAGAAACACAACCAATATGTGTTGGTTCAACCAAAAAAATCACTATTACTTCATAGGTTATTAAAGTAAAAGTTTGAGTGGGAGTTAATTCCCTCAAAAGAAGAAATCTGAGAAATATGTTTTGATGAAACCTAAGAAGGATGGGATAAAGATTGAAAATAGTTTCCAAATTTTGGAAACTATTTTTGAAATATGTGAACAACTTGGACACCTTGAAAAAAGATTCCTTGTATTATTATAGGAACAATAAAATATTCTTAAGAATTCTCAGAAGCCAAAAGTGAAGAAAGAAAAGAAAGAAGAAAAGTCTCTTGTTATTGAAAATGATTTAAAAGCTATAAAAGGATAACGACCTTCTATTCTTGATAGTGGGTGTTCTTATCATATTATAGGAGATTTGAAATTGTTTAAGAATGTAAAAAAATTTAAAGAAGGAATAGTGACATTTGGCGATGATGAATCCTTGAAAATCAAAGGTGTTGGATCAGCCGTCATTGGTAAAGAAAAGATGAAATCCAAGAAAAATTTGTATGTTGATGGGATGTAACACAATTTTATAAGTGTTTCAAAATTGTGTGATTAGGGTAACAAAGTTTTCTTCAGAAAATATGGGGTTTTTGTGAAAAGTGATGAAGATAGAAATATTGTTACAAGAGGACAATGTACAAAAGGAAACTTGTTTCATGTTGGTGAAATAAAAAACTCTTGTTACATAAGTATGATAGAAGAGAATAAACTATGGAATAAAAGGATAGGACACATGTGTCAACGAAACATGAGAAAATTGAAAAGTTAGATAGTGTCTGAGCCATTCCAGATTTTCCAAAAAGAATAGTCTGGTGTTGCACTATTTTTCAGAAAGGAAAAATTACTAATGTTGTGCACAAGAAAGTTGAGATTTGTTCAAAACATCCCCTGGAGCTTATTCATTCTGATATCTATTGGACAATGAGAAAACAATAAAAAAAATGGAGATAATTACTTCATCACTTTCATAGATGATTTTACTCACATTACTTAAGTTATGTATATGAAACATAAATCAGATGCTTTGAAAATGTTTAAAAAATCCAGAAGGAAAGCTGAAAAGGAATGTGAGTATTCAGTGAAGAAGTTGAGAACCGAAAATGGAGGTGAATATAGAAGTGAAGAGTTTTCAAGTTATCTGGATAAGAATGGAATTTTTCATGAGTATAGTTCCTCATACACTCCTCAATAAAATGGATTTTTTGAAAGAAATAATATAAGTTTGGTGGAAATGGGAAGAACTATGTTACTTGAACATGGTCTTTCTCATTACTATTATAGGAAAGCCATGAGTAATTCTGTTTATATTCAAAACAAATGTTTCTATAATCTAAGATAGGGTATGAATCCATACTAATTTTTTTTATTTAAAAACTCCAAGTTTGAAACACATAAGAGTTTTCAGGAGTCCGTGTATTATAAAAAGGAATAGTGGAAACTATAGAAAGTTTGAGCAGAAAGGTGAATATGGAATTTTTCTTAGATATGATCCAGAAGGAAGAGGATATAGATTCTTCAACAAATAAATATAAAGAATTTTTGATTCAGTTGATGTGAAATTAATTGAAAGATCTGTGGAAGACAAGTGTTTTCGGGCAGACAAGGAAGTTGAGCAGGATAAGGAAAGTTTTTAAAATAATTATGATAAGGATATAGACAATTGTGATCCTATTCAAGAAGAATAATTAGACTCAATTATTTCCAGTGATGAGGAATATACTAAAAAATATCATCCTAGGTTAAGGAAGCAAGTAGAAGCTCAAAATATCATTGGGGGTCAATATCAGAAGGTCCAAATAAGAAGAACAACAAATGCTATTACACATACTTATTTGTATTCAAAAGTGGAGTCAAATGATGTGAAAGAATATTTTGAGCATCCAGAATGGGTTCAAGCCATGAATGAAGAATTGGATCAGATTGAAAATAATGATACATGAGAACTCATACCTAATCCAAAAAACAAAAACATCATTGATACAAAATGGGTTTTCTGAAATAAACTGAATGAAGAAGGTGAAGTGATAAGAAACAAAGGAAGATTGGTTTGCAAAGGGTATTCACAAATTGAAGGCATTTAATTTGATGAAACCTTTTCTCTGGTGGAAAGGTTAGAAATAATCAGAATATTTCTTACTATTGTTTCACAACAAGGTTACAAGAACTTTCAAATGGATGTTAAATTTGTGTTCTTGAATGGTGATCTTGATGAGGAAGTTTACATTGAACAACATTGTGGATTTATTGTTGTGAAATATGAAAGTTATATATATATATATTGAAGAATGAATTACATGGGATAAAATAAACTTTGAGAACATGGTATTACAAATTGGATGCTTTCTTAAGGAAGATGAATTTCAAGAAGGGAAGTGTTGATAACAATCTTTATGTTAGATAAATTCAAGAGTATTCCCTCATCGTAATTGTTTATGTTTATGGAATTATATTTGATGGGAATGATGAAAAAAATTGTGAAATATTTACTGAAGAGAAGAAAAATGTATTTGAAATGCCCATTCTAGGGAGAAATGAAATACTTTCTTGGGTAACAAATTTTATAAAAGAGGAAACATATCTTTATTTCTAAATAAAAGTATGCTAAGGAACTTTTGAAGTGGTTCAAAATGGAAAACTTAAAACCTATTTCCATGCTGAATTTAGTGGGAAAAAAGTTGACAAAATATGTATAAGGAAAATAAGTTGATCAAAAATAATTTCAAAAGCTGATTGGAAGTTTATTATATTTGACTACCTCAAGACCCGACATTGTTTATGTTGTTACTTTATGTGCCAGATTTTAGAGTGCTCCAAAAGAATCACATTTAATTTCTAGAAAAATAATTCTTAGATACATCAAAGGCAAAAAAATCATAATCAGATATAATAACTCAAAAATTATTTATTTGTTTTGGTATTCAGATGTTGATTGGGTAGGAAATGTTGATGATAGAAGATCCACATCATGTGGAGTATTATTTCTGGGAAATAATTGTGTTAGTTTTCATTCAAAGAAACTGAATTCAGTTACTTTCAGTATGGCTTAAGTTGAGTATCCTGCTTCCACTCAAACCAATGATCAACTTATGTGGATGAAAACTCAATTAGAATACTTACTTGTTGAAGTGAAGTTACCCTTTCTCTTAGGTTGTGATAATCAAAGTACAATCAATATCACTAGGAATCTAGTTCAACATTATCATTCAAAACATATTGATATCAAAGATCATTTCATCAAATAGCATGTGGAGAATAATGAATTAAATTTAGAGTATGTTCCAACATCGGAACAAATTGATGACATATTCACAAAACCTTTACTGAAATAATAATTTTCTAAATTGAGGTTGAACATGGGCATTAAACCTCTTTCTCATCAAGGTTGAGGTATGTCTTTCTATCCCCTCTCTCATATTACCTTTCGATAGTGTTTTCAAGGGGGAGAATTATATTTTTTCATAAATCTACCCTTAAAATTAATGTAAAAAGGGGGAGTTGTGAGTAAGTTATGAATCCAACAGTGTATTGTGTGTGAATTATTCTAACTATTTGTTGGAGTGGTTGTAAGAAACAATTTTTTTGTATTCCAGGAATAAATAAAAGAAAGGTGAGAAGATGAAGATGTTTTAATAATCACTTGGTTTGGACAACATGGTTTTTATATTAATAATTCTTATTTATTAAAATGAGTTAGCTCACATAGTCTTAGAATTATTGAGAAGTAATCCATATCTTGAGGTTACAAAGTTCCATGATTTATGAATCTTGGTTAAAAAAATCAAAAGGGGGAGATTGTTGGGACCAAGTTGGAGGTAGAAAGTTTTTGGAAGTTCATGGAAGCTTTTTTTACAAGTTTGTTGTCTTTTTTGTCAAAGAATATAAATCAACGAACTTTGTAAAATTTAAAAATCAAACTCACTTTGTTTAAGAAATTCCATTGTATTGAGAAGAAGATATTTAGAAGAAAATATTCTGATCAGACTCACCTCAGGTCTGGAATGGGGAAAGATTGTAATGAGGTATTGATTGTAATCAGATTTAGCATGGATCTGATAAAACCTGATGATGATTTTTTGATATTGGAATTCTCAAAAATCACAAGTATTATGAAAACTTGTGATACATTCTTGATGAAATTAAGGTGGATAAAAGTTTTTGGAAATCATAATCAACCTAATCATTATCTGAACAATTGTATTTAGGCTAAATAGTAAAGAGATGTTTCCAATCATATTCAGATTGATCATATCAGGATGGAAATAGAAAAGGGTGATAGAGATCATATTCATCCTAATTGTAATCATTTCAATCATAATCAGAATGATCATATCCAGCCCAATCATACTCATAATGATCGTATATAGGACAATGGTGCTCATAAAGATCCTAATCAGGACAATCGTATTCATCCTGATTGTATTTGGGCCAATTGTTTTCTGGAAGATCATACTCAGGCTGTGAAGGAATGAAAGAAGATGGAAATAATGAAAAGTTGTGATAATTTCCATTTTAAGTCTGAAAATGATGAATTTGTTCTCAAATGTATTCAAAGTTGTGAAGGAAGTCATGATATAAGCACAATTTTGTAAATGAAGGATGTTACTGAAGTTGAATTTGTTGGTACCTATCTATCATATTTGATGTACCATCATACTCAGACAGAATTTTTTTCAACAAAGACCAATGGAAAAGGAATTGAGATGAATCTGATGAAAATCATAATGAAAAATAGCGATCAATAATGTAGTCAACCATTTAAAAGGGGTTGAATTACTCTATTTATTTTCAAATGAATCAAGAGAATTTCTAAAGAAAAGTGATGGATGTTGATGGGGAACTTGAAATTCAAAGGGTGTTGTTTTCTATATTTGGTACAGAGTATCGTATTCAGCAATTGGAGTTGAAAATAAAAATTGTAATTGAACTTGCATTTGAAAATAGATTCTGAATAAGAGATGAATTTTGAATAAGATTCGATAAAAATCGAAAAGAGTTGACAAAGTCATATTACACCTGAGATTTAAGGGAAATCGAGATTTGTGTGAATTTTTTTGAGTGGAAAATTTTTTGGAATTCCCACCAAAATATATCATGGGTCACCTATAAAAGGAGAAAAGTACTTTTTACTTCTACTGGTTGATGTACTATTTACAAGAGAAGAGATATAATCTCTGACTTTCTAGGGAGAGAAGAAGTTTTCTATATTGATATTTTTTTGAAGAATTTTGATGAGGGGAAGTGAAAGGAGAAGAGACAATATCGCAAAATTGTATTCAGTTGATCATTATATTCAGTGATAATCATATTTAGTAGTCTATCATATTCAACTTGTCAATCATATTCGAATGATCATCATATCAGGATGGATAATCAGATCAGGACTTTTGTATTGGGATTTTCAGACTGAGGAAGAAGGGGTTCTAAATTGTCTCAATCATACTCTGACAGTGTTATATTTTTCATATTGAGAAGAATTGTACTGAAAAGAATCGTATTGATAAGAATCATACTGGGAAGAATCGTATTTGGAGAATCGTACTGGGAAGAATCAGACTGGGAAAAACATGCTGGGAAAATTGGATTGAGTTTTCCTCATCAAATTCCTTGAAGTTCTTACCATCTTTTGGGTAAGAAATTGAAGAATTGTTTCAAAAAAAATACATTTGTGAGGTTGAAAATAAACATAGGTTATATTCATTGTTACACAAATATTTTTTTACTCTATTTGTGCTAAGAGGGTGCACACTCACTATTGAAATTATTTACATAGTGCTACACGAGTGAAAGGGTATATCCTACTCATTTTATTCCAAGGATTGATTTATAGTGGATTGTGTGGTATTGGATCATTTCCAAACCATACTGAGGATGTAGTTATTCTTATTAAATAGTGAGCCTTGTAAATACTTGTGTTCCTTTGGATGTGTGTTTAAATTGTTTTTATTGGGGAATGGAATCTTTAACAGGAAGAAAAGGTTGTTCTAAGGAAACAAAAAATAAAAATTATCATTGATTCTCCCCCTCCCCCTCTCAGTGATACAATCATCCTGACTGGGCACTTTCAATTGAATCTATCACCAACAAGTTTATAATATTTATGACATTTGTAATGGTAGAAAATCTATCAATGATGAATTTTATATAAAAATAATCATGAATAAAATCCTATAGGTTTTACCTAGTTTGTGGGATACCAAAGTAACGGTGATCAAAGAATCCAAGGAAATTAAAAATATGGTGTTTTATTAATGATATATGAGATAACAATTAAATTTCAAGGAGTTAAATAAGTAATTGAAGTCAAGGAGACCAAGAAGAACATTTCTTTTAAATCAATCAAAGATGATGATTCTTCTGAAAGTAACATCGATAATGAATAAGAAATTGGGTGACTTATTAAAAACTTAAACAAATTTTTTAATAAGAATAATTCATATCTACATACTAAAAAGAAAGATCAAATTGAAACACCCATTATGATGTGTTATGGATGAAATAAAAAGGGAAATATAAGATCATAATGCTTAATCTACAAAAATAGGTTAAAAGGCCATAATAAAGGTAATAAATACCTAAGAATAACTACTCGGAGTATAAGTGTGAATCTATGGACTCTTCCTCCTAAAGTGACTCAAGTTCAAAATTTCTCATGGAAGAAGTTGAGGTTAGTATAAATTTAAATTCTAAATCTTCTACCACCTCTTATTATTGTTACTCATCCTCTTCAAGTCACTTAAGTTATTAAGAACTAGAATATATTCTTGATCAACTCAAAAATGTTTTTCATCAACTCCCTTACTCATATAAAAAACATGAAAATAATTATAAGAATGTGGTTGGATAAAAAGATCAAGTTTTAAATGAAAAATATCTTCTTTTAAAATAAAAGAATGTTTTGATTTTGAAATTAAAAAATCAATCAGATGTTGAAGTTTTCAAAACTAAAATCAAGGATCTCAAAATCTCTCTTTCAAAATTTACCCAAGGTGAAAAAAATCTTAAAATGATACTTGGTTCTCAATGTGATAAAATAAATAATCATGGTTTTCGTTTTTCAAATAATAATGCAATTTCTTCAAAAATTATTACTTTTTTAAAGGGGTTTCTCAAAATAAATTTTGTGAATATTTTTGAATATTTTTCCATTTAATTTATGAATGTGATTACAAAAATGCTAGGTATAGAATACCCAAGTATATTAATATTTCATTTAATCTTATTTAAAAAACTAAACAAGTTTAGGTTCTTAAATCCCTATTAGATAATATTAGTTGACCTAAAATTGTTTTTCCTTCTCAATCTTTATTACATCACATTATCATACCCTCAAGGTTTCCAAAAGGCGCTTGTTTTTTAGATCTTTCAAGGATAAGCCACTGAACCTCATTGAATTATCTTTTTGTGGCTAATAAATAAAGGAAACAAAAGTTTCATTCAACTCTGAAGTAGTTTATTATTAAAAGGATAAATTCATGGAGTTCGAATCAAAAGAAAACCCCATGAATTATTTTAAATTATATGTTATAATTATTTTTTAGTGGAGTTTTTTTAATAATACATATTTCACTCTCTCTCCATTTTTAAAGCATAAATGATCTTGAATATCTTTTTCTAATCGTGTTATATCTTGAAATATTTTGTTAAAAGCATGTTTTAAATGTCTATCACATGGAATGATTCTCTTAATTATTTACAAATATTTTATAATTCCTTGAATATATTTTTATGTGGTTCAAAAAAAATTTGTTTCTATTTTTATAGGAGTTTTTGTTGATGTCTTATTCCTTTCTTGTCTTAAGAATGAAACTTTTTTTAGGGAGATTTAGTTGATGATATGAATATTATATAAAGGTTATTTTAAAATTATCTTTGGTTTCTAACATGTTATCTTAAATCATTAACCCTTATTATTTGTAAGTTTTTTTTATAATCTCAAAGGGGGATAAGTTTTTTATAGAGGAAAAAGGTAAAATAACGTATGATTTCAAATGATGTTTTATCAAGTGGGGAACTTTGTTTCAAATTACCATAAAGGTCGAACATGGTTTCATGCTTATTTGGTAACTTATTCCTTTTTATCTTTTCCCTCTTCCTTGTCTTTATTTTTATATCAAGTTTTTATGATCATCAAAAAGGGGGAGATTGTTGACTCTTGTGGTGTAGTTTTTTTAATGATCACAAACACTATAATATTTTTCTAACTTATTTCATCTTATTTTTAGTGTTTTCTAGTTTCTCTATAGAGTTTTAATATTAGGAGGGAAACTTGTCTTAAGATAGATTTAAAATGGGTTCAAAAGACTTATTTCAAGTCAAGTGAAGCAGTGAAGCACTAGATAACTGGTTGGAGTGCACCAAATAGCTGGTATAATAACTAGTAGAACACATATCCAATAATACTATACATGCTAGTTGGTGGAGTCTCACCGGGTAGCTAGTGGAGGATCCAAAATCACAATAGCTATTGTCTTACTCACCAGCTATCTGGTGGCATCTCAAGGCTACCTGACGGTGGCATTCCAGAACATTATAGGTAGATTTAATGATAGTCAAATTTATTCCCACTTGACTTTTTAAAGTGTGTATCAACCTTGGACAATTTAGGTGCCCTATGAGGCTATAAAATGAGGACAAGGGAGGATTATAACATCATTATATTTAATTACACATCAAACAAAATGATCTTCGATCTCTAAATACTTCTCAATATTCATATAGATTCAAAGTTACAATTTTCCTTATCCTTTACCAAAAAAAATCAAGAAAACATCATTTGTTGGAATTGATATCATCAAAGTGAACCTTCCAAAGGTGTGATCTTCATTGAATATCTTTAAGTTCTATCAAGATTCATCAATCTATTATTTTTTTGTTCCCTTATTTCTCTTTATTCTTGAGCCTTTTTTACTTTTTTTATAACCACCTATCTTTCCCATTTTTAACTTCTCTCTCTATCATCCTCTTTTATCTTCTAATCTTTTAGTGAGAGTTGAAATGTCTTGGTAACGGGTTTTAAAAAAGTGAAACCATCACTTTTCTCCCTCTTTCTCATCATTGGTTTCTTGATTTTTCCATTCAAAAGTAAGGGTTATCTTGATTTCTTACTTCTCTATTCAAAAATAAGGTACTCTTTGTTTGGTTCTTGGTTCCTGTTAAAACTAAGGGACTTTATCCTTTTTGGTTCTTAGTTTTAATTAAGACCAATTGGTTATATAAACATCTTAAGCCTTCTTAAGAGGAGGAGATGTAGAGTCACATTGTGTGCTATTATCGAACTTCGTTACCAAAATGTGCCTTATCTATTTTCTTTTCTACTATATCTACACTTATTTTTTTAATCCCACTATGATTTACTTTGTTTATTTTGAATGATTTCAAGATATTGTCATATATTTTTAGCTTCATTTAAAAATAATTATTTTATAATTTTCATTTTATTTTTTTGTTTTATTTTTTAAAAGGAAATTCTCCCCTCTCTTGACAATTCTACTCCGCCAATATATGAAATGGGACTTTTCCTTAAAAAACGACACATGTAATTAATACTTTTTTATCTATTTTACATCCTCCAAAATCAGAATCATAATAAATTTTTAATTCAAAATTGGTTTTTTAGGATAAAATAAACAAAGATTTATAAAACCTTTAATATATTTAATACTCCTTTTAATGGAATTTACGTGACTCTCTTTATGGTTAGCTATAAATCTAGCACACATGCATACAAAAAACATTAAATCTGGTCTAAAAGCACTTAAATATAGCACATTTCCAATCATTCCTCTATAAACTTTAATATTAATATATTTTCCATTAGCATTAATATATAATTTACAATCAGTACTCACAATGGTATTCATACTTTTACTAAAATCAAGTCCAAAACTTTTATCTAATTACTTAGAATATTTAAATTAATTAATTAAAATTTTATCATTTCTTTGAAATGTTTTAATTCCTAGATTTTTTAATTCTCTCATAAAACTCATTTTCAAATTCAAAAATCAATAAATCTAAAAAATACAAAGAATATCACCATAATAACCAAAAAAATGTCATAAACATAAATTTGAACAATAAAAATATCTTGAAAATATTTCTTTAATAAAAAGAGTGGGGTAAAATTTACCTTTCACAAAACTATTTTTCAAAATAAAAATTGATAATATTTCATACCAAACTCATGGAGCTTTTTTAAGTTGATAGAGATATTTTGAAAGTTTTAAAACATGATCAGATTATTTTTTATGTTCAAAACTTTATGTTTGTTTAACATAAACATCTTCAAATATTAAACCATTAACAAAATCACTTTTAACATCCATTTGATAAATTTTAAAATCATGATGATCAATAAAATCTAATAATATTTGAATAGATTCTAATATCATAACTAGTTCCAAAGTTTCAACATAATAAATACCTTCTTCTTAACAATAATATTAGGCGGATAATATGGATTTATTTCTAATAATCCTTATAGATTCATCTAGTTAATTTCTAAATATTAATTTAATACAAATAATCTGGGAATATTTAGGTGGAATAACCAATTATCAAACATTAATTCTAGTAAACTAATTAATTTTGTCTTGCATAGATAAAATGCAGTAAGGATATTTTAAATATTCAAAAAAATAATTTGGAAAAAATCAAAAATAAAAGATTAATTAACACGAAAAAATTATACAGTTTTTAGTTTTTACTCTATAATCATCATCTCTAATAACTCTATCAATAATATGTTCTTTATGATTTTTCCATAACATTTGATGAGGTCGTTTCTCCCCAAGTGTATTTAATTCTGAATTTTTTTCTTCTCAAAAATTAAAATCTCTAAAATATTTTTTAATATGATTTTCTTTAGATGATTTATCTTTTAAATTTTTTCATTAAACTTAACATAAATAGATTCTTCAACAATTAGGGTTATTTATTATAGAATTTATAATCTTTACTAACATTAGAATATACTAAAACTATTTCTTCATTAGATTTAACATCAAAATTGTCTACATTATCTTCAATGTTAAGGATAATGACTTCACAACAAAAAACTCTAAAATATCCACCTTTAGGTTCTATTCCTTTCTTTAATTCCTGAGTATTTTTCTTTAAAATAAGTCTAATAGAAATTTTATTCGAAACATAATAATAAATATTACAACTTAAAGCCAAATATATTTAGGTAAGTTATACTCATTTAACATAGTTCTATCCATTTATTATCAAGTTTAATTTTTTCCTCTCTACAACTCTATTTTGATGGTGAGTTTTAATGGAAGAAATTTCATGATAATAACAATTTTGTTCAAAAAAATCAAAATCTAGGTTATGAAATTCTCCTCCTTTATCACTAAAAATTGATAAAATTAAATAACCTTTTTTATTTTGAACTAATTTATAGTAAGTAGATAATTTTGATAAAGTCTCAATTTTATCAGGAAGACAATAAAATAATGTAAATCATTTAAAATTTTCTATAATAAAAAAATAATATTTCTTACCATAAAGACTTGAAATTTTAGTAGGTATAAACAAATCAAGGTGAAACAACTATAGTGTACTGTTAGTGTTCATTTTCTTGATTGGTCTAATTGACTCCTTACGATGTTTTCCTTTAATGCAAACATCACACACTTGAAACTTTTCTTTCTTCAGAACCACTAGTTGCAGTATTCTTTTATACTTAGAAATTTTATACAACTTGAAATTAACATGAATTATCCTTTTATACCAAAGTATACCATCTATAAACATAGCATTTAAACGCTTTACATGTTGAATTGTTAGTTTAGCAAGGTATATAATGGATATTTTCCTTACGGTTAACATAAAATAATATATAATTGTCTTTAAAAGAAATAAATTTATTATATTTAAATTTAACATTCATGTCATTTTCACATAGTTGAGAAATATTTAACAAGTTATGTTTGAATCCATCAACATATAAAACTTTATTAATAATAACAAAGTTAGATAAACCAAATTCATTGAAACCTTTTACCTTAACTTTGGAATTTTCTCCAAAAGTGGAAATGCCTCCATTGAATTTATTATAAAAAATGAATTTGGATGAATCTATAGTCATATTATTAGAGAATCCACTCTCCATGTACCGCACATCATTCTTGAAAATTCAAAGGAATCTTTCTTGAAAGGTTATTTAATAGGTGGTTTTAGTACCCATGCAACTTTGGGTCCAATGGGGTTGGTAAAACTATTTTTAAGTACCCATAAAGATTTTAAATAAGTATTTATGGGTATTATAGAAGATAAAGATATAAAATATGAGTCTTAGTGTATCCCAAAAATTATGGAAATATAAGTGTTCATTCACTAGAATAATGTCTCTTAATTATATACTTTAAACAGATAGTAGTAGAGATACTACCATGTGAACCTTTTATAAATATATTTTGGTACATCTGAGGTAACTTACTTTCATATCCAAGACCATAATTATTTTTTTCTATCTTTTTTAAAGACATCATTTTAACATAAATATTTATTCCTTGAACAAATATAGATAAATTTTTCTTTAAAATCTTAATTTCATTATTTAATTTTTCATTCAGTTTATAAACAACCTTTAGAACTTCATAAAAAATTCTTTCAGAGTAGAAATAGTATTTTCAACCTTATCATTTTCATATAAAAGAGCCTTGTTTTCCTTAATAATCTTCTTATTACTTCCTTTGATTTCATTATATAACTTATTAATTCTAAATATATCTCTTCTAAGTCTTTCAATTTATTCATTTAACTCATCAACACTCAGTTTATCAAAATCAAAACCAGTGTCATAATATCTATAATAAAAACTATAATAACTAGCCTCATTCATAGATGACATGAAGCACAAGTTAGTTTATTATTTTTTATTTTAGAACTCTTCAATTGAGTCAGATTATTCGGTAGAACTCCAACATGTAACTAAATACTTTTTTCTTTTTCTTTTTAAACTTTTTATCACTCTCTTCATTCTTCAATATTAGATAGTTTGGTTTGATATGTCCTTTATTTCTACCCAAAAAACTTGTAACATATGATGTATTATAATTAGAATTATTATTAACCTTCTTATTACCTTTGTGATCATATCTTTCTAGAGTCTCATCTAAATTTTTTGTTAAACCTTTATTTCTTTTTATTCTTTTCTAGAATCCACTCACAAGTTGGTATTGAAGTTCCAAAGGATCGAATAATAACTGAGAAGGGGGGGTTGAATCGGTTGTTCACTTTTTATAAGTTTTAATACTTTTTAAAACTTAACCCTTGAAACCTATTAAAGTTCATATCCATATCATATTTTTATAAATACTCATGCATGTAAAAAATATAAAATAAAGTAAAGCACACGAGATTTACAAGGTTTAGATTTAGTGTGAGAACCTACATCCTTATCATAGCCACTCTTATGGTTATATGGAAATTCACTATTATGAAGAAGTGAATAAAACTTGTGCAAACTCCCATTAGACACATTCTATCTCTAGATAGGAATGATTATACCGACTCTCATCAGTTTACAAATTTTCTTAAAAAACAATTGATCCAAAACAAAATAATAAAGACTTTATTCAAACTACTCCACCAACGTTCCTAGGTCCAATGACCGTGAGTCTAATGGCCTTTAGTCTGATGAACACAATCTAATGGAATCAGTCCAATCAACTCAATATGATGCTCCCTTTCTCAATCTGTACTTTTCAAACTCTTCTCAAATTCTCAATATGATCTTACTCAGTCTAATATTTCTCAGTCTGATTGACTCAATATAATGTTTCTCAGTCTAGTAAACAAAAAAACAGAAATCCAACCTTCTAATGAGATATCTATCCATAAATAACTCTTACTCAAATTCCTCAATTCTCCTCCTTTTTAGCTCTCAAGAAAAGTTACAAGATGTGAATGAACTTTGCTTTTATTTATAGGTAAATCAGAAAATAAAAGTTAGGAAACTGAAAAACAATTCCTATTTACTCAAATTTCAAAACTCTAAAAATCACTCACATTTAAACTTCAAATTTTACTTCTTCAAACCTTCTCAAAATTTCTATGAGATCAGTATTATTGAACAAACTAACTTTTCTTTAGTCTAATGTAACTTCTTTAGCTTCAGACTGATGTGACTTCCTCATCTTCATTATGATGAAATTTCTTCATCTCACTATTATGTGACTTTCTTCCACTGATCATTACAATCTGACAATCTTCATTTTATCACGATCTAACTATCCTTATTATAGTTAGTCCTATTTACTTACCTTCTTAGAGTGAAGTTGATGGAATCCTTGTAATTATGGAAATATAATTACGATGGAATTATAATTATGATGGAATTATAATTACAATGATAACTCCACTCAACAACTTTGAAATTCTTCAAACTTCATCAGTTTTACACATTCTTACTTTTGACATCTTTTGTGTCTGGTATTTCTAGATCTGGTCTTCTATTTATGGGTTTCTTGAACTGATACAGTATTTATGGTTCCTCTATTTATTCAAAATATTTTATCATGAGAGTTGTCATGATATATGAGAACTTACAGATTAGAAAATCATTGTCTGATTTTGGTTAGAAAGTTTAAGAAATTTCTAACTAATGACTTAAATTTCTTAAAAAATCCTCTTTGATAGCATTCTAACTTCCTCACTCTGCAACTTCAGACTTACTAACAAACTCTGAGTCTGATGAATCTGAACTTAATGATGATGGATCTGAGACTTATGTTGTTTCTAATAAACTCCTTCATATTTCTGATGACTCTTGATTCTAGTTCAACTCATTTAGACATTCCAAGTTGGGTGCTTCTCAGTCTGATATTTTGTGTATAAAAAACAGCTTTCAAAAAGACAAAACTTTTATCCCCCTTTATGTTTGGGTTCGAACATTTAGTAACTTTCAACTTTCATACAAAACCTTATTCTAATGGACTTGGTATAATCCTAACAAACAAAAACATTCTTATACAAAAAGGTTAGTTTTCAACAAATATAAAAACTTTGTTAAAAAATTATCATAAAGGTTCTTCAATATTCCCCTTTGGATTTGTTGAAAACCCTCATTAACAACTTTTCAAACTCTCAGAAAATTTTCACAACTCAACTTTTATAAACAACTCAAGGTTTTAAAATTTTATCAAAACATGGCCTTTCTCAAAAGAGAGTATCCTAACACCAAACTACTGGATAAGTAATGTTTTGAATGAATTTCATCCCTCACTAACAAGAAAATTTTTCATCCATGTAAAGATATACTCTCCCCAACTTTAATCTTTTCCTATCACACTTTTCTTTTTCTCTCCCCCATTTTATAATAACCATAGCTTCAGATTCATTTAGAAAGATAAGTAAAAACTTTAAGAAAGTTGTTACTTCCTATCCCCCTTTGTCAAAATAATCCAAAGCATAGTGAGAGGATTGATTATGAGGTTTGGGAAGTTATGGGAGGAAGATGAACATGAAGTTGCAGCCTCAATTCCAAAAATCTCTCTTTTGGCATAGCTTTTGTGAAGATATCAACAATTTTATACTTTTTTGAGATATATTCCAACATAACATCACAAACATCAACTTTCTCTTTTATAAAGTGAAAATTTATATCAATGTGTTTTGATCTTGAATGTTGGAAATGATTTTTAGAAAGATCAATTGCACTCTGATTATCAAAAAGTGTCTTTAATGGTTTAGAAACTTCCACTTTCAAGTCTTCTAGCTAAACTTTTATCCACAACATTTGAGTACAAGCCTGAGTAGCTAAAATATATTTATATTCATCTATTCTTAAAGTTACTAAATTTTTTTCCTTACTATGCCAACTCATACAAAATTTATCTAGGAAAAATGTTCCTCTAGAGGTTGATTTTCTATCATTATAATCTCTAGCCCAATTAACATTAGTATAACCATGAAACTTTATCTCACTATTTCTTTTGTACAAAAAATTATGTGAAGTTGTTCCTTTGGAATATATCATAATTCTCTTTACTACCAAAATATGTGATTCTTTAGGATTACTTTGACACTTGGAACACAAATTCATAGCATAAACAATATCAGGTCTTGAGGTTGTAAGGTAAAGTAGACTTCCTATCAGCTTCTGAAAATCTTTCTGATTCATACTTTTTCTAGACTCATATTTACTAAACTTTTCACTCACAAATATGGGAGTAGAAACTTATTTGGATTTTTCTATCCCAAACTTCTTTAATAATTCCCTTGCATACTTTTCTTGAGATAATAAAATGTACTTTTCTTTTTTTTTGAAGCTCTAATCCAAGGAAGAAAGTTATTTCTCTCAACATTGACATTTCAAAATTCTTATTCATTTATTCAGAAAATTATTTACAAAAATTTTATTCCTCTCCATCAAAAATTATATCATCCATATAAAATATTACAATTAGAGTTCTGGAGTCAACATAATTCACATATAAGTTATTATCAACCTTTCCTTTAGAAAAATTAAACATTCTAAAACAACTATCAAGTTTTTAATACTAGGTACATGGGGATTATTTCAACCCATACAAGGATTTTTTTCAATCTAAAAACCTTGTTTTAATCATTATCGAGTTGAAAACCATAAGGTTTTTCAATGTAAACTTCTTCCTTAATCTCGCTATGTAAGAAATTTGAATTTATATCCATCTAATAAACTTCTTAATTCCAATGTGTAGCCACTGATTGATACATTATAATAGTTTCTAATCTTGAAACTAGGAAAAAAAATTCTTCAAAATCCACACCTTCCACCTACGCATGGCCTTTACAAACAAGTCTTGCTTTGTTTCTTGAAACTTCTATATGATCATTAAATTTGTTTCTATAATTGTGCTGATAACATTTTTATTTTTTATCCATGGAACAAGTTACCATGTTTCATTTTTTTTAAATATAATCCAACTCTTCATTCATAGCATCCACCCATTATTTGTGTTGAATAGCTTTTGGAACTGATTCCAATTCAACTTTTGAAATAAGTGAAATCTTATTTTCTAATATCAACTTTCTTATGGTTTGAATTGGATCTTTCTGATTTCTAATAATTTTTTCAGACTCAATATGTTTTTGTAAGGTAGGAAATTTCAAAGTTTCTTTTCCAGCTAAACTTTCCTCATCATAGGATTCTCCTGAATCTTGGTAAGGATGTTTTGACTTACTTTCACTATCATTGGAAATCTCCAATTTATCCTCCTCATCATTCTCAGCAACTTTTTTTAAGGAATTTTGATTTTCAATTACTTTCACATCATATGAGTCCACAAACCTTTGTAAGCACTTGTCCCAATATTTGTAACTTCTTTCATTTGGTGAATAACCCATAAAAATTCATTCCTCATCTTTCTCATTAAACTTTCCCAAATCCAAATTTTTTATTTTTAGTAAATATGGACTTCTAAAAACTTTGAAGTACTTTAATGAAGTTTTTTTTATACCACATTTCATAAGAAGTCATGTTTGTTTCCAATCTCAATAAGAATCCATTTTGAATATATACAATAGTACTAATAGATTCTTTCCAATATAACTTTGAAAGTTTGCATTTTGGTAACATAATTCTTACCATTTCTACCAAACTTCTATTTTTTCTTTCTCCTAATCCATTTTTTTGGATTATATGGAGCACTATACTGATTTTTGATACCATTATTTCATAGATAAGTTTCAAAAGTATTTCTTGTGAATTTGGTACCATTATTTTTTCTAAAAATCTTTATATAAATCCTCATTTCTTTCTCAACTTCTTTTCTGAAAAACCTAAACATTTACATAGCCTCTAACTAATGTTTCATAAACATGATATTTTTCATCTGAGTGAAATCATAAATAAAAGTGATAAAGTATAAATATATTTTTTTTGAATAATGTATCATCTTCTCATATAAATTATAATGAATAATTTCAAGAGGTCTGGTAGACTGAATCTCAACTCACTTATAACTTTTGTTAGTTATCTTCCCTTTTTGAAAAGTAACATAAACATCTTCATCTCTTCTTTTCAATTCTGGAAAGTAATAGACAACATCAACTTTAGAAAAAATTTTCATGTTTTTCTGACCAAGGTGGTCAAGTATTTAATTCCACAACTTATTTTCATCTTCATCACTCAAGTAACAAGAGTTATTAAACTCTCCTATTTGGAAGAGATTCTCACCAGTTCTTTCTCCTTTAGTAATAACTTTGTCATCTTTCACATTTTTATGACACAAGAATATTTTCTAAAGATTACTTCTTTTCCATAATCACAAAGTTTACTTACATTAAGTAAGTTATGTTTTCATCCATCAAAAAATAAAACTTCCTTAGATTTTAACTTTTCTACTTCAAACTCAGTTGTTCTGATTCCACCGATTTTTAAGGAACTATCATTACCAAAGGTAAATACTCCTCCATCATGACTTTAAACATGTTTAAAGATTTGTATATCACCTGTAATATGTAAATAACAACCACTATTAAGTATCCATGATTTATTACTTTTACTTTCTTTCAAATTTGTCTCAACAAAAAAGGTTATTTCCTCAATTTTATTCTTTCTAGTTTCCTTTTATTTTCTACCATAAGAAACTTGTTCTAGAAGGATTGTCATAAATATTTTATCATGATGAATATCCTAATAACATATTCCACAAACTTCTTCTAGGCATTCAAATTGATTTTTTGTTGTAAATTTTCTAACATCTTGAGTTTTTTATTTTCTAACTTCATGTGGGTTAGGAAAGTTACTCATCTTTCTTCCACCATTGTTTTTTATTTGTTCAAACCTTATTTAGGGAAGTGATAAGTTATGCCAAAAATTATAAACTTTGTTCCCATAGATTCTAAAACACTAGTAATGGCTATAAAATCTTGATTTTCTACTAAAGAAAGATCTTTCTCTGTAGAAACTTTTTTGAGGCTGATAACTTCTTTCTGCTCTATCATACTCAGGATGTGGACCATCATTCCTTATAAGTGATTTTTTCAACTTTTGTAGATTTGATAGGTTTATCACAACCTCTCTCCACCCAAAATTTTTTAAAACCTTTTCTATAACCTGAAATGTTAGAAGAATCAGATGAAACATTATTTTTGGTGAGTGAGGATTTCACCTTATTCTTGTTTTGAGCCTTCTCAACAACTTTAGAAGTCTCAAATTTTACTTCTAAATATATTTTTTAAGTTTTAATTAATATTCTTTAAGGTATTTTTAGACTCAATAAGTTTTGATTGAAACTTGTTAACTTCTTATTCCTTATCTTTCATATTCTTACTAAGATCTTCAACCATCTTTCCCTATTCAGAAATTATAAGTTTTAACTTAAGATCTCCCGAATGTATTCTTCCTCCTGCTTGATGACATCTTTTCTTCCTTCAGTAACTTATTCACAATATTTCTTAATTAATCTGATTTCTTTATTTAAAGTATTATTTTGTTCAAGACATGCAACAAGTTATATTCTGAGTTGATACTCTCTATATGATTCTTCGCCACATTCTTCACTTTTTTAGGAATCTTTTATTTTCCCAACTTTTTCAATGAAGGTTCTGGATTGTTATAAACTTTTATCTTATGAAGAATTTTTTTTAGTTGATTATGATTCGTATTTATTACTCAAAATACTTCTCTTATTTCAAATGAAATTATTTTTAGATTTTTTGGATGACTTTTCTTCATTATAACTTTTGTTCCACTTCTTCCATAGAGTTTTTTCATCAGAATCATCTCAATATTCTCCAACTTTATTCATGGGAAAATTTATAGAAAAGTTTTTTATTCCACCACACACAAAACATTTGAGAGGAAGTTTAACTTTATACATTACTCTTCCTCTTTGATAGTTATTAGATATAAGATAAATGATTTTTTCATTCAACTAATCATTCTCTTTATCATCGGAGTCATAAGGATCAATATCTTCAACATATTTTATTTTAATTTTTCTTATGGAATAAAAAGAAATTTCATATTTCATATTCTTTTTGAGCATTGGGGATTTTTTTTATTTCATAAGCAATAAGAAAGTTATGCAATTCATCAAGTGATAAATCATCCTTATCTTCTAATGAATAAATTCATTTCTAGAAAGTTTCTCATAAGTTTCTTCACAATTGTAGAATCTTCCAGAACATCTCTAAATCCTTTGATGTTTCAAATAATTTCATTTACTCTGGTGAAGTATTCATCAATAGTTTCTTCATCTCTCATTCTAATGTCTTCATACTTACTATATCAAATTTGTAGCTTTGCTTCCTTCACTTTAGTATTCCCTTTGAAAAAAAATTAGCTTGTCGCGCATAATCTTTGAAATTTTTTAACCCCATTACCTTTATATAAACATTTTCTAATAAGGATATAAAGATAACATGTTTATCCCTTCCATAAAATTTTATATTTATATTATTAGAAAACCTCATAGAATCATATTTCTTAATAGGTAAAAAATCAATTATAGTAGCATCAATAACTTCTAGGCCAATAGATGGGAGATAAGTAATCATCCTATTTTTTCATCCATAATAATTTTTTCCATAAAATGTAGGAATTCATCTACTATTGACAGAATTGAGATTATCCATGATAAGGATTCAACAAGGGAATCTTCCCTCTTATACCAATTGAAGTTCCAAAGGATCAAATAACAACTGAGAAGTGGGTTTTTCACTTTTTATAAGTTTCAATACTTTTTAAAACTTGACCCCTACAACTTGTTAAAGTTCATATACTTATAATATTTTTGTAAATAGTTATGAATGAAAAAATAGTAAATCAAGTAAATCACATGATATTTACAAGGTTCAACCTTAGTGTGAGAACCTACATCCTTTCCATAGCCACTCTCATGGGTCTATATAAATTCACTATTATGAAGAAGTGAATATAACTTGTGTTAATTTTCATTAAACACCTTCTATATCCCAATATAAATGATTATAATAACTCTCATTAGTTTATAAAGTTTCTTACAAAACAATTAAGATAGAAAAAAGAATAAAGACTTTAAAACTGCTTCACAAAATTTCATGGGTCTGATGACCATGAGTTCGATGGCCTTCAGTCTGATGAACACAATATGATAGAATCGTTCTGATCGATTCAATACAATACTCCCTTTATTTATATGCACCTTTCAAACTTTGCTCAAATGCTCAATCTAATATTCCTCGGTATGATATTCCAGAGTCTAATTGACTCAATATGATGTCTCTCAGTTTGGTAAACAAAACAATACAAGTTCGGCCTTCTAATGAGATCTCTATCTAAAAATAACTCTTACTCAAATTCCTCAGTGATCCACCTTTTTCTCTCTCAATAAAAGTTAAAAAAATGTGAATGAACTTTGCTTCTATTTATAGGTAACTCATAAAAGAAAAGGTGGGAAACTAAAAAACATTTCCCACTTACTCAATTTTAAAAACTCTGAAAATCAATCACATTTAAAATTCAAATTTTAATTCTTAAAACCTTATCAAGATTTATCCGAGAATATTCTTCTTAAACAAAATAAATTTTCTTCAGTATTATATAACTTCCTCATATTAAATCTGATGTAACTTCTTCAGCTTCATTACGATGATTTTTTTTAGCTCACCATGATATGACTTTATTCCTCTGCTCATTACGATCTGACTATCTTGATCTCATTACGAACTGAATATCCTTACCAGAGTTAGTATAATTGACTTACCTTCTCAAATTCAATTTTATGGAATCCTTATAGTGATGGAAATCTCATTATGATTGAATTATCATTACAATGATAACTCCAGTCAATAACTTTGAAACTCTTGCCACGTCGGCGGTGGTGTGGTGGTGAAGGTGAGTGGCACATCCATGCTGTTCTTTGGGAGGTTCAGAGTTCGAATCCTGGGAGTCCACTTTTGGGGAGAGCCTCTCCCCTGGGATCCACCCACCTTGCTGGGTCGCCCAGTCTCATCTGGGTGGGAAAAATGAGGTGTGGCACAATTGTTAACGGATTGCTTGATGGACCATCGCTGTCAGGCTGTCACCCTCCAGGACGCTCTACCATCTCGGATGGCAATGGCTCCTTCCCGGCTGGGGCTCTCTCCAGAGTGACACCTTCGTGGGGAGGGGGGTTCCCTTGTGTGGAGGGTTAAAAAAGGCCACACAGGGGAATTACCTTTTCTAAAAAAAGAATAACTTTGAAACTCTTCAAACTTTATCTACTTTACACATTCTGACTTATTATATCTTTTGTGTCTGGAACTTCTAAATCTGATATTCTGCGTCTAGGTTTCTGGTACCAATACAATATTTACAATTCCTCCATTTCTTCAAAATCTTTCATCGTGATAGTTTTCATGATATATTAGAACTTCAAGATTAGTAAAGTGTCATCTGACTTTGGTTAGAAAGTTTAAGAACATTCTAACTCCTAACTTCACTTTCTTAAAATATCTTCTTCAGTAGCAGTCTAAATTCCTCACTCCATAACTCCAAACCTGATAATAAACACCAAGTCTGATGAATCTAGACTTCATGCTGATGGATTTGAGACTGATGTTACATCTGATAAACTACTTCATCTTTCTGACAACTCCTGCAACCATTGCTACTCATTCAGACATTCTGAGTTTGGTGCTTCTTAGTCCGATCTTCTGTGTCTAGAAAACTGTGTCCAGAAAAAAAACTTTTAAAAAGACAAAACTCCCCCCCTTATGTTTGGGTTCAAAAATTCAACAACATTCAACTTTCTTACAAAACCTCATTCTGATGGACTTGGTCTGATCCTGACAAACAAAAACATTCTTATACAAAAAGGTTAGTTTTCAATAAATATAAAAAATTTGTTAAAAAAATTATCACAAAGGTTCTTCAGAGATACATTTTCTCTTTCAATTCCCTGTAACCCATAATAATAATATTCATATGAAACAACATTAGAAAATTTAAAATCTATACCTTTCTTCTTAGTTTTATCTTCTCTTAAAAAAAATTTCAACTCTAGTTCATATTACAGAAGTGAACAATTGAGTTCATCAAAAATTCATTCCTTGAAATTCTTAATTTCATCAACAGAAACCTTCTTGGCATGACGCTTCTTAATTAGAGATCTGATAACTCTTTCAAACATAGTATTATTTTCCAATACTTCTCTAAGAGAACTCATATCATTCACAATGCTAGTGAATATGGGGAACATTTGATTGCAAGTTTCATTTTATCTCATCTTGAAGTCTTATTACTCATCTCACAACATGACTAGCTTGGTTCTTTTTGGTTTTTTATACCATGGTGAGTAACTTGCAAAATTTTCCAAATGTTATGAGTGGTTTTACAAGCAGATACATGACTGAAAACACTTCTACTAATAGAATAATAAATAATATTCATGATTTTATAGTTGAAAACATACTTAAATACATCATTATCAATAATAGCATCAGGTTATAATTTATAAGGTTTCATAGTTGTGGTTCAATGGTCAATGCTAAGTTGTTTAAGGTAGGCTTCCATTTTTTCTTGCTAATAGTCATAGTCATTTCCATTAAAGCAATGAGGTTTCTGAGGAGTCCAAATATCATTTGAATTTTGACCTACCATCTTAGGGAGATCTTACCCTTAGAATAGTAAATCTAGAAAGAGGTTAACATAGAAAAATATCCAATAGAATAAATGTTCAATAAATAACATATTTTATAGGGTATGGATTTAATACCAGTTATTGGTCAAGATAGTAAGATGGCTAGAAGGTATAGATGGGGGTGAATAGACTGAATTAAAATTTTAAAAGTTAATAGAGTTAAAATAATAGAGTAGTGAAAAAAATAAAATTTGAACACAATGATTTTTATAGAAGTTTAGATCAAAGTGATCTTACATCTACTCTTTGCACACCTCTACTCCTTAATAGGTATGATATTCACTAAAAGACCTATCTTTAAAGGGAAGTTAAAAACCAATTACAAACTACCTTTTCTAGTGGTATAAGAAAAAAAACTTTCCTTTCTTAGGGGAAGGCATAAACCAATAAACAATTACAACATAGGATAAAAGATAAGAAGATGCAATGTAAAACTCAAACACTATTCAAGAACAAATGAGGTAAAATAGTTATAGCAGTTTGACCAGCCTTTGAACCATCATTCAAACATTATAACAACAAGGAAATAATGATCATAATAGTACTCGTGTTCTTGATTGCCTATCTCTCAACACTTATATTCTTCTCAAATCAAGTTCAAACAGTTTTATCGTGTATCAATATATCAACTGTCAATTGTATCTCATCACATGTAGCTTTGGTTTATTTATATAAGAGTCTGTAAAAGCTACACACACTTTGTAACAGTTATAATAATTTAAAAACAATAACAATATTATTATCAATAATCTCTCCACAGTTATAGCTTCTCATAATAAATCAAGAATACTCTTCCAAACTTTCCAAAATATCATTCTTGAAATAATGAACTACTTTAGAGTTGTTAAATCCTTTGAAATAATATTTATGATTTTTGAATAGTTTTGAAATAGTCTCCATGAAAATTGGTCTTGAATTCAAATTCAAACTACTTTAAATGATCCTATAAATATTTAGATTTAGTTTCCTTTTGAAAACATTTGAAAAAACTTTTCTGAAGTATGTAGAAAATTAGTTAACAGTAATTTATCAAATAAATCAAATAATAATTTGAAAAATCAAACTCTAAAAAATCCTATATACAAAACGTAAGAATTTTCTTCTAAATCACGTAGAACTTTTATTTCATAAGACATTAAATATTTTTTTGATACATTTAATCTCATAATACATTAAGACTTTTAAGACTTTAAATATCATAAGAAACCATATCCATGTAAGACTTTTGATTTCATAAGATATTTATCATTTCGTAAGATAATTGAGTCTCGCATGAGACATTTAAAATCTCATAAGATATATGTATTCAAGTAAGACATTCTAAATCACTTTGTAAGATATTTTAGGTTTTACATAAGATATTAGATCTTGTAAGACATTAATACTTAGAAAAAAAATCCAAACTTTATAAGAATTTAGACAAATCATAAGACTCTTTCCTTTGCAAAAACATAACAACATAAGACTTCCAAAATACTTTGTAAGACTTATAAAAATAGACAAAAAAATAAAAAATTATAAACATTTAAAACAAAAATATTCTATCCAAAAACACAAAATTATAACATAATATAATCATAATAATAACAATATGTAATAATATAGATAATTAATGAATAAATAATTATTAAATAATTAATTAAAGAATAAATAAGTAAATTCAATATCATTATTTTCTTCTACAAGCAGTGAAAGCTTTAAATAAGGAAATTGTTTATACTTTTCTAAAATCATGTTAGAGAGAATAAATAAAATGAGTATTTTGTAATTATCAAAACATAAACAAATAAAGTGGGAATGAGCCGCTCAACATATTGGTGTAGCAATATGCTTATTCTTCATAAATTTGATGAACTCCATGAATTTAAAGCAAGATAAACCCTTGGAACTCCCTTATTTTCTCTATTTTCTAATAATCTATGGAATTCCATGCTTGATTTAATCTCTCCTCCTCTTATCCTCCTTTTTGTGTGAGAATATGTCTCTTTGAAGAATCTATAAGTTTTCCTTGATTGATGTCCTCCATTTTTCTCCAGTTTCTTAGGAAAATTCATCCATCCTTGACCTTTAAATATGAGTTAAAAACTCCCTTTTGAATCATAAGTTATCTCTTAGAAGATAGAAAATTTAAATTTGGGAAATTCATCAGATCAACAGAATCATATTGAGACCATCATTATCACAGGGCTACCCCTTACTCCTCTAAAAATCATGTCATCAACCGACTCAGACTCCACCTTCTATAGTGTGATTACTTCTTCAAAATATATCTTATTTCAATGTGCCATAGCACAATGATCTTTCTTCAATGTAATGACCACTTTATAATGAAACATAAAAATTTCACAGTCTGCATTATTACAATGCAACATCCATATGCACGACACAACCAACACTCCATGGAGTAATGAATTCCTTACAGAGAAACACAAAATTTTCATGTATTTCCTTATTACGGTATAAACCACATATTCATTATAAAACCTATGCTATTATGGCATGATCTTCTTCTCGCAATCCATACTTCTCCAAATATTTAATCTTATGAAAAAATCACAGTGTAATCCCCTATGCATTGTGACGTGATTTATGTCCTCCAAGATGAAATTTCTTGAAATTCCTCCAAACTCCATGACACCAATTATCCATGATTACATAAGTCTTTTAGAATACATTACACTTTCTTTGTCAATAAATGTATCCCAAACACAACAAATGGAACATGTTGAGTAGTGAATATAAGTTGTAAAAAAATACTATTATTTTCAAACCAATTTCTCATAAAAGGTAATCCATCTTAAAAGTCGGTCTAATAAATTTACAATTAGGGCATAACAATTCAAATTATAATTAAGAGTTTGTGAAAAATGATTCTAATTACACCACAAACCATTTTCAACAAATTTTTAGATCATTGACTAACCATTACACGAACTATCTGTAGGTTCTAGGCACAGTAGAAGCGTAGGATGGGCGTGTACCCAAATTTGCAAGTTGTCATAATCGATAATTAATCCGAGATAAATACGACGATGAATGAAAGTATCCATGGAATTGAGTCAAATATAAAATACAAAGGAGAGAACATAGAACCGAGAAGAGAGGATCGACATGTTTTGTTTATAATTAATTTAATTAAATTATAGAATTACCTCCAAGGTGATTCTTTCTTCGTTGATGCATCTGACCACAGGTCCAAGGTGAGTCTTCATTGCGATGTAGAATACAAGGATAGTAATCCTCTAGTAGTGATCCACATGTGCTCCATGTATCTATGTACGTTACCAAAGGAGTCTCTAGGTGCTAATGTGGAAGATCCTTGTGCTTGCGATGTATGTCTTCGATCGCCTTGAGAATCGCTTCCAAATCATTCTCCTTAATTCGGTGGAGGATGATATCTCTTGTTCTTGAGATAATTCTTGGAGAGGGAAGAGTTATCTAGGATTAAGAGCTTTTCTCCAAGGATGTTGTGCACACAATGATTGTTTAGTCAGTGGAATGACCCCTTGGCTTATATAGAGAATAATAACATAATGAGGAATTTAATTCACTAGGTAATAATAAATAATTAGCATAGCTGTTGTTACTTAATTTATTATTTCATGTGAAAACCCCATGTCAAATAATAATAGAAATTTTATTATTTCCATGAAATGTACTTAATGAATTTAATTCACTAGGTAATAATAAATAATTAGCACAGGTTTCGTTACTTAATTTATTATTCCATATGAAAACCTCATGTCAAATAATAATATCAATGTTATTATTTCCATGACATGTTCTTAACTTGAAAATTATATTTAAATATTATTTAACCAAATAATATTTAATATTATTTCTCACCGAGCCCATAACTTGGTCCACTAATCCTTCTCAATATTTATCGGGCCTTGAATAATGACTATTTATTTATTAAATAAATATAACTGCATTATTCATTGATAAATAAATATTTTGTCCACAATATATTCTCTTGAATAACTAATGAAGAAATAAATGCAATCAGACATACTTGAATATTTATTAAACCACAACCAGGAATAATATTTATTCAAATTGTTAAATAAATAAATTATTTAACTGAGATATTGTCTACACTTAGTGTGTGACCCTATAAGGCTCTTTCTAGTTGGCATTAGGTGGGCTTTCCTAAAATCCAAGATTATTGTCTAGAAATGGTTCAAGGCACCCATGATAAATAATTTGATGTCACAATGACATGTCACCTCATATGAACACTTACTGTGTAATATAATCCCTTTTTTCTGATATCTCCAATCAAGCAGGTTGAATGCAAGTGTCATCAACCCATGTGATTGATTTCTCATTCTTTGAATTCTTGGAATTGAACTTGCATATAGAACACTATAGACATGGATTTAGTTAGGCTATATCATTTCTATCAAAGGGCCTAAGATATATACTTCTATAGAAGTGACAAATCCTTTCTCATGTTATTGATTAATGTGGTATTACTCATGACACACCCAATATATCCTACCTCGCCGCAAACATTTTTTAGCACGGTTTTCATCAATAAATTTAAGTGATTGAGTCATAATACCCATTAATAATAATCTTAAAGTCTAAGGACCAATAAACACATCTTCAAATAGGAACATCAAATGACACTTATGAATGTGGATTTCCTATTGGCGGGTCTTATTCTCATAATATCCTCCTGGATATTACCAAGGGTACACACCATGAGAAGGTGCCTAAAAGTTTCATGAATCCCCACCCCTGATATCCTATATCATCCAGCCATAGAACATATATTTAAGAATAGTGTCATGGCACTTTCGGGTTCTCATCATAGCAGGGATACGCTATGACCTTTAATACGACAGCTATTATTAGGACATTATCACATACTAGGTCATGCATAAAAACAATCATGATGTGATAAGGAGTTCATAAATATTCATCCAATGAATACAGGTTTATCATAAAGTAAAAAAATTGGTTTATATGGCACCAACTCCAACAGACTCCTACTTGCACTAGATCCAACTTCTAACAACCTTCAGTCTGCTAGATCTCACATGATATTCATGCTTCTGCTGAGATAGGACTTTAGTAAAGGGTTCCACCATGTTCTCTTCTGTGGAAACTCTGCTTACTGAAACTTCACCCTTTGATATAAATAACTCAAGAGGTGATACTTTCGGAGTATGTTCTTTATCCGTTGATGTGACCTTGTCTCTTTTGAAAGAGCCACCACTACAGTATTATCACAATATAATGTAATGGGATCTTTACTTCCAGGCACCACATCAAGATCCTGGACAAAGTTTTGAATCTAGACGGCTTCCTTGGTTGCATCAGAAGCCACTATATATTCAGAATCTATTGTAGAATCAGCGAAAACTGGTTGTTTTGAACTATTCCAGCTCATAGCTCCTTTGTTGAGACAGAATACATATCCTGGTTGTGACTTCATATCATTATGATCTATCTGAAAACCATCAGCGTACCCTCTGATGACAAGCTCCTCATCTTCTCCATACACCAGGAATATATCCTTAGTTCTTCTTAGGTACTTAAGGATAGTCTTGACAGTAGTCTAATACTATTCTCCTAGATCTGTTTGATATCTACCTACCATGCTCAGTGCATAGGCAACATCAAGTATGGTACATAACATGTCATACATGATAGATCCTATCATTGAAGCATGTAGAATCTTACTCATCCTATATTTATCATGTTGTGTCTAGGGACACATTTTCTTGGAAAGATGTATACCATGTGACACTGGAACCAATTCCCTCTTGGATTATTCCATACTAAATCTCTTTAGTGTTTGGTAAATGTATGTACTTTTACTTAGTCCAAGAATTCTCTTAGATCTATCACAAATTATCTTTATCCCTAGAATGTAGGTTGCTTCACCTAAGTCCTTTATGGAGAAGCACTTGTTCAACCAGTCCTTGACTGACTGAAAGACTAGTATGTTGTTTCCAATAAGAAATATGTTGTCAACATATATTACTAGGATAACGACTGCATTACCATTAAACCGCTTGTAAACACATGGATCACATTCATTATTAATGAAACCAAATTCTCTTATGGATTCATAAAATTGAATGTTCCATGATATGGATGCTTGATTTAATCCATAAATGGATCTATGAAACTTACATACCCTTTTAGCATCACCCGGTGTTATAAACCCTTCTGGTTATGTCATATAGAAATATTCATGAAGGTTCCCGTTAAGGAATGCAGTTTTGACATCCATCTGTCAAGTCTCATAGTCATGGAAATCTGTTATGGAAAGTATAATTCTTATGTATTTAAACATGGAAACTGGCTAAAAGGTTTCATCATAGTAAATTCCTTGATGTTGTTTAAAACCCTTAGCCACTAGCCTTACTTTACAGGTACTAACTTTACCTTCCATGTCCAATTTCTTCTTGAATACCCATTTACACCCAATAGGATTTACATCAATTAGTGCATCGACCTGAATCCAGACTTAGTTCTCATATATGGAATCCATCTTAAAATTCATTTCTTCTATCCATCTTCCAGCTTCTGAGTTTTCTACTACTTCCTTGTATGAGAGAGGTTCATCATTGTCCAATAATAATGATTCACCATCCTTGGTGACAAGGAAACCATATCTATTTAGTTTCATTACCTCTCTTGTACTCTTACATAATACATGTGTTTTAGGAACTACCTCTTCCATAGGGACCTGTGGAACTTGTTCATGTGTCAACTCCTGTGTATCTTGAGCATCAACTTCATCAAATTCAATCTTGCTCCCACTATCCTTTTTGAGGATGTTATCCCTCTCAAGAAAGATGGCTTGTCTAGAAATAGTTGATTTCTTATATGAGGGGTTGTATAGGTAGTATCCCTTTGTTTCCTTGGGATACCCTATAAAGATACACTTCGTGCCCTGGGGTGCTAGTTTGTTGCCTGAGAAAGCCTTAACAAATGCCTCACATCCCCATGCACGTGTATGTGACAAATTGGGTTTCTTTCCACTCCATAGCTCGAAGGGAATCCCATTTTCCACCTTAGTTGGTACTTGGTTTAATGTGTATGTTACAGTTTGCAATGCTTATTTTTTTTAAAGTTTGGGGCCAAAGCCTCATTTATTATTAAAGCAAAGAAAAGACCTCTTTAACTGGGTAGAGGGAGACCCATTACATAGCCCAAAGACCCAGTGGGCATTTAGCCCATTACATGGCCTGTAGGCCCAAATTTTTTGCCCAAGGCCCATTCTATGAATAGTACTGCTACAGTACTCGCACTGCTATAGTATCACACAGCACTTGCCATTGCTACAATGCCCTGCTGCCGCTACAATGACCCACCGCCGCTACAGTTCCTGTCGTTGCTACAGTTCCGACGCTGCTACAGTACTGTTACAATACTTCTACACTACCCTGCGCCCAATGGGTTTTGAACCCCCATTTTTCATGTAGGATTATAGGGTGCTTACCACTAAGCCAAACCCCAACTACAATTTGTAATGCATGTCTCCAAAAGGATAATAGAAGATCTGCATGACTCATCATTGACCTTTCCATGTCCAACAAGGTACAGTTCTTCCTTTCACTAACATCATTCCACTATAGTGTATAAGGTGTAGTGATTTGAGATAGAATCTCAGACTCTCATAAAAGGTCGATAAACTCTTGGTTAAGATATTCTCTGCCTCAATATGATCAAAGCTTTTTTATCTTCTTACCAAGCTAATTCTCTACTTCATTCTTAAACTCCATGAATTTTTCAAAGGAATTGGACTTATACTTTATTGAGTATACATAGACATATCTACTCGATTCATTAGTAAAAGTAATGAAGTAAGAATATTCACCTCTAGCTTCTACTATAAATGGTCCACACACATCAGTGTGTACTAATCCTAGAAGCTTTGTTGTCTTTTCACCCTATCCACCAAATGGTGGTTTGTTCATTTTCCCTTGTAAACTAGCGTGACATCTATCAAGTAGTTTTAGCTCAGAAGAGTCTAAATAACCATCTTGACATAGCTTTGTAAGGTGCTTCTCGTTTACATGACCAAGGCAGTGGTGCCACAATTGGGTGTTGCATGAGTCATGTGAACTAGGTTTGTTATCAATTTCCAACACTTGGTTCTCATAATTTAATACATATAGATCATTATTTAAATGATCCATAACATAACATATGTTTTCCTTATAAAAGTAACAATATTTATTTCCAAACTTGAAAATAAATCCATCTATATCTAAACTCAATATAGGAATTATGTTCTTAGTAACACTAGGTACATAATAACAGCCATGTAAAACCAAAATCATTATCATCAGCAATGTGAGGTGGTAGTCACCAATGGAAAGATCATCTAGCCTCACACCATTTCCAGCTTTCATATCCACCTCTCCTCTGGCAATTTTTGATAATCTACTTGGTTACTGCATTTGAATACATATGTGAGCCCCACAAGCTGTATCTAATACCCAATGTGTAGAAATAGAAAGATTCCACTCAATAATGAATGCACCTTTGTCTTACCCTTACCTCTGGGTGAAGTTCCTCTTCTAGTGGCCTGACTTGCCACATGCAAAGCATGATACCTCTTTTTCCTTGACCTGCCTTTAGATCTTCTTCTTCATGGTCGAATGGTGCTTAGAGGCTTTATATTTTTTATAAATATTAGTCCCCTTTTCCTCATCCTTCATCTTCCTATTCATCATAAGGACTATGGTTTTTTCACACCCCGTGTTCTTATCAACTTGGCGAATCATGGTAAGAAGCTCTAATAGACTCTTCTCATTATTTCTCATATTATAATTCACAATAAAACTAGAGAATGTGTCGCTTTGGTGGTGGAGTAGTGGTGAAGGATAGGGGTACCACAACGCCGTTCTTTGGGAGGTACAGGGTTAGAATCCTGGGAGTCCATTTCGGGGTGGACCTCTCCTCTGATATCCACTCGCCTTGCTAGGTCACCTGGTTTCTGACTGGGTGGGAAAAATGAGGCGCAACCCACCCATACTAACAGATTGCTTGATGAACCATTGCCGCCCGAGTTGTCACCCTTCGGGATGCTCTGCCATCTCAGCTGGCAACGGCTCCTTCTCATCTGGGGCTCTCTTCGGAGTGACCTATTCGTGGGGAGGGGGGTTTCCTTGTGTAAAGGGTTCGAAAATGCCACACATGGTAATTCCCTTCTAAAAAAGAAATAAAACTAGAGAAGGTCTTAGGCAGTGATGATAGTATTATATCTTTATGCAACTCATCTGGTAATTTAATCTCTAAGATGTCCAGATGCTCAATGTTGACAATAATCTTGACTACATGTGGTCCAGCTAGCACAGACTCTCCAATCTTACCAGTGAACAAAGCGTTGGAGATCTCATACCTCTCTCGTATTGTCTTCTCTTGATAGAGATCCCGAAGGTGATACATCATGATATAAACATCCATTTCCTCATGTTGCTTCAAGAGATCTTGGTCATGGATGATAGCATGAGGCACTGAACATCTATAGCGTCATTCAGATATTTCTAGTACACATAGAGTTCCTCATCACTTGCCTCATTTCTAGGTGCAGCTAGTAAAGGCTCTTCCAGCACATAAAGTTTCCTCTCACAGAGAAGGATAACCCAAAGGCACCTTTTCCACTCTTGGAAATTAGTGCTGGTGAGAAGTTTTTCCTTCTCAAGTATGGATCGTAATGATATGTTTGATGTCATTTTGATTTTTTTTTCTAAAAATTAATATGAATAGTGTTTTGTACTTTATCTTGATAAATATAGGCAAATAAATAAATTAATATCTATTAGTCTCTCACTATTTTGTTGAAACCCAATAGCCCTCACCATTAGCTTCGGAATATCCTATTTCTTGGACATTATAGCAGAAAAGATCCATATTTCCCTTCACATTACCACAACTAGGGTTGGTCAAGTAACTTGAAAGGTTTTATGTAGGCATTCCAAATGCCAACTGCATTAACTCATTGCTCCTTGATCTGTTGAGTGGACTCCCCAATATTGAAATCCTTAATTTTGGATTTCCTCAACCTTTGCCTCTCAGTTACACCAAGTCCTGCTAGGGCATTCAACTCTTATTTTAAACTAAGTTAAGTCAACCCAAAACCTCAAATTAGAATTCCTTGATAATTCAAATTACCCCAAATAGGGTTGGTCAAGCACTTTGAACTATGGTTCGATTCTAAATGAAGTAATGGAAGGCTATATTGACTTAATATTTAATTGGTGGATTTTATCCTTTATGCATAAATTGCCATTTATTATCTTTTCACATGCTTGTTAATGTTAAGTGGGATATATTTAATTGATTAACCATGTATAGATAATATTTATGCATAATCCATTTTTATTTTAGTTCCATATTGTATGCTTGTTAGTTCATTAATTATGTGATCACGTCAAACATCCATAATGAATAACCATACAATTAATAGAAATAAAATAAAGGGTATGATCATGAGCTTTACTATTGGTTAGTTTATCTAGCGGTTGATAAACTAACTCTAACCTAGGGGAGAAATACCTTGAATAGTTTAAGGTTCGTGTTTACATCTTTCCACCTATCCACCTTTGTATTTCCTTGGATTGGTTTCATCTCAACTCCTAACTTGAACCACCTCCACTAGCTTGGGAGATCCATCCATTATATATATGATTTTAACTCACATGCGGGTGAGGTGTAAAATGGGGTTTATATAAAAGAAACCATGGTCACGCAAGTCCTACATGTTAATGAGGAGAAGACATGCAGACCGACAATTTTAATTTAATAAATAAATTAAAAGTGAACTAATCACATAAAAATTATGGTCTAGATCATGATCATCCACATACGTGCAACTAATTAAGCATTTAATAAAACTAGCATTCAATTATTTAATCATTATTATTAAGATAAATTATGCTCAAATCGATTAATCGTTATCTTTAATTAATAAATCATTTTTATCTTAATCCTTTTCTGAATTTCCTTGAGATTCTCATCCATAACTTTGTACATAACTTGTACCTTGGAAGCAACCTGGTAAATACCCATCCAAAACTGCCCAGCATGTATTTATACTTGTATACACTTTATTTTTTGTGACATGTAGCGTGCACACAGAATTATAATTTTAATACAACTCATACATGATGTGCATATCTTTGAACGGTATGCAGATTTTAATTAAACATTTATATATATATATATATCAAACACCTATCACATGTTTTTTCATAGCTTTACGCCCACATGAAGGTAAATGGCATGTGAGGTGTGCAGATCCACCCTACTCACCGTCCATCTGAAGTAAACGCTTGGGAAAATGGCATGTGAGGTGTACTTCATAAATATTCAAAGTACACGGTGTGTCCAATGGGCCACACGTCGTGTAGAATCTGCATTACACAATCACTAGCTAGGAAATCCATGTATGGGATACATGACTTGACCCTAACCCAAAGGGACTACACACCATGTCCAGTGGGCCACACGGCATGTAGTCCGGCTGACCATGCGCCAGTCTGTCCTGGTCAAAAATGCATTGAACAAAAATACACGGCATGTAGTTCCGACTACACGGCGTGTATTCTTTTGTTATCTGGATAGAACCATCAGCACCTCCTGATGAGATCCTCTATTTAATTTTAATCATAAAATTATTTGTTTATGTTAGATCTACGAGAAATGGTAAGGGAGGAATAGATCTTGAAATTCATATTACAAGAATGATTAAACATGAATTGAAAAACTAAATTATTAAATCATAAATCATCAAAGATTTATTTAAATAATTTTAAATGAAAATATGACCCCTTTGATACCACTTGTTGGTTCAAGGCACAGTGGAAGTGCAGGATGGGCATGTACCCAACTTTGCAAGTTGTCATAATCAATGATTTATCTGGGATCAATACAATGATGAACTCTAGTATCTATGAAATTGAATCAAAGATAAAACACAAAGGTGGGAACCCAGAACCAAGAAGATAGGATCGACAAATTTTGTTTATAATTAATTTAATTAAATTATAGAATTACATCCAAGGTGATTCTTTCTTTGTTGATGCGTCTGACCATGGGTCTGAGGTGCGGCTTCATTACGATGTAGAATCAAAGGATATAAATCCTCTAGCGGTGATCCACGTGTACTCCATGTATCTCTTGATATCGCCGAAGGAGTCTCCGGGTGATAGCTCGGAAGATCTTTGCGCTTGCGATGTCCACCTTCGATCACCTTGAGAATCGCTTCCAAAGCATTATCCTTGATCTGGTGGAGGAGGATCTCTCTCGTTATTGAGATCGTTCTTGGAGAGGGAAGAGTTCTCTAGGATTGGGGGCTTTTCTCCAAGGATGTTGTGTGCACAATGATTGGTTAGCCGATGGAATGACCCTTGGCTTATATAGAGAATAATAACATAATGTGGAATTTAATTCATTAGGTAATAATAAATAATTAGCATAGGTGCTGTTACTTAATTTATTATTCCATGTAAAAACCCTATGTCAAATAATAATAGCAATGTTATTATTTCCATGACATGTGCTTAACTAATTTAATTCACCAGGTAATAATAAATAATTAGCACAAGTGTCATTACTTAATTTATTATTCCATGTGAAAACCTCATATCAAATAATAATAGCAGTGCTATTATTTCCATGACATGTTCTTAACTTACACGTTGTATTTAAATATTATTTAACCAAATAATATTTAATATTATTTCACACTGGACCCATAACTCGGTCCGCCAATCCTGCTCAATATTTACGGGGCCTTGAATAATGACTATTTATTTATTAAATAAATATAAATTCATTATTCACTAATAAATAAATATTTCATTCACAATATATTCTCTCGAATAACTACCAACGAAATAAATGTGATAATTCATACTTGAATAATTATTAAACCACAACCAGGAATAATATTTATTCAACTAGTTAAATAAATAAATTATTTAACTAAGATACTGGTTACACTTAGTGTGTGAACCTCTGGGCCTCTTTCTCATTGGCATTAGTTGGGTTTACTTAAAGTCTAAGATTAATATATAGCAATGGGTCAAGGCGCCCAAGAGAAATAAGTTGATATTGCAATGACATGTCACCTCATACGAACATTTACCGTGTAATATAATCTTTTTTTCCCGATATCTTCAATCAAGCGGGTTGCGTTCAAGTGCCATCAACCCATGTGCTCGATTTCTCATTATTTGACTTCCTGGAATTGAAATTTCCTAGAGAAAACCATGTCCATGGATTTAGTTAGGCTATATCATTTCCATAAAAGGTCCTGAGACACCTACTTTCGTAGAAGTGACAAATCCTTTCTCACATTATTCATTAATGCGGTATTACTCGTGACGCACCCAACATATCCTACCTCACCGTGAACATCTGTCATCGCGGTTTTCATCAATACATCTAAATGTGTGATTCATAATATCCATTAATAATAATCATAAAGTATAAGGACCAATACACATGTCTGCAGATAGGAACATCCAATGACACTTATGAATGTGGATTTCCTACTGGCAGGTCTTGTTCTCAAAATATCCTCCTGGATATTGCTAAGGGTGTACACCATGAGATGGTGCCTCAAAGTTTCATGAGTCCCCACCCCTGATATCCTATATCATTTGTGTCCCTTAAAATGATATCATCCGTCCATATAACATATATTCAAGAACAGTGTCATGGAACTTTCGGGTTCTCATCATAGCAGGGATCTGCTATGACCTTTTAGTGTGATAACTATTCTTAGGACATTATCACATATTATGTCACAAAGAAGAACAATCATGATGTAAGGAGGAGTTTATAAATATTCATCCAATGAATACAGGTTTATCATAAAGTAAAAAAGAAGTCGGTTTCTAGGGCACCAACTCCAACACTATCAACTTCAATTGATAAATCTACAACTTATATTTCCAAACATTCTAATCATATTGCTCCATTAGTCAATATTAACAATTTACATAACCATGTTGATAGAAAAAAAAATAACTTTCTTGTTGTCATTTGTAATTTTACTATAAATTCTAACTGTGACATTTAAAATATAGTTTCTCTAGCTGCTACCCTATTTTAGTTTACAGTCAATGATGTCCTTATGACTGAAATGATCTATTATTATTGTCAAAAATCAATTTTTTGTTTCCTCATAACTATTAAACACTACTAGAAAATTGTGTTTATCCAGTGCTAGAAAAATCGTTGTTAAAGGGTACCCTTTATCAGTACTTATAAAAAATCGTTGATAAGCCCCCTATCAGTGCTAGAAAAAAAGAACTGATAAAGGCCTACCATTTATCAATACATTTTTTCTAATGCTGATAAAGGGTATATTTCATTAAAAAAAATATATAAATATATTTATATTGATATAAATATAATATATATTTTTAAATATGTTTTAAATAAGGTTAAATAGACATTTACACTTAATATATAAGATATTTAGTGAAAATGACTTATAAAATAATTAAAAAAAATATTATTAATTAATAATTTTCTAATTATTATCAAGTAATAGTCATTTAATAATAGTTGGATGACATAAAAATTAAATGAATTAATGGATGGTCTAAGATAAGTTAAAACGATGACTTGAACTTCATATGACCATGACTTTTGATCCAGGTGTCTATTTGGACTCTGCCATATTTTAAATCGAATCCTGTGATGATCTTTATGACCTAATTATTGGGAGAACCCTCGATCACTTTTTTTTGAAGCCAAAAAAGGCCCATAAGGCCTCCAAAACTAAGGTTTTAGTCGGGGTATCGTATTTTTTTAACATTCGATAAAATTTCAGTCTCATTTAAGGGGGTCTTATTATATTTTCAGTGAAGAATGAATTTATTCTTAGATATTACATTCATATTGATATTCTGGTTTTGAAATTTTATCATTTTTTATAGTGTGGTTTTATTTATAATTAAATATATGCATATTTTCTTATATTCACTTGTAATAAAACAATTGTATAAATACATATATCAATATATTTACGTAAAAATGATTTTTTAAATATATAAAATAAATATTTATTATTCATTTTATTTAAAGTAAAAAATAATCCATTTTATTTACCTTATACAAATGCACTAATATGTATATATATACCTATACAATTAATGTTTATATATAAACATGTGTGTCTCAATAATTAACAAATATATATGTATATGTATATTCTAATATATATAAATAAACACATATTCTAAAAATGTATTTAAAACAATATCTAACCATTTTTTACATTATAAAAATATATATAATGTTTATATCTACATATATGTGTGTATTAATAAACAAATATATATTTATATTATATTATAGTAGATACAAATGATTATAATATATAATATATTTAAATAAATATATATATATATATATCACACTCACATATTTTATAAATGTATTTAAAATATATATATATATAAATATATGAATAAAAATATATATATAAATATATATATATACAGAAATATCATTAAACAGACAATAAAACAACATGGTGTAATGGTAAAGACATTCTATTTTCAATGGAGAGGTGCATGGTTTGGTTCGAATCCAGACGTGCATAGGAGACTATAAGTTCGCAAAGTGATGTTAAAGGGGTTGTGGAATCATTGATAAAGGGGTATGACATATAGAGATCTGAAAAAATATAATTTTGTTGTAACACCCTGAGATTTTATGAGATAGATTCTTTTAAATTTATTTTATGTATTGTGTTGTACGCTACACCAATATTATCTTGAGTTATATGTAACATTGTATTAGCTTTCAGTATACGCAACACTATTGTCAGCTTGTGTTACACGCAACAACGACCTTCCTCGATAGTTTGCATTGTACGCAATACCGAGTTTCACTAAACAATGATATATTATTAAAATATTAATATTTAATGGGATATAAACTAGTTGTTATGAATAGTATTAACCACATTTTACATTTTATATAACATTAACATTCATCTTAAATATTTTTTAGAACATGATATAAGAACAAATTCAATTTTTCGGATAAAATAATTATTTTTCAAAAAATGCAGTTTTGTCGTATTTTGATGGTGCACCAATTTTAAATCTATTTTTAACACTTTTATATATTCTATTTGAAAAAATAAACATCTTCTTTGTAACCGGGACATCAAAATTTACTTTGGTTGATTTTTTGGTGTTTTTCTGATAAAATTCATATTTTATTGAATAGTGAAAAATATTGCATTTTAATTCAAAACTATCTTTTCATTTAATATATTTATATATTTAGATTATATTTTTAATTGGTTTTAAAGTGTAATTGAATTATGTTTTTATCATTTAATACAATTTTGTTCATTGAAAGTAATTTCACATTTAAATTGGACATAAACACATGTCAATCTTTTGATAGTTTTTACTTCTTAAAAACCTACTTTCTGGTTTTGACAACGATAATTAATTTTAAATTAATTACTGCAACTTTTGTGTTTTGATTTTTTTAAAATGGATTCTATATTTTTAATCAGTGGGTTAAAATTATATTAATATGTTACTTTTTTTATATTATGAATACTAACAACGGTACTTTTTAATTACCACGGTTAAAGGTAAATCGGGTAAATTAGGGTAACAAACAATATGATAAAGATAATAAAATTACCCTAAAACCTACCAAAATCCTATTGGATAAATTAAAGTTGACTAATATCATCTATGGGTTATAATTAATTCATTTAATGGACTTTTTTCCATGAAAGTGATGTAATTATAATTAAAACAAAAGAAGGTGACAACATGTCACTCTCATATATCTTATAAGTATATTTATTTTAATATAGTGATAAACATGATAAAACTTAAAAAATAAATAGTCTCCATAAATATAATGAAATTATCTACATCATGTGAATTTATAAATAATTTTTATAGATTAAATAATTACCAATAATGATGACAAAATAGTGATGTAGAAATTATTTTATTGATAGAAATATTAAATAAATGGTTTTAAAAATATTAAAATAAATATAATATGAACTAATTAATGTGCTACATGAATTTTCTAGGTGACTATGACATGTTAAGAGTGTATTTAATATTTTGTTTCGAATTTATCTTCTGTGTGGGTTTTATTTAAATTCAAATAAATGAATAGTTTCAAAATTGACACTATTGATATTTTATAAAAATAACATATTATTAAATTATTTAAAAATCACAAAAATATTTAAAAATTTAAAATTTAAAATTATATGGTCTAAAATTTCCTAAATTATCCAATTATGGCTAATTTATAATTCATAAGTAAATATTTATAACCATTTAATATTTAGAATATTATTACCATAAATAAAATTAAATAGATTAAACATGGATAAATAAAAATGATAAGGTTTAAAATAAAATCAAAACATGTTTAAATTTTATTTTTTGAGATTATTTCGACCCATACTCGTATTTTATTCTAAATAAATGAGTTTTAGAGCATTATAAATCGAAAATGAATTTATAATAAATTAATATTTCAAGACTTTCCAAAGGTGCCCATCCCCTCTCTTATAAAAGGAAACATCTCCTTCTCTTTTAATCACACCTCCAAAGCCCTTTTTCTTGGACAAAACCTGCCCAAATCTCCTACCAACTTACCTCACTTCATCCTAGAGGCCACCCTTTGGATATAAATTCATCTTAAGGAGTCCTTGTGTGCATACCAAAAGGGGATACTTGAAAAAGAGGTAATTGTTTTATCACCCCTTTTAAAATTCGTTTCTTTTTCTGCTTCCTCTTCTTATGTTTTTCCATACTAAAGTAATAACTCAAGTATATTATACATTATGATATGTTATTATAATTATTATACAACCTTATATCACCTTTTATCTATCCTATGAATAATAATATCACCATGTGTGCGTATGTACGGCTTACCGTCTCCATGTCGTGGTGTAATTGTTATTCAACAATACTTAATTTGTATGGTTATATTGATGAGTATAATGGATGAAAATAATTAATATAACATAATAATTGTTCTGTACAATTAATATACCATCCAATTCCATAATATTTAACCATCAAGTGAATGATATCGTCGCTCGTGCATACGTACGGCTTACCGTCTCCACGACGCGATGAGATTCATTCTCCACATTAGCCATTCAAGAATGATTATAAAGTATATATAATAAATAAGAATGAAATATATGATATAATAATTCTACTGGATTTATTTATGTGTGTGTTTGTGTGTTTCATTTACTTGCTTCCATTCAATTCAATAAGGAAACGGAAATAGTGTTCATGCATACGTACGGCATACCGTCTCCATGAACGGAGTATTCCATTTCATTTATCTATATATTATATATATTTATATACTGAATATATATGATATATAAATCATATTTTAAATTCTGGAAATAATTAAATCGTGATCTAAGTAATAATATCAATAATAACAAGTCAAAACATGTACGATAAATAAAACGATTGTTACCCAAAACGTTGCTTTGACATGGAATTGATAAATGAACGGATAATATAAAGTCATAAGTGAATCATATATGATATCATAAATATTATTATGCTTCTGTTTCAATTTAATAATATGTTTAAACCCACTATACAGGAGTTCCATACACATACGGAAGAAATCGGACCTAAGGTAAGGGATAATTCTGTAATCTCATTATTTTCTGAGATTGTTTATACGTAAGCATTTACCGGGGTATATTTATCATCTACATACATTTTTCCTAAATATATAATATTATTTCTGTCCTTTTAATATTTTTTAAATTCAATTTTACCCATTGGTTAATTTTTATTAAACGGTATAGAAGGAATCTTTCTTTCATTTTCCATACGAGGTATTTTTTTACTTTTCTGGCAAGAGTACGAGAAGAATGTTTTCTTTAACTTATATGTAATGAATGGATTTTTACATATTTATAATTACTTATTTCCATGAATATTCATCTACATGATTTCAATTTTATTTTCAATTAAATTATTTTCTTTTAAAATTTCACGGCATTTTGAGAATAGAAAATGTTTTTGTAGAAGAAAGGATATTTCCCTAGGAATTAAGATCAAGTATTTTATCAAAATTATTTTCCATATAAGATGGCATAAGGTTATGTTTCTATACCTATTATTACTTTGATTTTATTGTGTTTATGATGAAATTATTTTTATGAAATCCATTTATATTATATATATTATCTTATGATGGAATGATATTTAAGAAACCCATTTTTTATTTCTTGGGTTATGCTATGGTGAATGGTTTATGTTTTGTGAAACATGTGAGAATGATTTCATTATGAGATGGGTGGGACCTATATCTCTCTCCAATTAATTAAGAAAATATTTATATCTCATGAGATAGACATGACTAGAATAAAAAGTAAATTTGGTTCAGTAATACATGGATGGAATGACAAGTAAATCTGGTTCAGTAATATAGGGATGGAATGGAAAGTAAACTCGGTTCAGTAATGGACTTTGTCCACTATGATGGTCTTGGAAGCAATGTCTTTTCTACTATGAAAATCATATTATGTGCTTATTTGTTTGTCACAATTCCATGTTTTATGTCAATGTTATTTTATCATAGTTAATGTTCCTTTATGATATATGTCTTACATACTGCCAAGATTTATTTCATGACTCACGATTTTGATATTGAAAATTTATATTCATGTTTTCACATTCTTATGTTTATGTTTTGTTTGATGTTCTTAATTTTTACCCTTATTGATCATTTGAGCTCATCCTTTTTATGTTTTATTTTACTCGGGATATAAAGAAAGATTTTAGGTAGGAAAACTAAAGGGGAAGGTCTTTATGGGAGATGTTGAAGATCATTCACCAAGTTAGAATATTATGTTCCAAGTTTTTAAAGACACTAAACTAATATGGTCTTTGGGAATCTTTTTATTTCATTTATTAAGTATTCTGAAAAAGAAATGTAGTGTCTATATACGTTAATCTTTGTTCATTATAGTTGGTATCGTAGTGAAGGTTTAGTTAACCTTTGGAAACTAGGATGTGAAAACTTTAGTGAGATCCCTAGAGATATTTCTAAGGTATGTCTAGGGATGTCCCTAAGGTTAATTCTAACTATAGGTTATAGTCCTAGAATTGTAGTAACGATCATGAATAACCTATGATTAATCCTAAGATGTTAGAGATTGAAATTACCCCCCCCTTGATTATGTTGTTTTCCTAGTATAATTTTTACCTCTCACCCTATTCTTTCTGGGTTTTAGAAAATAGATAGAAACTGGAGGATTCATGTTAATGGAGAATATGGTGGAAAATGAAATGATATTATTCATGAGAAACCAAATAAAATGAGAGTTGGAAGGAGAAACAGCATTATTATGTCTAATCAGCAATCTCATAATATGATCAATAATATCAACTTTTGTGAGTTTCCCGACCCAGCTAATAAGAGAAAGATGGAGTTTCATGGTGATCATAGGGGAAAGAAAATTCAATTTTGCTCATTTAAATCATGTGGTAAGAGGCATTAAGGAGAATGTTTCAAAGGAACTGGAAGATGCTCTCGGTGTGGAAAAGAAGGACACAATTCCAGTAATTGAAAAGGAAAAGGTTTCGTTAACACAATGGACATGGATAATGGTATTTCTAAGACATAAACAATGGTTAAATGTTTTAAATGTGGAATCTACAGGCATTATGTAAATTGATTCCCTAAGGGAAAATCTCGTGAAGAGAATCAGCATGGTCGTATGGGCAGTATTTATGTTGATGACGATGAAGAGACTATAAATGATATATGAGATGAAAGAAGTGTTGAGGAATAAAACAATGAAGCTAGGTCAATGGTTTAAGAATATAGTGGAATTATTGCATGTTTATCAAGAATAATTTTGTATAAGTAATTTTATGGTACTATGGAATAAAGAAACATCTAAGGATTGTTACACTATTGTTTCTCCTTGATTATTTGAAAGCATATGTTGAATGGTACCGGTAACCATGAAAGAATATTCAGATATTTTTGAAAAACACCTGATATGTGAATAATGATGGGATGAGGAGATAATGAGTTGTTTGATAATATTAATGACCTTAGGACTGATATAAGCACAAAATGATATCTTGGTTTGAGTATATAGAATTTTTTGTATTTTTGGTGTGTGGAAAGAGTTAATTTTGATAGAATGCGTGTTTTTACTAAGGTTATACAGTAATTCATATTATTACAATGTTTCAAGAGAATACATGATTATGGTATTCACATGTTTGGTATGTGACAACCAAGAACTACCTTATGAGATATGGGAGATAAATTTTAAGCCAATTTAGTTCACCTCTTTCTAAATTTTTATATTTTTAGTTTTTGGAAGGATTTTAAGGTTATCCATTTATGGATAGTATGATTTATACTCCAGTTAAAGTCTGTTAGATCAATATATTATCTAACTATAGGTGGACTTGTGCATATTTTATTACCAGTGCTAACCTTTTTGTTGAGACAGGTGGAATGACTTATCATTTTATTTCATGATCTGATAACACTTCAAGAATGACAAATTCAAATTCATTTATTTATATAGGAGATGAAGTGGAAATTGTTTAAGGCACGAACAACGATGAGATTGTACCAAAATAAAGTAAGTATTTATTCTCATGCAAAATTCTTCAAATTTAGGGAAAGGATCTTGAAAACCAAAAATGTTATTTTAGTACCTTCTTATCCAATGAATCAGATGGTCCCTTAAATCATCGCAGATTTATGGATTTCCAGTTGTTAACTTTCTAAAAACCACGTTCTCTATAACTATCCATAAAAACTTGATGGTTAGATTTTTCTTCCATATCCATATTTTCACTTCCCACCTATGTTCTCCTATGTGGAAACTCAGTGATGAGTTACTTTGGGTAACCATTATGTTTCTAACTTTCCTTTTTAAAATGAAGTTTTAGTATTCCTTTTTATGATGTGGGTTTCTAGGAAAGAAACTTTCAAGTATTAAACCTTTTATAACCCCAACGAATTTTTAGGGTGAATTTCATTTTAAGGGGGGTATAATGTAACACCCTGAGATTTTATGAGTTAGATTATTTTTAATTTCTTTTATGTCTTGTGTTGTACGCTACACCAATATTAGCTTGCACTATACGCAACACCGTATTAGATTGAATTATACTCAACACTATTGTTGGCTTGTGTTACATGCAACGTCGACCTTCCTTGATAGCTTGCATTGTACGCAATACTGAGTTTCACTAAACAATGATATATTATTAAAATATTATTATTTAATGGGATATAAACTAGCCTTTATGAATTGTATTAATCACATTTTGAATTTTATATAATATTAAAATTTATATTATGTATTTTCTATAACATGATATAAGAACAAATTCAATTTTTTGGATAAAACAAGTATTTTTCAAAAAATGCAGTTTTGCCACCTTTTGATGACGCACCAATTTTAAATATAGTTTTTAACACTTTTAAATATTATATTTTAAAAAATAAACATCTTATTTGGAATCAAGACATAAAAATTTACTTTGGTTGATTTTTTGGTATTTTTCTGATAAAATTCATATTTTAATGAATAGTGAAAATGCTGCATTTTAATTCAAAACTGCCTTTTCATTTAATTTATTTATATATTTAGATTATCTTTTTAATTGGTTTTAAAGTTTAATTGGATTATGTTTTTACCATTTAATCCAATAATGATAATTGTAAGTAATTTAACATTTAAATTGAATATAAACACATGTCAATCTTTTGATAGTTTTTACTTCTTAAAAACCCGCTTTCTGGTTTTGACAACAATAATTAATTTTAAATTAATTACTTCAACTTTTTTGTTTTAAATTTTGAAAAATGTATTCCATATTTGTAATCAGTGGGTACAAATTATGTTAATAGGTTACTTTTACTTTTTGGATATTATGAATAGTAACTACGATAATTGTTATTTACCACGGTTAAAGGTAAATCCGATAAATTAAGGTAACAAACAATATGATAAAGATAATAAAATTATCCTAGAACCTACCAAAATCATATTGGATGAATTAAATTCAACCAATATCACGTATGTGTTGTAATTGATTCATTTAATGTACTTTTTTCTATGAAAGTGATGTAATTATAATTAAAACAAAAGAAGGTGACAACATGTCACCCTCATATATCTTATAAGTATAATAATTTTAATATAGTGATAAACATGATAAAAATTAAAAAAAATAAATAGTATAAAGAAATATAATAAAATTATATACATCATGTGAATTTATTTATAATTTTTAGAGATTAAATAATTACCATTAATGATGACACAATAGTGATGTAGAAATTATTTTATTGATAGAAATATCAAATAAATAGTTTTAAAAATATTAAAATAAATATCATATAAACTAATTAATGTGTTCCAAGAATTTTCTAGGTGACTATGACATGTTAGGAGTGTATTAAATATTTTTTTCGAATTTATATTCTATTTTTATTTTATTTAAATCCAAATAAATAAATTGTGTCAAAATTGAAACAATTGATATTTTATAAAAATAACATATTATTAAATTATTTAAAAATCACAAAAATATTTAAAAATTACAAAGTGAAAATTATATGGTATAAAATTTCATAAATTATACAATTATGAACAATTTATAACACATAAGTAAATATTTATAACCATTTAATATTTAGAATGTTATTACCACAAATAAAATTAAATAGATTAAATAAGGATAAATCAAAATGGTAGGTTTAAAATAAAATCAAAACATGTATAAATTTTATTTTATGAGAGGATTTATAACCATACTCATCTTATATTCTAAATAAATGAGTTTGGGAGCATTATAAACTGAAAATTAATTTATAATAAATTAATATTTCAAGACTTTCCAAAGGTGCCCCCCACCCCTCTCTTATAAAGGGAACCTCTTCTTCCCTTTTAATCACACCTAAAAAAACCCTTTGGCTCGAAAAAAATCTTCCCAAATATACTCTCAACTTCCCTCACTTCATCCTAGATGCCACCCTTTGGTTAGAAATTCATCTTATGGAGTCCTTTTGTGCATATCGAAAGAAGATACCTGAAAAAGAGGTAATTGTTTTATCACCTCTTTCAAAATTAATTTCTTCTTATACTTCCTCTTCTTATGTTGTTTCCATACCAAAGTAATAAATCTAGTATTTTATACATTATGATATGTTATTATAATTATGGTACAACATTATACCTCCTTATATCCATCCTACTAATAGTAATATCACCATGTGTGCGTACGTACGGCTTACTGTCTCCACGTCGTGGTGTAATTGTTATTCAACAATACTTAATTTGGATGGGTATATTGATGAGTAAAATGGATTTAAATAATTAATATAACATAATAATTATTTTTTACAATTCATATACCATCCAATTCCATACTATTTAACCATCAAGGGAATGATATCGTCGTTCGTACGTACGTACGACTTACCGTCTCCACGACACGATGAGATTCATTCTCAACATTAACCATTAAAGAATGATTATAAAGTATATATAATAAATAAACATGAAATATATGACATAATAATTATATGGGATTTATATGTGTGTGTGTGTGTGTCATTTACTTGCTTCAATTCAATTCAATAAGGAAACGGAAACAGTGTTCATGCGTACGTACGGCCTACCGTATCTATGAACGGTGTATTCCATTTCATTTATCTATCTATTATATATACTTATATACTGAATATATATGATATATAAATAATATTTTACATTTTTAAAGTAATTAAATCATGATCTAAGTAATAATATCAAGAATAACAAGTCAAAACATGTACGATAAATAAAATGATTATTACCCAAAACATTGCTTTAACATGGAATTGATAAATGAACGGATAATATAAAGTCATAAGTGAATAATATATGATATCATAAATATTATTATGGTTCTTTTACAAGTTAATAATATGTTTAAACCCACTATACAGGAGTTTTAGACGCATACGGAAGAAATCGGACCTAAGGAAAGGGATAATTATGCAATCTCATTATTTTCCGAGATTGTTTATACGTAAGCATTTATTGGAGTATATTTATCATCTAAATCCATGTTTCCTAAATATATAATATTATTTCTATCATTATACTATTTTTTAAAGTCAATTTTACCCATTGGTTAATTTTTATTAAACGGTATGGAAGGAATCTTTCTTTTGTTTTTCATACGAGGTATTTTTTGACTTTTCTGGTAAGAGTACAAGAAGAATGTTTTTTTAACTTATATGGCATAAACATATTTTTACGTCTTCATAATGCCTTATTTCCATGAAACTTTCTCAACACTATTTCAAGTTTATTTTCATCTAAATTCTTTTCTTTTAAAATTGCACGACATTTCAATAATAGAAAACATTTTTTTAGAAGAAATGATATTTTCCTCAGGAATTAAGCTCAAGTGTTTTACCAAAATTATTTTTCATCTAAGATAACATAGGGTTATGTTTATATCCCTATTATTACTTTAATTTTATTGTTTTTATGATGGAATTATTTTTATGAAATTCATTTATATTATATGGATTATGTTATGATGGAATGATGTTTAAGAAACCCATTTTTTGTTCCTCGGGTTATGATATGGTGAATGGTTTATGTTTTATGGCACATGTGAGGATGATTTCATTATGAGATTGGTGGTAACTATATCTCCCTCCCATGCATTGGGTAAATATTTATATCTCATGAGGTAGACATTACTGGAATGATAAGTAAATTCAGTTCAATAATACATGGATGGAACGACAAGTAAATCTAGTTCAGTAATATAGGGTTAGAACAACAAGTAAAATCTGTTCAGTAATGGACTTTGTCCACTATGATAGTCTTGGAAGCAATGTCTTGGCTACTATGGAAATCATATTATGTGCTTATTTGTTTTCCACAATTCCATGTTTTATACCAATGTTATTTTATCGTGGTTACTGTTCTTTTATGATCTATGTCTTACGTACTGCCAAGATTTATTTCATGACTCGTGATTTTGATATTCAAAATTTATGTTCATGTTTTCACATTCTTATGTTTATGTTTTGTTTGATGTTATTCACATTTAACCTTACTGATCATTTGAGCTCACCCTTTTTATGTTTTCTTTTTCCTAGGATATAAAGAAAGATTTTAGGTAGGAAAACTAAAGGGGAAGATCTTTGTGGGAGATGTTGAAGATATTTCACCGAGTTATAAGATTATGTTTCAAGTTTCCAAATACACTAAACTAATACGGTCTTTGGAAATATTTTTATATCATGTATTAATTATTCCATAAAAGAAATGTAATGTATATATATGTCAAGATTGGGTCGTTACAGTTGGTATCAGAGCAAAGGTTTAGTCAGCCATTGGAAACTAGGGTGTAAAAACTTTAGTGAGATCCCTAAAGATATTTCTAAGGTATGTCTAGGGATGTCCTTAAGGGTAATTCTAACTATAGGTTACAGTCCTAGAATTATAGCAACAATCATAAATAACATAGCATTAATCCTGAGATGTTAGAGATTGAAAGTACTCTCCCTTGATTATGTTGTTTTCTTAGTGTGATTTTTGCCTCTCACGCTATTCTTTTTGGGTTTTAGAAAATGGATGGAAATAGGAGGATTCATGTTAATAGAGAATATGATGGACATTGGAATGATATTCTTCATAAGAAACCAAATGAAATGGGATTTGGAAGGTGAAACATCGTTATTATGCCTAATTAGCAATCTCATAATATGATAAATAATCTCAAATTTTGTGAGTTTCCTGACCCATATAATAAGAGAAAGATGGAGTTTCATGGTGATCATAGAGGAAAGAAAGTTCAATTTTCTTCATGTAAATCATGTGGGAAGAGTCATAAAGTAGAATGTTTCAAAGGAACTGTAAGATGCTTTGGGTGTGGAAAAGAAGGACACAAAGCCATTAATTGCAAAGGAAAAGGCTCAGTTAACACAGTGGACAAGGATAATGGTATTTCTAAGACATCAATAACGGTTAAATGTTTTAAATGTAGAATGTATGGGCATTATGTAAATCGATGCCCTAAGGGAAAATCTCATGAAGAGAATCAGCATGGTCGTATGGGTAGTATTTATGTTGATAATGATGAAGATGATACAAATGATATATGAGATGAAAGAATCTTTTAGGAATAAAACAATGAATCTCAGTTAATGGTTTAATAAGATAGTGGAATTATTGCATGTTTATCAATAATAATGGTGTATAAGTAATTTTATGGTACTATGGAATAAAGAAACATCTAAGGATTGTTACACTATTGTTTCTCCTTAAGTATTTTAAAGTATATATTAAATGGTACTAGTAACCGCGAAAAGTTATTTAGATATTTTTGGAAAACACGTGATATGTGAATAATGATGGGATAAGGAGATAATGAGTTATTTGATAGTATTAATGACCTCGGGACTAGTATAAGGACAAAGTGGTATCGTGGTTTGAGTATATAGAATATTTTGTATTTTTGGTGCATGGAAAGAATTAATTTTGATAGAATGTGTGTTTTCCCTAAGGTTCTGTGGTAATTCATATTATTACAATGTTTTAAGAGAATACATGATTAAGGTATTCACATGTTTAGAATGTGACAACCAAGAACTACCTTATGAGATATGGGAGATAAATTTTAAGTCAATTTAGTTCACCTTTTTCTAAATTTTTATATTTTCAGTTTTTTGAAGGATTGTAAGGTTATACATTTATGGATAATATGATTTATACTCCGGTTAAAGTCTGTTAGATCAATATATTATCTCACTATAGGTGGAATTATGCATATTTAATTACCAGTGCTAACCTTTTTGTTGAGAGGGGTGGAGTGACTTATCATTTTATCACATGATCTGCTAACACTTCAAGAATGACAAATTCAAATTCATTTATTTAAATAAGAGATGAAGTGGAAATTGTTTAAGGCACGAACAATGATGAGATTGTACCAAAATAAAGTAAGTATTTATTCTCATGCAAAATTCTTCAACTTTAGGGAAATGATCTTGAAAACTAAAAATGTTATTTTAGTACCTTCTTATCCAATGAATCAGATGGTCCCTTAAATCAACGCAAATTTATGGATTTCTGGTTGTTAACTTTCTCCAAACTTTGTTCTCTATCTTTGTCCATCAAAACTTTATGGTTAGATTTTTCTTCCATATCCATGTTTTCACTTCCCACCTATGTTCTCCTATGTGGAAACCCAGTGATGGGTTACTTTGGGTAACCGTTACGTTTCTAAATTTCCTTTTTAAAATGAAGTTTTAGTATTACTTTTTACGATGTGGGTTTCTATGAAATAAAATTTCATGTAGTAAACCTTTTATAACCCTGAATAATTTCGAGGGCGAAACTCATTTTAAGGGGGGTATAATGTAACACCCTGAAATTTTATGAGATAGATTATTTTTAATTTCTTTTATATCTTGTGTTATACGCTACACTAATATTAGATTTCACTATATGCAACACTGTATTATCTTGTAGTCTATGCAACACTATTTTTGGTTTGTGTTACACATAATAGCGACCTTCCTCGATAGCTTGTGTTGTACCCAATACTGAGTTTTACTAAACAACAATATATTATTAAAATATTATTATTTAATGGGATACAAACTAGCCGTTATGAATAGTATTAATCACATTTTGAATTTTATATAACATTATCATTCATCTTATTTATTTTCTATAACATGATATAAGAATCAATTCAATTTTTCAGATAAAAGAAGTATTTTTCAAAAAATGCAGTTTTGTCGCCTTTTAATGGCGCGCCAATTTTAAATATAGTTTTTAACACTTTTTTTCACGTTTGTGACTTCTTTTAAAGGTATTTTTCACGAAATTTATATTATTTCTTTGTTTGTGGTGGTTTCCCATGTGTTTTTGGAGAAAGGGGTGTTTTCATCATGATTTGAGTCAAATCGTGAGCTCATTTCTAGATTTAAAAACAAAATTTGTTTTTTATAACTCCTTAATTTTTAACACTTTTCACACGTTATACTTCCAAATTGGACTCCCCTAAACTATTAAAACCACCATATCCATTTGGACCCCTTAGGAACTCATTATCATGGTGTGTTTGAGTGATTTATTCAGGCATTGGGCCAACTCGTGAGCTCATTTCCTTTTTTTTAATATTTATTTCATATCTCATTCATTTTTTATTTTTATTTTTGGTGATTTCAACTCTCACTCGAGCCCAAAATCCCTAGGTGTGCACCCATGTTCCATTTTTCCTCTTTGGAGATCATATTCGTCACGGATTAGGGTGAAATTTTTCAATGTTTCTCAAATCATCCAGATTTGAGAAGGTAATTTGTTTCTTTCATAAATCATTAATTTTTACTCTTTTTCTCCCATTTTTAGTACCCAATTGACCTAATAAACCTTATTAGAACCTCCCTATGAGTTTTTGCTGCTTGGATATTCACCTATTGGTGTATTTGGGGTGATTTATTCAAGATCTCTCAAGTAAGTGGGTTTCATTCCTTCCCCCTCCCATTTACTTAGAGTTTCTTCCATTTTTTCTGAAGTTTATAATGTCAAATAAGTAGGGATTCGAACCTAGGGTTTGCTATTGGTTTTCTTGGTCTAATATTGTGGTTTTAGGTTTGTTTTAACTCCCTTGTGGTGCGGAAGTGGTGTGGTTGAACTTTTGCACAAGGATTTGGTGTTTTTGACACACTTGATAGGTGATTCCATGTGTAAGAACTACTAGATGAGTTAGCCTTGATTGATTTATATTTTTAGCCTACTCCTACATCATTTTTCTTGCTTAAAAATTTATTTTTGGTGACATTTGTTAAGTGATTGACTTTTAAGTGTCGTTTTTGTGTGAAAATTGGTGTTTTAAATGTGCATTCCATGTTGTACCATTTGGGGCCATTTTATAATTCATGGGAGGGTATTATTAAAATGTTTTTCTGCTACCAATTCTGGTTTGGGGTAATATTGGTGTGCATTTGGATTTCAAATAGGGCTTTTAGATGTATTTTAAGTTCAATGTTTGGTTGTATTCCTTGAAAATGTTTTATGGAAATTCCCAATGGTTTATTGAGTTATATAAATGGTGCAAAGCATGTGTAGATACTTTTTTGAGTGTGTATGACCAGAAATGGTTTTTTTATATGAAAATTGCATTTGGTAACATGTGGAAATTTTTTGAGCACAAAGGGGGAAACCTGGGTATCTAGGTGGGCGGACGTGTACTAGTATGCTAGTGATCTGGAGTGGTTTTGTTCATGTTTAACTTAGCAAGTTGGATATTGACAACACTAACAAAACTATAATGATGGTGATTAGGGACCATTAGGTTATGGGTATGTTCCCTACTAGTGGCTCGTGCACGAGAACAGATATTGTTATGGTTACTTTACACTGAGATACGTGGTACATGGGGCCCGAAACTAACTAGTGCCTAGGGATGTTCCCAAGATTGGTGATCATTGAATCTTTCATATTTATCATTGGCTTGTGGTATGTTTGGCTGGAAAATTCAGTAGCTTATATGTTTTATTGAAATGTGTTCATCCTTTGAAATCGTCCTTTGAAAATTGTTTACTTTTAAACGTTTCGTTCTTTAGAAATTATTGCCACCATTTCTTGTTTATTAAAACTTGCATGCTTTTTATCTTGTAATGCTTACCATATGGAGTCTTTTAGGTGGTATCCTATTGAGCTTAAGCTCACGACCTACTTACACACTTAGGTGTAAGTAGACTTGATCATGTTTGACACAGGTAAAGTCAAGGCCTTGGGTGATGGTGGTTCAGGTTGTTAGTTTCCTTCATGGTGCGGTGTTGTGGAGATGGCTCGTGGGTGATGACCCCTTATTGTGTGGTGTTCCTTGGGCTGTTTTTATGTATCTTTGGACCTCTTGTGTAATGTTTAGACCCATGTATTCAGTTCTGAATTTCATTTAAGGCTTGTTTGGCATGAATTTTTAGATTTGGTTTATTAAATTTTTTTGTTGTTTTACGTATCCATACTCGGGTAAATCATTCCCAAACCAATATTTATGATACCCAGGCACTTTTGTCAGCCCGTGGAGATAGGGAACACCCTTCGGGACTTGCCACGGACTGGGTCGAGTGCCAGTTTTAATAGAGACCAGATTCGTTTCGTGATACTTTTATATATTCTATTTGATAAAATGAATGTCTTCTTTGTAATAAGGACATCAAAATTTACTTTGGTTGATTTGTTGGTATTTTTCTGATAAAATTCATATTTTAATGAATAGAGAAAAATACTGCATTTTAATTCAAAATTGCATTTTCATCTGATTTATTTATATATTTAGATTATCTTTTTAATTGGTTTTAAAGTGTAATTGGATTATGTTTTTATAATTTAATCCAATTTTGGTCATTGGAAGTAATTTCACATTTAAATTGAACATGAACACATGTTAATATTTTGATAGTTTTTACTTCTTAAAAACTCACTTTCTGGTTTTGACAACGAGAAATAATTTTAAATTAATTATTGTAACTTCAGTATTTTGAATTTTGAAAAATTGATTATATATTTGGAATCAGTGGGTCCAAATTATGTTAATAAGTTACTTTTATTTTTTAAATATTATGAATAGTAACTATGGTAATTTTTATTTACCACGGTTAAAGGTAAATTGGGTAAATTAGGGTAACAAACAATATGATAAAGATAATAAAATTACCCTAACACCTACCAAAATCTTATTAGATTAATTAAAGTCGACCAATATCACATATGGGTCATAATTGATTCATTTAATGGACTTTTTTCTTTGAAAGTGATTTAATTATAATTAAAACAAAAGAAGGTGACAGCATGTCACTCTCATATATCTTATAAGTGTAATAATTTTAATATAGTAATAAACATAATAAAACTTCGAAAATAAATAGTCTATATAAATATAATGAAATTATCTACATCATGTAAATTTATTTAGAATTTTTAGAGATTAAATAATTACTATTAATGATGACACAATAGTGATGTAGAAATTATTTTATTGATAAAAATATCAAATAAATGGTTTTAAAAATATTAAAATAAATATCATATGAACTAATTAATGTAATACAAGAATTTTCTAGGTGACTATGACATATTAGGAGTGCATTAAATATTTTGTTTCGAATTTACCTTCTGTGTGGATTTTATTTAAAGTCAAATAAATGAAAAGTGTTAAAATTTGACACTGTTGATATTTTATAAAAATAACATATTATTAAATTATTTAAAAATCACAAAAATATTTAAAAATTACAAAGTGAAAATTATATAATCGAAAATGTCATAAAGTATCTAATTATGGACAATTGACAACACATAAATAAATATTTATTACCATTTAATATTTAGAATATTATTATCACAAGTAAAATTAAATAAATTAAATAAGGATAAATCAAAATGATAAGGTTTAAAATAAAATCAAAACATGTCTAAATTGTATTGGTTAAAATTATTTTGACCCATACTCATCCTATCTTTGAAATAAATGAGTTTGGGAGCATTATAAACTGAAAATGAATTTATAATAAGTTAATATTTCAAGACTTTCCAAAGGTGCCCCTCCCCTCTCTTATAAAAGGGCACCTCTCTTTCTCTTTTAATCACACCTCCAAATCCATTTGGCTCGACCAAACCCCATACAACTCTCCTCAAAACTTCCCTCACTTCATCCTAGAGGACACCCTTTGGACAAAAATCCATTCTAAGGAGTCCTTTTGTGCATACCAAAAGGAGATACCCGAAAAAGAGGTAATTGTTTTATCACCTCTTTCAAAATTCTTTTCTTATTCTACTTACTCTTATTATATTGTTTCCATAATAAATTAATAACTATAGTATCTTCTACATGCTGAGATGTTATTATAATTATGGGACAACCTTATACCTCATTTTATTCATCCTACGAATAACAATATTGTTGTACCCCACACTCTTTGATTTTCATGATCACAATCACTTTCATTTTTATCTAACATTGTTTTTAAGTGTTGTGAATGAAAGGCAAAAGATTTCCAAAGGATTGGCCCAAGAATGGACAAGAAATGGACTGAAATTCAGTCCACCGGCCAACCGGTGTGATAGCACCGGCCAGCCGGTGGAACTGGCAGAGGGATTGCCCACTGCCAGGTTCCACCGGTCGACCGGTGGCTCTGTCACCGGTCGACCTGTGGCACCCAGCCCAAATAGTCTTTGCTACTGTCTTGCCACCGGCCAGCCGGTGGCTCCTCCACCGGTCGACCGGTAGAGCCTGGACCAAATCTCCTCTCCTCTGCCAAGGCACCGGCCAGCCGGTGGATCTGTACCGGCCAGCCGGTGGCCCAGTCAAACTAGCCGTTGGCTTTGACCAGTCAACCCCCATTTGGCCTCCAACGGCTCTTTAAGCCTCTCCAACGGCTCCGAAGCCTCCCCAAGGGTTCCATGCCTATAAATAAAGGCCAAGGAAGCCCCGAACATCAACCGGAACTATACGGAAGCCTACGGACACCTTGTTGATCATTTGGCGTACCTCCGGCGGACTTCCTCAAAGGAACCCTCCTAGCTCCATCCAATTCCACATCCAAGGAGCTCCCTCAAAGAAGCTTGGAAGCAGCCTTCAACATCTCCAATCATCAAAGGCGCCCAAGGCTTCTCCTCATATACGGTTTTATTGTTTTATTCATTTTGTGCTTAAAATTGGGTTTGTACCTACAAACCCCAAACCCTTTTCTCAACCCCCTTTCTTTTGGGTTTCACACCACCATTAAGGTGTGAAGAGGTTAGTCAAGCCTTTCCTTTTAAAAGGCTTGAGTTTTCGGTGAGCTAGCCTTCACCCGTTAAAAAGGCTAGTGGGTTCTTGCTACTTCATTGAAAGCAAGTGGGTTCTTGCTCAACCATAAAAAGCAAGCTGTAATAGGTCCTAGTGCTACCTCAAAGCCTAGTGGGTTTCTTGCTAAAACCATTGAAAAGCAAGCGGTAGGAATCTCTCAACGGTTGAGTTGGGAGCGGAGACGTAGGCCGGGTTTTGGCCGAACTCCGTTATCAATTTTGTGTGTCTTGCCTCTTTTTTTCCGCTGCATTATTTACTTTGATTTTTAATTTGTTAATCAATTTTTTAAAAGGCAATTCACCCCCCTCTTGCCATCATTCCTTGCTTCTTCCGACCCAACAAATATCACCACGCGTGCGTACGCACAACTTACCGTCTCCACACTGTGGTGTAATTATTATTCAACAATACTTAATTTGGATGGGTATCTTGATGAGTATAATGGATGTAAATAATAAATATAACATAATAATTGTTCTGTACAATTCATATACCACCCAATTTCATACTATTTAACCATCAAGGGAATGATATCATCGCTTGTGCGTACGTACGGCTTACCGTCTCCACGACGCGATTAGATTCATTCTCCACGTTAACCATTCAAGAATGGTTATAAAGTATATATAATAAATAATCATGAAATATACGACATAATAATGCTACTAGATTTATGTGTGTGTATATATATATATGTCATTTACTTGCTTCCATTCAATTCAATAAGGAAGCGGAAATAGCGCTCATACGTACGTACGACTTACCGTCTCCATGAACAGTGCATTTCATTTCATTTATCTATCTATTATATTTATATATATATATATATACTGAATATATATGATATATAAATCATATTTTACATTCTGGAAATAAGTAAATCACGATCTAAGTAATAATATCAAGAATAAAAAGTCAAAACACTTACGATAAATAAAACGATTGTTACCCAAAACGTTGCTTTGACATGAAATTAATAAATGAACGGGCAATATAAAATCATAAGTGAATCATATATGATAACATAAAAATATTATTATGGTTCTGTTATAAGTTAATAATATGTTTAAATCCACTATACAGGAGTTTCGGACACATACGGAAGAAATCAGACCTAAAGTAAGAGATAATTCTGCAATCTCATTATTTTTCGAGATTGTTTATACGTAAGCATTTATTGGGGTATATTTATCATCCAAATCCATGTTTCCTAAATATATAATATTATTTTTATCCTTCTAATATTGTTTAAAGTCAATTTTACTCATTGGTGAATTTTTATTAAACAGTATGGACGGATTCTTTCTTTCGTTTTCCATACGAGGTACTTTTTTATTTTTTCGGCAAGAGTACGAGAAGAATGTTTTTTTAACTTATACAGCATGAACTGATTTTTACATCTTCATAATGCCTTGTTTCCATGAAGCTCCCTCTACACGGTTTCAAGTTTATTTTCAACCAATTTCTTTTCTTTTAAAATTGCACAACATTTCGAGAATAGAAAACGTTTTTGTAGAAGAAATGATATTTTCCTCAGGAATTAAGCTCAAGTGTTTTATCAAAATTATTTTCCAACTAAGATGACATAGAGTTATTTTTTTATCCCTATTATTACTTTGATTTGATTGTGTTTATGATTAAATTATTTTTATGAAATCCATTTATATTATATGGATTATGTTATGATGGAATGATGTTTAAGAAACTCATTTTTTGTTCCTTGGGTTATGCTATGGTGAATGGTCTATGTTTTGTCGCACTTGTGAGAATGATTTCATTATGAGATGGGTGAGACATATATCTCTCTCTAATGCATTGGGTAAAGATTTATATCTCGTGAAATAGACATGATTGGAACAACAAGTAAATCTGGTTCAGTAATGCATGGTTGGAACGACAAGTAAATCTGGTTTAGTAATACAGGGGTGGAACGACAAGTAAACTCAGTTCAGTAATAGACTTTGTCCACTATGATGGTCTTGGCAGCAATGTCTTAGCTACTATGAAAATCATATTATGTGCTTATTTGTTTTTCATAATTCTATGTTTTATGTCAATGTTATTTTATCATGGTTAATGTTCTTTTATGATCTATGTCTTACGTACTGCCAAGATTTATTTCATGACTCACGATTTTGATATTCAAATTTTATGTTCATGTTTTTACATTCTTATGTTTATGTTTTGTTTGATGTTTTTCATGCACTACTGAAAAAATGAATTATTGTGGCGGGTCATTTGCGACGGACTCCCGTCGCAAATAGTCTTTTGCAACAGGGGCCCGTCGCAAATGACTTGTCGCGGAAAACGGCGTCGCAAATATTATTTTTTGCGACGGTCTGTTGCAAAAATAGATTATTTACGACGGGCAGTAGAACCGTCACAAAAAACATTCGGTGATTTTTTTAAGAAGCTATTTGCGACGACCCAACAACCCGTCGCAAATAGCTTCCCGATTTTTACTCTTTTGCAACGGACAATCGCAATTACTTCTCGAAATAAAAATAAAAATAACCTCTTTTGCGACGGACCGTCGCAAATATTTAAATTTTTTTAAAAAATAAATTAAAAAATAAAATAATATTAACAATAATATAATATTAATACAATATTAATATAATATAATATTAATATAATTAAAATTGTAATATTAATATTAATAATATAAAATTATTTATAAATTAATAAATATGATATAATATTAATATAAATAAAATAATATTATTAATATTTGTAAAATAAAATTAATTATAAAATAATTAATTAATATAATGTTGTTATTATTATTATTAACGAAATAATATTATTATTAATATAATAAAAACCTGAGTATTCGCAAAAATATAAAAATATATTAGTTAATAAAATAATAAATATAATTAAAAATAAAAATAAAAAACTATAATTTTCGAGACAATATAAAACACACACTATTTAAAACTTTAAATAGTTAATATTACAAAAAAATGCATTCAAGTGTTTCATCATAAAATTAAAATACATCACTGATCAGGGGAAGAGTCGTCTGGAGGAGCTGAAGAAGATGGTGGAGAAAATTTCAACCCTAAATTGCGAGTCAAACGTTGCATGTACTTCATCTGCTCCTGCTCCTGCCGCCATCGACGCATCTCATCCTGCATCTGTTGCTGTTGTTGTCGGAGGAACTCTTCCTCCTGCTGTTGTTGTCACTGACGCATCTCCTCCTCATGTCTACGAATAGTCTCTATAAGCTCACTTTGAGCTCGCAGCTACTCTTGATACTGTGCATGAGATGATGATGACTCTCCGCGAGCTTCTCTCGAGCTGAACGCCGACATCGCAGAGGTGCCATAAAAACCCCAGGGGTCACTTGAGAGTCGATACCAACAACTCAGCATTTCTCGAAGCCATATTGGGTCATCTGTATCCATGCTACCTCATCAAATCGGGGGGCACTGGTCTGACCATCGGTCTCGCCCCGACTCTCAACATCTGTCTGAGACGTCGTGACCTCATATGACTCTTTTAATTGCAATTTAAAATTAAAATAGTTAAAATATTATTTATAGTTAAATTTAATACTCAAAAAAAACTTATACTGACCACAAACTGACGCTGATGAGCACCTCTAATCTCCCAAGTGACTGGATCACTGTACATCCTCCAATAAACGTCGTACTCCGTAATATCGGGTTGTGCGATTGCCTGTATGAATATAAAATAAACCATTTATATTTAAAGTTATATACAATATTTAAAAAAATGTACTTATCATATGCTCTCTATGCGTACTGAATGTATGACTACCAGCTCGATGTGTCGCCTCATGTCTCCCTTGATTTTGTCGACCTACTGATAATCTACTATGAAACCGCCTACTCAACCAGTGTGTACATAATCCATCCCAGACCTGAGATGAAATATAATCAGGTCAGTGGACGCGACATGTCTCATCAAACCTCCGCACTTCTGCATTCTTCATTGTTTTCCTTTTCAAATTGTGCAAAAAATGAATGCAACACGTACATATAGCTCTTTGTCATGTCATCCAAATAGCCTCACGCATGCTCTACTCAATGGGAAGCCACAACCTCTACAAATAATTTATTACATCAAGTTATTAATTAAAATAATTTCAAAATAAATATTATTTATTTACGTATCAACCAATGCTCGAACATGCGCTGCTGAATATTGATGAGAATCTGATCTCATGACACTCACGCATCAGAAAAATAATTGCGCAATATAGCACTCCCCCCGTCCAACAGCTATATGCGTAAAGCTGTGAAAAAAAAGAATAATTAATCAAAATCGTCGGTTATTTGCGACGAAGCAATAATCCCATCGCAAATACTAAAAATCGCCGCTGGTTATTTACGACGGGAATAAGAACCCGTCGCAAATAACGTTACCTACGGTTTGGTGTGTAGTTTGCGCCAAACCTTTTGCGACAGGCGGCAAGTGTCCGTTGCAAGTAATGGTTATCTGCGATAGGGTAATCTGCACATTGCAAATAACCCATTTCGATGGGTTATTTGTGACGGACCCTTGACCCGTCGCAAATATCCATTTTTCCTGCAGTGATGTTTATCCTTACTAAGCATTTAAGCTCGCAGTTTTTATGTTTTCTTTTCTTCAGAATATAAAGAAAGGTTTTATGTAGGAAAATTAAAGGATAAGATATTTATGGAAGATGTTAAAGATCTTTCACCAAGTTATAAGATTATGTTCCATGTTTCCAAAGACACTAAACTAATAGAGTATTTTGATGTCTTTTTGTGTCATGTATTAAGTATTTCGCAAAAGAAATGTAGTGTCTATGTATGTCAAGCTTGGGTCGTTACATTTACCCCGTTTAACAACGCTTTTGTGAGCACTGTTAAAACCTATCCTTTAACATCGCTTGTGTGGACAACGGTTTATAAGTGCTGTTAAAGGCCCTTTACTGGTGATGTTAAAGTCTGGTTTTATAGTGGTGAAAGTTATATAAAGACCATGGAGTAGCCCAGTTCACACAGAGCAAGTCCCAGAAGAGGATTAGAGCAACAAGATTAGCAGTCACCAGATGCAGAGTTACCAGATTGGAAGAATGAGAGGGTATGACAACCGCCATCGGGACCAGACACCGTGTAGCTTTGTACGGGGCAATGCTAACCAATCAGCAATGCAAGGTGGGGAGCTGGGTGATCAATGATGCAAAAGCTAGGGGAGGGGGCAGTTCCTGTGGGTTGGGTCTACGGGTCATGTATTGGGCATAGTATGCCTCTGGGCATTCGGGTCATGTATTGCGAGTCGTGTCGGGCTTTGTGCCTTGGGCCTACGGGTCATATACAGGTTCCCCCTTCATCCCTTAAAAGATGGATTATCTATAATAAAATAAAAAAAGAAGGCATTCAAGCCATTCAGACTACAACACCTTTTTTTTATTCATTTTCATTTACGAGTTATTTTTTATCATGATAGTTTTCTCAATGTTTTTTCGGTCTCCAAAAGATTTCAATTTAGTCTTAAATGAGATGCAATTGGGCCGTGGATCCACCTTTCCCTATTGGATATTGTTTTTCCAATGTCATAGATAGAATCTTTAATTTTTTGAGTACCATCTAAATCCAACTAAGATACAAGACCACCCTTTTTTTTATTGAAGTCGTTTTTTTTTAATCAAAGTCATTTTTTTAAATCAATACAACATGTTCCTTTATATGTATAAATGCTTAAATTAAATCCAATTAAGATCCTCCAATGAGATGGTGACGCGTTATTTCGAAGGATAAAGTTTTGGATTTAATATGAAATTCATAATTTCCTAACGTCATAGTCGGCGCACGGTACGCCGGAACGGCTCCCCCTCCCTCCCACGCTCGCGTTTTTCCATCTCTAGGGTTTCTTGGTCATGCTTCGATCTGCTCGATCCGTTGTCATACGGTTTGCTTCCTTCTACCTGTACGACTTGTGATGTATCCTGTATCATCTAGGTATGGTTTATCTTTTTCAGTCGCGAGCTGTTCACTTTATAGCGTCCTTACACTCGATTTTTAGGGTTTCGGAAGGCTTAATTATGCTGTAATGATATCTGTGATGAACAACCACGGCTGTGAATTTGGTAGGGGCTCTGATTTGATTGACGAACCTCGTACTGATGCTAGGGTTCCTGGCGACGATGTCGCGGTTAGCTCTGGTAGAGTTCTAGGTCGCGTTGCTGATGTAGATAAATGTGCAGATTTCACTGGATCCTGCGAAACTTGGAATTCTCCCCCCCTCTGTAACACAACTAACGTTGCTGATTCAAGTGTCCGGGTTTTGGAAGGTCATTCTGGTATGCATCTTGCAGCGTTTAAATCAGAGAATAGGCGATCTGATGGTGTTGTGTCTTTCCTGGAGGCTAATGTTAGAGGATATGATATAAAAATGGATCACGGGGTCATGCAGCGTCAGGTTGATGCTGTGGCTTCAGTTGAGGCTGCTCAGCAGTATGGTGGTAGGGCTGGTAGCATGGATGAGAAGGAAGAAGACAAGAGCATGGAATGGAGAGATCGGAAGGAGCAGTTGAACCCGCAAAACAAATCGGACAAGTCTGCTGTTTCTAGTTGCGAGATTGTGCCTTCCAATTTTGACCACTACACGGGTGCAAATGAGGGACCTGGAGTGATGGACTCGAGAGTTTCATATTCCGTGGGCCATGGATTCGAAATAGGGGATATGGTGTGGGGGAAGGTGAAGTCACACCCATGGTGGCCAGGCCACATCTTTTGTGAAGCATTTGCAACTTCTGCAGTTCGGAGATCAAGAAGAGAGGGTCATGTGTTAGCTGCTTTTTTCGGAGACAATAGCTACGGGTGGTTTGATCCAGCTGAGCTAATACATTTTGATTCTTACTATGCTGAGAAATCACGCCAGGTGTTTTCAAGGAATTTCACAAAGGCTGTTGAAGAGGCCGTGGATGAAGTGAGAAGGAGAGCTGGCCTTGGTCTGGCTTGTCGGTGTCGAAATCCATATAACTTTAGGCAAACGAAAGTCAAGGGGTACTTTGCAGTTGATGTCCCTGATTACGAGCCCGCAGTGATCTATTCGGCAAGCCAAATTAGGAAAGCCCGAGATAGGTTCCATCCAGGTGCCACTCTTTCCTTACTAAAGCAATTGGCATTGGCACCCCAAAGCGGGGACCAAATGAGTATTGACCGGATTAAGGGCAGGGCTACAATCCTTGCTTACCGCAAGGCTGTATATGAGGAATTTGATGAGACTTATGCGCAGGCTTTTGGGATGCAGGCAGTACGTCCTTTGCAAACACATGGTGCATCAAATCTACATCCTCAACAGCCTTCTCAAGGTAAAATATGTCAATTTCTGTTTTCCATTTCAACTTATTGTTAATTTTGTTTGCTTCATAGTGTGATGTGATGATATGTGCCCATGGACAGATTATATTATACTGCCACTAATGTATTGGTTATGAATGTTAATCATAGTTATCAATGGCTCGCTATTGCCCTTGCCATGGCTAGCGCCAGCCTCCATCGTGCCATGCCACGAATGCGCAATAGCCTTTTCGAGATTTCTTGGCTTGGCGTGTGCCATGCTGCGCCATGGCACTGTGTTGTGTGCTCCGTAGCGCCATCCAAAAATTCCCTTTTTTTGCTTGATGGGAAGGCCTTTTAACTTGCCCAACATGAACTACTTTTACCTTTTTTTAATACGATCTACACCCAACATGCCTACCCAGCGAGCAAAGACCTCCTTTCTGACAACATGAGAACCAAAAACTCTAGGCATGTGTGTCCTATAGCCTTTTTCCTTCTCGACATCGTGTGAGTGCAATTTTCCTTCGTTGTCTCAACCATGTGGTTCTTCCCGGATTTGTACTTCGTGGCTCCTCAAGTGCTTTTGTGCAACCTATTTTTTTTTATTTCCGGAATGAGAATCGACTAATAAGTGATTCCAACCGCCCTCACCGACCTATTTTTCATTTTTCCTGCTCCTACATTTTTTATTTTTTTCTATTGATTTTGGATTCATATTGTAATTACTTACATGTAACTTTCTATTTTTATTTCATCTATTATCATATCTTTCTTTTTTTGGGGGGATTTTGAATGACTCTTTTTGTGTCTAATTATCTTATTGATTGTGTTTTTTTGAGATGTATGGCAAACTGTTAGAAGTCTCATGTTTTTATTTTTTTACGATAATTATGATTATGACGGAGTCTATTGTGACGATTCTAAGAGTGATAATGAGAGAATCCATAGTCTTTAGATGTCTCATGTTTCTATCATTGTTTGCATTAACACCTTGAGTTACATTGTTGCCTTTATTTGTTTTTGATGTACAAAGTATAGACTATTGACACGATCTTGTGTATTTATATCTTATGTGCTATCTATGTTCTTATTTGGTATTGTTGTTATACTTATGTATCCTTTGTATTCCGTCAATCAATATTTCCACGCGCCATGCTCTGTGCAATGCACTTTTGTGTCTGGGGCCCTTGTTGCCATTGCGTGCCATGTGACGTTGATAATTATGATGTTAATTTAGTTGAATTGTCTTATGAATTGTAATTTTATACTTCGGTGTCTTTAAATCTCCAAGTCATGCTAGTGGGATAGCCCAAAGTATGAGAGTATCTTACTGTGTGTATCCATTCGTTCTTCCGGCTTGGTGTTTTCTTGAGGTTTTCCAGATTTAATGTTTATGATGATGGTGTGAGTGCACAGTATTCAATTCCTTACAACATCTTCTCATACCCCACCTTAAGAATATTTGGATTGTATTTTTAAAATAATAACTGTACTTTTATAGTTATGGATGGGCCTCAGGACATCACATGATACACACTCACAAGTGTGCCTACCCACACATAAATGTTGATGATTGTCATTCTAGCTATGCCTTCTTTAATTGACAATTTGAATTATGTTGTCTGAATAGTATTTTACTTTTTTTTTCTCGTGAGATGAGTGTGACGTTAGCCAGCAGGGTTTAAAAATTTGACACCTTACTGACACCTATTGTGTTTCTTTTTTCTTTAATGCTTCTCAAGTTTAGAAATTGGTGTATTATGTATATCATATATTGTTTTAATCTGTTTTGAAATATTTTAGGATAAATCTCTAAAACAACCTCTCAGTATAATTAAAATACTGATATGCTAATAAAAAATATATTATAATTAATAAAATTATACAATAAATTTGATTTTATTATTGTACAATTAAAAATAAATAAAATTAAACATAAAATACTTGTGATATTAATACTACGAGTTTCATTGGGGAGGGGGGATTTCCTCCCTTGAATGAAATCAACGGATTTCCCTCCTTGGAGGGAAAAAGCATGGTTTCCATGGAATCTTTCTCACTGCCACGGTTTTATCTTTCTGTTCTATTTCATTTTTTGGGTGGGACATTCAGTAGCATATTAGGCTGACGTGTTTTTTTTTATGGAACTATTCCAATCACTGAAAGCTAGAATCATCTCCATAAATGATTTGGTTAATGGGGATGAAGAAGCTGCACATGCATTTGAGTTTTTTTGCTCATTCTGATCCACACCATGATCAAATTATTTTCTTGTTCCATACTCCGCATTAAAATACACATCCTCTACAAACATTTACCAAAAATCCTGCTTTTTCGTTGATTGTACCAGTAACATTTTTAGCTGTTCTGCCTGAATCATTTATTCTAAATGGATGGAAGCTTCAGATTTATGCTCCTGTCTTACATTATGCGTGTTGTGGTATACAAGCTTCTTTCTCATCTTCTTTCTCATCTCCATGGATGTTACCTTTGTCAGCCCCTTTGAGTGGTCCACTGGTCTTTGCCGAAGCACTTTCTGGCCGGAAAACCTCGGGCAAAGCCTCGAAAGTAAAGAACCATGCAAAGAAAGACAGATACCTTTTCAAGCGGAGAGACGAACAGAGCAATTCCAAAATACAAGAACATAATAAATCCTTTCCCCAGCTGGTTTTTGCAGATAAGACTGCATCGGTAACAGGGGATTATGTCTTACAAAAGAGTGATCCGCCCTCTGTAAAGCATGACCAGGATGAAGATTCTAGTGAGGTTGATGCCACTGTTTCAACTCAAGACACTGGTGTGAAAGTTGGAATAAACATAGACCCGAGGCCTATCACGACTGATTCTCAGGTCAGCGTTAGTAAAGTTGATTCTTTCACCAATTCCCCTGTTTGTCGCCCCACCTCCCGGAGTTTCCCTGATATGGAGAAAACATCTCTAGACAAGGCGAGTTTTACTGTACAGGACCTGGAGAGGGTGGGACCATTTACGGATGTAAATTCTATTAGTTCAGCCGGGTCTGAATTTTCAGATGCACAAACACATTCTGGTTCAGTAAATACCTTACAGGAGGCTTTTCAGCTGCAAGATGATTCGGAAAACAAGAATGCGCAAGCTTTACAACCATCGGTAGCAGAAGAATGTGAGGGATCCCAGAATGACAGTCTAAATGCTTCTCCATCTGCGCCAACTGATGAAGAGGCTTCCGATAAGGCCTTGGATTCTGGAATATCTGCAATAAAAGAGAAAAGGTCTAAACTTAAGCGTTCTTCTGATGACTTGGACTCTGGTAAGCCTATTAGCAGGGAGAAAAAGAAGAAGAAAAAGAAGGCAATTGATTTGCAATCTGGCTCTGTCCGTCCACGCAAGCAGTCAGCAGCTGGGAAAGATGGGTCAATTATTGGAAAACCATCACGAAAATCCACGAAGGATGATGACAGTGTGGGTGCGGTGCCACAGGCTGGTACTGAACCCGTGGCATTCCAACAAGTCATTGCTGATTTGCTGTCCCTTGCTCTTGACCCCTCTTTTATAATGGAAAGAAACAGCCTGGGAATTTCAAGGCAGTGTATATTGCGATTCAGATCCCTTGTTTACCAGAAGAGTCTGGTTTCATCACCACCGGCTGAGGCCGAACCTTCTGAAATCAACTCATTGAAGCCTTCGGCTGTCCCAGTTGGTGAGAAGTGGCCCCAAAAGCCCGCTTCCAGATCCGAAGATCCAACAAGAGCCGGTGTGAAGCGCGCTCCGTCCGACCGTCAAGAAGAAATCGCTGCAAAAAAGTTGAAGAAGATCAACCACGTGAAATCGCTGGCTGCTGAGAAGAAGGCAAATCTGAAGGCGGAACGGAAAGAATCTCCTTTACCATTATCAGCAGCCAAGTTAAACAAGGAGGTTCCAGTCAAGTCAGAAAGCCCCACAATGCTGATAATGAAGCTCCCTCCCCACACGTCCCTCCCGTCCCCAATGGAGCTGAGAGCTCGTTTTGCTCGGTTTGGGCAGCTGGACCACAGCTCAACCCGTGTTTTCTGGAAGACGTGCACGTGCCGTGTTGTGTTCAAGTACAAGGCTGATGCGGAGGCTGCCTTGAAGTATGCCACCGGCAGCAATTCCTTGTTTGGTAATGTGTCCGTCCATTGCTCCCTCCGGGAAGTGGAAGCTCCGGCGGCTGAGGTGCAGGATTCCGGCAAGGCTAATGCCGGTGAGGCACAGCCCCGGGTGACACCGCCTCAGCCGTCAGTCCAGCTGAAATCTTGTTTGAAGAAATCCGGGGAGGAGTCGGGGCAGAGAGGGACTCCCCGTGTAAAATTCCTGTTGGGCGGTGTTGCAATGGATGTTAATAGTAGTAAGAATGTGGTTGGGGCGGCTCAAACACTGAAACCCGTGAATGTTACGGCGGGCGTGCGTGGTGTTGATATATCGCAGCCGATGATTGAGCTTTTAAGGCAGTGCAACGATGTGGTGGGCCATCTGAGAGCCGTGCTTGGCCGCGTCCCTTACCAGCCTCTCTAGGACAACGATTGATTGGTGTGAATGGGGAATGGTGGGGCCTGTTGGGTCGGCTGCTCCTGCTCGGCCCACTGGACCTCACGTCATAAATTCAAAGGGGTTGGTGAAAGCGGGGTGAGAGGTATTGGCTTAATCATTGTATTCGCGCTCCCTCCCTCCCCTGTTGTGGTTTTGCTTTCGATTTTCTTTCATTTCCAAAACAATACGCGCACCAGCAACACCCCCTCCAAAATCAATCTAGGAAAAAAAAACAATCGTAATGTTCAAATATTATTTGCATGCACGACTGAGTCTTTCAAAAACGCAAGGATTCGGATTTTATGTAAATATATAATTATGTATTCCATATGTGATGGTATGATTGAATTTTCGTTTTCATTTTCTTGCATGAAAATCAAAAATAATTATTTCTTTTTTTGATACTAAAATAATTATATAAATTTTAGAATAAGTTAAAATTTGTCACTAAATTCAAAAAATTGTGATATGGAGGTAGTCAATGAGGTACGTAGTCGTTGGGTATAAGTAGTTGTTAAAGTGGTCATTGGTGGCATTGCAAACAAGTCTAGCCGAGATAAACACCACAATGATCAAGCTTGAGCTCAGTACTTAAATTCACTGCTCGAGATTGTGCAATATTTTTCAAAATTGAGCTCGTTCTCAACTCTGGCTCAATCGAGTTATTTGATGAAGTTCGTTTAGCGGCCAACATACTCTATTCAAATTAGCTCCCTCATCTTTGGAAATGGATTCAAGGGGTTTTTAATCGCGACAACAATTTCTCTTTTATCTAGAATGCCTAATGAAGATCGATTTTCAAGAATACCAAGAGTGCACCTCACAACAAAAAGTATGCACATCAGGCGTAATGATATACACCAGTTTGTAGCATCAAACATCAACCCATAAGTGCCTTGTTACCATTTATGGCTTCATTCACTCATTTGTCCTTTAATTCTCCTCTCCCATATGCAAGTATGTAAAGGTCAATGATATCAACACCATGATTTTATAAGGTTTACCACCCTTTGAGGGGTGGCTAGTTGTCACACTCTCGGTTTGTAGTATTCCTTCATTTATTGTGTATTTTTAAGTTATGACATGGTATGTTTCAGTTTCAGGAAATTTGGAGGGGTTCTTGGATAAAAGGAGTTTGGGATTTCTGGGCTTCACCACACCATGACGCCAACCGTGGTGGAGGGTGTGGTGATGGTGAGGGCGCTCTTGCGAGAAACAAGGAGGAGCACTGTATCACATGAGGTGGGCATAACACTGTAGGGGGATCAATGTGGTTTTCCCTTGGCGTGAGGAATACCACGCCCAGGTTTGCATGCATTTTGCTAGGTATGATGCATAACAAGGTCTCCCTAAGTAAAACAGGAAGCCCGAAACAACGAGGGGGCAACCATGGTGTGTTGGGTCGAGCGAAGGCTGAGCTGGCTCCAATGAGTTGGAAACGACGAGCTGGGGTCCTTCATGACGTGGTCTTCAGTGTGGCAGGCTGAAACAACAAGGGTTATATCCCTATGTCGCGGTCTTGGCCATGGTGGCCTGTTAGGCATTCAAAACGCCTTACACCATGTCGCGGTGCAAGGCGCAACATGTAAAGACTCCGACCCCAATACCCCAAAATCGATGCCTCATTTTATTACATTGACATAGATTTAAGATTTAAATCTCAAAGAACCGACCAATTTAGCAGTTTTGAAAACCAAACCTTAGATTATGATTTAAAATATAAAATACAACATAAAGAATCATTTGAGAACACTAATATTCTCATAGTTTAACCATGCATATCAGTCATAATATACATCCGGGCATCCTAGGAAAAATAAAACATAAAAGGGGAGAGCTTGGATGCTCAGTAAGAGTAAGTATACAACGGTAACTATTATGAATAATAAGCATAAACATTAAGGCAAAATCTATAACTGAAACACAAGCCGTTTATACATAATCTGTAAAGATCCTGACCCCAATAGCCTAGAGCCGATGCCTTACTTTATTACATTAACATAGATTCAAGACACAAACCCCAAAACATCAATCGGTTTAACAGTTTTGGAAACTAAATTACATACATGAACTTTACATTACAACTTAAAAGGAAAAATAACATAGCAACTCCATTGGAAACACCCATAAACTTCTAGATTATTTCTGCAAGTCATTCATAATGTACATCTTCACATGCTGGGGAAAAATAAAATATATGAAAAGGGTGAACTCAGATGCTCAATAACGATAAGTAATACAGTGGAAGCATCAATAATAAAGTATGGTGAATAACTAAAAAACTCATGCCATTAAAACACAATCTTGAGCATAATATGACAGGAATAAATGCTGAATGAATAATGCTATATATATAATCACATGAAATATAACAATGGATATTCTACTAGTTGAGTAATCTCATAATTTATCAATTACTAATATCATAATGAGAGAATGCATAATATCGGACATCTGAAACATATCATCAAGGCCTCGGTCAAGATATCTGAAAATAAATGGTTAAGGCCTCGGTCAAAATCCATTTCTGTTTTGTCTTATGATACCTACTGGTGTATCGAGGGGCTATAGTGGGTCTCATCCATCACTTGCTAAGTCCAATGCATTCCTCATATGAATGAAGTTAAACATAAACATTATATGCTATGAAATGCAAATAACTTTTCCCGATTTGTAAACATAATCACTAACCATTCTTAGTATGGTGAATGGTATCAATATAGCACATCTCCAGTCCAACCGATCTTAAACTATTTAATAAAATATGGTAGATGATAATGATAAGAGATCAATCTCAACAAAGCATAAAATTCAACAGAGGTGTTGAAATAGTTGAAAATACTTTAATAAAAACATTGAGGAATTCTTGAGAGAAATACCCTTTTTTACTTTGCAAAGAATAGTTTTTTTGGAAAAATCATTTGTATTTGTCATAATTGTTTGTATAAAACCAGAAATGAACAAATATAGTTTTTTCATGAAAAAGTAGCGATTTTTGAAAAATAAGTGTCTTAAAACAAATTATGGATGATACTTGAAAATAGGTAAGAAATCAAGACATTCCTTTTAATCGGGCTTGCGTATCGGGAAAAATCAAGAAGTGAAACTTGAAAAAACATGTATTTCTTATAAACAAAAGATGAACTGATCTGGAAACATAAGTTTAGAATGTATACATAGAATTTAGAATAAGTATATAAAACGAATGAAGAATTACGTTGGTGTATAGAGGGAGAAAGCATAACCCGAATGAAAATGAAGGTTCAGGAAGAAATCCCTACCTTATGTCCGAAAGTGATGTGCACTTGACCTTAATGTTCCGGATAATCAAATCAAATCCATTAATTAATTAATTCAGAACCTTTTCTACACACATTTGATTTAATATAATTTTATTAAGTTCATTTATGATTTTTAATGAGTTATAAGGTATAATTTTATTGTTCAGGAGCGTTCATTTCTTTGGTTTTCATGATCGATTTACTTGTATATGAGTATGGAAGTTCATATAAAACGGGTATAATTATACAGAATTAGAATTATATGTTATTAATGAAAATTTAGAAGATTGAATGGTCTTATATATTATTTTGTTTCCAGATATGAGAATGATTCATTAGATAGAACTTTAATGATGATCGTTTAGATCATTTTGGTGGTTTTTCGATCGTCATGAAATAATTTGTCTTATTAATTAATATCATGTATATATACTGGTTCCAAAATACTAAATAACTTTTAATATGCATAATTATGGTTTTATGACTAGCCTTGAATATGATGAAGGAAAATGAAAACTTATTGTCCTTGAAGGCGATAAAACAACACGTCATGGACGATGTTTCCATTTTTAGAATAAAAGAGAGAGAAATGAGTTTGATGATGAATCTTCCATTAACAAGATAACATTCCAGTATATAAATGATATTGAAGTTATCATGTCTCTTTGGATAGGGGAGGCGAGGGAAGGATAAGAGAATAAAATAAATTGAAAATAAAATAAAATAAATGAAAGTTGATTTTTACCTCCTGAATTCTCCTCCTCGAGAACCTCCTTAAGGGGATTGGTTTTGGTCTTTTGTTGAGACCAAAGGCTCCTGAATGTGGGGGAGGGGCTTGGAAAGAGGACTGGGCATAAATTTGATAAGGCTCAAAGCTTGGAATTTGTGAGGAGAAAGTGTGCCAACGAGCTTGTATTCGAGTGGTAAGGGCTCTGCTTGACATCTAAGAGACCCAGGTTCAAAACTGGGTGGAGACGAATTTCCAGGTTACTGTAGCAGTTACTGTTCGGTACTGTAGCAGCCAGAACTATTCACCCGATTTGGGCCTTCGAGCCACCTGTTTGGGCCTACGGGTCTCAAGGGCCTTCGGGTCATCAAATGCCTTCAGGCCACAGGGCCTTTAGGCCACAAAGACCATGGAGTAGCCCAGTTCACACAGAGCAGGCCCCATAAGAGGATCAGAGCAACAAGAGTAGCAGCCACCAGAAGCAGAGCTAACAGGATTGGAAGAATGAGAGGGTATGACAACCGCCATCGGGACCAGGCACCGTGCAACTTTGTAAGGGGCAATGTTAGCCGATCAACAATGCAAGGTGGGGAGCTAGGTGATTAATGACGCAGAAGCTGGGGAGGGGCAGTTCTAGTGGGTTGGCCCTATGGGCCATGTAATGGGCATGATATGCCTCTGGGCCTTCGGGTCATGTATTGCGGGTCAGTCGGGCCTTATGCCTTGGGTCTACGGGTCATGTACGAGTTCCCCTTCAACCCTTAAAAGGGGGATTATCAATAATAAAAATAAAAAAGAAGGCCTTCGTGTCATTCGGGTGAGGAGAAAGTCCGGTGAAGGGTGATATTTATAGTGGATGAGATGAGTGTTTTTTGAATATTTTATTCACTTGTTTATTATTTTGGCTCAAGACTATGAATAATTTGAGAATTATCATTAAATATATTAAAATAATGAAGGATAGTTCGAGATTATGGGATTACGTTAGACACACATCACCTATGACTCAATAATTCATGTATTTGACATTTATCATAAATTATCATATTTTACTATTCACTAAAAATTCATGTATTTTAGAAAAATCCCAAAAATTCACCATAACCATTTTTTTGATGTGTAGAATCTAAAAATGAATTCCATTGTATAAAAATAAATTTCTAAATATGAGAAATTTAATTTTTAATTAAAATCATCATTTACTCGAAAAATACAAATTTTAAATTTATAACTGATTTTATAACACTCTAAAAAATTAACTAAGGTCTCCTAAAATTATCCTAAAATAACAAGACAATAAAATATCAATTCATGAATACATTTTATGAAAATAAAATTTCTTTTAAATAATTTTATTAATTATAAAATTGTAATTAAATATTTATGATTTATAAAAATACCAATAGTTAATTAATAATTTCTAAAATATTCACTAACTTATACTATGATATAATTATTTCATAATTTCATTTATAAGATGCCTAAATTTTATTTATACTTTAACGGGTGAGGTTACTATTCATTTGGCCGGTTTTACTAGTCACAAGGGTCATATTACTATTCCTAAGGTCAAGTTACTCTTTCATTAGTATAAGTTCCTTAACTTCTAGAAATATCCCTTATTTTATTCATTCTTCATTTATAAAGTTTGTACCGTGTTCTCTAAGTGATTTTATGTGATTTATACTATATAAAATAATTTTAAAAAGGGAAATTTCATTGATAGAATTTCGGGTCGTTACGTTCTCCCCTTCTACAAAAATTCCATCCTCAAAATTTTTAGATTGTCACCTCATAACAAGATTTGGGTAATTCTTCATCACAACTTCCTCTAGTTCCCATGTCACCTCTTCTATTTTATGATTTTTCCAAAGTACCTTTACTAGCCAAGTCATCCGATTCCTCAACACCTGTTCTTTAGTGTCTAGAATCCGAATAGGCTCTTCATAGTAAGATAAATCAGGTTCCAAATCTATTCCTTCAGAAGTGTGGATATGCTTTGGGTCTGGTATGTACTTCCTTAACAAAGAGATGTGTAACACATTGTGTACTTTAGAAAGGATAGGCGGCATCACCAAATGATAGGTCACAACTCCAATTCTCTCTAGAATTTGAAAAGGACCAATGTACCTAGGGATCAATTTCCTTTTCTTCCCAAATCTTACAATACCCTTCTATGGAGACACTTTCAAGAAAACATGATCTCCCACCTAAAATTTCAAATCCTTCGATTATCGACATATCTCTTTTGCTTACTTTGAGCTGCTTTGATATATGTTTGAATAGTCTACCTTTTCCATTGTTTCCTCCACAAGCTCTGGGCCTACAAGATTCCTTTCACCAATTTCATCCCAACATATTGGTGTACAACATCTCTTTCAATACAATGCTTCATATGGTTCCATTTGAATACTTGAATGGAAACTATTATTGTAGGAAAATTATTCCAAAGGAAAATACTGATCCCACATACCTTGAAATTCAAGTGAGGATGATCTCAACATGTCTTCCAATGTTTGAATGGTCCTTTCAGACTACCCATCAATTTGAGGGTGATAAGCAGTGCTCAAATGAAACTCATCCAAAGTTTTTTAAAGACTTTTCCAGAATTTCAATGTAAATCATGAGTCATAATCAAACACAATTGAAATAGGTGCTTCATGAAGTCTTACAACTTCATTAATATTGAGTCGTACAAGGTGCTCTAGTAATAAATCCTCTCTTATAGCAAGGAAATGTGCAGATTTGGTAATTCGTTCAACAATTACCCATATTGCATCATTCTTTCTTGAAGTTTTTGGAAATCTAGTGAAAAAATCCATAGTTATATAATCCCATTTCCATGTAGGAATCAACAGAGGTTGCATGACTCCTCTAGGATGTTGTTTTCATCCTTCACCTACTGGAAATCTAAACACCTTGATACATAATCAGCAATTTCGCGCTTCATATTATCCCACTAGAAATGTTCATTCAAATCTCTATATATCTTAGCGCTACCAGAGTATATAGAGAAATTCGAGCTATGGACATCATCCTATAACTCCCTCTTTATCTCGGGTATAGAGGGAACACATAAAATCCTCCCAAATTTTAGAATTCCATCCCCATACACAAAGTCCACCAATTTCCCATTATTCAAAGTTTTAATTTTGTTTTGAAGATTCTCATCATCAGAATGAGAACTTTTATTCCTTTCCAATAAAGATGGATGGGAAACCAATTGAAAAAGTAATGATGTTTTACCTTCCTTGATAATTCCCAACCCATCATTGCTAGATCCATGTACATAAGATTCTTTTCAATCCTTATTTTGTTAAAAAATCCACGATCCTTCCTACTCAATGCATATGCTACCTTATTCGCCTTCCCTGTGTTGTAGTGTATTAAACAATCATAATCATTGAGCAGCTCGAGCCATCAACTTCACCTCATGTTGAGTTTTTTCTACGAGGAGATATATTTCAAGCTCTTGTGATATGTATATATCTCACATATTTCACCATAAATATAGTGTCTCAATATTTTCAGACCAAAGATTACATCTGCTAACTCAAGATCATGATTTGGATAGTTCTGTTCATGATTTTTAACTGCCTTGATGCATAGAAAATAACTCTATCATTCTGTATAAGGACACAACCAAGCCCTTTATTTGATGCATCACTATAAATCACAAACTCACCATTTCCTGATGGTAGAGTCAATATCGGAGCATTCACCAATCTCTTCTTCAATTCTTCAAAGCATTCTTCACATTCATTTGTCCAAATAAACTTAACCCCTTTACGAGTAAGTTTGGTTAACAAGTTATCCAATCAGGAAAAGTTCTAAATGAAATGCCAATAATAACCTACTAAACCAATAAAACTACGTACCTCGGTTATGTTCATAGGTATATGAAATTCATGAACCACCTTTGCAGGATCAACTGAGATTCATTCCTTAGAGACAATATGTCCAAGAAAAGAAATTTTTAAATCCAGAATTCACACTTTCTAAACTTCCCATATAACTCTTTTCTTCTAGAATAACCCGCAAGTGGTTCTCATGATACTCATAGATTTTGGAATATATCAAGATATCATTAATAAATACCACAAAAAAATCATCAAGATATTCCTTGAACACTCTATTCATTAGATCCATAAAAATAGAGGGTACATTAGTCAGTCCAAATGACATTTTTGTAAACTCATAATGTACATACCTAGTGTGAAATGATTTCTTTGGAATAAATTCCTTCCTCACACACAATTGATGATATCCAGATCAAAGGGCAGTCTTCAAAAAATATTGAGCTCTGTGAATTTGTTCAAATAAATCATCAACGTGAGACAGGGGATACTTGTTCTTTATTTTAATAGCATTGATTTGTATATAATCAATGCAAAACCTCATGAAAGAATACGATGATCCAAAATCAAATAAAGCATTGGATAATTTTGAGTAAATGATTAAAGTGCCTTCCACCACATCATTAAGAACTTCAACCTCAACAGTTGTGATTGTATAAGCTTGGCCTGCTCCCTTATCCTTTTTTGAGGAAAGTTTCCTTGATTCTCAGGACAATCATTCAAATAATGTCCCATATCTTTACAATTATAACATTGAACTTTGGTAGCTTCTTTATTTCCCTTTCAATCATGGGCTTGGTGGCCTTTTTCTACAAACTTATAACAAAATCCCATTTCCTTTGAAGAAAGTACTGGGGCGTTTCTTCCCACAATTATCATAGGATGAAAAACACCATTTTTATTCTTCCCTTTATCCATTATTTCCTAAGCCACCCTCTAATTCTCGTGTTTTCCATTAAATTCATAAGAGTTAGAGAATTATTTCTCTATCGTGATAGCACATGAGACCATATATTTGTATGATGATAAATTTTAGGATACCAGTGCCCTTCATAGGAATGGTTTTAAACCATCAAAGAATCAATCAATCCCGATCCTTGGATTATTTATGCAGTCAGGGACATGCCTTGCTAACCTTGTAATGTTGGATTCATACTTTTCAATGTTTTCATCCTCTTTTTGTTTCAGACTCAATAATTGCCTCTCCATATCCACTTGTTGTTCGCGAGGAAAATATTTTTAAGGAAAATTTCCTTAAAATATTTTCATTCAATATTTTCAATTTCTTCCTCCTTATTTGTGTTTTGAATCAATAACCACCATTGATCAAAATCTCCTGAAAGATGATAAACTGCCATGATAACCTTCTCCCTTTCATTACTCCCCAAAGCGAGAAATATCTTCTCTAAGGAACTTATCCACTGTTCCGCTACAAATGAGTTTATAGTCCTATTAAATGATATAGGCGGTTGTCACATAAAGCGGTCTAACATTGCTCCTCCACATTGTGGATTAGGATGCTCGATACATGTAAGGTTATTGTTGATAAACTGAGTCAGCTATCCTAACACCAGTCGCAACTCCAATACTAATATCATTATCCTGCATAGGAGGGAATTCCCTAAATGGGATACACATGCTGATACAGTTTCCATTCCTTCCACAGGAGGGTCAAACCTGGTGCACAGTAAGGCCCGTTTTCATGTACCAAGTTACCCCGAGTTAGGCTCGGGACACCTTGTCGGAGTTGTCACCCCTAGGTACATTTGTGCCAAATCCGTTTCCACTTGTAGTATCCAGACATGGGTGTATTGTTAGAAAGAACCACATGATCTCTAACTTACCAAAATTCTAGAATATTCTTCTATGATTATCCTCAAAGTCTATCTTAGGGTTATGTTCAATAATCTATGTTTTCTAAATCTAGTTTCCAAGGTTTCTACTAAACTTCCCTCTGATACCAATTGTAAAGACCCTGACCCTAATTACCCAGAGCCGATGCCTTACTTTATTACATTGGCATAGATACAAGACACAAATCCCAAGGGATCGATCAGTTTAACAGTTTTGGAAACCAGATAACATACATGAACTTTACATTTCAACTTGAAAGAAAAAACAACATAGCAACTCCATTGGAAACGCCCATAAACTCATAGATTATTCTTGTAAGTCATTCATAATATACATCTTCACATCCTGGGGAAAAATAAAACATAGGAAAGGGGTGACCTCAGATGATCAGTAAGGGTAAGTAATATAGAGAAAGCATAAATAACAAAGCATGGTGAATAACTAAAAGAACTCATGCCATTAAAACATAATCTTAAGAATAATATGAAAGAAATAAAAGATGAATGAATAATTCCATATAAACAATCACATGAAACATAACCATGAATATTATACTAGTCGATTAATCTCATGATTTATCAATTACTAATATCATAATTAGGTAATGCATAATTTTAAACATATGAAACATATCATAAAGGACTCGACCAAGAAATCTGAAAATAAATAGTTAAGGCCTCGACCAAAATCCATTTCTGTTTTGTCTCATGAGACCTACCGATGGATCGAGGGGCTATAGCGGCCCCACCCGTCACTTTCTAAGTCCAATTCATTCCTCACATGAATGGGGTTAAACATAAACATTATATACATATGAAATGTAAATAAATTTCTCCAATCTGTAAACATAATAAAAAAACATTCTGATTAGTATGGTGAATGGTATCAAGATAGCACATTCAAAGTCAAATTGATCATAAATCATTTAATAAAATATGGTAGATGATAATAATAAGAGATCAATATCAACAAAGTATAAAATTCAACACAGGTCTTGAAATAGATGAAAATACTCTAATAAAATGATCGATGTATTTTTGATAGAAATACCCTTTTTTACTTTGTAAAAAAGAGTTGGTTTAGAAAATTTATTTGTATTTATTATAATTGTTTGTATAAAACCAGAAATGAAAAAATATAGTTTTTTTCATTAAAAAATTAGTGATTTTTAAAAAATAATAGTATATTAAAACAAATTATGGATGGTACTTGAATATGAGTAAGAAATCGAGATGTTCTATTTAATCGGTCTTGCGTATCGGGAAGAATTGAAAAGGGAATCTTGAAAAAACATGTATTTATTATAAACGAAAGATGAAATGATCTGAAAACATGATCTTGGAATGTATAAATAAAATTTAGAATAAGTATAAAAAATATTGAATATTCACATTGGTGTATAGAGGGATAAATCATAACCCAAATTGAAATAAATGTTTGGGAAGAAAACCTTACCTTATGTCTAAAAGTGTTCTGCACTTGACCTTAAGGTCATGGATAATCAAATTAAATCCATTAATTAATTAATTTAAAACCTTTTATGCATGTATTTTATTTAATATAATTTTATTAAGTTCATTTGTGATCTTTTTTATGAGTTATAAGATACAATTGTATTATTCAATAACATTGGTTTCCTTGGGTTTCATGATCGTTTTACTTGTATATGAGTATGGAAGTTCATATAAAATGGGTATAATTCTCCAGAATTGGAATTATATGTTATTAATGAAAATACAGAATATTGAATGGTATTATATATTATTTTTTCCATATATGAGGATGATTCATTGGATATAACTTTAATGATAATCGTTTAGATCATTTTGGCGATTTTTCGATCGTCACGAAATAGTTTTGTCTTATTAATTAATATGATGTATATATACTGGTTCTAGAATACTAAATATCTTATAATATGTATAATAAAATATGTTTTAAAAATAATTATGGTTTTATGACCAACCTTGAATGCGGTGAAGGAAAATGGAAACTTTTCATCCTTGAAAGCGATAAAACAACACCCCACGAATGACGTTTCCATTTTTAGAATAAAAGGGAGAAAGACATGAGTTTGATGATGGACATTCCATTAAAAAGATAGAATTTTAGTATATAAATGAAATTGGAATTATCATGTCTCTTTGAATAGGGTAGGTGAGGTAAGGATAAGAAAATAAAATAAATTGAAAAGAAAATAAAAGAAAAGAAAGAGGATTTTTACCTCCTGAATTCTCCTCCTTGAGAACCTCCTTAAGGGGATTGGTTTTGGTCTTTTGTTGAGACCAAAGGATCTTGGACATAGGGTAGGGTCTTAAAAAGAGTATTTAGAATAAATTTGATAAGTATTAAAACTTGGAAGGTGTGAGGAGAAAGGGCAGCGAGGTGTGGTATTTATAGTGGTGAGGATGTGTGTTTTTTGAATATTTTATTCATTTTTATTAATATTTTGGCTCAAGACTATGAATAGTTTGATCATTATCACTAAATGTATTAAAATAATGAAGGATAGTTCGAGATTAAGAGCTTACATCAGACATACATCACCTATGACTCAATAATGCATGTATTTAACATTTATTGTAAATTAGCGCATTTTACTATTCACAAAAATTCAAGTATTTTAGAAAAATACCAAAAATTCACCCTAACCATTTTTCGAGGTGTAGAATTCAAAAATGAACTCCATTTTATGAAACTAATTTTCTAAATATGATAAATTTAATTTTTAATTAAAATCACCATTTACTCGAAAAATACAAATTTTAAATTTATAGCTAATTTTATAACACTAAAAAATTAACTAAGTTATCATAAAATTACCCTAAAATCACAAGAAAAATATATATTAATTCATGAATACATTTTCTGAAAATAAATTTTCTTTTAAATCATTTTATTAATTGTAAAATTGTAATTATATATTTATAACTTACAAAAATACCAATAGTTAATTAATAATTTCTAAAATATTCATTAACTTATACTATGATATAATTAGATCACAATTTAATTCATAAGATTTCTAAATTTTATTTATAATTTAATGGGCGAGGTTACTATTTATTTGGCCAGATTTATTATTCACAAGTGTCATATTACTATTCTTAAGGCCACATTATATTTCATCAATATAGGTTTCTTAACTTCTATAAATACCCATGATTTCATTAATTATTCATTTATAAAGTTTATATTATGTTCTATAAGTGATTTTATATGATTTATACTATATAAAATAATTATAAAAAAGAAAATTTCATTGATAGAATCCTGGGTTGTTACATAATCTTGAGCATAATATGACATGAATAAATGAAAATCATATAATTCCATATAAATAATCACATGGATATTATAATAATCGATTAATCACATGGAATATCAATAACCAATATCATAATGAGGAAATGAAAAATACCAGACATCATAAACATACCATCAAGGCTTCAGCCAAGACACCACGCATAAATGGGAAATGCTTCAACCAATACCCAAACTAGTTTGACTCATACGACCTACCGATGCATTGAGGAGCTATAGCGGGCCTCACACGTCACTTACTAAGTCTAATGCAATCCTCATATGAAAGGGGTGATGAAACATAATCAACATAAACATTTGTATTAAAACTAGCATATGAAATGTCAATACTTTAACCATAAACCATGAAGGGTATCAAAATAGAACATCCACAGTCAAAATAAATTATAAACCATTTAATGAAATATGGTAAATGATATCATAATAGATCAACCTCAATTAATAATAAGATTCAACAGAGGATGTTGACATAGATGAAAATATTATAATAAAATCATTGAAATGTTTTGAGAGAAATACCCTTTTTTACTTTGAAATCATTTATTTAAAAAACCGCATGATTATAAATGAAACCATTTTATTTTAAAAGAACATTTTAAACTTTTAAAGTAATATTAAAAGTGTTAAATCATTATGACAATGTAAAAACCAGCTCATGCATTATAAGTTAAAAAAATATTCCTTCCATAAAAAAGCCACAAAGTACCTCATTTGAAAAATGATAAAAAGATTATTTTCAAACCGTTTTATAAATTGTAAAACATGGGTAAAAATTATTTAAAAATTCTTAGTATAATACTGAATTTAATTTTGATTTTTTTAGAAAAAATGGATATTTAAGAAAAAAGTACCCTAGTAGAGACTTAAACTTAAACAATCCCAAATAATATTGAGACTGTGAAATGGCCCTTACCTTGTACTTTCCTTATGTTGAATGTGCTTTAACCTCCTGTATAATGGTTTAAATCATGTTATTAAATTATACCTGAATCATATCCATATTTATGATATCATATATGATCTTCTTATATTGTTTTGTTAATAATGTTTCTTTATTACCCTTGTTTCGGGTGTTAACTGCTTCATTTTCCCATGCATATTTTGTCATGTAAGTCTTGTTTCTTATGCATAGGATATATTTATTTCACCTCCATAATGATAATAAGTTCATAGATATTATATTTACTCATTATATACATTTTTATAATCATTCTTAAATGTTTATCATGAGAAATGAATCATATCACGTCGTGGAGATGGTAGACCGTACGCACGCACGAGAAACAATATTATTCTCTTAATGAATACAGAGTAAAAAAGTGCATGGTATAATAATTTTTACAAAATCAATATAATTTCAAAATTATCATATATATCCTTTATTTTCATAATTATACCCATCTAATTAAATTTGTGATGAAAAACAGATTACATCACGGCGTGGAGACGGTAAGCCGTACGTACGCACACGCGGTGTCTTCATTTTTTGTAGGACAGATAAATCATAGAATATGGTTGTTCCATAATCATAATAACATATCATCATATATATAATATTGTATTTATTACATTATCATATAAAAAACCCATGAAGATGAAGTATAAGAAGAAATGAACTTGGATAAGTTGGTAAAAACGATTACCTCTTATTTAGAGGATTCCATTTAGATATCTTCTCAAGGGATATAGGGTTGGTATTTTTTGGAAGACTGAGACCTCCATAACTTGGATAAGGATATTAGGAGTAGAAATGGGTAGTAATTGGTTGAGCTAGAAGGCTCAAAGTGGTGTGAGTAAGTGAGGGAGGAGGTTCCCTTTTATAATTGAGGTGAGGGTTACTTTTGGAAACTCTCAAAATATTAAATTAATATAAATTAATTTCTAATTCCAAATGACTCCAAAGTGAGTTATTTAGAATATAAAATGATTATGGGTCAAAATAATCTCAACTAATAATTTTTAGACAAGTTTATGTCACATTCTTACCCTAATATTTTTTCTTTAACCCTTATTTAATCTCTTTAATTTTTACCATGCAAACATGTGTTTTTACTACTTACCAGGAAAGTGTAGCCAGAGGGGAAACCCCTGACCATTTATTAAAATAAAATAAAAGACAGTAAACATGCATTACAAACCCATCAGAGTCACATACAGTCCTAACATGTGTTTTTACTACTTAAGAGTTAATATAGTTACTATAAAATGCCAAAAGAATCTTAAAATAGTCATGGATTGAATTTTTAACTTTATACCAATAATTTGACCAAATTTTTTATTTTTATGAATTTTATAACATTTAATAAAATATTATTTATTTTAAAATATCATTAATGTCAATTTTGACACTATTCATTTCTTGATTTTTCTAAAATATCAAAACACAAGATAACTTCAAACCAAAATCTTTAATACATCCTTAATATTTCTAGCTAATCTATAAATACTTTGGATGACATTAATTAGATTAAATTATATTTATTTTAATATTTTTAATATCATTTATTTGATATTTCTATTAATTAAACAATTATTGCATCATCATTGTGTAAGACTTTAAGGTAATTACTTATTTCCTAAAAATTCAAAAACAATTATCACGACGAATATAAATATTTTGGATTTTAAAAGAATATTTTTAGTAGAATTTATCTTTTGTACAACCCTATATTAAAAATGATATAGTTATTAAAAATATGAGTATGAAATCTTTAACTTCTCTATAAATAAAATATAATAAATTTTATACACTCATCCAAGTGTCTTTCAAAGGTTATAATATCAACCCAATAATGTTTTTGGTTGAAAAACACTTATATAATTAGATTTGGATAAGTTTTAGGATAATTTTATAGTCTTTATAATATTATTTTTACCCATAATTACCTGATTTACCTTAAACCGTGGTAATTAAAATATTACTAAATTTACTATTCATGTGCCCAAAAATAAAGAAAACCTATTTACATAATTTAGACCAACTGATTACAAATATGGAATCTATTTTTCAAAATTAAAAACAAATAATTTGTAGAAATTAATTTAAAATTAATCCCATTGATAGAATTAGAAAATAAATTATTAAAATGAAAACATACAAAAGATTGTAATGTTTTTATATTCATATTCAATGTAAAATTGATTCCAATGAACTAAACTGTATTAAATAAAATAAAATAAAATAAAATATAATTATACTTTAAAACCAATTAAAAATATAATTTAACACTATAAATTATTTAGATGAAAGAGCCGTTTTCAATTAAAATGCAATATTTTATCACTATTCATCAAAAAATGAAAATTATCAAAAAAATACCAAAAATTAAACCAAAATAAAATTTTAAATTACTATTTAAAATAATAAGTTTATTTTTTCAAATATAATATCTAAAATTAGCAAAAATTGGATTTAAAATAGGTTCGTTATTAAAAGGCGGTAAAACTGCTTTAAAAAATATAACATTTTTTGCTTAAAATTGGGTTTATTCTTATCTTAAGCCTATCAAACTTATTGGATGAATTTAAATTTTTTTTTGAATATATAACATAGATATTTTATTAATATCTCTCACTAATAGTGATTAATTTAATTTATTATGATAAAATTCTATTATGAGCATAAAAACAGTTTTTAATAAAAACACATCCTTTATATTAAATTTGTTTTTAGTTTCATTTACAATTAATTGGTAATCAATGAATTTGTTTTATAAAATCATGTAAAATATATTTTCATAATTTAGTTAATCCTATTAACAACCGCTAACTTAATGGCTAGTGTTAAAATAATAATATTTAATAGTATATCACGGTTCGTTAAAGAATAGTGTTGTGTGAAAGTAAGCTATCAAAAAATTAAATTTATTTAAAAAGAGACATATAATAAAATCTTAAGGTATTAAATTTTTCTCTCCTTCAATAAATTATGTCCTCTCAATTTGAAATTGAACTTCAAAAACCAAAGGTTGATACTTTAAAATTCCTTTGCGGGAAACCCACATCGAAAATAGGGTTAATAAAACATTCTCTTAATAGGAGGTAAAGGGAAATGTGAAGGTCACCACAAAATTAGGATTTAGAATAGGATAACATTAGTGGAAAGTGAAAACTGATACATGAAATAGAAATCAAATCATCAAGTTCTAATAGATAGTATTAGAGAACATGGTCATCAAAAATTCTACCATAAAAAAATCATAAATCTATGATTGGTTAAAGTGGAAATTGATTTCTCGATAAGAAAATTAAACGAATAGTATTTTTCATAATAATTTCCATTCCTATAGTTAAGGGATTATTTTACTATCCAGATAAGCACTTAATTAAATAAGCTTAATCAATTTATTTTCATGTTATAAGTATAATATCATCCTTTGGTTGTGCTTTGATATATTTTTTACTTCATACCTTACACCTAAAAATGAATGTTCAAGATGAATTTTTCATGCCTGAAACACTTTTATGAATCATAATATCCAAGATTAATTCCTTTGAACTTTAAATGTTATCAAAACCAAAATGGTTAGCATAGGTTATCCAATATGGTAAATCATATTTTAACCATAAGAAATAATATCCAATGTTCAACTTAATCCATTACAACCTTAATACTCATCTAAAATATATTTGTTCAAATTCACAGTCCAAAAATTTATAAGGAAGGTCACTAAATTTCCAAAATCAACATAACATCAAATTTTACCCCAAGAACATAATGTAGATATTTGTGTCACATACCAAATATATGAATATCTTGACCACTTTAAAACCTTAATGAAAACATGCATGCTTCTAAATCCATAAAGAAGAAGTACCACAGTAAAATCCTTATATATCTCATGATTATTATAACCAGAATGTAATAATATATTTTTTAATCCACAAAAACAAATACAATAATTATTAAACTTTGAATATAGTAACAATATAATATTTACCTTGATCTCTTTGATTTTTCTGAGATATATTTTCTTGATGCTTGGGACATTCATTTTCATAGTGCCCCTTCTCCTTATAGTTGAAACATTTCACATTGAAAACTTCTTTATTTCCCTTACAATCATGATTCTGGTGACCTTTCTCTCCACACATGCAAAAAACTCCCATTCCCTTTAGGCAAGTACCAAAGTGTTTCTTCCCACAATGATCACATGCGGGAAAATCCTTCTTTCCCTTTTCCATTTATCCGTCTCTTACTCCACTATTATCTTCTTCTCTTATTTTTCCTTAAATTAATAAGACTTAGAGAATTCATTCTCTGTCTTGATATCACATGAGACTATATCTTTGTATGGTGAGAAATTTTGGGGGACCAATGCCTTTTGGAGGAATGAATTTAACCTATAAAATAAACGATCAATATTACTCCTTGGGTTATGTATGTAGTTCGTAGCATGCCTTCCTAACCTTGTAAAGTTGGCTTCATATTGAGTAACATTCTCATCCTCATTTTTCATTTGTCTTAAAAATTGTTTCTCCATATCCATTCTATGTTTGCAAGGAAACTATTTTTCTAATAAAAGTTTCTTAAAATCCTTCCATTCTAAATTTTCTATTTCCTTATCATCCTTAGTGTTTTGAATCAATGACCACCATTTATCTACATCTTCAGAAAGACGATAAACTTCCAAGACAAATTTCTCCCTTTCCTTATTTCCCAAAGCTAGAACTATCTTTTCTAAGGAACTTATCCATTACTCAGCCTCAAATGGATTTGTAGTCCCATTGAATGTTGGAGGTTTTTGTATCATGAAGTGGTCTAACATTGTTCCTCCATGTTGTTGGTCATACTGCTTCATAAAGGTAAGGTTATTGTTTATAACCCAAGTCAACTATCCCAGTATGTTTGTAAGTTGTTCAACACTAGTTGCAACTCCAGCTTCAACATCATTATCTTTCATTGGAGGGAAATCTCTACCTGGATTACGTGCGTTGATACAATTTCCATTCCTTCCACCAGGATCTATTTATAAATAATGGAATACACTACATTAGGTTATGAATCATAATTAATAATTTCAAACTAGTAAAATACTTAACATTAATTGATAATTCATGTATAGATAATCACATAATCATAATCTTGGTTTCTTTGGAGACATGTTTACTTTTAAATCCTTCATAATGGTTTGTAAATAAAATGTGAATCATCCTAATCATATACCCTAGGAGTGTGAAACCATGTGTGCATTAAGGCCCATTTTCATGTACTAGGTTACATTGATCCAAGCTTGACACACCTTGTTAGAGTTGTTACCCCTAGGTAAATATGTGCTAGAACAATGTCCACTTGTAGTATCCAGACAGAGATGTATTTCTAGGAAGACCCACTTAATCTCTACCTTACCAAAATTATAGGATTTTCTTCTATACTTATCCTCAAAGTCTATCTTAGGGACATGTTCCCTAATCTATGTTTTCTAAATCCAGTTTCTAAGGTTTCTACTAAACTTGATCTGATACCAACTGTAAAGACCCTGACCCCAGTATCCTGAAACTAGTGCATCACTTTATTACATTATCATAGATTCAAGATTCAAATCCCAAATGATCAATTAGTTTAGAAATTTTGGAAACCATATTATATACACGAACCTTATATTACGATATAAAATATAAAATAAAACATAGACAATCCTTTGAGAACACCAATATTATCCTAGATTAACCATGAATATTAGTCATAATATACATCTTTCCATCCTGGAAAAAATAAAACATAATAAAGGGGTGAGCTCAGATTCTTAGTAAGGGTAAGCATACAATGAAAGCTATTATGAATAATATACCCAAACATTAAGGTAATGTGTATAATTAAAAAAAAATCCATTTAAACATAATCTTGATAATAATATATCAAGAATAAATGAAAATCATATAATTACATATAAATAATCACATGGATATTATAATAATCGAATAATAAAATGGAATATCAATAACTAATCTCATAATTATGGAATACATAATACTGAACATCATAAACATACCATCAAGGCTTCGACCAAGACACCATACATAAATGGGTAAGGCCTTAGCCAATACCCAAAATAGTTTGTCTCATGAGACCTACCGATGCATCAAGGGGATATAGAGGGCCTCACCCATCACTTACTAAGTCCAATGCATTCCTCATATGAAAGGGGTGACGAAACATAATCAACATAGACATTTATATTAAAATCAGCATATGAAATGTGAATACTTTAACCATAAACCATGAATGGTATCAAAATAGAACATCCACAGTCAAACTAAATCATAAAGAATTCAATGAAATATGTTAAATGATATCATAAGAGATCAACCTCAATTAAGCATAAGATTCAATAGAGTATGTTAACATAGATGAAAATACTCTAATAAAATAAATTATTTTTTTGATAGAATTACCCCATTTACTTTGAAATAATTTACTTAAAAATACTTAAAATTATAAATGAAAAAATTTCTTTGAAAAGAACCTTGTAAACCTTTAAAGGAATCTTAAAAATTTTAAGGCTTCATGATGGTATAAAAATCCACTCACACCGCATAAGTTAAAAAAAAATATTCCTTCCGTCGAAAAAGTCACAAAGTACCTCATTTGGAAAATGATAAAAAGATTCATTTCAAATCATTTTATAAAATGTAAAACATGGGTAAAAATAATTTAAACATTCTTAGGATAATAGTGAAAATATTTTTGAAAACATTTTTAGAAAACATGGATATGGAAGAAAAATGTTCCCCAGTGGAGACTTAAACTTAAATAATCCTGAAAAATAATAAGATTATGTAATAACCCTTACCAAGTACTTTCCTTAAGTTGAATGTGATTTAACCTCATGTATGATGGTTTAAAGGATGTTATTAAATTATACCAGAATCATATTCATATTTATGATATCATATATGATCTTATTATATCATTTTGTTAATAATGTTTCGTTATTACCCTTATTTCAGGTGTTAAGTGATTCATTTTCCCATGCATGTTTTTTCATGTAAGTCATATTTATTATGCATAATATATATTTATTTAATATATAGAATGATAATAAGTTCATAGATATTATATTTACTCATTACAAATATTTTTATAATCATTCGTAAATGGTTAACATGAGAAATGAATCACATCGCGTCGTAGAGATTGTAGACCGTACGTACGCATGAGCGACGATATCATTCCCTTAATGGTGAAAGAGTAGGGAAGTGGATGGTATAATATTTTTTTCCAAAATCAATATAATGTAATAATTATCATATATATCCATTATTTACATCACTATACCCATCCAATTAAAGCATTTATGAAAAATATATTACACCATGATGTGGAGATGGTAAGCCATACGTACGCACGCATGTTGTTTTCGTTTTTTGTAGGATGGATAAATCATGGAATGTGGTTATAACATAATCATAATAAAATATTAGGATTTATATGATATTGTATTTATTATATTATCATGTAAAAAACTCATGAAGAGAAATTAGAATAAGAAATGAACTTGGATGAGTTGGTAAAAACGATTACCTCTTCTTTAGAAAACTCCCTTAGATTTCTTCTCAAGGGATCTAGGGTTGGTCTTTTTGGAAGATGAGTGTAATGCCCTGACCCTAGTTACCCAGAGTCGATGCATTATTACATAACATTGTCATGATCACAAGAAAGATCAAGTCTCGAAAGACCGATTGGTTTAGTAGCCTTTGAATAACTAGATACATTAATAAAGTTTACATTACATCATAAAATGAAAACTACAACAATATAGTCTCCATAGTCCACACTCTTATACCCTCATACTATCCCTGCAGGTCATTCATAAATTACTTCTTCACATCCTGGGAAAAATAAAACATAGAAAAGGGGTGAGCTCAAATGCCCAGTAAGGATAACAATATAGCGGAAACTATCATAAATAAGAATAAACATTTAAGGCAATGTATAACTAAAAAAAAGCCTTTTGAACTTGAACTTAAACATAGTATGGAAAAAATAAAATGAAATGATTCCATTTACTTATTCACATGGATATTCTACTAATCGAATAATCACATGCAATATCAATAACCACTTTCATAATGATGGAATGCATAATGCCAGACTATCCTAACCACATAGCCAAAGCCTCGTGCCAAGACTACAAATAAGATTTTTTCAAGGCCTTGTGCCAAGACACTAGATTGTCTCATGAGACCTACCGATGCATCGAGGACCTATAGCAGGCTCCACCCATCACTTATTAAGTCCAATGCATTCCTCATTTGAACAGGTTTAAACATAACATAAACATTTGTATTAAAACTAGCATACGAAATGTAAATACTTTCACCATAAACCATGAATGGTATAAAAATAAAACATCCATAGTCGAACATATCACAAAACCTTCAATAATATATATAAGTTTTGTATCATAATAAATAAACTTCAAATAAGCTTAAAATCCATCAAAGGATGTTGACATAGATGAAATCAAAACTATTTGAGAGAAATATCTCTTTTTTTGAAATCATTTAAAAGTCACATAATTATAAAATAAAACATTTACTTTGAAAATATTCTTATAAGCTTGTAAGGTAAGCTTCTAAGATTTTATAATGGTGGAAAATAGCCGCACTTGCCGTATAAGTTAAAAAAACATTCTTACCTTAATTCTGTCGAAAAGGTTAAAAAGAACCTTTTTTGGAAAATGATGGAAAGATTCCTTTATAAAACTCTTATAAAAAGTCAGACAAGGGTATATATGACTTTAACCCATATTCTTGTAAATAGTAAAAATGTTTTGAAATACATTTTTAAGAAACATGGATGTGGATGATAAAGAAATCCCAGTAGATTATTACGTATAAACAACCTCAGATAATGAAGAGATTGCGAAATAAACCCTTACCTTATACTTTTACTTGGTTGATGGTAGGTTAAACTCCTTTATAATGGTGAAATATTTGTTATTAAATTATACAAGAATCATATACATTAATATGATATCATATATGATCTTTTAACATTGCTTTGTTAATAATATCTTAGAATTATCGTCATTTCGAGTGTTAACTTACTCATTTTCTTTTATATGTTTTGTTACATAAGCCATGTTTGTTATGAATAGGTTGTATCTTATTAATACCCATAATTATATCAAGTCCTTAAACATTATTTTTAATCATCAAATGAGAATTATACTTGAATGGATACGATGGAGAATGAATCTCATCGCGTTCGTGGAGACGGTAGTCCGTACGTACTCACGAGCGAAAATATCATTCTTTTGATATTAAAATAATATATAATTGGATGGTATATCATATATACAGAATCACTATCATGTTATATTTATTATTTACCTGAATTAAACATCATTATTATACCCATCCAAATAATAATTTACTGAATAACAATTACACCACGACATGGAGACGGTAAGCCGTACGTACGCACGTATGGTGACATGTTATTCAAAGGATGGATAGAATACTGAATATGGTTGTACCATATTTATAATAACATCACAGTATATATAATATACTGGAGTTATTATTTTATAATGGTAATAACAAAGAAGGAAGAAGTTGAAGAAGAAAGGAACTTGAAAGAGGGTGGTGAAAACATTACCTCTTCTTCGGGTTCTTCCTTTTGATTTGATCAAAAGGGATCCTTAGGTTGGATTTATGATCAAACTAATGCCTCTAGGTTGAACTGAGGAAAGTTTAGAGAGTATTTGGGCAGGGTTTAGACAAACCAAAAGGCTTTGAATGTGTTAATTAGTGATAAGGGTGAGTGTCCTTTTATAAGAGGGGTGAGGGGCACCTTTGGAAAAGATAGAAATATTAATTTATAATAAATTCATATTCAGTTTATAATGTCTCCAAAGTAAATTATTTAAAGGTTAAGGGGGGGATGAGTCTAAAACCACTAAAAAAATAGAATTTAGATAGGTTTGGGTCATTATATTAACCTTATCTTTTAGTTTTAACTCTTAGTTAATTAGTTTGACACTTACCATGTCACTTTGTATTTTTATATTATATAGTTAATAAACTTACTATATACCTCCAAGATACCCCCAAGTGGTCCATTAATGATACAAATATCATGATATAAGTCTCTTGGATTAACCTTAGATTTTTAGGAATTGAATATCAATTAATAATATAATATTTGTTTTAAAAAATCTTTTATGTCAATTTTGACACTATTTGGAAATTGATTTTTTTGAAAATCATAACAGAATGATTACTTCTAAAAGAGTTAATTAAATCAATACTAACATGTCATATTAACCTAGAAAATTATTTTAATTCATAAAAAGTCTCAAATTATATTTATTTGGGTATTTATAATATCAATTATTTTAATTTTTCACTATTATGGTAATTACTGCATCATCATTGTGTCATAAATAAATTAAATTATTTAATGTCTAAAAATTATAAATAAAATATAATTATGTAGGAAATCTTTTTACCTTTATAATTAATATTTATAATCTAATTTATCTTATGTGTAACTCTGTATTAAAATTTTTTAGTAAATAAACTTTGATTTTAACTCTTTTAACTCTTCTTTGAATTAAATAATAATAAATGTCCTAATCTAATCTAAGTGGACCTAAATGATAATATTTTATTCCTAAGGTTGTTTTTGGTCGAGATAAACTTGTCCAATAGAGTTAGGATATGTGTTAGGGTAATATTAATATCATTTTTACCCTTAATTATCCTACTTACTTTTAACCGTGGTAAATAAAAGTAAAAATTTACTATTCACCAAAAATTATTTTCATCTCATTGAACAACATTTTACTCCTTGATATTAACTGTGTGTCTCGTATTTTCGAAATTCCACTCACAGAAGTGGTAAAATTAAGTTTTATAAAAAATTCAGTTTTTTAACTACCACTTAGTGGTTTCACTATTCATCAAAAAATGAAGTTTTTCATAAAAATACCAAAAATTCACCCTAGGATAACTTAGATATTCCGAATCCAAAAATTAAGTCCATTTTGAAAAATAAAATTTATAAATTTCAAAAAGTGAGTATTACTATTCATAACGGCTAGTTTGATTGGTTGTGGTGTGTTAGAACTCGATGTTGCGTACAACACACGCTATTGCATTATTCAAAGAGAAGCATACCGTAGAAGCTTGGGGTGTTACAATGAGGACCTCCAAAACTTGGATAAGAATGTTAAAAATATAAATGGATAGGGTTTGGTCGAGTCAGAAGGCTCAAAGTGGTGTGAGTAAGTGAGGGAGGATATTCCCTTTTATAATTGCGGTGAGGGTCACTTTTGAAAACTCTCAAAAATATTAAATTAATATAAATTAATTTTCAATTAAAAATAGATAAAAAGTGAGTTATTTAGAATATAATATGAGTATGGGTATAAATACTCTCAACCAAAAATTTTTAGACATGTTTAGGTCATTTTCTTACTCTTATCTGTTTCCTTTAACCCTTATTTAATCTCTTTAACTCTTACCATGACAACATGTGGTTTTACTACTTAAGGGTTAATATAATTACTATAAAATGTCAAAATAACCTCAAATGATTCATGGATGAAATTTTTAACTTTATATAAATCATTTGGATTAATTTCATATTTTTATGAATACTATACCATTTAATAAAATATTATTTATTTTAAAGTATCATTGATGTTAATTTCGACACTATTTATTTCTTGACTTTTTTTAAATATCAATACATAAGATAAATTCAAAAAAAAAACCTTTAATACATCCCTAATATGTCTAGTTAATCTATAAAATTATTTTATGACATTAATTATCTCAAATTATATTTATTTTAATATTTTTAATATCATTTATTTGATATTTTTATTAATTAAACAATTACTACATCATCATTGACTAAGGCTTGAAGGGTAGTTATTTATTTTTTAAAAATTAAAAATAAATTATCATGAGGATGATAAACATTTTAGATCTTAAATAACTATTTATAGTCTAATTTATCTTCAGTATAACCCTATATTAGATTTGATATAGTTATTAAAAATATGAGTATGATATCTTTAGGTTCTCTTTAAATAAAATATAATAAATATCATACTCTCATACAAGTGGATTCCAAAGGTTATAATCTCATCCCAATGATTTTTTTTTTGAAAAACACTTATACAATGAGATTTGGAAAAGTGTTAGGGTAATTTTATAGTCTTTATAATATATTTTTTACCTATAATTACCTAATTTATCCTTAACTGTTGTAATTAAAATATTACTAAATTTACTATTCATATGACCAAAAATAAAGAGAAAATATTTACATAATTTAGAACCCATGATTACAAATATGGAATCTATTTTTAAAAAATTAAAACATTTAAGTTTCAATAATTAATTTAAAATTAATCTCATTGGCGGAATGAGAAAATGAGTTATTAAAGTGAAAACGTACAAAAGATTATAATGTTTTTATATTCATATTCAATATAAAATTGATTCCAATGAAATAAATTGTATTAAATGAAATAAAATTAATCTAATTATACTTTAAAACCAATTAAAAATATAATTTAACACTATCAATTATTTTACTGAAAGAGTTATTTTCAATTAAAATGCAATATTTTATCACTATTCATCAAAACATGAAACTTATCAGAAAAATACCAAAAATTGAACCAAAGTAAATTTTTATATTCCAATTTAAAATAATAAGTTTATTTTATCAAATGGAATATATAAAAGTGTAAAAAAATTGATTTAAAATAGGTTCTCTATTAAATGGCGGTAAAACTGCCTTAAAAAAATAACCTTTTATTCTTAAAATTTATTTTATTCTTATATTAAGCCTATCAAAGTTATTGGATGAATTTAAAAACATTTGTTTGATTATGTGGTTATTTCCACTCTATAATATGAAATCACTCTTAGAATATAATACAAGAAAATTCCTATGTTCTATGAGTCCTGCAAAATTATTGGTCACTCAAAATCTATGTGCAAAACTGATCTTATCTACTCTAATTTTTAGATTAGAGGTCATGAGGTTCAGAACTTTAGGAGGAAAAAAAATGAAACTAGCCAAACAATTTAGGTTTAGTCTCAACATCATGTAGTTTAAAATTCAGGGCCTGTCCCTATTTATGCCCTAGAAGATCAAGTTCCTGCTAATGATAGGTAAACTATTCCTTAAAAGACATATCCTTCTTGTTTGATTGGTGAAGGCTCTGATTATCCTTTTCTTGGATCAACACCTATTTTTAGAGATGCTTGTACTTCTATTGATCCTAACCAGTTGCAAGTGAAGAGTCCTTGTTTCTGGGCTAATATGGAAAAGGAAACTCATGCTTCCACTAATGTTTTTTCTTTTAAAGGTACTCTATCAAGGGGTATAGTTGATGAAAAATTTGAATAAGAATCTAATGATTCTCAAGATGATATGGAGTTAGAAGTACATGATGACGTATATTTCAATTTCTGGAAAGAACAAAGAACAATCTCTTCAAATAACTGTAAAGGAAAAAGAAAAGATAGTTGCTGACACTTCAGGGAAATCAAAAAGCATGTCTTGCAACTCGAATCCTCAAGTGACCTACCCTTAACTGGATAAATCTGCTTCCAGTTTTCCACTGATTTCTAATGATCCTATAAATATTTCACCCCTAACTCTAAAGGTGTGAAAGGCAGTTTTTCATCTACTTTGACTAGGTTAGAACATCTTAATAAGATTGGTGATGAAAACCAACCTCTTGTTGAGGTTGTTAGAAGTGTTCTAATGGGAAAAACAGAGCCTATGATGGTTTATAATAATGTATAGGGAAATTCTTCAAATACTGCATGTGCACTAACTATCTAACACTCATACAGGAACTGCCCAACTGAACAATATGTCTATAATTGGGAATCCTATTGGTTTTACTACTGAGAAAGTGCATGACATACAGGCACAAATCTTGGATGTTGTTAGAGACACTGATTTGAAAATCACAAAAGTGGTTGACATAAAGGTTCCTACTTTCCCTCCTGCTAAGGTGGATCTCCACAAAGTTTCCACTACCCTATCCCCTGCAACTATAGTAGGTGCTGGGTAGAAAATAACCTTGGATTATAAACATCTTGTTGGTGATAACTCTCACAATTATGACCATCAGGCTGCATCTCTCAAGACCCCTATCATAGATCAGGCAAGGCGATCTCCAAACACTCAGAGTTTGGACCTAACTTATCAGGTGAAAGGGAAACTGAATCTGAAGGTGCGTACTCACAACTAATTTGAATCACTTACTTTAGGAAGCAGTGAAAATGATGTCCAAAAATATACTTGGGTTTCAAGAGATGAGGAAATGATGGAAGTGATTAATGTTGGGATTCCAGATGATGGAGGTGGACCATGGGTGCATGTTAAAACTTATAGGTGAGGGAATCATATGCATGGTTGGGGTGGGAGTGCTTCATACCATAACACATGTACTCATTCATGAGTTGTTTGATTGTTTTTATCTTTTCTTTGTCCTTGCATGTTACTATGTTGTAATACTTTTCTATTTTAATATTAGGGGCTGTTAGGCCTCACCTTTAAAAAAATATAAAAAATAGTTTTTAATAAAAACATATCCTCTATATTAAATTGGTTTTTATTTTCATTTCCAATTAATTAGTAATCAATGAATTCATTTTATAAAAATTTGTAAACTATATTTTCATAATTTAGTTAATCCTATTCACAATCGCCAACTTAACAACTGTGTTAAAATAATAATACTTAATAGTGTATCACAACTTGTTTAAGCTAGTTGTTTCATGAAATATAAGATATCGAAGAAATTAAATTTATTTAAAAAGAGACATATCATAAAATTATGGGGTGTTACATGGTGGCATTCATACTTGTTTTTAAAATAGTTTAAATAACCATCGATTTTGGGGGGGATAAGTGCATTTAAAAGGGAAATCATGGGTGATATTTTTAGGGATATTGAATCTAATTTTGATCCCACTTAATTCCTCTAAAACCCTCATTCTTCCTATCCTCACAAGGGTGATCTAATGAGATGATTACAAATGCAATTTTGGATACATATTCTCTATCTGATTCACTCCTTCTTGAACCTTACTGGATGAACATGTTGGAGGCAGGTGGGTTCTCTCTCACTCCACTTTCCCTGATACTTGGAGGCTTTGGTTTTGAATGTTTAATTCATACATTTATTTCAAAAATTATTTTGATATAATCCTTTTTGAATTATTAAAATGGTGATCTATGTTTTTGACAATAAATGTTGTGGGAAACACCCATAATATTTTTTAGAAAATACATAAGTTGTGTTTTGGTTTCAAAAGGAAATCATGGGGCCTTGTTGGTATGGACTTAGCTACCAGTACTGTTTAAATGGACACATTTGTTTGCATTGGGAATGGGTGGTGTGTGTTCATGATGCATATGGATGGGGCCTTGTTGGTTTGGACTTGGTTTCCAGGGCCGTTTAGGTGGGCATTTTGGTTTGTACCGCTAAGTGACGACTTAGGTCAAGGGGAATGGGTTTCCACTTGTGAGTTGGTCTGTTCAGGAGGGCCTTCTTTGATGGTAGTTTCATTGGGTTGGGTGCATTGCATTGGGTGTGTGTGAACATGGTCTGGGTGTGTGAGTTGTGGTGTGGGTTTAATGTGAAAATTATGCATTCTATGAAAGGTGAATTTTTCTATGAGGTATTTACATGGGTTACCTTGGCCTCATTTTTTTTCCTTCCGATTCTCTTCTATTTTATATTAAAAATGTGAGTTAACTTGTTATTATTTACTCTAAACGTCCTGAAGTCCTTTATATTATTTATTTATTTATTATTAGATAATCCTCTTTTTTTAACTAGGTTGAGAGGGAACCTATACATGGCCCGTAGGCCCAGAGTCACAATGCCCAATATATGGCCCGAAGAACCATGATAACTTGTTATTATTTAATTGGCATGTCTGGGAAGTATTCAGTAGATTTCCTATTGGGTTTTTATACTCACCCATTTCATATTCATCTTGGTTAATATGTAGTTTTCATTCGACAAGATGTAGGTAAGGGGAAACCTCTTACTTTTCTAAAGGAGTGCATTGATGTTGTGGTTTGTAGGGTTAGAGTTGGGAGCTTGGAGGTAGTAGTCTTGTAGAGCATGAGAGTGTGTCGTGTCGGCACTTGTTCTTCCTTTTAGGTCTTTAGTCTTGTATTAATTTTGTACACATTATTTTCTATTATAACTTTGATTACTATTATCTAATATTATATATTAGAGTTTGGTCTTATGATGATTCATGAATCATATATATGTTGTCTTGGAGATGTATCTTTTAGGTTGTTGTATATGTAAGGGAAAATCATCCCCCGTGATTTGGTAATGCCATTGACATTTATTTCCATCCTTTGGTGTCCAAGGGATGCACCTAAAGTTAGTGTAATTTTGGTCCTGCCCATACCAATGGGTCAGGGTCGAGATGTTGAAAATGATATCAGTTTGGTAAAAATAATTAGCTGGGATGGTAAGTGTGGATATAGGATGTGTTAGTAATTGAAACATAGATTATAAAATGGCATAGATGACCTCTTTATACTGAACTTCATGGTATCAGGGTGGTTCATGTATGAAAAGTGTTTATTGAGAACTTCTAGGTTTGTTGCCACCTCATCATCATGAGTTTAACTAATGAGAGTTGGGGTTTAGTAAATAAACTTTCCTCCAGGATTCCAACGTTATCATAGTGCTTTATTTTTTATATATTGGTAAATGATGGAATGATAATTTTGTTTTCTGAAAATGGTTAATTCTTCTTATGTATGAAACCGATAGTTTATACGAAATGGTTTCCAAGACATGGAAAATATGGCTTGACTTTGTGTTGTGTGTCGGTTCTTACTATAATTGAGTTTTGTTTATGCATTCCTTATGTTTTATAGATTAAAGGAACATGAAATTGGCATGGAACTAGAACTTAAAATGGTAAAGACTCCAATGAGAAGTAATTTATTAAATGGTAATTTAAACCTATGATATTTTAAGAGAATGTTAACAATTTTATAATGATTACTCAAAATCATAATTCCATGTTTACTATATTACTTTCTTAATGATTGTTTCCATGTTTATACTATAGATGAACCTTTAACAGGATACAATGAACTGTTTCAGCATCTCATTGTAAGTTTACATGACATACAATGCCTTGACTTAAATTACATGATTTAAAAGTATAGTGCAAGATGACTATAATTAGACAGAAAACATGATAGAAGTTGAACTATTTTTTGGTTAATTTGAAAACATAATAAAGAATTGCATGTTTTATACCATGTTATGCACATATTTAGTCAAACATATATAGTATAATTAGTTGTATAGAAGTTAAAATGGAATAATGTTAAAAGGTATAACCTACTGTAATTTTTAATCTCTTTAACATCCTCACAATGGTTATATTATTGACCATGAGTGCATGATGAAATCTAAAAATATTAATTTTATTTTATTAATTTTTATATTAATAGAGCATGTATATTTTTTAATAAATTTTATTGGGTAAGAAATTTAATCTTCGAGCATCATGACATAAAATATGACCATACAAGGTGTGTCATAAAAAGTTTTTTTCTTTCTAGTTGAAAATAAATGAACATGATTCAGTTTTATTTGGAATATAACATAATTAGTTTTTGATTAAACCGGTTTAATGATTAGAATTTGAAAATGAGTTTTGTAACCTTTTTATGTATATGAAATAATTAGTGAATTTTGTTCAATTATGTTTTATTAGTGATTATATGTTTTGTGTGGTGGTGTTTATGTGATCATTTTTTTCTTTTTCTTTTAGAAAGGGAATCCCTGTGTGTGTCCTTTTCGAACCCTCCACACAAGGGAACCCCCCTCTCCAGGAAGAGGTCACTCCAGAGAGAGCCCCATCTGGGAAGGAGCTGTTTCCATTCAAGATGGTAGAGTGTCCTAGAGGGTGACATCCCAATCAACAATGGTTCAACACAAAAAACCGTTAGTATGTTTGGGTTGCATGTAACAACCCAAACTATTATAAATAAAATTCCCCTTGAATTTTTATTAAATGTCTTATTATATAATATGGTTATAGAAAACACATGTGCTTCTTTTGTATTATTATTCCCATTGGATTTAAAATACCATTATGTATTATTACTGTTGATAATATAGTCATTGAACAGTAATCACATAATTAGTATAAATATAGGGTTTTAACAAATCCAATTGTTATAGAAAAAGGAAGTGATGGCCTCAACCAGTAGGATCATACCCTATGAAGCCCATTTATTGGATCTTCCGAGGGGGATAGAATTTCTAGGATTTCCCCTTGACCAAGACCAATATGAGATCCAAGAATTTAAGCATGAGTGAAACCATTTATGGGATAAGTTCAAGCTTATCGAGATCACGACCCAAACCATGTTTGCCGAACCGCCCCATGAAAGTCCCACCATCGCACACCTTACCCTTAGGGTGTTTATCAGTGTATTAAAGGGATATATAACAAGACTCTAGAAATACGAGTATGTATATTATTTTTATATAATAATGAATATATTTTTATCCTATTATTATTATTTTATAAATGATTTTTATTTTGATTCAATAAAAAAAATAGTATTTTTGGTTAATATTAAAATTCAATTAAGATATCTATTTTGATGAATTAATGGATTTTTTAAATAAATAACATTTTAAAAAATATATTATTATTAAATAATTTTTATTAAATATAAATTATCATATAATTTTTATGAATTCAAATGCAATTTTTATAAGGGTTCAAAAAATGTTATTATAAAAAACCCTTCATTTTCAATAAATGTCATTTTTTATTTTAAAAATAAAAATTCATATATTTATAAAATTATTTAGATAAAAATAATATTATTTTTGGAATTATGACATTGAAATTATCCAATGATGATTTTTTCACAATTTTTTGAGATAATTGAATTTTCGGGTAAAAATTAAATACCGTATAATTATACTTTGTATTTTATGACATCACAATGACCCAAAATTGATGTAATAAGTAATATAAATAGGATCCATGAAAAAATATATGTTTTAAATTTAAAATAATTTTAATTTAATTTAATTTAATTTATTTTGTAAACCTATTATGAATCCTATAAGACTTATAATATATTTTAAGATTTTAAAATCATTTCTTTAAGAGTGCGACTCACCTCCACATCACCAAGGGTAATATTTTATTAATTTAGACCCTTTTTCTTATAGAATAATAAAAAACACTCCCATCTTGTAGAATCTATGGGTAAAAACCATGGGATGGTTTTTGGTTTTGGATATTTTATCATGTAGAATCCAAAACCAAAATAATAAAGAAATCTCCCTCATTTCCTATATAAACCCACCCAAGCTCCCATTTTTCTTCACTAAAACTACTTGGAGCACACCCTTAATCAGACATCCACTCCCTATAGTCCTACAAAGGTGCCCTAATATTTCAATAAGCCTCTCCCAAGACTTTGGAGTCACGCACTCAAGTAAGTGATCTTCCACTCTCCTCTTTTATCAAGCACTCCTTTTATGTTATGTATTTTACTTTTCATTTTCTTATGATGGGATATGATATTCCATATTAAACTTAATATCCATTTTATTTATAAATTATGAGATCTTCCTTTCACTCTCATTATTCCTACCATGATCCTTTATGTACATCCGTTACCATGCTGAAATTTTGTAAGGATTATTTTCTCTATTCATGTTTCTTCATTACCTTATGCTGTATATTTCCAAATTTCTAATGTTGGGATATGATTTTAAATGTACCTATTAATTCCCATTTTATTTCCAAATAATTATAGACCGCTTTTTATCTCATAAACTATTTTTATTAATTTTTAAGTAATGTTGTTATGCTGTCGAAATTTCACCACGATTTTTCATAACAAAACTATTGTTTAGTAAATACCATACTAATTATTCTATAAAGGGTATTAAAATTTATACACATATACTTATTAATTAGGGAATTAAATGTATTAAATCCACGTTCCTTGATCTTGGAATAAATTATGACTATGAATGAATCCATTTCGTAGGATCTATGTGACACACTTAAGCATGAGAATGAAATGATTATGATGGGTGCACCTAGATAGCTATCCAATGCATTGGGTAATGTTTAGTATCATGATAAGCTATATTGGGATAGGGTTTTACCTGATTCCTTTATATGAATTTATCCTCCATGAAGTCTTTGTGGTTTTTCCATGACCTATGTTCATGATTTGGTGTTTTAGGTTGTTGCCACATTTCCCATGTTATGATTATCATGCTATATCGCGCCTTATTATTCATGTTCCTTTTGTTCCTAATTAATATACCTATTGTATAACATGTATCAATTATGATATTTTTATTCCCTTTCTGAGCTTTATTTCTCATCCCTTTATTATGTATTTTCCCAGGTTATCTCATGAAATTTTAAGTTCGAAGGAGTCTTTTGATCACATTAAAGAAGTTTTCAATAAAGATGTCATATTCCCTATTTTATGCTATTATGTAATGTACCTAATTCCAAAATACACTAGACTTATCGATGATCTGAGTTTTATTAAGTGTATCCTTATGTAATAAAACAAGTATTAATGTAAAATATAGAAAAAAGTTGTTATATTTGGTATCAGAGGAAAAGTTTAGTTAATTTTGGGATTAGAATTGGAGAACTCCAGATAAAGCCTTAGGGATAAGAATAAGTATAAGAAAAAATCCCTAAATTTTGGTAAGTATAGAGTAAGTGGTTTATCAAGAAAATAAATCCCTGTCTAGATACTACAAGTGGACTTGATTTTGGTACATATGTACCTAGGAGTAACAACACCAACAAGGTGTTTCGGGCCTAACTTGGGGTAACCTGGTACATGACAATGGGCCTTACTGCGCACCTGGTTTAACACTATTGGGGGATATTCTATGGTAAATTCATAAGCTCATTATAAACCATTATTAAGGGAACAAAAAAATCCCATAAAAATACATGTTAGGAAATAGATCACAAATAACATAGATTGAATCCTAGAAACTCATAAGTTAAGGAGATAAATGTAATTTATAAGTTGTCCTTTTAATTTCATTGGATTCCCCTTTATGTGTTTAATTTTTTAAAATACACATCCCTAATTTTCATTTATTCTAGAAAATGGATGAAAATAAGAGAAATTGGGTAAACAATCAATGCGGCGAGCAAAGTGATAACTATACTAACGAGATACCCAATCCAATGGGAGTAGGAATTAAATTTTTTTTGTCACGATAACCTCTATACTGGCTCAGGTTATGAATAGAAACCTAGATCAGAAGGATCACCCAAACCCCCCTAAGAGAGAACAATATGTAATCGAGAGCTTCATGAGATAAAGTCCTCCCACTTTTAATGGATCATCCGATCCCTTAATCACATAATAATATATCGACTCCATTGAGAAGATATTCTCTATACTTAAATGTTATGAGAAAGAGAAGATTATAATGGATATCTATCACATGGATGGAGAATCTGATAAGTGGTGGACATTGACTAAGAATACAAAGCCTGAGTAAGAGATCGAAGCTATGGAGTGGAAGGAATTATTGAAAATGTTTTTCGATAAACATTTTCCTTGCAATCTACAACTTAAAATGGAAAGGGATTTCCTCTCCCTCAAGAAAAAAGATGACAAATCCATTAGGGCGTATGAGGAAAACTTCAAAGGAATTTCACAATACATCTCTAACTTTTTCATTACCCCCAAATACAAGGTTGACTGCTTCTTTGGTGGGATCAAACCTAGTCTACAAAAATCCATGGAAATACATGACTTTGATAGCTATGATGAAATTGTCTGATGTTCCCTCAAAGTTGAAATTGATATAGGATAATTAAAAGGGTATTATGGGGATAAAAAATGGAAATTGGAGTTTAATTTTGGTACTCTGAAGGAGAAATCTAATGGTGCTAAGAAATTTCAGCATCCCACTTGTCAAAGGTGCAGAAAGAAGCACCCTGAAAATTGCCTAAGGGGGATGAAGAAACAATTTAGGTGTGGTAAGTAAGGAAACCTAGCTAATAATTTACGATAGGATAAAACTACTAATGTGATGGAGGAAAGGAATTCTCAAGTTAACCTTCAATCCATTGTTCATTACTACAACTATAAGAAACTAGGGCACTTTGCAAACCAATTCCCTAAGACAAGTTTTTTTGGAGGCAACCAACAACCTCCAAGGCAACAAGGGTGAGATTATTCCATAACTATCACTAAAGTTATAAAAAACCAAGCATGACCTACTAGACTCAAATATTATAAATTCCATGTACTTTTTTATGAAATAAACTTGAACAAATACACAACATTTATTACAACAGATGACCTTTTACCAGTCTAGGTTTTGGAAAATTAGATACATGACTTATAATTCATTTTTTTACAAATTTAAAATTAAACAAACAATGATTCTTTATTGAACAACATAAATAATAGAAATTCATCATGGTGAGTTTTTTAAACCTATAAATGTGTTTATAATATGTAGGGTGAACAAAAAATTCCTAGTAAGGGGCTTTGAAAACATTTATAAAAATCCTTTAAAGAATATATATTAATTGAAATAATCTTTTGTATGAAAATATTAAATAAATTTCATTGAAAAATCTATATAATTTTTGAGAAATATATTCCATAAAATAATTTCATTTTTAAAATCAATTGGGAATTCCCTTTTTGAAAATAATAGTTTTTCTAGTGGGTTATCCTGGATACTCGGCACACCATAAATAAAAACCATACATGTGGCCACTAGAAATAATTCATGTGGAACCAAGTTCCATTAATCATATGGGATCACTCCCCATATCATATCATTAATCATAACTAGTTCTTGTTTCAAATAAAAACATTTTTCCATAGTTCTTCCTTTCTCAGTTCAAACCCAAAACATTTCCAAAATCTCATACATATAATTATTTTATTTCTAAGAAAATAATTTTAATTATAACATGTCATATACCTTATTTGAAAAATATTCCCAAAAAAACTTGAGGATATTTCCATATAAGAAATAATATTTCCTTTTAAAAGCTATAATTTCATGAAAAATAAAATAAGTGCATGCACAGTCTCAAAATGCATTGAATATCACATATGAGCTATATAATGGCCATATCTATCTATGAATGACATGTAAAGGTATGTAGATGCATAATCACACATAAAATAATAGTATAAACTTATAATGATAATAATTTTATATAAAAATTAATAAAAAGGGAGACTATAGGAGATGAATATTTAGAAGAATTTACAAACATTTAATTATTGAATGAAAACATGCTTTATGACTACTAAAAATTTGGGCAGAACATGTATATATATATATATATATATGAAAAAGTGTATATATATATATATGCACAAGTGTATATATATATATATACATTTTTATAAATACATGTGTTAAACAAAATATTGTAAACCCTTTTATAATAACATTATAAAGGCTCGATCCAGTTCACAACCCTTAGTTTATAACTTCTAAAAATATCAAGTTTTGAAAATTGAGTGTGTTTATACACATATAATAATATATATGTAACATATATATGTATATATGTGTATATAACATTGGTTGAGAAAATTTGAGCTAACCTTTTCAAAATACGGGTTTGAAAACAAGGTTTTAAAACATAATCTTCTTGGTTATACGTCTAATAATCCAGGATTGTAAATAAAACCAGACTTATATAAGTAAATAAATATGTATATATATATACCATAGGTTGAGAAATTAATTTAAAACTCTTTCAGACTAAGTTTGAAATTAAAGATAGAATTCCCTTTCCTCTTTTAGGCCAAGAGAGGTACTCTGATCTTGAAGAGATATTGGAAATATAAGGGTTCAAGTAGATTTCAAGTGTAAAGAGGGGGGTGGGGGTTATATAAACTTAAAATAATCTAAGTTTACAATTAGAAAAATTTCTAATTGTTTCCCTAATTGACATTTTCAAAAACAAATCCCCAAAAATATGTGAGATCTTACCCAAATCGGGTTTGATTGGCATAAAAATATATAATTGACACTTGAAAAAACACATGAAAAAGGTGGGGTTTTAGTTTAAAATTAAACAAAAAATAGATATTCAAGGTGGGATCAAATAAATGAGGGGACGAGGTTGATAATGACTTCAACGATGGTGGTGGGTTGATAACCTACCTACTAGTTGTAGGCGGAAGAAGAAGAACAGTGAAATAAAGAAGAAGAAGAAGAGGGATGGTCCAGATTTTTGAGACCAGATCAGATGACCCATATCTAATATGGTGGTGAAGGGTTGGGAGGTATAAGAGTGAACTACTGAGATTAGATCTTGGCTTGATCATATGGCCAGAAGAAGCCCTCATTGCGGTTCCATTTTTTTTAAAATAGCAAATGGTTGAGATTGACTACGGATGGAATGGACGACGAAGATTAGATCTGTGGTTTTTAAACCATAACCATCCCACATCAAAATAGGCTGTAGCTTCCTTATAACCCATGACCCTACTTCCATCATCCAATAACACAAACACACACACGTCGGGGTCCTTACACATGGGACCCCACACGCGGGCCTTGGCCCACCCCTTGCGTACCCTCTCTCATGCACCGGTGCACATCCTGGGAGACCAATGCCTAGATAATGCCTTTCCATACACACAAATTGACCCCCTTCTCGAGTTCCTCCTTGAGACATGAGTCGTCACCTACCTGGATGGGGTTGAAACCTTTAGGGCCCTCCAGCCCTAGTTGAGGTGTCCCCTATGTGCTCAAAACCAAATTTTGTCCAAATAAAATATGTTCTCAATTGAAAAAATATTTTAACTTCATTTCAATTAATTTGATATATATATATATATTTTAGTAAACTCCCCTTAAATAAAAACCCTTCCTTAAAAGAGAATAAATAATTTAAAATATTAATCGAGTAAAACATTTCAATGGTTTTAAAATTAAAATAAAACAAGGGATTTTAGAAAAAAACCAACGATCAATTTAAATTTAAATCTCAACGGCTATTTACAATGGTTATATTAAGGGTTCTATAAATACCCATGTTTATGGGTATCAAAGAAAAAAAATAACCGGTGTCCTTTATCCCATTTCAAAAATGGTTTTGTACATTCCTTTTATTCTTAACACCATTTCTATTCTTTTTACTATTTTTTTATTATGGTAGATCCAGGTGATGAAGGTTACTTAATCATTATTATTGTGTTGATGGGAGGTCTTCCAGTGGTTCTACTTGGGCTTGCAATAAGTTTTCTAGGCTAGTTGAGGTCTTTAGTCTTGTAGTAATGTGATATTTTAGTGTTTTATTAAATAAAATGTTCCTTGTGTTTTTTTATTCCATTAGTTAATTTATTTTCATAAAATAATTATAATAGGTACACAAATATTAAATACAACATAGGTTCGGGGTGTTACAGAAGTGAATCCCAACAATGAAGTGGTGACCGGTACACTAGTTATTCATTCAAGAATAGCGAACGTACTTTTTGATTCTGGTTCTACACATTCCTTCATATCATGAAAGTTTAGTAAAAGTATTCAAATATCACCACAAAGCATGGAAGTAGAGATGTCGGTGAAAATAAAAAATGGGACAATTATTGCATCCCATGTATATAACTCCCCCCATCACAATTTATCCCATTGAACCTTGTAATACTTACTTTGGTATATTATGTGGACGGAGGTCGTCACGACCCTGAAAATGTTATTTATAAACCTACACTAGTATAGTAGTGAAGGGTCGAACCCAAGAAAAGGTAGGTGAGTTTTCTAAGGGTTTATTTTTATAAAACTCCACTGTTGTCAGTAGTAGAGCGAGTGAACAACTTCTTACTTTTTTTTATTTTTTTATTTTTTATGATGAAGTGCAACAAGATGAGGTAACAAGTTTTTTTCAAGTAACTAAATCTTATAATACAAATCTGAAAAAAAACTAAATAAATATTTTAGACTAACATTAAGCACCAAAGACATGGAGCTAAGATCAACAATTTTCTTGGGAATTCCAAACTTGATGGTTAAAAAGAATAACTCTCCACTAAATTTAATTGAATCACACCTTAGAAATTGGTTGATATATCTTCCTCACCATAAGAAACATCAAAGAAAATTATGACTCTTAGAGTTTTCCACTCTAAAAATAATTTTCTGTTAAAAATTTGAAAAAGAACACAATTGAAATTAAACTCGCCATAAAACTCCAACTGTAATGACATTAATGCTTCATCAAAATGATGATCAAGTTCAATCTCTCCAATTGAACTTGAAACTATGAATTTTTTTTACAGAAAGGTGTGGACAATTTTAATTAACATCAGAGTTGATCTTGCCGATTAATTCTGATGTCAATCAAAGAGGAAGTGAAAAATTTAATGGATAAACCAACAAATCTTAAAGCTCATCAAATAGAAAATCAGCTTACGTTCATAATGAAATTTAGCATTTAACACAATCGAAAACAGAGTACAAGGATTAAAGAAAGAAGGATGAAGATCTCTCTAAGTGATTCTCTGCCTTCGGGCTCCTTGGTCTTTAGCTTGACTCCAGTGCTGCTCCTCAGAGTTTGCTCTCGGATGGATGTGTTCGTGAAATGAGAATGAGCATCCCCACTCTCGTCTGATGTGATCATGGAATGATAAATGAGAGTTTAAAAATGAGAGTCTCAAATTCAGAGTCTCCCTCAGTCTACTGCTACTTTGCCTTTAAAACCCCACTGTCATCCGCTACAGGTCACCACACGTTTCCACCAACTTCAAAAATTCCCTCACTTATGCACTACACACATGTGTTTTTTCACGAATGGCACGTTGTGCTAGTTTTTCTCACATAACTAACTCCGAGTGAGTTAGTTAAGTGAATCTAGATTTTTTTAGGATTTGGTGTGAGGTTGTATAATTAGAACATAAAAATAAATAAATGAAAATGCAAAGAATGTAAAATAGTTATTTTTTAGTCTAAAGTTATATTACTTGTTAAAAAGTTAACTAAAGTTAATTAATAAAAATATTAATTGATAATTATTATAAAATATTATTATTATAAATATTAATTTATAACTAAATATTAAATTTATTATTATTAATTAAGTTATTAGTGTAAGTATTATTAATGATTAGATATTATAACTTAGTTAAATTATTAAATTAAATATAAAATTATTACTTTATTAATTCAACTATTATATTTATTCTGTTACAATTAAAGAGTTAAAATATTTATTTTAAATAATTAATAAATTTATAAATTATGATTGTTTATATTTAAATCTTATACATTTTTATTAGTTTGACTTGTGTTCTATTTATAACTTATCTATTTATTAATTTTATAAAAGTTATATATAAAAATTATTATCTATTATTTTATATTTACTTGATCAATTTATTAATTATTTTCTTAAATTTTTATATCATTATTTATTATTTATTTTAGTTTTTTTATATGTTATTAATATATACTCTTCCCCCCCCAAATCCAGTGCTACGCAAGGGAGGGGATAAGGGTTCCAACTCCTCCACAAGCCACCGCCGACACCAGTCGCTCCTGGTCTTCAACATGGAGCACTCCAGTTCGGAAGAACTTCCACAAAAGAAAATTTGATTCCTCAAGCGGCCTTGGTCAAGACACATAGTGCACATCCCAACTCCACGCGACACCTCTTCAAGCCGGCGATAGGGAAACAACGGCACACCGGGTTTGAATTAGCGCATCAACTCCAGCTAAGTGATGGCATGACTCTCTTCATCAATACGGTCTCACCAAACCAAGATGAATTCATGAAATAGCTCCATGACAATACCCCCCTCGAATAGGCCTCAATAGAGGCAGCGAGAATCAACTACTCTTGGAAGTGGAAACTTCCCTTCAGTAAATGGCGGGAGATCTCCTGCACCGGCCCTACTTCAGGCTCGACTTGGATTTGAGACCACAACGGCGTCAATTGAGCTCTTGCTTTGGTTCAGATCTATGGTTCAAAACAGAAGCTCCGGGTACCATATTCCTTGCAGCACAACACAACCAGATACAACGAAGTGATGCATTTTAGGGTAGAATTGGGTCTTGATCTTGAAAATTAATTTGAGTTAGTGTGGTTTGTTGAGTTCTGTGAAGAAACAATGTTATAAATCGTGTTTATGGATGGATTTGTAGGAAAATGTATGAAGGTCGTGGCACCATGATGGTATTACAGTGGAAGATTAAACTGGTGTTGCAGGTAATGCGGTGCGAAAGACTAAAATGGTGACTTGGGGAGTGGATGTGTAGCGGTGAGAATAAGAAGAAGATGTGTGGAGGGGATAAAACGGTGGGAGATGAATCACTGTTAGGAGATTTTAAGTAGGGGACCAGCAAAGGAGAGATGGGGAAATGCAATGGTGAGGTGCGGGGTAGAAAGAAAAGCCAATGGATGTCTATAGGTGAGGAGGTTACCGATAGAAAAAAATAATGGAGAAGGTCACCGATGCAAACAGAAAGAGAGGTCACCGTTGCTTAATGATAAGGTTACCGATAGTTGAAAAAAATAAGGGAGGAGCAACGGCGCAGGGGTCACCGTTAGAAAAGAAAAAAAATTAAAAGTCATCAGTTCATAAATAGGTTCATCGTTATAAAAGCTCACTATTGCACAAAAAAAATGCTAAAAACAAAAATAGAAAACAAAATGTTATTTATAAACCTAAACTAGTATAGTAGTAAAGGGTCGAGCTCTCTAAGTGATGCTCCCTAAGTGATGCTCTCCCTAAGTGATGCTATGCCTTCAGGATTCTTGGTCTCTAGCTTGAATCCATTGCTGCTCCTTGGAGTCTGCTCTTGGATGGATGTGTTCGTGAAATGAGAATGATCATCCCCGCTCTCATCCGATGTGATCATGGAATGACGAATGAGAGTCTAAAAATGAGAGTCTCAAATTCAGAGTCTCCCTTAGTCTGCTGCTACTTTGCCTTTAAAACCCCATTGTCATCTGCTACAGGTCACCATACATTTCCACCGACTTTAAAAAGTCCCTCACTTATGCACTGCACACATGCGTTTTTTCGCAACTAACACATCGTTCTAGTTTTTCTCACATAACTAACTCCGAGTGAGTTAGTTAAGTGAATCTGGACGTTTTTTAGGATTTGATGTGAACCTGTATAATTAGAACATAAAAATAAATAAATTAAAATGAAAAGAATTTAAAATAGTTATTTTTTAGTCTAAAGTTATATTACTTGTTAAAAAGTTAACTAAAGTTAATTAATAAAAATATTAATTGATAATTATTATAAAATATTATTATTATAAATATTAATTTATAACTAAATCTTAAATTTATTATTATTAATTAAGTTATTAGTGTAATTATTATTAATAATTATATATTATAACTTAATTAAATTCTTAAATTAAATCTAAAATTATTACTTTATTAATTCAACTATTATATTTATTATGTTACAATTAAAGAGTTAAAATATTTATTTTAAATAATTAATAAATTAATAAATTATGATTTTTATATTTAAATTTTATAAATTTTTATTAGTTTGACTTGTATTCTATTTATAACTTATCTATTTATTAATTTTATAAAATTTATATATAAAAATTATTATGCATTATTTTATAATTACTTGATCAATTTATCAATTATTTTCTTAAATTTTTATATTATTATTTATTTTGTATTTTAGTTTTTTTATATGTTATTAATCTATACTCCTCCCTCCACCCAAATCCAGCACTCCGCAAGGGAGGGGAGAAGGGTTCCGACTCCTCCACAAGCTGCCGCCGACACCAGCCGCTCCTGGTCTTCAACATGGAGCACCAACTCGAGTTTAGAAGAACTTCCACAAAAGAAAATCTGATTCCTCAAGCGGCCTCAGTCAATATCCATAGTGCACATCCCAACTCCATGCGGGCCTCTTCAAGCCGGTGATAGGGAAACAACAGCGCACCAGATTCAAATCAGTGCATCAACTCCAGCTAAGTGATGGCACGTATCTCTTCATCAATCTGGTCTCAACAAACCGTTGTTACTTCATGCAACGACTCCATGGCGATACCCCCTCGAATCGGCCTCAACAAAGGCGGCATGAATCAACTCCTCCTGGAAGTGGCGATTTCCATTCAGCAGATGTTAGGAGAGCTCCTGCACCGGCCCTGCTTCAGCCTCGACTCAGATTTGAGACCACAGTGGCGACAATTGATCTCTTGCTTTGGTTCAGATCAATGGTTCAAAACAGTGGCTCCAGGTACCATCTTCCTTGCGGTGTGACACAACCAGATACAATGAAGTGATGCATTTTAGGGTAGAATTGGGTCTTGATCTTGAAAATTAATTTTATTTAGTGCGGTATGTTGAGTTTTGTGAAGAAACAATGTTATGAATCGTATTTATGGATGGATTTGTAGAAAAATGTATGAAGGTCGTGGCACCGTGATGGTATTACGGTGGAAGATTAAACTGGTGCTACAGGTGATGTGGTGTGAAAGACTAAAATGGTGACTCGGGGAGTGGATGTACAACAGTGAGAATAAGAAAAAGATGTGCGGAGAGGATAAAACGGTGGGAGACGACTCACCGTTAGGATATTGGAAGCAGGGGAGCGGCAAAGGAGAGATGGGGAAATGCAATGGTGAGGTGCAGGGTAGAAAGAAAATCCAATGGATGTCTATCGGTGAGGAGGTTAACGATAGAAAAAAATAATGGAGAAGGTCACTGATGCAAAAAGAAAGAGAGGTCACTGTTGCTTAATGATAAGGTTACCGATAGTTGAAAAAAAACAAGGGAGGAGCAGCGGCGTAGGGGTCACCGTTAGAAAAAAAAAATAAGAGTCACCAGTGCATAAAGAGGTTCACCGTTATAAAAGCTCACAATTTCACAAAAAAAATAAAAAAATAAAATAAAAGGGTCACTGATAGAAAAAAATAGAAAACTAACGGTGACCTTAAAAAATACACAAATTGAACTTAAAAATTAAAACTTAAGTTATTTAAAACAAAGATTGAAAATAATTAATTACAAGAAAGATAAACACCATAAATTTAAAATAGGATTATTATTAGACTTAAAACTTTAAAGTCTCAATTAAAAATTTTAATTGATAATACTTAAATTAAGAACTGGATAATTGATAAACCAAAATGCTAAAAGACTTAAATTAAAAATACTATAAAAACTATTTATAGGGTAAGCAATAAATAAAAAAAAGTAGCATCGGTGACCCAATAGGTTACCGATAGCTCTTGTCTACCTCACCGGTAGACTAAAAACAAAATTTAATGAATAAATAATCTAAATGCATACTTAAGATTAAATAATTAATGTTTTAAAACTCTTAATTAATTATTTAGAAAACTATTTGAATACATAAAATTAAAAGCAAACTATTTATTTAATTAAAACTAAAATTCTTATCTTAAGTAATTAGCAGGATGAATAAACATATTAATTAACGAAGTTGAAAAATTTAAATGTAAATAAATTAAAGGATAAAATATTATAATAAAGACTATTAATTAAAACACAAATAAGGGTACTGAATTATTATTCATTATTTAAGTGAAATAATTAAAAAGTGAGAAGATTAGAATTAACAAAAATAATAAACAAATAATTAATTTAGAAAAGATAAGTAAGATTAAATTTATTAATTTAAAGTCTAAAAATACTTAATTAATTATAAAAAACAATTAATTAACAAATTTAATTATAAAAATATGAAAGTACAATTAATTAGTATAAAGTGATTAATTAATTATTTAATTAATTAAAAATTAAGTAAAAATATGTGGAAAAACTATGTAAAAATAGATCCACATCAGTATAATTTGATGCAATTATGGACATAGATTGACTTTCCCTGTATAGATCCAATATAAATTGTCATAAGAGGGAAATCACTCTCCGTATGGAGAATTGCCCCTCGATTCTGTACAAGTGCAAAGAGAAGGATTAATATTATTTGAAACTATAATCTCAATCATGGATATTATTTCCCTATGATCAAGTGTATCTAACTCAAATGATAGAGTCTAAGGAAAGGATAATCCTAGAAGACATGACTATTGTGAGGGAATATGCTGACGTGTTTCCTAAGGAATTGCCCGGTCTTCCTCCTAGATGGGATGTTGAATTTTCAATCAATCTTATACATGAGGCATTGCCAGTATTTAAGACTCCTTATAGAATGGTTGTTTTGGAACTTGAGGTGTTAAATAAACAACTACAGGAGAATCTGGATAAAGGGTTTATACACCCAAGTGATTCACCATGGGGTGAACCAATCCTCTTCATCAAGAAAAAGGATGGGTCAATGCGATTTTTCATTGATTATCATGATCTCAATAAGATCACAATAAAGAAAAAATATCATCTACCATAGATTGATGACTTTTTCAATCAGCTACATGGAGTAAAATAATTCTCTAAGGTAAATCTTTGGTCGAGATATTATCAAGTAAGGGTGAATAAGGAAGATATCCCCAATACCTCTTTTCCTATAAGGCACGGGCACTATGTGTTCATATTTATTCCATTCAGACTTACTAATTATTTATAAATATTCATGGATTTTATAAATGGATTATTTAGAGATTACCTCAGCAAATTTGTGGTAGTCTTTATAGATGATATCCTAATATACTCCAAAAGCAGGAGGAGCATGAGGAGCATTTGAACACTATGATAAAGACCTTATGAAAGAAGAAAATTTATGCCAAGTGAAAAAAGTGTGAGTTTTGGTTAAAGGAAGTATAATTCTTGGGGAATATCATCAAAATAAATGGGATATCTGTGGATCCTTCAAAGACAAAAGAAATAAAAGGATGGCTGATGAAAAAATTTGTGATAGATAGATATAGTTTCATTGGGTTAGCTGGGTATTATCACTAATTTTTGAGAAATTTCTCATGATTATAGAACCCTCTTACCAATCTAACTCATAAGGGAGTCAAGTTTTCTTGGAATAATGATTGTGAATAAATATTCAAGTAGTTAAAAAGGAGTATTATCACTACCCCTATGCTCACACTACCCACAAGTGGATAAATTTTCATAGTATTCAATGATGCTTTAAAGAAGGGAGTGGGTTGTGTGTTAATGCATAATGACAAAGTCATTGCCTATGCCTCAAGGCAATTTAAGGTTCATGATAAAAACTATCCCACACATGATCTAAAGTTGGAAACTATGATCTTTGTATTGAAAATCTAGTGACATTATCTTTATAGGGAGAAGTGTGAGATATATACTGATTACAAGAGCCTCAAATATATATTCACATAGAAAGAGCTTAATACACACCAATGAAGATGTTTAGATCTAATCAAGGACTATGAATTCTCAATTCACCACCATCCCGATAAAGTGAATAAATTAGAGGACACTATAATTAGAAAGGATCCAATAATTTTATCATTGATGAGAATTGGGAAGGATCCAATCTTCTTAGAATTGAAGTGAATGGACATGGGAATCATAAAGGAAGGAACATCATCAATCCTTTCACAAATTATTTCTCAACCATATCTTCTTGAAAGGTTAAAGGATGCTTAAAAATATGTTGTGGGAATTCAAAAGAAAGTGTAAACTATAAGAAAAGGGAAATCCTTAGAGTTCAATGTTAATAAAGAAGAATAGATTTGGGTCAAGACTACGTGTTCCATCAAATACTAAGTTAAAGAAGGAATTATTAGATGATGCACATAGTCAAACTTTCCTCATTCACCTAGGAAACACAAAGATGTATTGAGATCTTTGATATCACTATTGGTGGGATAACATGAATATGGACATTGCTAAATATACATCAAAGTGCCTGGTATATCATCAAGTGAAGGATGAAAGGAAGAAGTCTAAGGGGATGATGCAACCATTACCCATACCAATATAGAAATGGAAAAACATCACCATAGAATTTGTCACTAAACTTCCAAAGACATCCAAAGGAAACAATGCTATCTAGGTTGTTATGGATCATCTTATAAAGACTTTACACTTCATTGTGATTTGATAGGATTTCTCACTGGATCAAATTACACAAATATACATAATATAAGTTGTGAGGATGCATGTAGTACCACTATCAATTATGTCTGATAGAGATCTATGATTCACCTCTAAGTTTTGGAAAAGTCTTATGCATTCTCTAAACATTGATATGAACTTCAGTATGACTTATCACCCTCAAACTGATGGCCAATCTAAGCAGAATATCCAAACACTTTAGAACATTTTTACAACACTCACATTTGAATTAAAATGAGGACGAGACCAACATCTTCCTATAGTAGAGTTCTCTTACAACAACAGTTTCCACTCGAACATACAAATAGCTCTATATGTAGTCCTTTATGGGAAGAGGTGAAAAAAAACTGCATGTGTTATGAATTTAGGGAACACAAACTACTAGGTTATAAAATGGTTGAGGAAATGGTGGAGAAGGTTAAAAACATTTAGCAACACATCAAATCTGCTCAAAGTCGACAAAAGAGCTATGCATACAATTGTCAATGAGACCTAGAGTTTGATGTTGGATACATGGTATTCCTCAAAAAATCTCCATAGAGGAAAGTGATTAGATTTGGGAAGAAGGGAAAGCTTAGTCCAAGGTACATCTACCCTTTTTAGATCCTTGATCACATCAGAGTAGTGGCCCATCAACTAGAGATCCCACCAAACCTATCTCAAATACATGATGTATTCCATGTATACCTATTAAGAAAGTACATACCATACCTCTCACATGTACTCAATCTAGATGTGGTACCATCAGAGAATGACATTTCCTATGAGGATCAACTAGTGAAGATATTAGATCATAGAGAAAAAGTTCTACGAAATAATACAATGCCCCTAGTCAAAGTGTTATGGAGAAATCCAAAGTTTGAAGAAGCAACATGTGAATCATAGGAAGTGATGAATTTGAGTTACCCTTATCTATTTTAGTGTGGGAAAAGAAAATTTTGAGGGTGAATTTTTTAATGGGGGGTGACTATAATGACCCGAACTATTATAAATAAAATTCCCCTTGCATTTTTATTAAATGTATCATTATATAATATGGTTATAGAAAATACATGCACTTATTTTTTCTTTTTATGACCATTGGATTTAAAAGACCATTATGCATCATTACCATTTATAATATAGTTGTTGAATAGTAATCAAATGATTAGTATAAATATAGAGTTTTAAAAAATCCAATTATCACAAACAAAGGAAGTGATGGCCTCAACTAGTAGGATCTTACCCTATGAAGCCCATTTATTAGAGATTCTGAGGGAGATAACATTTATGAGATTTTCCCTTTACCAATCTCAAGTTGAGATCCAATAACTTAAGCATGATAAAAACTATTTACGAGAGAAGTTCAAGCTCACCGATATCACGAACCAAACCATGTTTTCCAAACCGCCTCATGAAAGTCCCACCATCACACACCTTACCCTTAGGGAATTTTCTGGTGTATTAAAGGGATATGTAATAATACACTATAAATATGAGTATGTATATTATTTTTTATAGAATAATTAATATATTTTCATCCTATTATTGTTACTTTATAAATGTTTTTTATTTTTATTCAATAAAACAAAAATAGTATTTTTGGTTAATATTCAAATTCAATTAAGATATATATTTTTAGGAATTAATTGATCTTTGAAATAAGTAATACATTAAAAAAATATTGTTAAATAATTTTTATTAAATATAAATAATAATATAATTTTTATGAAGTCAAATGCAATTTTTATAAGGGTTCAAAAAATGTTATTGTAAAAAACTTGTCATTTTCAATAAATGTCAGTTTTTATTTTAAAACTGAAAATTCACATATTTAAAAAATTATTTATATAAAATTAATATTATTTTTTTAATCATGAAATTGAAATTATCCAATGGTGATTTTTTCATAATTTTTTGAGATAGTTGAATTTTCGGGTAAAAATTAAATACTGTATAAATATACTTTGTGTTTTATGACATCAAAATGAAAAAAACAGGTGGTAATAAGTAATATAAATAGTATACATGACCAAATATATGTTTTAAATTTAAAATAATGTGATTTTAACTTTATTTTATTTATTTTTGTGAAGACATTATGAATCCACCAAGACTTATAATATATTTTAAGATTTTAAAAATTATTTCTTAAATAGTGTGACTCACCTCCACATCACCATGAGTAATATTTTATTAATTTAGAACCTTGTACTTATAAAATAATAAAAATGACTCCCCTTTGGTAGAAACTATGGGCATAAACCATGGGATGGTTTGTGGTTTTGGATATTTTATTATGTAGAATCCAAAAAACAAAATAATAAATAAATCTCCCTCATTTCCTATATAAATCCACCAAAGCTCCCATTTCTCTTCACTAAAACTACTTTTAGAATGTCTTTACTCTTTCCTCCACTCCCCAAAGTCCTCCAAAGGCACCCTAAATCTTTCAAGAAGCCCCTCCCAAGCCTTTGGAGTCACACACTCAAGTAAGAGATCTTCCACTCTCCTCTTTTATCAAGCACTCCTTTTATGTTATGTCTTTTAATTTTCATTTTCTTATGATGTGATATGATATTAAATATTCACATTAAAATATATTTTATTTATAAATGATTATATCTTCCTTTCACTCTTATTAAGCCTCCCATGATCTTTTATATACACCTGTTACCATGACGAAATTTCTTAAGGATTATTTTCTCTATTCACATTTCTTCATTACATTATGCCTTATATTTACAAATTTATAATGCTGGGATATTATTTTACATGTCCCTATTAATTCCCATTTTATTCCCAAATAATGATATACCCATTTATCTCTCATAAAATATTTTTATGAATTTTTAAGTAATGTCGTGATGCTGCCAAAATTTCACCGCGATTTTCCATTCCAAAATAATTGTGTAGTGAATACCATACCCATTATTCTCTCAAGGGTATTCAACTTTATGCACATATACTTATTTATTTGGGTCTTAAATGTATTAAATTCATATTCCTTGATCTTGGAATAAATTATTATGATGAATGAATCCATGTCATATGATCTATGCGGCACACTTAAGCATGAGAATAAAATGATTATGATGGGTGTGCCCAGATAGTGCTCCAGTGCATTGGGAAATGTTTAGTATCATGATACTTCATGTTGGGTTAGAGGTGTACCTGATTAATTTATGAGACTTAGTCCACCATGAAGTCTTGGATGTTTATCCTTGACCTATGTTCATGATTTATTGTTTTAAGTTGTTGCCACATTTCCCATGTTATGATTATCATGATATATCATAACTTATTATTAATGCTCCTTTTTTTCCTCATTGATACTTATATTGTATAACATGAACCACTTATGAAATGTTTATTCCTTTACTGGGATTTATAGATCACCTCTTTCTTATGTATTCCCCCAGGTTATCCTATAAAGTTTTAAGTTCAAAGGAGTATTTTGAGCATGTTAAAGAAGTTTTAAATAAAGATGTTGTATTCCCTATCTTATGATGTTATGAAACGTACCTAATTCAAAAATAAACTATACTTATCCATCATCTGAGTTGTATTAAGTTTAGTATTATGTAATAAAATAAGTATTAATGTAAAATAAAGAGCAGGGTTGTTATAGTTGGTATCATAGGAAAAGTTTAGTTTTTTTAGGATTAGGATTAGAGAACTCCAGTAAAATACTTAGGGATAAGACTGAGTATAAGAAAACATCCCTAAATTTTGGTAATTGTAGAGTAAGTAGTTTATCAAGAAAATACATCCCTATCTGGATACTACAAGTGGATGTGGTTCTGGAACAAATATACCTAGGAGTAACAACTTTGATAAGGGAATTTTGGGACCGACTCGGGGTAACCTGGTATAGGACATTGAGCCTTACTTGTCTCCTAGTTTGAAACTTTTGGGGGATATGATTTTGTAAATTCATAAGATCATTATTAACCATTATTAAGGGAACCAAAAAAAATTCCCTTAAGAATATATGTTAGGAAATAGATCATGGATAACATAGATTGAAGCCTAGAAACTCATAAGTTAAGGAGATAAATGTAATTTACAAGTTATCCTTTTAATTTAATTGGATTACCCTTTATGTGTTTAATTTTTTAAAATCCTCATCCCTAATTTTCCTTTTATTCCAGCCAGTGACCTGAAATAGAAGAAATGGGTAAACAATCAATGCGGTGGGAAATGTGATGACTACCCTAAAGAGATACCCAATCCGATGGGAGAAAAAATCAAAAAATTTGTCACAATACACTCTCAGATAACTCAAGTTATTAATAGAAACCTGGATCAGGAGGAGTACCCAAACCCCCCTAAGAGAGAACAAGCTGAAATTGAGAGCTTCATGTGAAAAAGGCCTCCTACTTTCAATGTATCATCTAATCCCTTAATCATGAAATAATGGATCAACTCCATCGAGAAGATATTCTCTATCCTTAAATGTTATGATCAATAGAAGGTTCTAATAGCTCTCTATCACATGGAGGGAGAAAATGATAAGTGGTGGACATTGATTAAGAATATTAAATCTAAGGTAGAGATCGAGTTTATGGGGTGGAAGGAATTCCAGAAAATATTTTTTGTTAAATATTATCCTTGAACTCTTTGACTTAAAATGGAAAGGGATTTCCTCACCCTCAAGAAAAATGATGATGAATCTATTGAGGTGTATGATTAAAACTTCACAATACTTTCACTATAAGTCTCCAGCTTTGTCATTACCCCCGAATGTAAGGTTGAATGATTCTTTGGTGGGATAAAATCTATTATACAAAAATCCCTAGAGATACATGACTTTGATATATATGAGTAAATTGTTCGATGTACCCTAAAAGTTAAAATGGAGATCGGAGAACCCCAAAGGTATTATAGGTATAAGAAGTGAAAAGTTGACTTTAATTATGGCAGTCCAATGGATAAATATAATATTTATAAGAAATTTCATCATCCCAATTGTCAAAGGTGTGAAAAAGCACCCTAAAAATTGCCTAAGGGGGAGAAAGAAATACTTTAGGTGTGGGAAGGAAGGACACCTAGCTAATAATTACTAATAGAAGAAACCCTCTAATACGATGGAGTAAAGGAATTCTCCAGTCTAACCTCAACACATTGTTCATTACTACAACTATAAGGAAATAGGGTACTTTTTAAACTAATTCCCTAAGACAAGGTTTTTTGGAGGCAACCAACAACCTCCAAGGTAGAAAGGGTGATATTTTTCCATCACTACTGTTGAAGTGAATCATGAAAATGAAGTGGTAAAATGTACGCTAGTTATTAATTCAAGAATAGAGAACATACTTTTTGATTCTAGTTCTACGCATTCCTTCATATCATAAAAGTGTAGTAGAACTATTCAAACACCACCACAAATTATGGAAGTAGAGATGTCAGTGAAAATGGTAAATGGGGAAATTATTAAATCCCATGTATATAACTCTTCCCCTATCACAATTTTTCCCAATGAACCTTTTCATACTTCCTTTAGTGGAATTTGATGTAATTCTGGGCATGGATTGAATTTCACTATATAGAGCCAACATAAATTGCTGCGAGAAGAAAACCGCTCTCCATATAGAAAATCGACCCCCAATTCTATACAAATGAAAGGAGGAGGATGAATCTTATTTAACACCATCATCTCAAGAATGGATATTATTTCCCTTTGAGCAAGCATATCTAGCTCAAATGATTGAGTCTAAGGAAAAGATCATCTTAGAATACATGCCTATTGTGAGGGAATACACTGATGTGTTTCCTGAGGAATTTCCTAGTCTTCCTCTTATTAGGGATATTGAATTTTCAATCGAGATTATACCTAGGGTGTTTCCAATATCCAAAACTCTATATAGGATGGATGTTGTAGAACTTGAGGAGCTAAATAAACAACTACAGGAGAATATGGATAAAGGGTTTATACGCCCAAGTGATTCACCATGGGGTGCACCAGTCCTCTTCATCAATAAGAAGGATGGGTTAATGAACCTTTGCATTGATTATCGTGAGATAAAAAAGATCAGGATAAAGAAAAAGTATCCTATACCATGTATTTATGACTTGTTTTATTAACTAAATAGAGCACAATACTTATCCAAGGTTGATCTTTGGTCAGGATATTATCAAGTAAGGGTGAATAAGGAAGATATCCCCAAGACCTCTTTTCATAAAAGGTATGGGTACTATGAGTTCATAGTGATTTCATTCATAATCAATAATTATCCAAAAATATTCATGGATTTGATGAATAGAGTATTTAGATATTACCTAGAAAAATTTTTGGTAGTATTTATAGATGATATCCTAATATACTCCAAAATAAAGGAGGATTATGAGGAGCATTTGAACACTATGCTAAAGACCTTATGAAAGGAGAATATTTATGCCAAGTAGAACAAGTGTGAATTCTGGTTAAAGAAAGTCTCATTCTTAGGGAATATCATCCTAAGTAATAGGATATCTATAGATCCTTCAAAGACAAAAGAAATCAAAGGATGGCCAAGGCCAACATCTGTGATAGATATTCGTAATTTTCTTGGGTTAGATGGGTATTATCGTTAATTTGTGATAAATTTCTCATGATTTTCGAACCCTCTTACCAAGATACACTACTGCAAATGTGGCCTTTATCAGCACTATAAAAGGGCATTAACAGCGCTAAAAAAAGTGATGTTAATCAAGGCGAAGATAAGGGGGGGTCCCTTTTATCAGTGCTAAAAAAACACTGATAAAAGTTAAAAAAATATAAAAAAAAATAAAAAAAAATATTTTTTCAATTCTGGGGGGCTTCAACAGCGCTTGAAGCCCTCCTTTAACAGTGCCTCACCCCACATGGTAGCCCACAAACGCCCCATCCAGCCCCAACCCCTTTAACAGTGCTCCCACCCCCCCTTTAACAGCGCTAGGTTATTCCCCCCACCTGCGTGCGCAACCTACCTCCCCTATGATTCGAACTCGAGACCTGTTGTCTGTGTTCCTAAGCCTTTACCACTCCACCATATTGCTTTTCTCTTCATTTATTAATATATCTATTTATTTAGATATATATATATATATTTAGTATAATTTACTCATATATTAATATATATATATATTAACATATATATATTTATACTAACATATATATATATAGTTATATTAATATATATATATAGTTATATTAATATATATATATATATTTATATTAATATATATATATATCCATATATTAACATATATATATATATATATTTATATTAATATATATATATATATATAGTTATATTAATATATATATATATATCCGTATATTAATATATATATATATATATATTAATATATGTATGTTTAGTTATTTTAATATATATATATATATCCTTATATTAATATATATATATATATTAACATATATATATATATATTAATATATATATTTAGTTATATTAATATATATATATATAGTCATATTAATATATATATATATAGTTATATTAATATATATATATATATGTATATTAATATATATTTATATCTATTTATATATATATTTTTAGTTATAATTTTTTATCCGCACATTTATTTGTATATTAATATATATTTATAAGATTAGTTTTAAATACATTTATAAAATATGTATTCTTATGTGTGTTTATAAATAAATAAATAAACACATACATACATATATATATATATACACACACAACACACACACACACATGAATAAATATATATATATGTGTATCTAAAAAGCCATAAAATGTTAAAACAACCATAACTTCTAATCCAGAAGTCATTTTTTGCTCAAAAACCAGTCAAATAGAAGAAAATAAAATAATCTTTGATATGATATGTGGTACATGCCTATAGAACATCCATATCAGAAGTTATATTTGAATTTTAAAAAATTTGGATATCCGGATTAAAAACTCAATTTTGGAGGCCTTCTGGGCCTTTTTTAGTCCTAAAAAAATGTGACAGAAGATTTCCTTGGGTCATTAACATGTAGAGATCGTCGGAGGCTTCGATTTGATATGCTATATAGCTCAAACGGACACCTGGATCAAAATTTATGGTCGTTTGAAGTTTGAGTTACATTTTCAATTTATTTTAGATCATTTATTAATTTTTTTTTTATTTTTTTGTCTTGAAAATTTTATTAAATGATTAATAGTCAATGATAATTAGAAAATTATTAATTAAAAATATTTTTTAAAATATTTTATAAGCCTCTTTTACTAAATATCTTATACATTAATTTTAGATTTCCATTTATCCTTATCTAAAACATATTTAAAAAATATATATTATATTTATATCAATATAAATATACTTATATATCAATATATTATTTTTTATGATTTTTTTGAAATATACACTTTATCAGTGCTTGCAAAAGGCACTGATAAATCCCCCCCTTTATCAGTGCTACTAAAAAAAGCGCTGATAAAGGGGGCCCCTTTAACAGCGCTAAAAAAAGCGCTGATAAAGGGTCACTTTTAACATTGCTTTTTTTAGTGCTATTAAAAGTGCCCTTTATCAGTGCTGATAAAGGAACCCCCTTTACCATCATTTTTTTAGCACTATTAAAGGGTGGCACTGCGGAAACCCAGTTTTGTGGTAGTGGATAACTCAGAAGGGAGTCAAGTTTTCTTTGAATGATGAATGTGAATAAAGCTTCAAGGAGTTCAAAAAGAAGGCTTATCACCAACCTTGTGCTCACATTACCCACAAGTGGATAACTTTTCATAGTATTCAACAATGCTTCGATGAAGGGATTGGGTTGTGTGTTAATGAAGAATGACAAATTCACTGCCTACACCTCAAGGTAGTTGAAAGTTCATGAGAAAAACTATCCCACACATGATCTGAAGTTAGAAGCTATGATCTATGCATTGAAAATCTACCAACATTATCTATATGGGGAGAAGTGTGAGATATATACCGATCACAAGAGGATCAAATATATATTCACATAGAAATAGATTAATATGTGCCAAAGAAGATGGTTAGAGATGATCAAGGACTTTGACTGCTCAATTCACTACCATCCTGGTAAAGCGAATAAAGTGTAAGATGTTATAAGTAGAAAGGATCCAACAATTTTATCATTGATGATAATTGAGAAGGATATAATATTCTTATAATTTAAGAGTATTTACATGGTAATCATAAAGGAAGAAGCATCATCAATCCTCCCACAAATTATTTCTCAACCATATCTTATTAAAAGGTTAAAGGATGATCAAAAAGATGATGTGGGAATTTAGAAGAAAGTGAAAACTATAAGAAAAGGGAAATCCTTGGATTTTAATGTTAATGAAGAAGTAATTTTGAGATTTGGGTCAAGACTATGTGTTCTATCAAATCTTAAGTTAAAGAAGGAATTATTGGATGATGCACATAGTTCAACTTTCTTAATTCACCCAGGAAATACAAATATGTATCGAGATCTCCAAGATCACTATTAGTGAGACAACATGAAGAAGAAGATTACTGAATATACATCAAAGTGCCTGGTATGTCAGCAAGTGAAAGTTGAAAGACATAAGCATAAGGGGATGATGAAACCATTACCCATACCAATATGGAAATGGGAAAACATCACAATTGACTTTTCACCAGATTTATGAAGAAATACAAAGGAAACAATGCTATATGGGTTTTTATGGATCATATTACAAAGATTTCACACTTCATTGTGATTTGAGAGGATTTATTATTAGATAAACTTTCACGGATATACATCAAAGCAATGGTGAGGATGCATAGAGTACCACTATCAATTGAGTCTGATCAAGATCCCATATTCACTCCTAAGTTTTGGAAAATTTTCCAACATACTCTAAACATCGAGATAAACATCAGTACGTCTTATCACCCTTAAAATAAAATCCAATCTTATTAGATTATCCAAACACTTGAGGACATGTTGAAGCATGCCCAATTGACTTCAAAGGATAATGAGAACAATATCTTCCTTTGGTTGAGTTCTCTTATAACAATAATTTCCACTCGAGCATCCAAATGGCTCCCTATGAAGCTCTTTATGGGAAGAGGCGCAGAACACCTGCATGTTGGGATGAAGTTGGGGAATACAAACTGCTAAGTCCTAAAATGGTTGAGAAGGTTAAAACCATTTATCAACACATAAATATTTTTAGAGTTGACAAAGGAGCTATGCAAACAATTGTTGACGAGACCTAGAGTTTGTTGTTGGAGATATGGTATTCCTCCATAAATTTCCATGGAAGAAAGTGATGAGATTTTGGAAGAAGGGAAATATTTTTCCAAGGTACATTGACCACTTTGATATCCTTGATCACATCGGAGTGGCAGTCTATCAACTAACACTCGCACCAAAACTATCTAACGAACATGATGCATTCCATGCATCCCTCTTGAGAAAGTACATACCAGACCCCTCACATGTACTCAATACATAGGTGGTACCATTGGAGAATGACCTTTTTTATAAGGATCATCCAGAAAAGATATTATATTGTAGACAAAAATTTATACGAAATAAGATAATTCCCTTAGTCAAAGTATTATGGAGAAACCAAAAGTTTGAAGAAGAAAAATGGGAACCGGAGAAAGTGATGAAGAAAATTTACCACCATTTATTTTAGTGTGGGAAAATAAAATTTTGAGGGTGAAAAATTTTAAGTGGGTAATATTGTAATGACCCAAACTATTATAAATAAAACCCACTTGAAATTTTATTAAATGTATTATTATATAATATGGTTATAGAAAACACATGCAATTATTTTGTCTTATTATATCCATTGGATTTAAAATATTGTTATGTATCATTACCATTGATAATATAGAATTTGAACAACAATCACATGATTAGTATAAATATAGGGTTTTAATAAATCCAATTGTCACAGAAAAAGGAAGTGATGACCTCAACCAGTAGTATAATACACTATGAAGCCCATTTATCAGAGATTCTGAGTGAGATAACATTTCTAGGATATTACCTTGACTAAGCCCAAGCTAAGATCCAACAACTTAATCATGAGAAAAAATGTTTATGGGAGAACTTAAATCTCATTGGGATCATGACCGAAACCATGTTCATCGAACCGCCACATGAAAGTCCCACCATCTCACACCTTACCCTTAAAGAATTTACTGGTGTATTTAAAGAGATATGTAACAAGATCCTAGCAATATGAGTATGTATATTATTTTTTATATAATAATAAATATATTTTCATTCTATTATTGTTACTTTAAAAATGATTTTTATTTTGATTCAATAAAACACAAATCATTTTTTTGTTTAATATTCAAATTCAATTAAGATATCTATTTTGATGAATTAATGTATTTTTGAAATAAATAATATTTTAATAAAATATTTTTTTAAATAATTTTTATTAAATATAAATGATCATATAATTTTTTTTAAGTCAAATGTAATTTTTATAAGGGTTTAAAAAATGTTATTATCAAAAACCCATCATTTTTAATAAAAGTCAGTTTTTATTTTAAAAGTGAAAATTCGCATATTTATAAAATTATTTTGATAAAATTAATAATATTTTTTGAATCAGGTCATCTAAATTATCCAACAGTGATTTTTTTATTTTCTAAGAGTCAAATTTTTGAGTAAAAATTAAATACTGTATAGATATACTTTGCATTTTATGACATCAAAATGACCCAAAAGTGATATAATAAGTAATATAAATTAGATCCAATACCAAATATATGTTTTCCATTTAAAATAATTTGATTTTAAGTTTATTTTATTTATTTTGTAAAGCCATTATGAATCCTCTAAGACTTATAATACATTTTAAGATTTTAAAATCATTTCTTTAAGAGTGTGAATCACCTCCAAATCTCTAAGGGTAATATTTTATTATGTTCAGGCCTTTTCCTTCTAAAATAATAAAACCACTTCCCTTTTTCGGAAATCATCGGTAAAAACCATGAGATGGTTTGTGGTTTTAGATATTTTATTATGTATAATCCAAAACCAAAAATAATAATGAAATCACCCTCATTTCCTATATAAACCCACCCAAGATCCCATTTACCTTCACTCAAAATCCTTTTATCATGTACCTACTCTACCCTACACTCCATAGAGTCCTCCTGATGTGCCTTCAAGATTTCAATAAGCCCCTCCTAAGCCTTTGGAGTCACATACTCAAGTAAGGGATCTTCCACTCTCCTCTTTTATAAAGCACTCATTTTATGTTACATCTTTTAATTTTCATTTTATTATAATGGGATATGATATTACATATTACAATTACTATCCATTTGATGTATAAATGATGATATCTTCATTTTACTCTCATTAAGTCTCCTATTATCCTTTATGTACACCCGTTAACATACCAAAATTTCATAAGGATTATTTTATCTATTCATGTTTCTTCATCACCTTATACATTTTATTTAAAATTTTATAATGTTTAGATATGATTTTCCATGTCCCTATTACTGCCCATTTTATTTAAAAATAATGAGAGTCCCCTTTTTCTCTCATAAACCATTTTTATGAATTTTTAAGTAACACCGTTATGCTGCCAAAATTTTACCATGATTTTCCATGCCAAAAAAATTATATAGTGAATACCATACCCATTATTCTATCAAGGGTATTCAACTTTATGAACATATATTTATTTATTGGGGACTTAAATGTATTCAATCCACATTCCTTGATCATGGAATAAATTATGATGACGAATGAATCTATGTCATATGATTTATGTGGCACACTTAAGCATGAGAATGAAATGATTATAATGGATGTGCCCAGATAGAACTCAAATGCATTGGGTAATGTTTAGTATCATGATACGTCATATCGGGACATGGGTGTACCTGATTCCTTTATGGTACTTTTTCCACCATGAATTCTTGTAAGTTTATCCTTGAACTATGTTCATGATTCAGTGTTTTAAGTTGTTTCCACATTTTCCATGTTATGATTATCATGCTATATCATGACTTATTATTCATGTTCCTTTTGTTCCTCATTGATATGCCTATTTTCTAACATGTATCACTTATTCCATGTTTATTCCCTTACCAGTATTTATATCTCACCACTTTCTTATGTATGTCCCTAGGATATCCGATGCAGTTTTAAGTTCGAAGTAGTATTTTGAGCATGTTAAAGAAGTTTTCAATAAATATGTCTTATTCCATGTTTTATATTATTATGTAATATACATGATTCTCTAAGACACTATACTTCTCGATCATCTGAGTTGTATTAACTATAGTCTTATGTAATAAAACAAGTATTAATGTGAAATAAATAGAAGGGTTGTTATATTGCTCCTCATTTTTCCTACCCAGTCAAGGATTGGGTGACCTAGAAAGATGAGCAGATCCAAGGGAATGAGAAATTATCCTAAGATCAGGCTCCCATGAATCAAAACCTACACCAACCAAAGGAAGCATTTTTTATCACCTCCTTCACCACTAAGCCATCGTCGAAGTATCTTTATGAAATATACTTGATAAGGACATAGTTATTGATAAAAAGGTTTTAAAATTAAAGAATTTCATTAGAAAGTTTTGTTTATAAAAGTGGAACTGTTTCATGAAAGTTTTAAAGAGATTTTATAAAAATAGATTTTTTGAATGGTTTTACTAGTGTTCAAATTTTAGAAAGGTTTATATAAATGTTTTTTACAAAAGGAAATTATTAATTAAAATATTTTCATTATTTGGGAACTTGATAAATTTGTGTGTGGTTTATTAGGAAAATTGTAACATGGTGAATTGGTGGGTGGAAACCTTATGATGGATTGATGGAATGGGAATCAGCAAGTCACTATGCCTAGGAAAAATGTGGTTGGGTATTTTCTTAGGATACTTGTTGTGATGGTTATATTTTTTTGTGCTAGTTATGCTTATTATAATTATTGTGTTGGTTGTGATTACATGCTTATTACCCTTGTTATCTGGGATGGGTTGTTTATATTTGTTCCATGAAAAATGTAATACATGGAAGGAGAATTATTTTATAGGAAATGATCACTCATGGGATGAGAATTATGATATCTTGTAGGTAACGAGATATTTTGGGATCTATAATGGTCACCATTCTCAATTACCATTGACATAGTCTAGCTTTGGTGTAATTCACTATTATAGTAGTTTCTTTTCTATGATCTGGGGAAGGCAGTGGTTTCTAGAATTCAATTTCATATTAATTTCTATGCTTGATGAGTCAATCTCACTTCTTCTAAAGGATCTGTTCAAATTTTCAATGGGGGCGGGGCATGAATCAGGAAGGATCCATTAAGACAGGATGGAATCATCTCTTATCTATTTCCATCTAAACCATAGAAACCGAAAGTCTAGTATGTGGTAATTAGAAAATAAGGTTTACCATCCTTTTTCATAAACCTACATGTGTCAAATTTATTAGTTATGTGTGGTGATTTGGGAGTTGTTTTAGGATGGGTAACCTCCTTTGATGTTTTCTGGGGCATGGATGAGTACATGGTCATATCCATGTATTTAGTAATGTGTGAGTTATTTTCTTAGCATGGTTGAATTATATCATTTCTAGATACCTCAGAGACTCTTACCCTCTATGCTTAGTGGATTATTTACAGTTCCTTGTTTGTGTTTTCTCATGTTTGGTCTCGCCGAGGACTTCTCTAACTATATCCTACTCTTCATGATATATAGGGCGATAGATACCTTATCTATAAGTCTCCAGGTTATGGGTTATCAAGGATCAATAGTAATGATGATTCATGGATCAAATTGATGGCATGAAATTGGATTGTGTGGACCAAGATGATGTCATAGTTTTTTGTCAGATGGATCTCATTCCTATTTTGGGTGACCAAGTCTAAGGAAGTTTAGTGATTTTTTTTTGATAATCATACTGTTAAGTTAAACCTTAATGGTGGAGATCTGTCGATGGGTGGAAAATGAATGAAAATTATCTCTTTAATTTTGGGATCCAATTCTGGTTCCTTTTGGTGTTAATATAGTTTCAAGTGGATTTTCCATTCAGATATTAGGATGGTACACAAGGAAGTGAATATTGAAGACTGTCCGGTGGGAATGTTGCAACTATTACTTGCACCTTTAAAGGTTTAAAAAATGTGTTACAATTTCCACTATTGATTTAATCTCATAAATACTTACACTCCATATAAAGTTTTAAAAGAATTGATTGAGGATTTTGATCAAAGCAACCATCCATTTATAATCTATGTAGGAGTAGGCTAGCTTGGGAATGATAATGCCTTTGATGATTGAAATCCTTCTATAAAGGGATAAATATTTTCCTTTCCAAGTGATTAGTTGTTATTTAATTCCATTATAAATATACTTAAAGTGATAAACCTTAGGCCTTCCATGGAACTTGGGTATGTCTAGATAAGTGAAATGGAGAGCACCCTCTTTGATATTTATCCTTATTTTGATGTTGAATCTCTCATGATAGTTGAAATTATGAATGAAAAATATTTTTGATTTATTCCAGATTATATATTGATTAGAAATAAACCCATAATGTTCAATGACCTCTTTGATTGAATAAATATTCTTTTAACCTCCATGAAGAAACAAAACCAGGTCATCAACATTAGATAAGTGATATGGAGACATTAAACCTCTCCTATATTGAATAGGATTTAAATTTCATTTTTCAACCATGTTAGAGATACATCTACTTAAAATAATCTTCAACAATACTAAAAATGATTTATAGATAAAGGAGAATCCTTTCTAATACCACTAGAGTAGGATAAGTATCCTTCAGGTGTTCCATTCACCAGATAAGAAACTTTGTGACTAATTTTAAGAAAGTGAGGATCATGTCATTGAAAAAATGATTGAAACCAAACCCATGAAGGGATTTAATCATAAAATCCCAATGAACAGTTTCAAAATCCTTTCTAACATCCAAATTCAAAGTAATGATTCCATTTATACAGGGATTCCTCAGTAAGTTAATGCACTCATAGGAAGCAAGAAGGTAGTCTTTTATCCTTCTTCCTTGAATAAAAACATATTAGTTACAAGAGACTACCTTTTTGGTGATGACATATTTTCTGGTGGTTAATATATTACTAAGAATCTTGTAAATTGAATTAGCTAAAGAAATAGGCTTGAAAGAGGTGAGTGAGTCAGTAGCATTATACTTGTGTAAAATGACTAAAAATTGAGAGTTTATACCCCTTTTAAGAATACCATTCTATAATAAAATATGAATCAACTTTATAAGACCATCCTTGATGATATCCAAGTACTCCTAAAATAAGTGGTTAGTGAAACCATCCAGTCTAGAAAGTAAAAAGTGGTATATTTGACTTCCAATAGATCTTGGAGCCTAGTGAGTATTAAATTATCCAAATGGCCAATAACCCTGGATATAACATTCCTAAAATCAGTAAGGTCAACATGAGAACCACTGTTAAAAAAAAACCTAGTAGTATTCAATAATGTACTTCCTAATTTCCTTATTCTATGTGATAATCTCACTTCCATTATTCAAATAAGTATTAGGTTATAAATATTTTCTAACCTTATAAATATTATTAAAAAATCAGTGTTCTTATCACCTTCCTTAAGACATTAAATCACAAAAATTTCCTTCACGATTGCCACCTCCAGGTTGATTTTCTCATTTATACTTGAGGAAATTTAAACCCCTTGTTAAAGAAAGACATGAAAATTGATTAAAACGGTATTATAACCTAGAGAGTTGATATTTTTTCATTTTAAAGATCTCAAATATGTCTTGATCTCAATAATACCAATCTTAAAGGGATAATGATTTAGAATAAATCTTTTAAGAGTGATAGTAGTGGCAAGGTTTTCTAGCCCTTGAAAATTACAATATAGTGCATCATTTTTTTACCATGTTTGGATTTTGATTTCTTGACACCATAAGGTGACTTCTTGGTGCCAACCTATCATTTTAATTTGACCTTCTTTTTTAGAGGCTTCTTTAGGGAAGATGGTTTAGATTTAGGAGAGGATACCTCCTTAGAGACCCCCTTTGTCCCATCTCCTTTGGTTCTAGAATCCACTTTCATGTATGGGATCAATGATCTTAGAGGAATAAACTCTAAACCTTTATTATTAGAATACCCCCCCTTGGTTATGGAAGGCCCATATTATCGACAACAGCTTCCTTGGTGACTTCCTCCTTGGTTGATAAGTGCTGAGGCTAAACCCCTAGCTCCATTACATTTCAAGGGATAGTCTCAGCTACATAATTCCAATTACCCCCAATGGAAAGATGAGGCCCAATCCCCTTATCTACCTAGATTAGGGTAGGATCTAGAACTAGAGGTAAGACTCATTGATCTCCCTATTTAGGAGAGTCCAAAACTTTCTCCTCCACCACCACACTTGATTCCAATTCAAGAGTTTAATATGATATAAGACTTGTTAAGGATTTATATTAGGGAAATGGTTAAGTTACATGGGGTAAAAGTTTCTATTGTCTCTAAACGAGACCCTATATCCACCTCAAAATTTTGGAAATCTTTACAACTAACCCTTGGAACTTAGTTGACCATGATCATGACATATTTTCCTCAAACAGATGGATTGTCAGAACATACTATCCAGACATTGAAATACATACTTAGAGATTTAATTATATATTTAATTGGTTAATGGGAATGTCATATATCATTAGTTAATTTTTAATATAATTTAGTTACCAGGACATGGTATACATGGCTCCTTTGGAGGAATTTTATGACTTTCCATGTCGATCTCCACTTTACTAGGTAGAAACTAGGGAAACTTCACCAATCACACCTATTCTTGTTCATGGGACTATAGTGAAAATCTAGATGACCAATAAATGAATGGATACAACCTAAAACTATCAAAAGTATTATATAGATAATCATCATCAACCATTATCTTTTGATGCAGGTGACCATGTATTCTTGAAAGTTTCACCAAGATTGGGTCATTACCAATTGGGTAAGAAAAGAAAATTGTATCCTCAATAGATCATACCATTCAAGTTTCTAAAATGAATTATCAATGGTTCATATTGGTTAGCCTTACCACTAAGATTTAGTGTTGACCATGATGTGTTCCATGTGTCTCTGTTAAATAAGAATCACCTTAATCCTAGCCATGTGATTCATTAGGACCATGTTACTCTTGAACTAGATGTTACATTTACCCATTCCATAATTCATATTCTAGATATAAAATAAAAGGACTTGTGAGGAAGAATAATCTATTTGGTATGAGTATTATAGAAGCACAGGTTGATTCAATAGGAAAATTGGGAGTGAGAGAATTTTATGCTCAAGTAATGGAAAAAACTCTTCCAAGACACCACCAAACTCCAGCTATATGAGGATGAAAATATCAATGCTAGGGAAAACTTAAGACCCCCTAAGTTTGATGAAATTTTATATTTTATTATATATTTTGAAATTATAAAATTACTAGCTTGAATTTTTGGAGTTTTGGGATGGTTTCAGGGAGTTTGGAAGATTTATAAAGGGTGAATGGTTTGAGTAGATTAGGGGAAACTGTGATGGTTTTCCAAGTAACCATGTGAGGTAGAAAAGAGACTTAGGGGGAAGCTCATGGTTTGGGTAAACCATGCGGTCTTGGAATTTTTCAAACAGTTGATTTTTTCATGGTTGACACATATTTTACCAAACTATTTAGCCCTGGGTACTTTCCAGTAATGCTCATATAGTTGGTGCATAGTTTACCAAATCATGTGGACTAAACATGTGATGGGATTAATCAGATCTATTTTTTAAACATGAAAAATACCCTAAAACCTTAATTATTCCACCCTTGACTTAATCTCTTGAATCCCAGGCTTCCTTTAGGTGATTTTAGAAATATCCCTCCCTCTGAAGGCCATTTCCAACGAATCATTGAGTATCAGATCCTAAAAATTGAAGGTAAGAATCTATTTCTATTTCTCATTATCATGCTTCTTATTTTATCTTGAAAGGAATATTATATCAGGGATATCATGCCCAAATCTATGATTTAGGATGTTTTTTATGGTATTTACTTATGATCTATTTAAGGGAATGTGGGAGAGGCTTGGATCTAAGATATAGTGGTGTGATTCATCGATCTAAACCCATTTGAGGTTGGTGGCTTCTCAAACATTCCACTTTCTCATGTATCTTAAAGGATTTATATTTTCTGAATAAATTGCTTCTATTTTTTACTGAAAAAATCATGTTAAAACCCTATTGGAAATATCTCTTTCTATATGGACTTTAAATCTTCATTTATGGGTGACACCCACAACATTCTTGATAAAATGATTTAATGGAATTTCAAAAAGAGAGGGTTTTGGGTGTGTAAACTCAGCATAAACATGGTTGGAATGCATTTATATGAATATATGATGGGCCTTGTGAATTGGACTTGGTCACGATGCCAATTTGGGGGAAAATTGGGTTATACCACTAATTGATGAATTAGGTATAGAGGGATGGTTTTCTACTCATGAGTTGTACCATTGAGAGAGACCACTTTAAAGGGAGATGCATTGGATTGGTATATTGCATGGGTGCATGGGTTCATTTCAAAGGCATGCTTTGGTGTGGGTTATTTCACTACTTTATGTAGATATAAAATGATCATTGGTTTCCATACTTTTTTCTTGTTTTATATTATAAATGTGAGATAACATGTTCTTGTTTTAATGAAATGTGTAGGAAGTCTTGGGGTTTTCCTACTAGGTTTTATACTCATCCCTTGAATATGAACATTGGTGATTATGTAGATACTATTTATCATGATATGGTTAAGGGAAAGTTTCATACTTCACTAGTGGAGAAACGTGATGTAGTGGTCATGGTTAATGGTAGTTAGAGATTAGGATTCAATCAAGTATTAGTGTTTTGAGAATTGCCACATTGGAACCATAAGAATTTCATGCATTATGATTGTAGTTTATTATTTTTTATTATCTTCTACTTTTACTCTGATTGTCATCTTGTAACATTTATAGAATTGTTTAGTTATAACTCATGTATCATATATGGTTGTCATTGATTTAGTCCATTGTAGGCTGTGTGTGTAAAGGGTAAACCATTCCCCAATGTTTTTCTTAAAATATAGGCATTTATTTACAACCTTTGGTGTCTGAGGAATATCACCTAAGTTTAGTGGTATTTTGGTTCTACCCAAGAAAATGGGTTGGGGTTGGGATGTTACACCACACATTAAGGATGAGGCTAAAACACCTGGTCCATGCATTACATTATGGATCAAGATTATGTATCCTATCCCAAACATTTTTATCTCACGATACATTAATAATTACATAATCGATTAGTGGGATATATAATTTCAGGCCCACCCATCACCATTTATAATTTCCAAGAACCATAACATAAATAAAACACACAGTAGCTTTCAGTTTACCATAAATGGAATAAATATCCATAAAAAATTACATTTCAAACCAAAAAATGTAAGAATTTTTAGTTATCCCATAAATAAAAATTATTTTAAAAGAATGAGATATCCAAAAATTATAAATATCAAACATATGAAGAGAAAGAAAATTCTCAAAGAACACTTTAAGAGAGATTTAATAAAAAAAAAATTAAAACTTAAAAGAAAATGTTTTAGAAGAAATCCTCTTAACATGAGTCTTGTATTAACTCATATATCCTCTAACATCCTGAATAGTAAAATTATATTAATTATTTACTTGATTTATAAACCTTTTCATTATTTATTTTTCATTTTTTATCATGTATTATGTATTTACTAGATCATTTTTTCTTACACCATACATTTTTAGGTTGTTCAATCTATAATACCAAAACAACTTCAATATGTAATTCCCTGACCCCAGAATCCCAGAGCTGGTGCATTATTTTAATACATTGGAATGATTACAAGGAATCAAGTCCCGAAGGATTGATCAGTTTATTAGTCTTGGAAAATAGATTACATACATGAACGTCACATTACACATTCAAACATAAAACACAACATAAATAATTCATTGAGAACATCATTATTCCTCTAGCTTAACCCTGCATATCAAACATAATACACTTCTTGGAATCCTGGGAAAACAAAACATAAGAAAGGGGTGAGCTAAGATGCTTAGTAAGGGTAAATAATTTAGCAGAAGCTATAAAATTTTAAGGCAATATGTGTAATAAAAACAATAGCCTTTTAAACATAAAATTGAACATAATATGGAAAAAATAAATCAAACATTACCATATAAGCATGAACATGGATATTCCACTAGTCGAATAATCACATGTAATAATTAATTTCATAATGAGGGAATGCCTAATGCTGAACATAATTACCACATAGTCAAGGTCTCGTGCCAAGACTAAAAATAAAATTTTGTAAAGGCCTTGTTCCAAGACACTAGTTTGTCTCATGAGACCTACCGATGCATCGAGGAGCTATAGTGGGCTCCACCCATCACTTACTAAGTCCACTGCATTCCTCATATGAAAATATTGAAACATAACATAAAAATTTGTATTAAAAATAGCATATGAAATGTCAATACTTCAACCATAAACCATGAAGGGTATAAAAATAGCACATCCATAATAAAACATGTCACGACCCGTCCTCGGGGCCCGTGCCGTGACTAGCCCAAGCCCGCCTTCTATAGGACAGGGGCTGGCGACTAGCACCAAAGGTGTAAATCCTGATAAAAAGGGAAGGCATTGCCTTTATATAAGTAAACAAACACAATAGAGTACGCAAGTGAAGTAAGCACTAAGTAAAATTGAGTACAAAAGTAAGTGATAGAAAGTAAATGGTCCAGTATACAAACCCAAATAAAAGTACATTACAACTAAGAAAGAAATTACGACAACTGTAAAGTAAATCAGCAACCACCGAGTCGTCCTCTGGGAATTCCACCTGAAGGGTGGGTACAGATAGTCTCGTCGGTACCTCGGGTCTGTCCGTCCGCTCCGTGTACGTCCCGCCTGGTGGTCCACCTCTGAATACTGTCCAACTCATCAAGCCTCAACCACGATCAGTGCTGTCCATCATTTGCAACCAACACAACGTAGTACGGGCAATGCTCGTGCAGGGGTGAGTATAACGATACTCAGTAGGGACCCCAAGACCCCCGAAGGTCTCCCAGAATCCAAAAAGGATAAATCACAAAGGAAAGATACAAACACAAAGTATCAACCAAATCTACTTAGGTATATGCCCATACATATACCTAAGTCTTCAATCTCAGTATGGATCCAACTTCCGAGCCCAAGCACAATCCAGTCCACACAGGAAAGAAGTAAATCATACCAAAGATAATGATTGAAAGACAAGACTCAGCTCACACAGGTATACTACTTTCTAAGAGGGGTGGAGATGATTAGATGTAGCCTCTGGATCATCTCCTCTGCCGAACCCACGTAGGATCCAAGTACATAAGTCATCGCTGCCGAACCCACATAGGATCCAAGTACAGTAACCATCACTGCCGAACCCACGTAGGATACAACTAAAATATTCATCACTGCCGAACCCACAGAGGATCCAAGTACAGTCATCCTCGCTGCCGAACCCACGTAGGATCCAAGTACAGTTGTCATCGTCGTCGCAGTCGCATCCAGCTCTAGGGTTCCCACACACAGCGTACTTGATTCCGGGAGGATCCGCTCCACGAGTAAAGGGGGTCAATACATCAACTTTCACGAAGTCTATAGTTGATGTATCCCGAAGTTCCGTGTCATCAAAAGGAACCCAACGCGACAGACGACACATCAATTGGACGCCCGGTCTAAGAGATATTGACTTTTTTGTTCGAGGGGCCCGGTTGGAAATATACTCATTCCAAACCCGGCCATTTCCCAAATATGCCCAAAACTTACTTAGATTATCGCAAAAGGACCGCCTCTTATATTGGATCCCAGTTCCATGGACGGCGCGTCGATCAGACACACGATCTTTAAGTTATTCACGTTTAAGTGAATAACGGGCCCAACCCGTTAAACCCAGTGGGCTGGCGGGTCGTGTCACCCAGTTTGGCGGGTCCGACCCGGCAGGGGTGTCAGACCGGCCCAAGGGAAAATGTAGCTCGGCCCGAAGAATGCGGCACGACCTGGCGGGGCGCGGCCCGGCCCGGTGCGGCCCAGCTGGGTGCGGCCTGGATGGGCGCGCGGTCCGGCTGGCTCGGCCGGCCGGCCGAGCGGCTCGACCCGAAGGCCGAGCGGTCTGAGGGGGCGCGACCCCCTGGCTATCTGAACCGGCGGCTCCAAGCGGTTCCGCCCTTCCCAAATTGGCCGGCTAGGCCGGCCGACCTTCTGGCGCAAGCGGCCCGCACGGCGGGCCGCGGCTCTTCTGACGCGACGCCGTCCTGGCGCCGCGGCTCCCCTTCACCCGGCCGGCTGACAGGCTGGCTGGTTCTTCCGCCGAAGCGGCCCATGAAGTGGGCCGCGGTTTCTTCCACACAACCGACGTGATGGATCCAACTTCCTCTTCCGCGTTCCCGGCACGGCGCGACGACGCCGTGCTTCCTCCACCTTCGGTTACCGATTCCAAAAAAATAATAAACAAGATCAAACGGAGGGTCGTCGGGCCGTGTTCATTCGGCCCGTGCCCTTCGCATCATGTGATAACAATAGGTCAGACAAGCAAGATGATCAAAGACAAACGAGGCTTAATTTTAATCCATTAAAATTGAACTTGATTCCCCTACCTCGATAATTGATGTCGTACGTCGGGCATCGCGGAAGAAGGCGTCGCGAGGCGAGGATTTGTAGACGTCATCGGAGTGCGTCCGAGGAGGAAGCGGCACCTCCTCACTTGTCGCGGAGAAGAGAAAGGAAGGTGCGTTGTCGTTCTTCATGGAACCAACATTCTTCATCAAAGGAGATGTCGTTCTTCATCAGTGGGCCGATGTTCTTCAAAAACTCAAGAGCCCTCCCAATTCTCCTTAGAACAAAGAAATCCCTCCCAAAATAAAATAATAGGCTTATCCTATTATTTTATTATCACATGCAATTTAAAATTCAAATTCAAACCACTTAATTAATTAATTGGTGTGGTTTAATTCATTAAATTAATGTGTTGGCAATTAATAAAGAGAGGGAGAGGAGGAGGTGAGAGGTCTCATAAATATGGGAGAGTTGTCAACATTAAACAAGGGAGTTTAATGGGGGGGGGGGGGTTTATGAGAGTTATGGTGAGTTTAAAGAGGGTTATGGGAGATGAAAGGTTGGGGCTCGTGTGGGCCCCACCTATCATATAACCACACATGGGAAGTTGGGTGGTTGTGGGTCCCACCAACTACTTCCCATGGGAGGGTTTAACTTCCAAGTTTAATAAAATAAAATTGTTCAACAATTTTATTTATTTTAAACTAATTCCCCAAATAATAATTTCTCAACCCGCTTAAAAGACAACTGCAATAAAGGTACCCTTAAGCAATTACTGGTGCTGCGAGTTCATTGGTGCCCTCTGATTTCAATTCTAAGCACCGGTTCAAAAGATAGAAAAACCCGCTCGTTCATTTACTGATCGTACCCGAGCTAAACTTCGGAAATTGATTCCGGGCACACCAGGCCTCAGAATCAAGTGCCGTTAGAAGCCAAAGACTCGTAAAATTCCAAAGTATTTAAGAAGAAATTTTCCTTAAAATTTCCAGGTCTTTAAAAAACATATCATAAATCATTCGATACAATATGGAAGATTTTATTATAATAAATCAACCTTAATCAAGAATAATATCTAGTAAAGAATGTTGACATAGTTGAAAATGATCAGTAAAACTTTTTGAGAGAAATATCCCCTTTTGTGAAATCATTTAAAAGTCACACATTTTTAAAGGAATTCATTTAAAAGATATTTTTGAATCAAAGTTTTTCATACCACTTTGAAACTTTTGAAACGAATTAACATTTTAAAACAATCATGTCCATATAAATAAATCCTTAAAACCATTTTGAAAATATGGACATTAATGAGAAAGATTTAGAAGAATAAATATTTAAAACATTTAAAATGATGTTTTAGTTAAAGAGTACCATAAAAGAATCATTTTGAAATGTCTTTTATGAAAAATTAACATGGATAATAAATAATTCCCAGAAAATACTTACACATAAACAATCTCGGATAATAATGAGATTGAGGAATTAATCCTTACCTTGCACTTTCCTTTGGTCGAGGGTATGTTTAACCTTCTATATAATGACCATAGTATGCTATTAAATTATATAAAAACCATATTCATATTTATTATATCATACATGATTCATTTATTACTTTATACCACCCATTTAATAATGTTTTCCATGTTAAATTAACATTTCAGGTAATAATCGCTTTCTTTATCGTACGTGTTTTAACTTTTTATTCTTGATCGTATCATTTAGATCATGATTTAAATACTTCCATAATATAAAAAATTATTTATATATAATATATATTTAGAATATAAATTTATATAATAGATAGATATTTTAAATGGAAAACACCGTTTATGGAGACAGTAGACCGTACGTATGCATAAACGCTATTTCCGTTTCCATATCATATTGAACAGAAGTAAGTTAATAAGATATATGTAAGTACATACATACATACATACATACATACATAAATACATACATACATACATACATACATACATACATACATACATACATATATCTCCAGTATAATTATTATGTCATATATTACATACTTATTAATAATATATATATTTTTATAATCATCATTAAATGGTGAACCTGGAAATGAATCTCATCACGTCGTGGAGACGGTAAGCCGTACGTACACACGAGCGACAATATAATTTTCTTAATGATTAAAAGGCGTGGAATTAGATGGTATATTAATTTTACATAGAAATTATCATGTTATTTTCATTATTTATATACATATTACTCATAATTATATCCATCCAAATAACATAGTTTTGAATAATAAATTACACCACAGTGTGGGGACGGTAAGCCGTACGTACGCACGCATGGTGACATTATCATTCATAGGATGGATAGAATAAAGAGTATGGTTGTACTATATTTATAATGACATCACAGTATGTATAAGGTACTAGAGTTATTATTTTTTTATGGAAATAACAAAGAAAGAGAAAGTGGAAGAAGAAAAGAACTTTTAAAGAGGTGATAAAATAATTACCTCTTCTTTGGGTACTTCCTTTTGATTTAAACAAAAGGTCTTATTAGGTTGGGTTTATGCTCAAGGGAAGACCTCTATGTTGAATTTATGGAAGTTTAGAGGATATTTGGGTAGGGCTTGGCTGAGACAAATGGATTTGGAGGTGTGATTTTTGAGAGAAGGGGAAGTACCCTTTTATAAGAGAGGTGAGGGTCACTTTAGAAAAGTTTGAAATATTATTTTATTATAAAATAATTTTCGGTTTCTAATGGCTAAAAATTGATTTATTTATAAGATAAGGTGGGGATTAGTAGAAATACTCTCAAAAAATAAGTTTTAGACAAGTTTAGGTCACCATATTAACCCTATCTTTTAGATTTAACTCTTACTTAAATAGTTTAACTTTTACCATGTCCTCTTGTATTATTATAATAAATGGTTAATAAACTTACTATAAAAGTCTAATAGAACCCCAAGTGGTTCATATTGATATATATAACCTTATATAAGTCCTTTGGCCAAACCTTAGATTTTTAGAAATATTATATCAATTAATAATATAGTATTTGTTTTAAAAACTCACTTATGTCAATTTTGATGCTATTTAGTATTTTGTTTTTGTTAAAGTCATACAAACTTTATCACTTCAATTTTTTTTTATTTAATCAACCCTAACATGTCATATTAACCTTATAAAATTCATGGATGTCATCAAAAGCCTCAATTTACATTTACTGTTATATTTATAATATCAATTATTTTAATATTTCATTGATAATGTAATTACTGCATCATCATTGTGTCATAAATAAATTTAAATATTTAATCTCTAAAAATTATAAATAAAATACCATTATGTAGGAAATATTTTTAGATTTATAATAAATATTTATAGTCAAATTTATCTTTTGTATAACCCTATATTAAAAATGGTTTAGTTATTAAACTTTGAATTTAACACTTTTAACTCTTCTTTAAATAAAATAATAATAAATGTCCTAATCTAATCCAAGAAGACCAAAAGGATCAGATTTTATTACTAAGGTTGGTTTTGGTCGAAATAAACTTATCCAATAGAATTAGTACATGTGTTAGGGTAATTATAATATCATTTTTACCTTTAATTACCCTATTTACTTTTAACCGTGGTAAATAAAAGTCAAAAGTTACTATTCACCAAAAATTATATTCATCTTATTGAAACAAATTTCACTTACTGATGTCAACCATGTCTCTCAGATTTTTGAAATTCAATTCACAGAAGCAGCAAAATTACATTTTATGCAAATTTGCAAATGTGCCTAGAAGGTGGGTAAAAGACGTTAAAAAGTTCAATAAAATTTTATACATCTAATTTTATTATAAAATGAATCCAATTAATTACATTGAGATCATATAGGTATTATATATCTATTTTTTCTTAAAATAAATTTAAATAAAATAAATAATTATTTAAATAAAAAGTCGGTTTTAAACAATAATGCAATGTTTTTCACTATTCATCAAAAATTGAAAGTTTTCATAAAAATACAAAACATTCACCCTAAGATAATTGTGATATTCTTAATTAAAAAATTAATTCTATTTTACCAAATTCAAAACATAAAAGTTGGATTAATTAATTTAAAATTAATTCCCGTTGTCAAAACCAAAAAACGGGTTTTTAAAAAGTAAAAACTATCAAAAGATTGACATGTGTTTATGTCAAATTTAAATGTGAAATTACTTATAATGACCTAAAATATATTAAATGATAAAAATATAATCTAATTATACTTCCAAACCATTAAAATTCATAATTTAACACTATAAATTATTTCAATTTAAAAAGTTGATTTCATTTAAAATTTTGTATTTTTAACTATTCATCAAAATATGAAAGTTATCAGAAAAGTACCAAAAATTTATCCAAACTAAATTTTTATGTCCCTATTCTAAAGAAGAATTTAATTTAATTAAATTGAATATATAAAGGTGTTAAATATTGGTTTTAAAAAGGGTACTCGATTAAAAGGTGGTAAAATTACATTTTTTGAAAAATACTTCTTTTATGTGAAAAAAATGAATTTGTTCTTATATTATGTCTAAAAAACACATAATATGAATTGTAAAATTATATGGAGTATATAAAATTTAAAATTAAGTTAATAATATTAATAACCGCGTTTTGAACGGCTAGTTTGGTAAGTCATGGTGCGCTTGAACTCGGTGTTGTGTGTAGCGCAAGTTATTGAATTACTTTGAAGAGATAACATACTATGAAATCTTGGGGTGTTACATTCTCCCCTACTTCAATAAATTTAATCCTCACAATTTGAAATTGATCTTCGAAAATAAAAGGTTAAAAATAGGAAAATACCTTTGTGGAAAACCCACATCAGAAACTAGGTTAATAAAATTTTATCTTAATAAGAGGGAAAGAGAAATGAAAAAGTCACTACCAAATTATGATCTCGATTAGGAGAACATTGGTGGAAATTAGAGACACATAATTGTAGGAAAAAAATAAATATTTATAGGGAGTGATTGAGGTCATCAATCACAAATAAGTGTAAAATTGAGGGTCTCAAAGCCATCAATCTATGATGATTTAAAATATCATCGGTTCAACAAAACATAAGGTATCAGGATAACACAATTTTGGTTTTAAGATCCCTTCCCTAAAGTTTAAGAATTATTTTATTCATAGAATAAGAGTAAAAAAATATACTTGACAAGTATAGTTTCATACTTCAACTAATTCCTACCACAAACTCATCTTTCACTCCAAAAGATAATAGAATTCAAAAATATTCTATTTATCCTAACCGTATAGGGTTCCAAAAATAATGATTTTATAATTCATTTGTCAGACTATTTAAAAAAACTAAATTATACAAACCAGGACATCACGTAGGCCAGGGGTAGGTGATGAACCCTTATCACCCTTTGGTTGCGGGTTCAAATCTCGAAGCCTTGCCGGACGCGACGGGTTGTCGCCTTACCTCCAGGTTGTCCTTTTATAACAATACAAAAAAATAATCTTAAGAAATTATTTAACCTTAACAATAGTATCCAATGTCAAACTTAATCCATTCCAACTTTTAGACTTGTCCAAAATACTTCTGTCCAAACTCACAGTCCAAAATTTATAAGGAAGGTAAACACAATGAAGATCCTTTTTGCCACGTAATAACATGTGAATACCTTAATCATGTATTCTTTTAAAACATGGTAACACCCTAAATTACCATAAAACCTTATTGATTACATTCATTCTCCCTTATTCCTTATAGAATACCAGATATACTCCTTATATACAAAAATGTTGTAAAATCCAACAATAATGGAATAAACAAAAAATTAATTAGTTTCAAAGTAGTCGAGAATATCAAATATAATTTATCCAAATAAATCACATATTATTCCAAAATCACTACCTCAGTATCAGAACTATATTAAGGTTTATCTTTCCTTAAACCATGTATTTTCCAAAAAGTTTAACTTGCTATTGAGTCACTTTTCTTAGAACCATATAATCTCAAATCCTCAATGAAATAGTAATGCAGTACAATCCTTATTTATTTCCATAATTCATATAACCAGTACATCGTTGATACAACACTCAAATGTAATAGTTCTTTAATAACAACAATATAACACTAGTCATTACTCTTCATATGTGGTAGTATCATAACTTTTATTATTATTCAATATAATCATTTTGGGCATACTCTAATGATTTGGACATTGTTTCGCATAGTGTCCCAACTCCTTGAAGATGAAGCATTGTACATTTAAAAACCTTTTATTGCCCTTGAAATCACATAATTGGTGTCATTTTTCTCTACACTTACAACAAAATCCCATTCCCTTAAATCATTTACCAAGGTGATTCTTTCCACAGTTATCACATATGAGAAAATACTTCTTTCCCCTATTACCTTTATCCATCTTTCTCTCTACCATCCTTTTCTTCTCTTGATTCCCATCAAATCCATAGTGTAACGCCCTGACCCTAGATACCCAGAGTCAGTGCATTATTACATAACATTGGCATGATCACAAGAAAGATCAAGTCTCAAAAGACTGATTAGTTTAGTAGCCTTGGAATAAATAGATACATTAATAAAGTTTACATTACATCATAAAATGAAAACTACAAAAATATAGTCTCCATATTACACACTCTTATCCCCTTATACTATCCCTACAAGTCATTCATAAATTACTTCTTCACATCCTGGGAAAAATAAAACATAGAAAAGGGGTGAGCTCAAATGCCCAGTAAGGATAACAATATAGCGGAAACTTTCATAAATAAGAATAAACATTTAAGAAAATGTATAAATAAAACAAAATCCTTTTAAACTTTAACTTCAACATAGTATGGAAAAAATAAAATGAAATAATGCCATTTACTTATTCACATGGATATTCTACCAATCAAATAATCACATGCAATATTAATAACCACTATCATAGTGATGGAATGCATAATGCCAGACTATCATAACCACATAGCCAAGGCCTCGTGCCAAGACTACAAATAAGATTTTGTCAAGGCCTTGTGCCAATACACTAGTTTGTCTCATGAGACCAACCGATGCATCAAGGAGCTATAGCGGGCTCCACCCGTCACTTATTAAGTTCAATGCATTCCTCATATGAACAGGTTTAAACATAACATAAACATTCATATTAAAACTAGAATACGAAATGTCAATACTTTATTCATAAACCATGAATGGTATAAAAATAATACATCCACAGTAAAACATATCACAAAACCATCAATACAATATGAAAGTTTTTTATCATAATAAATCAACTCCAAATAAACTTAAAATCCATCAAAGGATGTTGACATAGATGAAATCAAAACTCTTTTTAGAGAAATATCTCTTCCTATTTTGAAATTATTTAAGAGTAAAATAATTATAAAATAAAACATTTAATTTGAAAATTTTCTTATAAGCTTGTAAGGGAAGCTTCAAAGATTTTTTAACGGTGGAAAATAGCCGCGCCCGCCATATAAGTTAAAAAAAACATTCTTACCTTAATTCTGTCGAAAAGGTTAAAAAACACCTTGTTTGGAAAATGACGGAAAGATTCATTTATAAACCTATTATAAAAAGTAAAACAAGGGTATAAATGACTTTAACCCATATTCTTTTAAATAGTAAAAATGTTTTGAAATACATTTTTAAGAAACATGGATGTGGATGATAAAGAAATCCCAGTAGATTATCACGTATAAACAACCTCAAATAATGAAGAGATTGCGAAATAAACCCTTACCTTGTACTTTTCCTTGGTTAGGGGTAGGTTAAACTCCTGTATAATGGTGAAATAATTGTTATTAAATTATACAAGAATCATATACATTAATATGATATCATATATGATCTTTTAACATTTCTTTGTTAATAATATCTTAGAATTATCGTCATTTCAGGTGTTAACTTACTCGTTTTATTTTATATGTTTTGTTACATAAGCCATGTTTGTTATGGATAGGTTGTATCTTATTCATATACAGAATTATATCAAGTCCTTAGACATTATTTTTAATCATCAAATGAGAATTATACTTGAATGGATACGATGGAGAATGAATCTCATCGCGTTCGTGGAGACGGTAGTCCGTACGTACGCACGAGCGACAATATCATTATTTTGATATTGAAATAATATATAATTGGATGTTATATAATATATAAAGAATCATTATCATGTTATATTTATTATTTACATTATTTACACATCATTATTATACCCATCCAAATAATAATTTATTGAATAACAATTACACCACGATGTGGAGACGGTAAGCCGTACGTACGCACGTATGGTGACATGTCATTCAAAGGATGGATAAAATACTGAATATGGTTGTACCATATTTATAATAACATCACAGTATATATAAGATATTGGATTTATTATTTTATAATGGTAATAACAAAAAAAGAAGAAGTTGAAGAAGAAAGGAACTTGAAAGAGGGTGGTGAAAACATTACCTCTTCTTCGGGTTATTTATTTTGATTTGATCAAAAGGGATCCTTAGGTTGGCTTTATGATCAAAATAAGGCCTCTAGGTTGAAGTGAGGGAAGTAGAGAGAGTATTTGGGCAGGGGTTGTCCAATACAAAAGGCTTTGAATGTGTTAATTAGTGATAAGGGGGAGTTCCCTTTTATAAGAGGGGTGAGGGGCACCTTTGGAAAATCTAGAAATATTATTTTATAATAAATTCATATTCGGTTTATAATGGCTCAAAAGTGGATTATTTAAAGGTTAAGGTAAGTATGGGCCGAAAACAACTCAACCAATAGGATTTAGACAGGTTTGGGTCACTATATTAACCTTATCTTTAAGTATTAACTCTTAGTTAATTAGTTTCACTTTTACAATGTCTCTTTATATTTTTATATTATATGGTTAATAAACTTACTATATACATTCAAGAGAACCCCAAGTGGTCCATTAATGAAAAAAATATCATGATATAAGTCTCTTGGCCTAACCTTAGATTTTTAGGAATTGAATATCAATTAATAATATAATATTTATTTTAAAAACTCTTTTATGTCAATTTTGACACTATTTGGAAAATTGATTTTTGTGAAAATCATAATAGAATGATTACTTATAAAAAAGTTAATTAAATTAATAATAACATGTCATATTAACCTATAAAATTATTTTAATTCATAAAAAGTCTCAAATTATATTTATTTGGGTATTTATAATATCAATTATTTTAATTTTTCACTATTATGGTAATTACTGCATCATCATTGTGTCATAAATAAATTAAATTATTTAATGTATAAAAATTATAAATAAAATACCATTATGTATGAAATATTTTTATATTTCTAATGAATATTTAAAATCGAATTTATCTTATGTGTAACCCTATATTAAAAATGTTTTAGTAAATAAACTTTGATTTTAACTCTTTTAACTCTTCTTTGAATTAAATAATAATAAATGTCCTAATCTAATCCAAGTGGACCTAAATGATAATATTTTGTTCCTAAGGTTGTTTTTGGTCGAGATAAACTTGTCCAATAGAATTAGGACATGTGTTAGGGTAATATTAATATCATTTTTACCCTTAATTACCCTATTTACTTTTAACCGTGGTAAATAAAAGTAAAAAGTTACTATTCACCAAAAATTATTTTCATCTCATTGAACCACATTTTACTCCTTGATATTAACCGTGTCTCTCAGATTTTTGAAATTCCACTCACAGAAGCGGTAAAATTAAGTTTTATGAAAAATTCAGTTTTTTAACTACCACTTAGTAGTTTCACTATTCATCAAAAAATGAAGTTTTTCAGAAAAAAACCAAAAATTCACCCTAGGCTAATTTCGATATTTCGAATCCAAAAATGAAGTCCATTTTGAAAAATAAAATTTATAAATTTCAAAAAGTGGGTATTACTATTCATAACAGCTAGTTTGATTGGTTGTGGTGTGTTAGAACTCGATGTTGCGTACAACACACTCTATTGCATTATTCAAAGAGAAGCGTACCGTAAAAGCTTGGGGTGTTACATTCTCCCCTCCTTCAAATAATTTCATCCTCGAAATTTATAGAATACTACCGCATGAAAAGACTCGGGTGGTTCTTCATCATAAGTTTCTCGGGTTCCCACATTGCCTCTTCCATCTTATGGTTTCTCCACAAAACTTTTACCAGACGAGTCGTCCGGTTTCTCAGTACTTGTTATCTCGTATCAAGAATCCTGACGGGTTCTTCGCAATAAGACAGATTGGGTTCCAGTTCTAATTCCTCATAGGTGAGTAAATGCGTTGGGTCATGCATGTATTTCCTCAACAGAGATACGTGGAACACATCGTGAACTTTGGAGAGACTTGGCGGCATTGCTAATCGGTAAGCTACAACCCCAATTCGTTCTAGAATTTCGAAAGGTACGATGTACCTGGAACTCAATTTACCTTTCTTAGCAAAACGTATGACTCCCTTCCATGGAGATACCTTCATGAAAACATGATCATCGACTTGAAATTCCAAATCCTTCCTTCAATTATCGGCATAGCTCTTCTGCCTACTTTGAGATGCTTTGATATGGTTTTGGATTACCTTCACCTTTTCTATCGTTTCCTCCACCAGTTCTGGGCCTACAAGTTTTCTTTCACCAACGTCATCCCAACAGGTTGGTGTGCGACATCTCTTTCCGTATAACGCTTCATATGGTGCCATCTGAATACTCGAATGGAAGCTATTGTTATAGGAAAATTCTACCAGAGGTAAATATTGATCCCACATACCCTGAAAGTCAAGTGATTAGGATCTAAACATGTCTTATAAGGTTTGAATAGTCCGTTCTGATTTTCCATCTGTTTGAGGGTGGTAGGTAGTGCTTTAATGAAGTTCAATATCCAAGGCCTTCTGAAGACTCTTCCAGAATCTTGAAGTAAAACGGGGATCACGATCAGAAACAATCGATAGGGGTAATCCATGAAGTCTCACCACTTCATTAATATATAGTCTTGCTAGACGTTCCAGTGGTAGATCTTCTCTTATAGCAATAAAATGTGCTGACTTGGTAAGACGATCAACAATAACCCATATCACATCGTTCCTTCTAGGAGTCTTTGGTATCCCCATGACAAAGTCCATCGTAATATTGTCCCATTTCCACTCCGGTATGGGAAGAGGTTGCATGACTCCTCCAGGATGTTGCCTTCCAGCTTTCACTTGTTGACAAACCATACATCTTGATACAAAATCAGCAATCTCCCTCTTCATGTTATCCCACCAAAAATGTTCCTTCAAGTATCTATACATTTTGGTGATCCCAGGGTGTATAGAGAAATTGGAACTATGAGCATCGTCCAACAATTCCCTTTTTAGATCAGGTATATTGGGAACAAAAAGTCTCTTCCCAAATTTCAAAATTACATCTTCATACCCAAAGTCATTCAATCTCCCATCATTCACAGCTTTAATCTTCTTTTGAAATTCTTCATCATTGGTATGAGAACTCTTAATCCTTTCTAGTAAAGATGGTTTGGAAACTATTTGAAAAAGCACTGATGTTTGACCTTCCATGGTTATTCCCATGTCCATCTTCACTAGATCCCTGAAAATTGGATCCCTTTCAATTATCATATTGTTCAAAACTCCATGATCTTTTCTGCTCAAAGCATCTGCTACCTTATTTTCCTTCCCTGGGTGGTAGTGTATCGTACAATCATAATCCTTGAGTAATTCAAGCCATCTCTTTTGCCTCATATTGAGTTCTTTTTGTGAGAAAATATACTTCAAACTCTTGTGATCGGTATAAATCTCACATTTTTCACCATAGAGGTAGTGCCTCCATATCTTCAAAGAAAAGATCATAGCTGCTAACTCAAGATCATGAGTAGGATAGTTTTTCTCATGAATTTTCAACTGTCGTGATGCATAGGCAATAACCCTATCATTCTGCATAAGGACACAACCAAGTCCTTTCTTCGATGCATCACTATAAATAACGAACCCATCATTCCCCGATGGTAGAGTCAATATAGGATCATTGACTAATCTTCTATTCAGTTATTCAAAACATTCTTCACACTCTTTTGTCTAAAAAAATTTAACCCCTTTACGTGTGAAATTTGTTAATGGGTTAGCCAACTGGGCAAAATTCTGGACGAAACGTCGATAATAACCTGCTAAACCAATAAAATTGCGTACCTCATTTATACTCGTCAGTGCAGGCCATTCTTGGATTGCCTTGGTCTTAGAAGGATCAACAGAGATTCCATCTTTGGAGACAATATGGCCAAGAAAAGAAATCTCCTGAAGCCAGAATTCACACTTGCTAAACTTCCCATATAATTCATGTCTTCTCAGAGTCTTCAGGATAATGCGCAAGTGATTTTCATGATCTTCGTAGATTTTGGAGTATACCAAGATATCATCAATAAATACCACCACAAATTCATCGAGATATTCCTTGAAAACTCTATTCATCAGATCCATGAATACAGAGGGTGCATTAGTCAATCCAAAAGGCATTACTGTAAACTCGTAATGCCCGTACCTGGTTCGAAATGCTGTATTTGGAATGTCTTCCTTCTTCACACACAACTGATGGTATCCAGATCGAAGGTCAATCTTTGAAAAGTATTGAGCTCCATGCAGTTGGTCAAATAAATCATCAATGCGAGGTAGGGGATACTTGTTCTCTATTGTTATAGCATTGATCTCCCTGTATTCGACACATAACCTCATAGATCCATCTTTCTTTTTAACAAAAAGAACATGGGATCCCCATGGAGAAACACTAGGGTGAATAAATCCCTTATTACTCAATTCCTCTAGTTGTTTCTTTAGTTCAACTAATTCCACAGTGTCCATTCTATAAGGGGTCTTCGATATAGGCCTTGATCCAGGAATTAAATCAATGGAAAACTCAACTTCTTATTCTGGAGGATGTCCAGTTAAATATTCCGGAAACACATCTACATATTCTTTCACAATAGGTACATCCTCTATTTGAACATTCATTTCCTCACCCACAATCATTTAATTCTCTTCCTCCCCAATAATTGAATTTAGTTGAGCTACTGGGGGTAGATCTAGATAAGAATTAGGTGGTGACGATTCTACTCTAAAGATAAGGTGTTCCTTATCACCATCATCAAAAATCATAACCTCATTCTTCTTACAATAAATATTTGCATCATGGTCCGAAATCCAATCCATACCAAGCATTATATCAAACTCAATCATAGGTATGATGATGAGATCAGCGGATAAAGAACATTTATGTGCTCTAATGGGGACTGATTCACAAAACTTTATTGCAATGATACTTCCCTTAGGAGTTTTAACTGACAACTACCTTGTTAAATCAAATTGGAAATATCTAATTTTCTTAGAAAACTGGGAAGATATGAAACAATGCAATGATCCAGAATCAAATAATGCATTTTCTAAACTTGAGGAAACTATTAAATTACCTGCCACCACGTCTTTTGGAGATTCTACCTCAGCAGTAGTTATAGCAAAAGCTTGACCTTGATCCCTTGGCCTTTTCTGAGGTAAGTTCCCCTGACGCTTAGGACATTCATTTTCATAATGTCCCATCTCCCTGCAATTGTAGCATTGGACATCATTAGATTCCTTCTTCCCCTTGCAATCATGAGCTTGGTGGCCTTTTTCACCACAATTGTAACAAACTCCCATTCCCTTCAAGTAAGTACCAGGGTGTTTCTTCCCACATTTACTGCAGGATTGATATTAAAATTTTCCCTTCTTCCCCTTATTTGCATTTCCAGATTGATCAGTAGATCTCTTCTTCTCTTGATTTTATTTAAAGTCGTAAGACTTAGAGAATTACTTTTCAGTCTTGATAGCACATGAGACAATGTCTTCGTACGACGAGAAGGATTGTGAGACTAATGCTCGACGGAGAAATGGTTTTAACCCATCAAAGAAATGATCAATATTACTTCTTGGGTTATGTATATAATCTCCATCATACCTTGCTAACCTTGTAAAGTTAGCCTCATACTTTGTGACATTCTCATCCTCCTTTTGTCTCAGACTCAGAAATTGCCTTTCTATATCTGCTCGATGGTCGCGAGGAAAGTATTTTTCTAAAAACAGATCTCTGAACTCCCTCCATTCCATATTTGATACTTCATCATCTTCCTTCGTGTTTTGAATCAATGACCACCATTGATCAGTATATCCAGTGAGGCGATAAACTGCCATGAAAACTTTTTCCCTTTCACTACTCCCCAAAGCCTGAAATATTTTCTCTAGGGAACTTATCCATTTCTCAGCTACTAATGGATTTGTACTCCCATTGAATGTTGGTGGTTGTTTCCTCATGAAGCGATCTAACATTGATCCTCTATGTTGTGGATCAGGGTGCTCCATACGGGTAAGGTTATTATTCATAACCTGAGTGAGTTGTCCTAGTATGGTGATTAGTTGATCAGCACCAGTTGCATCACCAGCTCCACTATAATTATCTTGAGCAGGAGGGAAATCCCTACATGGAGTGCGTGCATTGTTACGGTTTCCATTTCTTTCACTAGGCGCCATTTCTAAACAATGGCATAAACTAGATCAGTTTATGAATCAAAATACATAATTCCATACTTATAAAACACTTAACATAAATTGAACAATTTATGGATATAATCCATAATCATAAAAATGTTTTCTTTAAGGAAGTATATACTCATAAGCCCTTCATAATGATTTGTAAAGAAATTGAGATTTATCCTAATCATATCCCTCGGGAGTGCCATAACCAAGAGTGCAGCAAGGCCCATTGTCGTGCACCAGTTCCCGTTCGAGTCTAGCTCAAAGCGGTGTTTTCGGGTTTTACCCCTAGGTACATCTATGCCAGAGCCGCCTCTACGTGCTCGTATCCAGACAAGGATGTATTTCTCGGAAAACTTACAAAATCTCTACAATACCAAAATTCTTGGAAGTTCTTCTATACTAATCCTCAAAGTACATGTTAAATCTATGTGCTCTAATCAGAGTTTATCTAAATCTAGCTTCCAAGGTTTGTACTAAACTTCCTATGATACCAACTGTAACGCCCCGACCCTAGATACCCAGAGTCGGTGCATTATTACATAACATTGGCATGATCACAAGAAAGACCAAGTCTCGAAATACCGATTAGTTTAGTAGCCTTGGAATAACTAGATACATTAATAATGTAACACCCCAAGCTTCTACGGTACACTTATCTTTGAATAATGCGATAGCGTGTGTTGTACGCAACATCGAGTTCTAACACACCACAACCAATCAAACTAGCCGTTATGAATAGTAATACCCACTTTTTGAAATTTATAAATTTTATTTTTCAAAATGGACTTCATTTTTGGATTCAGAATATCGAAATTAGCCTAGGGTGAATTTTTGGTATTTTTCTGAAAAACTTCATTTTTTGATGAATAGTGAAACCACTAAGTGGTAGTTAAAAAACTGATTTTTTCATAAAACTTAATTTTACAGCTTATGTGAGTAGAATTTTGAAAATACGAGAGACACGGTTAATATCAAGGAGTAAAATTTGGTTCAATGAGATGAAAATAATTTTTGGTGAATAGTAACTTTTTACTTTTATTTACCACGGTTAAAAGTAAATAGGGTAATTAAGGGTAAAAATGATATTAATATTACCCTAACACATGTCCTAATTCTATTGGACAAGTTTAAATCGACCAAAAACAACCTTAGGAATAAAATATTATCATTTATCTCCACTTGGATTAGATTAGGATATTTATTATTATTTAATTCAAAGAAGAGTTAAAAGAGTTAAAATCAAAGTTTATTTACTAAAACATTTTTAATATAGGGTTACACATAAGATAAATTCGATTGTAAAATATTCATTAGAAAGATAAAACGATTTCCTACATAATGATATTTTATTTATAATTTTTATACATTAAATAATTTAATTTATTTATGACACAATGATGATGCAGTAATTACCATAATAGTGAAAAATTAAAATAATTGATATTATAAATTCCCAAATAAATATAATTTTAGACTTTTTATGAATTAAACTAATTTTATAGGTTAATATGACATGTTAGAATTTATTTAATTAACTTTTTTTGAAGCAATAATTCTGTTATGATTTTCAAAAAAATCAATTTTCCAAATAGTGTCAAAATTGACATAAAAGAGTTTTTAAAACAAATATTATATTATTAATTGATATTCAATTCCTAAAAATCTAAGGTTCGGCCAAGAGACTAATATCATGATAGGTGTGTCATTAATGGAACACTTTGGGGTCTCTTGGAGGTATATAGTATGTTTATTAACTATATAATATATAAATACAAAGTGGCATGATAAGTGTCAAACTAATTAACTAAGAGTTAATACTTAAAGATAAGGTTAATATAGTGACCCAAACCTGTATAAATCCTATTGGTTGAGTGGTTTTCGATCCATACCAACCTTAAACTTTGAATAATCCACTTTGGAGCCATTATAAACCAAATATGAATTTATTATAAAATAATATTTCTAGCTTTTCCAAAGGTGCCCCTCACCCCTCTTATAAAAGGGCACTCCCCCTTCTCATTAATTCTCACCTTCAAAGCCTTTTGGTTCGTCCAAACCCTACCTAAATACTCTCTCAACTTCCCTCACTACAACCTAGAGGCATTATTTTGATCAGAAAGCCAACCTAAGGAGTTCTTTTGATCAAATCAAAAGGAAGAACCCGAAGAAGAGGTAATGATTTCACCACCCTTTTTCAAGTTCCTTTCTTCTTCCACTTCTTCTTTATTTGTTATTACCATTCTAAAATAATAACTCCAGTATATTATATATAATTATATGTTATTATAAACATGTTACAACCATATTTCAGCATTCTATCCATCCTTTGAATGACATGTCACCATACGTGCGTACCTACGGCTTACCGTCTCCACGCCGTGGTGTAATTGTTGTTCAAAACATTTTTATTTGGATGGGTATAATAATGATGTGTAATTCATGTAAATAATAAATATAAAATGATAATGATTCTGTATATATGATATACCATCCAATTAAATATTATTTTAATATCAAAAGAATGATATTGTCTCTCGTACGTACATACAGACTACCATCTCCACGAACGCGATGAGATTCATTCTCCATCGTATCCATTCAAGTCTAATTCTCACTTTAAGATTAATAATAATGTTTAAGGACTTAATATCATTATGGATATGAATAATATACAACCTATCCATAAAAAAATGGCTTACATAACAAGACATATAAAAGAAAATGAGTAAGTTAACACCCAAAATGACAATAATATTAAGATATTATTAACAAAGCAATGTTAAAAGATCATATATGATATAATATTAATGTATATGATTCTTGTATAATTTAATAACAATTATTTCACCATTATACATGAGGTTAACCTACCCCCAACCAAGGAAAAGTACAAGGTAAGGGTTTATTTCGCAATCTCTTCATTATCCGAGGTTGTTTATATATAATAATCTACTAGGATCTCTTTATCATCCACATCCATGTTTCTTAAAAATGTTTTTCAAAACATTATTAATATTTTACAGAATATGGGTTAAATTAATTTATACCCTTGTTTAACTTTTTATAAGAAGTTTATAAAGTAATCTTTCTGTCGTTTTCCAAACAAGGTCCTTTTTAACCTTTTCGACAGAATTAAGGTAAGGATGTCTTTTTTAACTTATACGGAGGGTGCGGCTATTTTCTGCCGTTATAAAATCGTTGAATCTTCCCTTACAATCTTATAAGAATATTTTCAAAGTAAATGTTTTCTTTTATAATTATGTTACTTTTAAAAGATTTCAAAAAAATAGATATTTCTCTCAAACAGTTTTGATTTCATCTATGTCAACATCATTTGATGGATTTTAAGCTTATTTGAAGTTGATTTGTTATGAAACAAAACTTTCATATTGTATTGAAGGTTTTGTGATATGTTTGACTGTGGATGTGTTATTTTTATACCATTCATGGTTTATGGTGAAAGTATTGACATTTCGTATGCTAGTTTTAATACGAATGTTTATGTTATGTTTAAACCTGTTCATATGAGTAATGCATTGGACTTAATAAGTGACGGGTAGAACCCACTATATCCCCTCGATGCATCGGTAGGTCTCATGAGACAAACTAGTGTCTTGGAACAAGTCCTTGAAAAAATCTTATTTGTATTCTTGGCATGAGGCATTGGCTATGTGGTTATGATAATCTGGCATTATGCATTCCATCATTATGAAAGTGGTTATTGATATTTCATGTGATTATTAGATTAGTAGAATATCCATGTGAATAAGTAAATGGAATTATTTAATTTTATTTCTGCCATATTATGTTGAAGTTCAAGTTTTAAAGGCTTTTGTTTTAGTTATACATTGCCTTAAATGTTTATTCTTATTTATGAAAGTTTCCTCTATATTGTTATCCTTACTGGGCATTTGAGCTCACCCCTTTTCTATGTTTTATTTTTCCTAGGATGTGAAGAAGTAATTTATGAATTACCTACAAGGATAGTATGAGGGGATAAGAGTGTGGACTATGAAGACTATATTGTTTTAGTTTTCATTTTATCATGTAATGTAAACTTTATTAATGTATCTAGTGTTTCCAACGCTACTAAACTACTCGATCTTTCGAGATTTGAACTTTCTTGTGATCATGCCAATATTATGTAATAATGCACCGACTCTAGGTAACTGGGGTCGGGGCATTACAAATAAAGTTTACATTACATCATAAAATGAAAACTACAATAATATAGTCTCCATAGTCCACACTCTTTTCCCCTCATACTATCCCTGCAGGTCATTCATAAATTACTTCTTCACATCCTAGGAAAAATAAAACATAGAAAAGAGGTGAGCTCAAATGCCCAGTAAGGATAACAATATAGCGGAAACTTCCATAAATAAGAATAAACATTTAAGGAAATGTATAACTAAAACAAAATCCTTTTAAACTTGAACTTCAACATAGTATGGAAAAAATAAAATGAAATAATGCCATTTACTTATTCACATGGATATTCTACTAATTGAATAATCACATGCAATATCAATAACCATTTTCATAATGATGGAATGCATAATGCCATACCATCATAACCACATAGCCAAGGCCTCGTGCCAAGACTACAAATAATATTTTGTCAAGACCTTGTGCCAAGACACTAGTTTGTCTCATGAGACCTACCGATGCATCGAGTAGCTATAGCGGGCTCCACCCGTCACTTATTAAGTCCAATGCATTCCTCATATGAACAGGTTTAAACATAACATAAACATTCATATTAAAACTAGCATACGAAATGTCAATAATTTCTTCATAAACCATGAATGGTATAAAAATAACACATCCACAGTCAAAAATATCACAAAACCATCAATACAATATGGAAGTTTTGTATCATAATAAATCAACTCCAAATAAACTTAAAATGCATCAAAGGATGTTGATATAGATGAAATCAAAACTCTTTTTAGAGAAATATATCTTCCTATTTTGAAATCATTTAAGAGTCACATAATTATAATATAAAACATTTACTTGGAAAATTTTCTTATAATCTTGTAAGGGAATCTTCGAAGATTTTATAATGGCGGAAAATAGCCGCACCCGCCGTATAAGTTAAAAAAACATTCTTACCTTAATTCTGTCGAAAAGGTTAAAAAGCACCTTGTTTGGAAAACGACGGAAAGATTCCTTTATAAACCTCTTATAAAAAGTCAAACAAGGGTATAAATGACTTTAACCCATATTCTTGTAAATAGTAAAAATGTTTTGAAATACATTTTTAAGAAACATGGATGTGGATGATAAAGAAATCCCAGTAGATTATCACGTATAAACAACCTCGGATAATGAAGAGATTGCGAAATAAACCATTACCTTGTAATTTTCCTTGGTTGGGGGTAGGTTAAACTCTTGTATAATGGTTAAATAATTGTTATTAAATTATAAAAGAATCATATAAATTAATATGATATCATATATGATCTTTTAACATTGCTTTGTTAATAATATCTTAGAATTATCGTCATTTCGGGTGTTAATTTACTTGTTTTATTTTATATGTTTTGTTACATAAGTCGTGTTTGTTATGGATAGGTTATATATTATTCATATACATAATTATATCAAGTCCTTAAACATTATTTTTAATCATCAAATGAGAATTATACTTGAATGGATACGATGGAGAATGAATCTCATCGCGTTCGTGGAGACGGTAGTCCGTACGTACGCACGAGCGGCAATATCATTCTTTTGATATTAAAATAATATATAATTGGATGGTATATCATATATAAAAAATCATTATCATGTTATATTTATTATTTACATGAATTAAACATCATTATTATACCCATCCAAATAATAATTTATTGAATAACAATTACACCACGACGTGGAGACGGTAAGCCGTACGTACGCACGTATGGTGACATGTCATTGAAAGGATGGATAGAATACTGAATATGGTTGTACCATATTTATAATAACATCACAGTATATATAAGATACTGGAGTTATTATTTTAGAATGGTAATAACAAAAAAAAGAAGAAGTTGAAGAAGAAAGGAACTTGGAAGAGGGTGTGAAAACATTACCTCTTCTTCGGGTTCTTCCTTTCGATTTGATCAAAAGGGCTCCTTAGATTGGCTTTATGATCAAACTAAGGCCTCTAGGTTGAATTGAGGGAAGTTGAGAGAGTATTCGGGTAGGGGTTGGCCGAGACAAAAGGCTTTGAATGTGTGAATTAGTGAGAAGGGGGAGTTCCCTTTTATAAGAGGGGTGAAGAGAACCTTTGGAAAAGCTAGAAATATTATTTTATAATAAATTCATATTCGGCTTCTAATGGCTCCAAAGTGGATTATTTAAAAGTTAAGGTGGGGATGGGTTGAAAAAAACTAAAAAAATAGGATTTAGACAGGTTTGGGTCACTATATTAACCTTATCTGTAAGTATTAACTCTTAGTTAATTAGTTTCACTTTTACAATGTCTCTTTATATTTTTATATTATATGGTTAATAAACATACTATATACATCCAAGAGAACCCCAAGTGGTCCATTAATGATACACCTATCATGATATAAGTCTCTTGGTCGAACATTATATTTTTAGGAATTGAATATCAATTAATAATATAGTATTTGTTTTAAAAACTCTTTTATGTCAATTTTGACACTATTTGGAAAATGGATTTTTGTGAAAATTATAACAGAATTATTACTTAGAAAAAAGTTAATTAAATCAATCCTAACATGTCATATTAACCTAGAAAATTAGTTTAATTCGTAAAAAGTCTCAAATTATATTTATTTGGGTATTTATAATATCAATTATTTTAATTTTTTACTATTATGATAATTACTACATCATCATTGTGTCATAAATAAATTAAATTATTTAATGTATAAAAATTATAAATAAAATATCATTATGTAGGAAATCGTTTTATCTTTCTAATGAATATTTTACAATCGAATTTATCTTATGTGTAACCCTATATTAAAAATGTTTTAGTAAATAAACTTTGATTTTAACTCTTTTAACTCTTCTTTGAATTAAATAATAATAAATGTCCTAATCTAATCCAAGTGGACCTAAATGATAATATTTTATTCATAAGGTTGTTTTTGGTCGAGATACACTTGTCCAATAGAATTAGGACATGTTTTAGGGTATTATTAATATCATTTTTACCCTTAATTAGCCTATTTACTTTTAACCGTGGTAAATAAAAGTAAAAAGTTGCTATTCACCAAAAATTATTTTCATCTCATTGAACCACATTTTACTCCTTTATATTAACCATGTCTCTCAGATTTTTGAAATTCCACTCACAGAAGCGGTAAAATTAAGTTTTATGAAAATTTCAGTTTTTTAACTACCACTTAGTGGTTTCACTATTCATAAAAAAATGATGTTTTTCAGAAAAATACCAAAAATTCACCCTAGGCTAATTTCGATATTCCGAATCCAAAAATGAAGTCCATTTTGAAAAATAAAATTTATAAATTTCAAAAAGTGGGTATTACTATTCATAACGTCTAGTTTGATTGGTTGTGGTGTGTTAGAACTCAATGTTGCATACAACACACGCTATTGCATTATTCAAAGAGAAGCGTACCGTAGAAGCTTGGGGTGTTACACATAGGACTCAGAGAATTATTTGCTTATCTTATTAACACATGATACTATTTCTTCATATGATGAGAATACATGGGAGGCTATTTACCTTATAAATATTGGCTTAATACCATGAAAGATATGATCTTTCTTACTCTTTGGATCATGCGTATTGCTGGAGTTATCATTCCTTCTATTGGACTCCATTTCTAAACAATGGCATACACTAGGTTAGTTTATGAATCACAATACATAATTCAAAACTCATGAAATACCTAACGTAAATTGAAAATATTATGCATATAATCTATAATCATAAAAAAATGTTTTTTAGGAAGTATTTACTCTTAAATCCTTCATAATGGCTTTTAGAGAAAATGTGAATTATCCTAAGCATATCCCCTGTGAGTGTCGTAACCAAGAGTGTAGTAAGGCCTGTTGTCGTGTACCAGGATACCCCGGGTCAAGCCCAAAAATCCTTGTCAGAGTTTTCACTTCTAGGTACATCTTTACCAGAGCCACATCTACCTGCTCGTATCCAAAAAGGGATGTATTTTCTTGGAAAACTCACAAAATATCTACATTACCAAAATTCTAGGAAGTTATTCTATACTAATCCTCAAAGTCTATCTTAGGGTAATGTTCTCTAATCAGAGTTTTTTTTTAAATCTAAATTCCAAAGTTTGTACTAAACTTCCTCTAATACCAACTGTAACACCCCGACCCCAGAAGCCCGGAGCTGGTGCATTATTTTAATACATTGTAATGATTATAAGGAATCAAGTCCCGAAGGACCGATCGGTTTAGTAGTCTTAGAAAATAGATTACATACATGAACGTTACATTAAACATTCAATCATTAAACACAAAATAAATAATCCATTGAGAATGGAATTATTCCCCTAGCTTAACCCTACATATCAAACATAATACACTTCTTGGAATCCTAAAAAAAAAAGAAAACATAAGAATGGGGTGAGATCAGATGCTCAGTAAGGGTAAATAATTTAGCGGAAGCTATAAAATTTTAAGGCAAGATGTGTAATAAAAACAACAGTGTTTTAAACATAAACATGAACATAATATGGAGAAAATAAATCAAACATTACCATATAAAGATACACATGGATATTATACTAGTCGAATAATCACATGTAATAATTAATTTCATAATGAGGGAATGCTTAATACCGAACATCATTACCACATAGTCAAGGCCTCGTGCCAAGACTACAAATAAAATCTTGTCAAGGCCTTGTTCCAAGACACTAGTTTGTCTCATGAGACCTACTGATGCATTGAGGAGCCATAACAGGCTCCACCCGTCACTTACTAAGTCCACTGCATTCCTCATATGAAAATGTTGAAACATAACATAAACATTCGTATAAAAAATAGTATAAAAAATGTCAATACTTCAACCATAAACCATGAAGGGTATAAAAATAGCACATCCACAGTCAAACATATCATAACTCATTTGATAAAATATGGAATATTTTATTATAATAAATCAACCTTAATAAAGAATAATATCCAGTAAAGAATGTTGACATAGTTGAAAATGATCAGTTAAACTTTTTGAGAGAAATATTCTGTTTTGTAAAATAATTTAAAAGTCACAAAATTTTAAAGTAATTTAAAAGATATTTTTGAATAAATGTGTACCATACCACTTTGAAACTTTTTAAAGGAATTAACATTTTAAAACAATCATGTCCATATAAATAAATCCTTAAAACCATTTTGAAAATATGGACATTAATGAGAAAGATTTAAAAGAATAAATATTTAAAAAATTTAAAATGATGTTTTAGTTAAAGAGTACCTTAAAAGAATAATTTTGTAATGTATTTTATGAAACATGGACATGGATAATAAATATTTCCTAGAAAATACTTACACATAAACAATCTCGGATAATAATGAGATTGAGGAATTAACCCTTACCTTGCACTTTCCTTTGGTTGAGGGTACATTTAACCTCATGTATAATGAACATAGTATGTTATTAAATTATATTAGAACCATATTAATATTTATTATATAATACATGATTCATTTATGACTTTATACTACCCATTTAATAATGATTTCCATGTAAAATTAACATTTCGTGTAATAATCGCTTTCTTTATCGTACATGTTTTAACTTGTTATTCTTGATCATATCATTTAGATAATGATTTAAATACTTCCAGAATATAAAACATGATTTATATATAATATATATTTAGAATATAAATATGTATAATAGATAGATATATGAAATGGAAAACACTGTTTATGGAGACGGTAGACCATACGTACGCATAAACGCTGTTTCTATTTTCATATCGTATTGAACGGAAGTAAGTGAATAAGATATATGTAAGCACAAAAACTCATACACATATCTCCAATATCATTATTATGTCATATATTAAATACTTATTAATAATACATATTTTTATAATCATCGTTGAATGGTGAACTTGGAAATGAATCTCATCACGTCATGGAGACGGTAAGCCGTACGTACACATGAGCGACGATATCATTTTCTTAATGATTAAAAGGTGTGGAATTGGATGGTATATTAATTTTACATATAAATTATCATGTTATTTTAATTATTTATATAAATATTACTCATAATTATATCCATCCAAATAACATAGTGTTGAATAATAAATTACACCACGACGTGGAGACGGTAAGCCGTACGTACGCACGCAGGGTGACATTATCATTACTAGGATGGATATAATAATGAGTATGGTTGTACCATATTTATAATAACATAAAATTATGTATATGGTACTGGAGTTATTATTTTGGTATGGAAATATCAAAGAAATAGAAAGTGGAAGAAGAACAGAACTTTGAAAGAGGTGATAAAATAATTACCTCTTCTTTGGGTGATTCCTTTTGATTTAAACAAAAGGGCTCCTTAGGTTGGATTTATGCTCAAGGTAATACATATATGTTGAATTTATGGAAGTTGGGAGGATATTTGTGTAGGGTTTTTCTGATCCAAATGGATTTGGAGGTGTGATTTTGAGAGAAGGGGAAGTACCCTTTTATAAGAGAGGTGAGGTTCACTTTAAGAAAAGTTTGAAATATTATTTTATTATAAAATAATTTTCGGTTTCTAATGTCTCAAAATTGATTTATTTATAATATAATGTGGGGATGAGTCAAAATAATCTCAACCAATAGGTTTTAGACAAGTTTAGGTCACTATATTAACCCTATCTTTTATATTTAACTCTTAGTTAAATAATTTAACTTTTACCATGTCCTCTTTTATTATTATAATAAATGGTTAATAAACTTACTATAAAAGTCCAAGAGAACCCCAAGTGGTTCAGTATTGATATATATAACCTTATATAAGTCCTTTGGAAAAAAATTATATTTTTATAAATATTATATCAATTAATAATATAGTATTTGTTTTAAAAACTCATTTATGTATATTTTGACACTATTTGGTATTTTGTTTTTGTTAAAGTCATAAAAACTTTATCACTTAAAAAAAATTATTTAATCAACCCTAAAATGTCATATTAACCTAGAAAATTCGTGTATGGAATCAAAAGCCTCAATTTACATTTATTTTTATATTTATAATATCAATTATTTTAATCTTTCATTGATAATGTAATTACTGCATCATTATCGTGTCATAAATAAATTTAATTATTTAATATATAAAAATTATAAATAAAATACCATTATGTATGAAATATTTTTAGCTTTATAATAAATATTTATTTTCGAATTTATCTTTTGTATAACCCTATATTAAAAATGGTTAGTTATTAAACTTTGAATTTAACACTTTTAACTCTTCTTTAAATAAAATAATAATAAATGTTCTAATCTAATCCAAGTGGACCAAAAGGAACATATTTTATTCCTAAGGTTATTTTTGGTCTAATTAAACTTATACAATAGAATTAGGACATGTGTTAGGGTAATTATAATATCATTTTTACCTTTAATTACCCTATTTACTTTTAACTGTGGTAAATAAAAGTCAAAAGTTACTGTTCACAAAAAAATATTTTCATCTTATTGAACCAAATTTACTTAATGAGGTCAACCATTTCTCTAGGATTTTTGAAATTAAATTCATAGAAGCAGAAAAATTACATTTTATGCAAATTTGCAAATGTGCCTAGAAGGTGGGTAAAATACGTTAAAAAGTTCAATAAAATTTTATACATCTAATTTTATTATAAAATGACTCAAATGAATTAAATTGAAATAATATAGGTATTATATATCTATTTTTACTTAAAAAAATTTAAATAAAATAAATAATTTTTTAAATAAAAAGTATTTTTTAAACAATAACGCAGCGTTTTTCACTATTCATCAAAAATTGAAAGTTTTCATAAAAATAAAAAAAATTCACCCTAAGATAATTTTGATATTAAAAATTAAAAAATTAATTCTATTTTACCAAATTAAAATCATAGAAGTTTCATCAATTAATTTAAAATTAATTCCCATTGTCAAAACCAAAAAGCGGGTTTTTAAAAAGCAAAAACTATCAAAAGATTGACATGTGTTTATATCAAATTTAAATATGAAATTACTTATAATGACCCAAAATATATTAAATTATAAAAATATAATCTAACTATACTTCCAAACCATTCAAATTCATAATTTAACACTATAAATTATTTCGATTAAACATGTTGTTTTCATTTAAAATTTAGTATTTTTCACTATTTATCAAAATATGAAAGTTATCAGAAAAGTACCAAAAATTTATCCAAACTAAACTTTTATGCCCCTATTCTAAAGAAGAATTTAATTTCATTAAATTGAATATATAAAAGTGTCAAATATTGGTTTTAAAAAGGGTTCTCCATTAAAAGGCGGTAAAATTGCATTTTTTGAAAAATACTTCTTTTATCCGAAAAAATGAATTTGTTCTTATATTATGTCTAAAAAAACACATAATATGGATTCTAAAATTATATGGAGTATATAAAATTCAAAATTCAGTTAATACTATTCATAGCCGCTTTTTGAATTGCTAGTTTGGTAAGTCGTGGTGCGCTTGAACTCGGTGTTGCGTATAGCACAAGTTATGGAATTACTTTAAAGAGATAACGTACTATGAAATCTTGGGGTGTTACAAAATATAAATGAAATAGTCATATATCTCAGTCCAATGTTTCCATAATCTCTAGAAGTACCAAGGTACATGTGGGATTTCATTCCAAAATAAAATAGGTTGGATAGTTATTATTTAGAAAAACATTCCTTGGTAATCTTATTTAAAACGCTTAAAAAATAACTTTGAATGATTACTTTAAATATAATAATATAGCATAAATATTCATTATTATTGATTTTTTATTTATCAATAGATATTACTAAGAAAAATAGAGTAGAATCATTCAAGTATGTGGTTAAACTGACGAAAACAAAAATGTACCACAAAGAAGGAATAACTATAAAACCATTTTTATTATTATACTCTTATTATAAAATCACACTAATTTTAGTTCCATGTTATTAAAATTAGTTTCAAGAAGTGGTGGAGGAATAAGATTAAGAAAATAAATGATGAAGATCATGATACTTATGTCATGGAATCAAATACCCACTAAAGGTTTTCCTTTTAAAGAAATATTTAGAACTCCCTCATGTAGCTGCTAACTTAAAGGATGTGAATAATGGTTCTTAGAGAAGAAAATATGGCCAGAATATAGATTGGAAACCAAAATTTAGATGTTTTGAAAAGAGTTAGGTAGGTGCATTTTTATAGACAAACTCAATGTTACTTCCACATATAATGATAAGTATAAATTTATTTAAATATCAAGTTGATCACATGTAGGGATAGACTAGAACATCCCTTATCTGCTTATGTCATGAGGGTTAAATTTGAAATTCTAAAAAGTCAGGTTGATTGTAATGAAACAAGTAGGAAGTGGGTTTATAATCCTTATCTTTTATTATATTATAAAGGTTTAAGATCTTTTTAAAGTATCATTTAATGTGGTTTCTATAAAATCCAAGATTACTCCATAAAATATAATCAATTTTTATTTCTATCCATAAGATTATAAGCAATGCCTTAACCCTTTCATTTTATTAAATATTTTAAAATCCTTTACTTTGAAGTTATCTACCCTATTCCTATGAATAAAAAAAATGAGAAATTATAGTTGTATCAGAATAACTCAAGGGGACTGGTAGATACATAGGGTGAATTTGAGCTTTTAAGGCTTGTGTTGGAATAAAAAATCCATAAATATGACTATGTTAGAATAAATGGGTTGCTACCACCCAATAAGAAAAACAAGGATTTTAAAACCCACATAAGGATAAAATATCTAGAAATAGATATGTGTAAGAATAATAAGGCGTGGGATGAATCATGTATGATTAATTAGGTCTAACATGAGATTAAAATCAAACCATTTTAGATTATCATGTATAATTAGAACCACTGAATGTCAGATTAAATCTATACTTGTGTAGGATTAATTTTGTGTCATATTAAACACTGTGTTTGTAGAGTTTTTTTATATTCATTTTTATGGAAAATATTTATTTAAATAGTACTAGGTTTTTTTTAATTCTAATGCGGAAAGGAGGAATCAGAGATACCACATTTTGGTTATATGGAAAGTGGGAAAGGCTAATACTTCCTTTTTATCTTATTGACCCAAATCAATGATGAGGAAATGGCAGTATTGCTGATGATTCCTTTCTTCTAATTTAAGGTGCAAGGTGGCATCCAAGATGCTGCCTTTCTTGAAAATTAAGGGGAAATAAAATATCAGTGATTCTGCCTTTCCCCCAACCCCCTATAAAAGGCACTGCCCCTCCCCCTTCATCTCACTCATTTCACACACTCTCTCTCTAATTCCACTCCCCCACTCTCTCTCTATCATTTTCCGATGCTTCTTCCCTTATGCGCGACAATTTAAGTGGCCTAAAATAAGTGCTGAATTTTGCGAAGCATCATTTAGAGATATTTTTTATTTATTTGATTAATTTTTAGTTAATTTTAAATATGTTATTTACTCAGTAGTTTAGTTAGTTATATACAATTTATAAATAATAGTTATTATTAGTAAATAAAATATTATTATTTATTTATGACTTTTGAGTAAAGAATTTATAATTAGTATTGGTAATGGATTTATGATTATATTAAGATTATTACTTACTATAACTTAGTAGTTTTTAAATATTAGTCACATAATTAGGAATTAATATTAACTAGATAATGAATAAATATTAGTGAAATAATGGTTTACTAATAACTAACTACTAAATAACTAATGGTTAACTAATTCTAAAGTAATGATTAAGTATTGAATAACTAATGAATAACTTAGGATTAAATAATGATTAGATAATTATTAGCTAATAATTAACTAATGATTACCATATCATTAACTAATGATTAAAGAATGATTAAATAATAATTACTTAATTGATAACTATTAATTAACTAATAATTAACTATAAAGTAATTATGTGATATCTATTAATTAAGTGATGATTAACTAGTGATTAATGAATGATTAAGGAATAATTAATTTAGGATTAACTATTGATTAAATAATGATTAGCTAATAATTAACTAATAAATAACATATGATTGACCAATAATTAATGAATGATTAAGGCATAATTAATATAGGATTAATTAATGCTTAAAAAATGATTAAAAAATACTTAAATAATGATTAAAAAATGAATAAAATATGATTAACTAAGGAGTAAAGAATGATTAACTAATAATTACTTAATGATTAACTATTAATTAACTAAAAATTAGCTATAAATTACTATTTTATATCTATTAATTAAGTAATGATTAATTAGTGATTAATAAATGATCAAGGCGTAAATAATTTTGGATTAACTAATGCTGAACTAATGATTGGACAATGATTAACATATGATTAAATAATGATTAATGAATGATTAACTAATAATTACTTAATGATTAACTATTAATTAGCTATAAAGTAACTATTTAATATCTATTAATTAAGTAATTATTAACTATTTATTAAGGAATGATTAAGGTAAAATTAATATTGGGTTAACTAATACTTAAATAATGATAAGATAATGATTTACATATGATTAACTAATGACCAATGAATGTTTAAATAATTATTAATTAATAGTTACTTAATGATTAACTATTAATTAACTATAAAGTATCTACTTGATACTATTAATTAAGTAATGATTAACTAGTGATTAAGGAATGACTAAGGAATAATTAATATAGGATTAATTGATGATTAAATAATGACTATTTAATGATTAACATATGATTAACTAATGATAAATTAATGATTAAAGAATGATTACTAAACAATTAAGTATTAATTATCTATAAAGTAACTACTTGATATCTATTAATTAAGTAATGATTAACTAGTGATTAATGAATGATTAACCAATAATTACTTAATGTTTAACTATTAATTAGCTATAAAGTAACTACTTGATGTTTATTAATTAAGTAATTATTAACTATTGATTAAATAATGATTAAGGAATAATTAATATAGGATTAAATAATGCTTAAATAATGATTAAAATATGATTAAATAATGATTAATGAATGTTTAAATAATGATTAACTAATAATTACTTAACAATTAAATATTAATTAGCTATAAAGTAACTACTTGATATCTTTTAATTAAGTAATGATTAACTAGTGATTAAGGAATGATTAAGTCATAATTAATATAAGATTAACCAATACTTAACTAATGATTAGATAATGATTAACATATGATTAAATAAAAATTAATGAATGTTTAAAGAATGATTAATTAATAATTACTTAATGATTAACTATTAATTATCTATAAAGTAACTACTTGATATCTATTAATTATGTAATTATTAACTAGTGATTAAGGAACGATTAAGGAATAATTAATATAATATTAACTAATGCTTAACTAATGCTTATCTAATGATTTATATATGATTAAATAATTATTAATGAATGATTAACTAATAATTACTTATTGATTAACTATTAATTATCTATAATGTAACTATTTGATATCTATTAATTAAGTAATGATTAACTATTGATTAAGGAATGATTAAGGCATAATTAGTATAGGATTATCAGATGCTTAAATAATGATTAGCTAATGATTAAAATATGATCAACTAATGATTAATGAATGTTTAAATAATGATAACTATTAATTACTTAATGATCAACTATTAATCAGCTATAAATTAATTACTTGATATCTATTAATTAAGTGATGATTAACTAGTGATCAAGGAATGATAAAGGAATAATTAATATAAGATTAAATAATGCTTAAATAATGATTAGATAATTATTAAAATATGGTTAACTAATGATTAATGAGTGTTTATATAATGATTAACTAATAATTACTTAACTATTCGAAATTCATTAACTTTGGATTAACATAGAATTAACATAGGATCAAAGATGGATAACTAGATGACAAAGATGCTTAACCGCACACATGATTTGTTACTCCCATGATTTTTTATGATTCATACCTTATTGCATGCCTGATTTGATACTCTCAATGGATACATTTAAGATGATTCACAATATCTTTATAAACCACTAAACATACCTTTAGGAAGATTAAAAATTATACTACAAAACATTATTGTCATATTTTAGGATATAAGAAGACATTTTAAAATTTTGGTATAATAAAGTTTATGTGGTTATATAAGAAATAAAATCTATGTTTGAATACTATAAGTGGATGTGGTTCTAAAACATATGTACTTAGGGGTAAAACCTAAAAACACCACATTGATCTAAACTTGATCAGGAACTGGTGCATGAAAATAGGCCTTGCTGTACACCTGGTTTGACACTCCTAGAGGATATGCTTTAGATGATTCATATTTTCTTTATAAACTACTGAACACACCTTTAGGAAGATTAAGAATTATACTATGAAATATTAGTTTTATCTTTTATTATATAAGAAGATGTTCTAAAATTTCAGTATAATAAATATCATGTGGTTATCTAAGTAATTAAATCCCTATCAAGATACTTCAAGTGGATGTGGACATAGTAAAAATATACCAATGGGTAAAGCCTAAAAACACCGCATTGAGATAGAATTGATTGGAAAATAGTGAATGATAGTAGGCCTTGCTGGACACCTCACTCGACACTCCCAGAGGATATGCTTTAGATGATTTATATTTTCTTTATAAACTATTGAACATACCTTTAGAAAGATTAAAAGTTGTATTATGAAACATTAGTGTCATCTTGTAGGATATAATAAGACGTTCTAAATTTTTAGTATAATAAAGATTATTTTATTATCTAAGTAATGAAATTCCTATCTAGATACTACAAGTGGATGTGGATCTAACACAAATGTTCGTAGGGGTAAAACCCAAAAACATAGCATTGAGCTAGACTCAATCAGGAACTGGTGCATGAAAACGGGCCTTAATGCACACCTGGTTTGATACTCCTAGGGGATATGCTTTATATGATTCATATTTTCTTTATAAACTACTAAACATACCTTTAGGAAGATTAAAAACTGTACTATGAAACATTAGTGTCATCTTTTAGGATATAAGAACATGTTCTAAAATTTCAGTATAATAAAGATTGTATGGTCAAAAATACATGATTATTACTCATTTTCAATATTATTTATACTATCATAATCTTGATCAAAAAACATTTTTCATGTAGAGAATCATATTTTCCTGTCTCTACTACTACAATGGGTTATTCAAATCGAGCAAGGATATTCTTATAGTACACCACCAATAACAATGGTTTGGACATATGATTGTGTAATCCTAAGAGAAAATAAATAAAGAATTAGTTATTTTTTAAATTAGGGACCTAATCAAGATATTTGGTCTATTAGCTATAAACATTTTCAATTCCTGGTTATACTATAGAATCTAGCTTGTCTATTGGATGTTGATGAGAACTAGGTCCAAGAAACAACTTTATTTTACCAATAGTCAGATGGTTCCATGATGGAGTTATATATTGAGGTTTCTAGTATACAACAACAATATCCAATTGTATAAATATGTAGACATACAAGAGTGGTTAAAGAAGGTCTATCCTAAGAAAATGAGGCTATTTCGTATAATATAGAAGAAGAAAACCTAACTGATCTCCCAGATATACATCTAAATCCATTTTTTGATGAGTAATTTTCTAAGAATGGACATAATAAGACAACTGTGTTGACGATGATGAATATGTATAAGTTAGAGAGGAAGTTTCTAGAAATGCAGTAGTTGTACAAAAACCACGACCCATAATAAATAATCCACCACTCTTCACATCTTTGTCCTAATAAATGACACATTTTTATTAATTTGAATGGAATATTATCACACCTACAATTGAGTTTCCCATAGTTTTATAAGATATGTTTAGTGATTTGGACAAAACATTATATGTTGTGAGGTATTTTACAAGTAAATATGCATTGAAAAATATACTAAAAATATTTCATATTGAGATAAACTATAGATATTTAGTTCAATAATAAATCCATACAAAATATATCATATGATGTGATAAATATGGGGATTATTTTATATTCTTATTGAGGGAGATTCCTAACATTACATTTGGAATTTGGATAATTTCAAATATTGAGGCAGGTCATACTTGCATTCAGACAAACCTGATACAAGATCATACTTCATTGGATGCTGAATTTATGTCATCTATTATCATAAAGATAATTAGAAACTACCAAGATTTTCATGTATCCCATTTTCAAGAGAGGATATTACAAACTTTTGGTTATAATATTTCTTATAATAAGGAATAAATAGTGAAATAGAAGGCAATTGTCAATGTCTATGGTGATTGGGATGACTCGTGTCGGGTGTTTCTGTAATTGATAGCCATACCGAGACACAATGACCAAGTTTTCATCCATATTGATATGAATGAACATGTTTCTAAAGATAACTAACTTGATCCATCTCATGTTAAATTTCATTGGCTGTTCTAGGAATTCCTCTCTTGTATTTCTGCATTTCGTTTCTATAAAAATTTCCTACAGATTGACAAAATGTTTCTTTTTAAAAAATACACAGGAATATTGTTGATTGAGGAAAACCAAGATGGAAACTGTTCACCCCTACCACTTGAATTTTCCATTGTGAATAAGGGAAATTATGAATCATGTAGTTGTTTTTTTCATGTATCAACAAGCATTTCACCCACATCCGGGGTGTCTGTATGATATCTGATCATCATCTAGAAATCAACGAGTAAATCAATAAAGATCCTAATACATGGATACCTCCAAATTCACATCATTGATACTGCATCAGACACATTTTTAGAAACATGAGAAAAACATTCCATGATGAACCTATGAAGAAGTAAATCATTAGGCTTGGTATGAAATCTATTTATTATTTTTTACTATTTCAACATAAGGATAAAATTATTTAATGTGAAATATGACCACTTATGTATATCATATGAGCCAGATCAATGGAGGTTTGAATAACATTTTGAATAAATAAACATGGATAATTAGGGAGTGTATGATTATATGATGCATATTCCCAAAGAAAAATAGACATTGACATAAGATGGGGGGAAGAGGTATGGACACATGAACACAAAAATTGTGGAGTGAATCAATGGAGTATTCAAGGGGATTTTCAAATTACATATAATTATCATAGTTTAAGAGACATTTTATCATTGCATAAAGTACTTTGTTGATAGAGAAAAATAGACCACAGATGGGATTTAGCAGGGGCTAAGGTACGAAAGACACTTTCAACGAGAGATTGAAAAGAACATTGAAGGAGATTCTACTTATCGAGTGTTCCTTTTAAAATGAGAAGACTCTCGATTTAAAGTTCAAGAGTGTCTAGACCCCATCAAAAATAGCAGTGGTCAATTCTTGGTGGTATTACTAGAAGTGAGGCAATGTCAATGTGGAAACTTCCAGGCATTACGGTTTCTATACACACATGCCATCACAACATGTGCCTTTGTGAACATATCATGGGAAGCATATGTTGATCTAATGTATCATCTAGACACCATTTATAACTTCTATGCTACACCATGGATGTCTATTGGGGAGTTTTGACATTTTCCAATGCTCGAAGACCAGCCAATATTGATACCTAACATCAACAGGTTGTGACAATGAGGGAGATTAAAGTTTAGTAGGATGTGGAATGAGATGGAATAGCTTCAATAACAATAGAAACATTTGAGATGAAACATATGTCATCGGAAATTTCATAAAAAGAAATGATGCCCTAACATTGCTGGATTGAGTTCACACTCTTAGAAACAATGATTTATTATCTCCAATGTTAAATTTTTATATTATCAATTACATGATGTTAATATAAAATCATTCACTTTTTAGAATTTTATGACATTTTGAATACTTTTACTATCAAATAACAATAATCCTTTCATTTTTAAATTACAAGGAACATGACAAGTACATGTGAGATGACATGAAAGAATAATAAAAATATCCATGACTACACCATAAAGCAAGCATGTGAGAAAAAAATCATGAAATATACCATTGTGAGAGAAATCATACATAAATTACAAAGCACACCATTTGGGATCTAACTTATTAGTATACATGCTATACATAAAATAAAGCCTCAATCCATAATGTGGGTCCAACCAATATAACCTATATGCTCACAAATATATTTCTAAAGTAAAACCCCTTTAAAAACATAAATTTATTCTAACAATAATAGAGGAAAAAATAGTCACCTTTGAATATTGAGATTGTAAAAATGAAATATGTAAATTCCCAAGAAGGGAACAAGAATGGTGTGAGGCACGAAGCCCAATAGGATACTTACATGAATCAATTTAAGTCTTTTATCCTTGCAAACTGATAAAATTGTTTTATTTTTTTAAAACTAAACCACTTGAAAATACACCAAATTCAAGTAATCCTTTAAAATTCATTTGGTTTTCTTTCATAAAACAAACATGATTTTCCAAAACAATTACCATACATGGATCAAGTAAAAAATAGAGGCCAGAAGGCATAAAATATTTCATAAATCAATCATGACCAACTTAACAAAACACCATTTCCATAGTAAAAACATATCTAAAACTGCTTTAGAAATATGATTTGAGAAACATGAATACATGACCTTTTCTTTTGGTAATAAAAACTTCATAAAACAATGGTAATAAACATGTTATGTATTACATTTTACCAGTCATAACATTCTTCTGACCATAATGTTTTATTTACATTTTTCACTAAATACTTATTTCATTCTTATATATAGAGATAGAGGATACTGCACTACTCACTAAGTAGTATAAGCATGTTTCATGTGATGTGATAGTGATCCGTGAGGTTCAACGGATTATGGTGTGTAGAGCACACCATTATCATCACATTATTCCTCTAAATACCACTATACCATACCTATTCCATGATGGATTCTATGGAATTGTTGTATCTAATTTTACATTAATTGATCATCACCTACTTACTGCTCTCACCAAGATATGAAAACCTGGGGAAAAAACATTCAGATTTCCCCAGGGAGATATGACCATCGCCCTTGAGGATGTGGTAGTTCTGCTTAGTCTTCCTATCTAGGGGGAAGCTATTATAAGATCCACCCATAGAGACTGGCCTGATCTTGTATAGTGATTTCTAGGAATCAAAATTATTGGAAATGATGATGATAGAAATGGAGGGTCAATATTTATGAGGACGCTTGAGATACACTTTGCATAATTACTCATTAACACTGAAGTGAAAACTATCATGAATCAAACCCATGAATATATCTTATGGCTCATTAAATGGGCATTATGTACTGATCACTATAGTATGCTTGTGAACATGATGTATTTGGGGATACTGGAGGATTATTATTAGGTCAGGAGATATAGCTGAGGATTTGCGTTCTTAGAATACACTTATAGAGCATTATGCATGTCATGATAATCAGATCACACTAATTTTGGGGGATGTGTCATCCTTATTTATATATGGGAATGGGAGTGAATCCCTCACCTCTCCCCTATTGTTTTTGGTTAGGAGCTTCATATATATGTGATGCATGATGCTTCATGTGGAAGCTGGTATGATCAATCATCTTTATTTTTTTTCTGATGCTATTATGATTTATTAAATTTAATTTCTTATTATTTATCACTTTCTATATTGTATGTTATAGGTGGAGTCATGCACACGAATTTGTCATAAAATTGAGGTACAACTTGGGGGTTCATACTATCTCATGTTGGATAGTTTAGTACCCACCGATGTAAGTATATACAGTCTTTCCCTGAATAATCAATTTCATAATATTATATTTTTTGTTTTTAATAATATATTTTTAACAAATATCACATGTAATTTAAGATTGTATGGATACCATATTGATCCCTATTAGACCATCTTCCCACATACTGAATTGATAGGATTCATGCTTCCATGTATACAGTGACTCTCATTCACTTTTATATTGTTGAGTGGCACCAGCCTGATAGAGTCATGCACTATTTTGGATTTGTTCAATATATTCCCTTTCCACCTAGATAGTCATCAACACTTCATTTCGTGAAGTTGGTAGGGAGGCAGTACATCGACTGGTGCTGATGAATTGAAGAGTATCTGGACATATGGCATAGATGAGTGTCATTTCATATCGAGGGGTATGCATAATATGTGATTCCCTTTAGTAGATAATCTCAAGTATGATCCATGGTATAAGATGAAGTCTATACTACACCTTAATCCACACGGAAAAGGGCTCAAAGATCTCATAAATTAATAAATTTCCACTAGTTCATTTATTGTACTTTTTTAAATTCATTTTGAATATATTTATAACATACTCAACTACATCATATTATCTGCATGTCTGATCAAGAAGAGGAAGAGGTTTTTAGCCAGGTAGCATAATATTCCGCAACAAAGGGGATGGTGCCATCATATCACGATTTACACAATAGTATCTTTGATCTTCCACCCCATGGACATTCTGTTCCTACCTAGGGAGAGGAAGTTCCTACTCAAAAACCTCCTATAGCAGCTATTGATGTTGAGAAGCTATGATGGTGACGGTGTAGACTGCATCATGCTACGCGTGAGGCCTCACCTGTTCCACAAGCATAGGTCGACCCTCTAGTAGTCCAACCTCATCCGATTGGGGATGTGCATCAGGATATCCATAATTTTCTCTAGGTATAACCGATACAAGATTCTATCAGGGGTCATTTACCATGCCTCCACCTTTTATGCCAAAGACTTCAAAGGATTTATCGTTTCCTCATGAGATGATGGTAGGTCCTTCTACTTATGCAGTGGTAGAAGGATTAAGTGCACATGATGACATCTAGTTGACACCTCCTCCTAATGAGTCATATCCAAATCATCTGAAATTCAAGGGTTCAGTGATTTAGGAAGATCCCTATCCATCTCATCACACTTCACCCCAACAGAGATGTCAGAGATCTCGATATAGGTATCCCATTCGTACATTGGATTGTGGGGTGGGACCTCATCATAAACAATGATTATACTCATTTATTTATATGTGTTCTATTGACTTAAAGGATTTGAAACAAAAATTTTATTCTATCCTCTATATGATTGAATGTATATAAAAATGATAAAATTATTTTTACTATCAACTATTTTTACATGTCTATCCACTATTTCAATTTTCATTTATATTTCACTTAAAATTTATATTTTATAATCTTTCAAATTCAACAACTTGAAACATAGGAAAAATTATTAAATTTCAAGTTGGTAACTTTAAAAGCTTATAAAATATAAACTATAAAAACAATCTAAATAAAACATAAAAATTATCCTAAACATCTAAAAATTGTTTAAAATAAAAAGAATTTCATAAATATAATAAACAAAAGCTAATTTACATGACATAAATATTATTGATTAAAAACATAATATTTACACAGTAAAAAATAAATGCACAAAAAATGAACTATAATCAAAATAAAAAGGAAATTTAGAACATTTAATAAAAATATAATAAATAATTAAAAATGAAAGGAATATAAAAAAAATTATAAATAAAAATTTAATGGTTTGAAATAACAATATATTATGCCACTAAAATTAATTTCCATTAATTTTTTTTATAAAATGATTGTTATTTTCAATTATTTTCACATGTTCAGTAAGTGTTCAAAATTTAATTTAGACTATATTTATACTTCATTATTTATAGACTTTCAAAGATACTAACTTGAAAAATTATTTTGTTTCATGTAGGTGACTTTAAAAGTGTATAAATTATAAAATTTAAAAACAATCTAAATGATATTTGAAAAACCGACTCAACATATAAATCATAATTGAAAATAAAAAAAATATAAAATATAAAAGACATAAGATAATTTACATGTCACACAATTTATTGTTTAAAAACATAAAATTTTCACTTTTAAATATTAATGGACAAAATTCTAAACAAAACAAAATAATATATATATATATATATATATATATATATATATACAAACATATTTATTTTTAATTTTTAATTTCTTTTAAATTTTAACAAAGGAGCCATCGACCTTGCTACCTTTATACTAAAACCCAAAGGTGGTAAGAATTATGTAGCCTTTCTGCATTAGAATTCATTTTTTTAACCTAGTATCATTTAAATAAATATTTTTCCAAAAAAATGCATATAAAAAAACCCGTTTTTGAGTCATATTAAATCAGATATCCTGTTAGATCAGATACACGCTCATGTTTGATTAATATATAGGGATGAAACCTATATTAGATTCATTTTACACTTATAATGATATTAATTATGTATTTATATATGAATAACTTTGCAGTGATCATGTAGGATTAAATCCATGCTCATATATCACTAACACACGTTAGATTAAATCATGTGAGATTAATTTTATGTAAAAGTATAACTCAAAGAAATATTCTAATAATATGATATGTGAGTTCCTGATTTTATGGATGAAGATAATCAAATTCCAATATGCAAGGAATATAAATTCTATGGAATAAGATGATGAATAATGAAACACAACACTATGAAAGATATGATGAACTACTGCTAACATGATCTGAGGAATTTAGTGGCACAACTAGTTTGATAGAGAATACATAAGAAACATAAAAAATAATAATTAGGAATGATTCAATGTTTTGTTCCATGTAATAATATAGGGTATGAGGAGATTCCTACTATTCCATGGTTTTATACTTACAACAAGTCCATTGACCTCCTGTTTTTTAAAAAAATATAATATATATATTCCTTTTTAAAAATAAAACCATATTCTTGTATTATTCTTGATAAAATAATTTATAATATTATCAAAATAATAAAGAATATAAATCCATATATTTAACATAAATATCACTTAATAGAATATTTAATAACCAAATAATTGTTTAAATAAATCAAAATAATATACATTACTAATAAAATATATTTAAACTTTCAATAAACATCTTCTATTAAGTAAACATAATCATTTTAATAAAACTTATCTCCTTGATCATATGACATGAAATAAACATTTAAATAATTTAAAATAGATATTTATTATATAGATATTAATAAATTGATTAATTATTAAAAAATACATGGGTTATCAAATTCTACCACCTTAATGAAATTGTTTCCTCACAATTTTAATTTGTTCTTAGACATAATATTGAATATATAATTTATTAAAAAACATCAATTTTTAGATTAAAACCATAAAATTCATTATTTCCCACAAAATATGTTAAGACTTTGATTTTTTTAACTATTTGTGCCTATATATCTCTTATTATTAGGTATTAATATTTCTATATTGAGGAAGAGGTTTCCATAGGAGGTTATTATTATTCATTGTATTGATGTAGTATTTGGGATTGTGAAATGAGACTTTCCTATTTTTAAATTGGTTATTAACTCTAAGTAGAGATAAGAAATTAATGCTGAATATTTTATTAGATTCAACTAAATAAAAATAACTAAATTTATAGGAATAAATAAATACTTGTAAAAAATTATCTTATCCTTGAGTATTTATACAAATTAATAAATACCCAATTCTGAGGGAGGTGGTTTAATAGTATTTTGAACACATGTAGAATTAATAGATTAATAATATGTTTTGAATATATAATAAGTTTACCTTATACTACTCTTGTAGAATCTTTTCTTTACTCATTAGGATTTCAGTGATGTTGGTGTTTATTTTCCTTACTTACCCTTTCCTCAACACATTGATTTTCAAAGTGCCTAAAGTGGTCACATTTGAAAGATTTAACTCTTGGTGGTGCATTTATTGATACATTATTTCCCTTATTTTTTCCAACTGACCTCATCATAATTCCTTGGAAATCATTTGTAAAATGATCTTATTTTCAATACCTGAAACATTTTTTAGTCCCTTTAAGATAATTTCCCAAGTGCTTCTTCCCACATTTTTGAAATATAGGAAATATAATATTCTTTAGTTTATAGGAATTATAAGTCATATATCCATGGAAATTTATTATTATACTCTTTGATTCACTTGTATGTTTAGCATGTTTCATGTTATTATTCATAATTATAGATTTTTGAGGAAGCACAACTATAATATTTTCCACACCACTTTCCATCATATCGATTTATTTTTTTTGTCCATCACATTTTATATTCACTCAGTTACTTATGGTTCCTATTATTTGATAAAAACTAAAAATGGTTAGTGTGAGTAAAGATAGTATCCAATATAACTAGAATAAACTATCATATGAAAATTAATCTCAAGATATCCTAACCTTTAAAACTTTTAATTCAACCAACTAAACCTTTAGTTCAACCTAAGTTACATTTTGTTTTATCCAAAAATTTACCTACATTTAATCCCCAAAAATAAGTAAACCCTGAAAAATCTCTAAAATTTTCCTTACTGAATTCCAAATCCAAAAATCAAGAAAATATTGATCACATGTTATCCCAAACATCATCTTAACATTTTTTCAAAAAATTACTAAACCTAAATAATCATAAAAATATTAATTATGATTTTTTGAACCCAAAATATTTCCAAACCATAATTATATAAACTCTCAAAAATAGTTTTCTATATACCTTAATTATTTATGTTATAAAAAATATAGTAAACTACTTCCAAAATAACTTTAATCCTCTTATCACAAAGTCACATTTCAATCACCAAATTTATATACACTGCTCCACCTATATTCCTAAAACCAAATAAACCTTTTTTACCAAATAACCTTAATTATCACAACATCAAATCACATGACAACCCAAAGGGTTATAGATATATTAATAATTTATTATTCCTAAAACCCAATAAAATTCTCCAAAAATATCATTAATCACCTAATCACAAAAGGCCTAAAAAGTATATCCATGCATTTAAATTTATAATCACCCTCAAACTTATTAAATCATGACAGTATCTATAACTCTTAAATTATACTAAATTAATAACACCATAACCTCTAAAGTTATCTAAACCTTACTCTGATACTATATATAACAACCTAAACATAATCATCCCATAATTACATGATTTATAAAAAACTATTTAATCACTTACATTCCCAAGAAATTTTAGTTTTATAGTTTTATAGAATTAGGAAAATCACTCACATAATAAAAATGATACTTTTCATACTAAATGGACATTTTCACACTAAACCAAAATATTCAATTAAATCAAATTATTCATTCAAGAATAAAATCTCATAACCAGAACTTTTCTTCATAATCATTCCTAAACACCCTTAATTCCTATTATAATCATTTGAAAATGTTGTATGAGTATAAAAAACTTATTAAGGGGTATAAAAGAAATAGAAGACACATTTGGCCTTTGAAATACCTGAAAAACCATGAAAAATATTTACTCTTAAATGAACAAATTTGTGGTTGTGAATGAATATAAGCATAATTTCAAACATAAAATCATTTTTTTGTAAAAATATTATATAAAATTCACAATCCTAAAATATTTATGAAGGCTTCTTGGAACATCATATTAACATCACAATATGGATGAGGCTAATTACATCTGGACCATATATTATGAATGATGCTAAAAAAATTTAGTCCACACAATAATGAATGGATGAGGATTACTTCACTTGTACCATGTATTATGATCTTGTGGTACATTAAAAATTAACCAATAAATTTGGGGTCTATATATTTATGGTTCTTCCCATCACCATTTATAATTTCCAGGAACCATAAATAAATAAAACACACAGAAGCTTTAATTTCATCATAAATTAAATATAACCCATTAAAAATCACACTTAAAACTATAAAAACAATAATTTTTAGTAAAAATATAAAAAAATGATTTTAAAATAATGGGATAACCAAACATAATGAAGAACAAAAAGATTTTTAGTAGGAAAATTATTAAATAACACTTTGAGAGAGTTATGGAAAATGATTTAAAACTTAAAAGTAAAAGTTTTAGAAGAAAAACCCCTTACCTCAAGTATTAATATTACTTATATATCCTATAAATTCATGAATAATAAAATTCTATTAACTATTTAATTGATCCAAAACATTATCATTATCTATTTTCATTTATTATCATGTATTATTTATTTATAATATTAGTTTATCTTGCATTGACTATTTTGATATTTTCCAGTCCATATTTCCAAAATAGATTTGGTATAATGTTAAGGGTCAAAGATCCCCATCCAATGGTTCTATAACATCCATAAGTGTAAAGGTACATGTTGGATGTCATACAAAAAACAAAGAAGTTCAATAGTTATAATTTAGAAAAATATTCCATGGTAAGATTTTTTAAATATCTTAAAAAATAACTTTTAATTATTACCTTAAATATTTTAAAATAGATTAAATATTAATTATTCCTAAATTTTTATTTCTCAATAAGAATTATTAATAAAAATATAGTAACATCATTCAAGTAGGTAGTTGCATCGACCTAAACATTAATGTACCATAAAGAAGAAATAACTATAAAACCATTTTATTATTATACTTTATATAATCATACTAATTTTTATTTCCATGTTATTAAAATAAATCTCAATAAGAGGAAGGGGAAGAATATTAAGAGAAAAAAAACAATGAAGAGGATGATACTTATGTTATAAAATTAAATCTACACTAGAGGATTTCCTTTGAAATAAATCATTAGAACCCCCTCTTCTGATCAAAGACTTAAAGGACGTGAATAATGATTCTAAGAGATGAAAATATGGGAATAATATATATAGGAAATCAAACTTAACATGTTTTTAAAATGGTTAGTAAGGCACCTTTTTATAGACAAAAATCAATGGGTGGGTGCGCGTACAAATGTATGTATAAGAGGACTAGAGCCGCGTTGTGGGTTGACAATGCAATGGAGTGAGTGCTGACATAGGTTGGTGTTAGAGAAGGTCATGATTGGACCCAGATAATCAATTTTTGCTATTTGGATGGTCTATGATAACTTATTAAGTGCTGTACATCCATCTGAAAGTCCTATGTGGGATGGATTTTCATGCAATATTGTTTATGCAATTAAAAAAGGATGGATGCAACCTCAGCCATCCGATCACATGAATCTCATCTATACGATCAAACATGAGATCATCTTAAACCTCTTATTAACCACTAAATTCATTTATAGTGATTTTTTAGTTCCATGAGACACTCCCGACATCCTCTAGACACTCCAACATTCAACAACCTCCATGCTAGTCATCTCCAATAGCCAAGAAAAGATGATCAATCACTCCAAGACCATGAATGCAAATTTGTATTGCATGCATGATGTATTTATAAGTTTATAAGCATGCATAAAATTCATCCATCAGATTAAACATCTATGAATTCACTAGAAACCATCGCATGAATCCGATCATGTGATCATGAGAATCCATCACAAGATGAATAAAGTACCATGTGACCATATATTAGATGACCACTAAGGATTTAATTGATCACATGAAGCCATCATCCGTTCAAAAGGGCCATCATATTTGACCTTTGGAATTCAAAGTGATTTATTTTCATGAGAGTTAGACACAATGAGATCATCCAAAGGATTTTATACTACCAAGCGATGATCGATTGAAGCTGATCATACGACCGCGAGAAGCCATCATGAGAGTATAAGGGATCATGCATTCAAGTAATGATGAATATGAAAATACATGATGAAATCACATGGTTTTCATGAAAAATATTGTATATCACTTCATGAGAGCCTTTATTCATTTAAAAAATTCTTCATGTGATCTCTTGGCTAGTTTTCCAATGTTTTTCCATTGACATGTCGCACGATCACACGAAGCTCTTGAAGTGATCACATGAAGCCCCCAATGGTTTTCAAGTGTTTTTCCAATGAGATATCAAAAGATCATTTGAAGCTTGTCATATGAAGGTATAAATAATAATGTGATCAATAAATTGATCATGTTATCATGTATCAACCTTAGCATCACATAAGCATGATGAGTGCCAAGATCTTTAGATCCTAAAAGACATGGTTCCCATGATCATCGTGCAAAGAATCATCAACTTTGAACCCCCTTTCCTATATAAATCCCTTATAATATTTTTAAAAAGGGGATATGAATAAACACAAGATCAGAAATTGAATATATATTATAAAGGAAAAGAAGGAATATATAGAAAAATAGGGGAAGGATGGATGGAGAAGGAGAAAGTGGAGATAGAAAGGAGAACCGCCTTCAGATAAATTCTCCAGGTAATCACAAGACCCCATCATGAGAACCCATCAAATAACACCTTAAAGGTAACATGGTATCATGTTGATGTGAAAATAATGTGATTTCCTAATGAAAGACCTCTGTTATGCGGTGCATGCATCCAACTTAATCATGCGATACACTCACGTGAACCAGTCTCGCAACAACAATGTGTCAGTCCTGACCTAAAAATCCTCGGTCTCATGATGCCTCTATATAGACTTTAACATGTGATCACATGAAACATTTGTATTGATATGTCTACATGTTTCCCTATAAATGTCTTAATTGACATGATATTCCCTCAATGAACCTCAACCATGCAATGTGAACATCCACAGACATGCACCCTTTTTATGCAAATACCCCTTGACATGTGGCCTTTACATGAATGTGAACCCATAGAAATGAACTACTCTTATAATAAAAACCCTATAATGTGAGTATTGACATGAAAAATCAGATACAAACTCCTACTATCATGAAATCCCCTACCCATGTTGAAGGATTCATACGGTGGCATTCTACGATCTCATAACTCCTCACAGGTCTTGTAATGACCTTATATAAACTTGGACATGTAACTTGAACCCTTTGGTGTGATTTTTTTTCATACACTTGATCTTGGAATTTTTTATAATACCCCATCACATGAATACTCTAAGGTTACACAATTACATGAATCCTCACCGGTCTCTCTATGCCATCATGCAGTTTGCATGATATGTTCATTGATCATGTGAAACCCCTTAGACATGTCATCCTAGATCATGTGAAGACACATAGAAATTTCATCCAAATCATGCGGAAGATCCCTATACATGTCATCTAGATCATGTAAAATACCCCTGTACACGTCATCTTCGATTATGCAACACCCTTGGATGTGTCAGCTTGGATCATGCGAAGAACCCATGACATGTTATCTAGATCATGTGGTAGCCCTGAAACATGTCATATTTGATCACACAAAACCCTTGGATGTTTCATATTTGATCAAGTGAAGATGAATGGAAATTTCAGAAATACACCCTTGGACATTTCATCCTTGTCAGGCAAACACCCAAGGACATGTCAGCCATGTCAGGCAGACACAATTGGACATTTACCCTTGAACCATGTGAACCCCTGACCATGATCCATTATCCAAGAACCCACCTTTATGTGGGGAGTGTCCCTAATATACTAGGTTTATTAACTCATGAAACCCTAAATCTCTCAAAAGGGCCTATGTACTATACAAACATATTCGATATACCTTTCATGGTCATCATGTCTCCTCATCTGTCAGAGGATAAAGAATGAATATGTGTCCCTTTGTTCATCGGAGGATGAAGAATGTATATGTGACTTGGAAATACACCATGGTGTATTCCATATATATTACAATTATCTTAGATCATAGGACCCAAATTATTCCATGAGTCTATCATCCTTCCTCATATATTAGTGGATGATAATTTAGGTCACACACGGATATACTTTTAAGTGTAATCCCTGATCACGAACTCAAGCACTTTGAACCCATCAGTGGGTTAGGAACTAACTAAACCATGAGGACTCTAATTCCTATTATAAATAGTATTAATAGGATACTTTCCTAAGGAATGATATCCATACAATATTCTTTAAGATAATGATGATAAAATATCTGGGTGACATCAGTGTGTAATCCCTATACAATTTAGTCTTATGCTCTCATGTAATGCGTCCAATATTCTACTATCTCTTGTTTATCACACCAAGCCTGAATCACATGGGCTTAGAGAATAGCGATGGTAAAATTATTTGGATTCCCCAAATATGTGCCTCCTTTGTGATGTAATCCCAATTACATCTATTATTCAATCAAAGGACATAATCTTTATGCAGAAGCTCAGGGAATCCTTACATGCATAATTACTATTAGAAACCTTTATTATCGCACCTTTTACAATGAAGTCACCTATAACACGAACTATGTGGACTCTTATTCCTATCATAACATGATACCTAAGATGCCTTCTCAAGGCTTGAGCCTTATATTTACATCCTCACTGCATGATGTTAAACTGCATAGTGTAGTCCTATCATACAACCCTAAACTATGTCAAATAAACGATGTGAGTTTTGATTCTTATTCTCACTGGATGCATAAGAGGAATCTTTAAGGTTAAATCCCATCTCCAAGACACCAATTTTCTCCCTATATTTTGATAAAATCTTTCCAATGGTCTGAAGGCCTTCATTTTTTATTTATTTTTGACAATCCACCTTTCAAGGGGTGAGGTGGAACCCTTACAAGGCCCGTAGGCATATGTATTACATGGACCATAGGCCTGAGGGGAATTCATTTCCCATAGGATTCAAACATTACATTCAACCCAGATTAATTACTTAGAACTGCTCCTCCCCAGCATCTTCATCGTGAAATCAACTCTACACCTTTGCATGGCTGTTCGGCTAGGCTATCCCATGCATGCACATTCTTGTCCTGATGGTAGGTTCCATACCCTCTCATTCTTTCAAACTGTGTAGCTTCTTCCATGGTGAAATCTCCTTGACCATCCTCCTTATAGAGCTTGTTACTTGTAGGTTTTCTAGTTTTCATCTGCACTTAAGGTGGCCCGAAGGCCTTGAGGTGGCTTGAAGGCCTTACTGGCCCGAAGACTTGGGTGACCCGAAGGCCTTAAAGGACTCAGGGACCAAATCAGTGGCCCGAAGACCCAAACAGGGGAAAATTCTCAGCTACTACAGTGCCAAACAGTGCCTGCTACAATTCCCGCTATAGTCCCTGCTACAGTACTGCACAGTCTCTACAATACCTGATATAGTACTGCTATAATACTGCTACAAAAATATTGCTACAGTACCTGGAAATTGTGCCTCTGCATGGATTTGATCCTGGGTTGCCTGGATGCACTTAAGATTCCTCACCAACTGGGCTGAGTCTCATGTGAAAAGTGTGGGTTTCTAACATCGACTCCCAACGGGCCCCCCGACCAAGCCCAGATGCACTCCACACTCCCCAACTAAGCAATGGCTTTGAATCACCCTGTGCATAATATGCACAGTGTCCTAGAGTAGAAAACAATCCCCCCCAAAAGGGTGATATGATCCTGACCATATATCCTCTCAACTAATGTGGGTTCCAAAGTGTTGTTGGGTTTGAAACCCCAAATGATCGTCTGCCTTTTGAAAGTAGGATTGTGACTCATTATGGATGTGGGAACCATTGAGAGGTTCCATGAGAGACAACAATGGTGGGCCTGATGTGAATATATTGTGCAACTATATCAAACCCCCCATAATTGAGCGTAAGACCCTATATTTTAATAATGAAAGAGAATGGGTTTCCACACATCAGAAACACATATCATATTTTTCCGGAAACAAAAATAGTGAATCTGACATGAATCCTTTAATCATGTTAACCATTTCATAAGTATAAAAGGATAGATTGTCCAGTTCTGATCAGGACATTTTTTCTGCACGTGCCACATAAAAAAATGATGAACCTGATGTGAATCCATTAATAGTGTCAGATCCATCACAAAAAAGGGAGAAACTCTTTTTCATTTAACTATGAAATTAATTGATCGACCATGCACTCTTATATATGATGCTACAATGATAAGGTGTTTTGTTCCTCTACAGGAAGTTTGAGATTCCTTATAATCCCAATGGAATCACCAAATGTTCCAATGGATTCCATGATCACTAGAATGGATGGTAATACCCATAGAACTCCTCAAGATACTATGAACAACTATCCAACACACTGATATTATGCCTCATCCACCATGAAAATCTTGTCCCTGAGGCCCTAACACATGATATCACCAACCCAACACCTCCAGTCCTAGTTGATGAATTCCTTGGTCTAGGAGTACCATCTCAATAGCTCCATCCCAACTTTGGAGGTACCTTATGAAATCCTCTTGCGGATAAAGCACCACAAGTATTCTTTCACATGATAAGACATAGAGAAAAAGGTGCCCCATATTTCCACTTTAAACTACTTTGGGAGATTATCTCTAGAGTGTAGAAAAATACCCCTTCCCTATATCACAGAGGTGGATGAGTAAAATAACTATGTCAACTAAACCACTTAGGATATTATTAGGAGGGCTCCTATCCACTTTGATCATCGCCATAAACATATGACCACAATTCCATAAGGAGCTATAGAGGAAGTTGTACCTACCCCAACTATCCAAACTAGGGCATCTAATAAGAGAGACTTCATGGGGTCTCTAAAAAGTGAAACTCTAGAGTAGGCCCATATCCTTGCTATATTAAATGTATATGAGGCCCATCGACATATCCCAACAGTGGCCTATAATCAATTATATATCATCACTAGCTAGGATCCTTATATTGCATCACAACTAGACTTGGTAACTATGGAATCCCAAGGAGAACCCTACCATGGAATGATGAGGGTATTTTTATCATTTTTAACCATGGGATCATCTCCAATCTTAGAGACATCCCAAAAAATGGTACAATGGGTACCATCCCAGAAAATGGTACATCGAGCATCGACCCATCAAATGAGATTCTCTATTGAAGAGGAACACCAACCCACCTATGTCCCCATCAATATTATATAAAAAAAATCTGAGTACTTATCATTAGATTTGGATAATCATAATATTGATGATTATAATTCAAACCTTCCATAGTCTTCCAATCCATAATAGGTCGATCCATCTTCTTCCCCCAACATTGGTGAAGAGGGGCTCAATGGTATCTTACCTATATCTAAAAAAGGTACTATCAACCCAGTTGAAGCATCAAATTACAGTATCAATGGAGAATATACTTAATGGAAGAAGAATATTCAGTATTTGGGGTCTATTATGAGACTCCTTCCATCATCCACCCACCCAACCATTGACAGAGGAAATGGTGTTGTTAGGAAATCTTCCAATCAACCCCTTAAGGATGACCAGAAAATTTATACAAAAGAAAATATTTATCAAACCCAATGAGAGAATGAGGAACTCGAAACAATAATTTTGGGAATTCTCTTAGGATCTCTTCACCATAATGAAATACCATCACCTTCCTATATAGGTCCTCCTTGCAGTGAAGTGCCCCAACCCACAGTACTAGGGGAATTTTTATATTCTTCTCCACCTAATCAGGTAAAATATGAATCATATTACACCTCACCCTATCCCATAGGGCTGGGGGAATTTTCATATGTTCAAGACCCCTAACCCATAGGGATGAGGGGATTTTCATATTTTCCACCCCCTAATTGGGTGAAATCCAGACACTATCCATCCTAAATAGTTTCTATAAAGCCTCTAATAGATCCAGGTTCTTCCAACCTATATAAACATATTCACCATCTAGGGAATCCAATGCTTCAACACCTAATCCTAAATCAATAAAGATTTGGGTGAATCATCCTAGGCTCCAAACCCAGCTATGTTTCCATACCGATGGAGGAATTGGTGACACATAGGGAAAATAGTGTGGTTGCCCATCTCTTGATGATAGACAAGGAAAGTTATATTCCTTCTATCCAAAACATGTCCCTAGGTACTTTGATTATTCCATGGAGAATGATTTTATAGAAATACCAATAATGAGGAAGTTGAATAAGGTAGAGTTGAGAGGCCATGAAAATCATTGACCCTACAACCAATGTCTCAGGTATACAATAGAGTGTTTCTTTAACTTTAAGAATCAGATTTAGAAGAAGATAGATGAGGGAATGATAGAACCATCAACACCCAAATCCATACTCCAGTCATGTGAGAACTCTAAATATAACACAAAAGTTTTACAATAGAATATAGGCCACCTATCTCCTAGTGATAGAATACCATCCCTCAGTACTAGAAAAAGAAAGGTCTATTCCTTTAAGACTAAGAATATTACTATATACTTCACATGTTTTGTAGAACACAACCTTATTAGGATCCCAAGGGACAATATAGTCTGGGAGGCAGCCATGAATCAACACCTCAATTATTTTCCTTACCATAAGTTCTCAGGGAATATAATTAAAGGATGATTTTTACTTAATAATTGGATACATAATCAAGTAAATGAAGGCTCAATAGAGTTAGAGAACCATAAAACTCATGTAAAATGTATATGAGTCATCCTAGCTCCATTATAAAAGCCTTCCTACTGAAAATCTATGTCAACTAACATCCTATTCGCACGACGTTAAACTACACGACAATGTCCTAGTCACATGATGCTAAACTGAACAATAACATCCTAGAAACAAGATGTTAAACTTCATGACAACATCCTAGTCTCATAACGTTAAAATTAATGCCAACATCTTAGTCACATTATGCTAAACTACATGAAAAATTCCTAGCCATATGAAATTAAACTCCATGGAACACATTTCAATCATAGGATGATAAACTGTTCGACCTCTCAATCTATGGGAGATAACACATGGATCAAGTGGATCATAAAATTGTTGATTCTCCTCAGTCTCATGCTAAGGGAATTACCCAACATGTTACCTCCCCAAAATCTTAGATCTGGGCACCAAAGAGATCTCACTAGGCATGGTAATTTTCAGACTAGAGGGAGCGGGTTCATATCCCCTCCATAAACAAAGATCACTGACATATATAAGTATCAACCAATGAGAGATCCCATATACTTACTCACTCAGATTAAGTATGCTATCATATCTAGGCAGAAAGCATGGGGTTGGTACATATCCTTGGCCCTGTGCATAAATTTCATCAGAATATTCTAATGGCATAAGGGGGATAGGAGTATGAACACATCCTCACTTCAATCAAATACAACATCCAACATATCCTAGAAATCGAGAGCATTCTGACCCATATCCCTATACATACCCTTATAAAATGCCGATACCTTTTAGTATTAATATAGGATCTCCACCAGTATATACCATCAATGATATAGGGATGGTCACACATTCCTATCCCAATAGCCAGAGTAGTATATCAACATGGTAAACATGAATAGGTGTATACTCCAGATAAAGCACATATTCTTACTCCCATCCAATATAATTGTCTACATAGGTATAAGACTGGGATCATACCCTTGTTTCGACTGGGGATCGTCAACCTAGTTTTAAAATCTCCCTAGTATAGAAGCACATTCATATCAATAAAGGAAAAAGAAATATTACAAAGGCCAACCATGATCAGTCCCATATCCCCACTCCCATTGATGTCCATAAAAAAATTTAGAAATCACCTCAATTCAAGCTCATATCCCTTACGATGAAGCTAATCATCATATTTCAATAGCTTATAGGAGCCAGGATCACATTCCTTCTCTTACCAATGAAATACTACACCAACATATTTTAGAGGTTATACATGAGGAGGCCTATATACCTCCTTCCATTATGGAGATCCATGAGCCTATTCCTAAAGGGAATTCATATTTGAACCGGTATCATACCCCCAATTAAACCAAGGTTGAGTGACATATTATAGAAGCCACCTAAAGGTAGGATTATATTCCTACCAATAATAAAAAATCTCATTGATATAATCCAATATCTTCCCAACACGATGATCACATTCTTGTAGTAATAGATAGTCCTCAATATAGTCCACTAACTATCACACAACAGACCCATATCCTTGATCTACCCCAAAAGGTAGTTCGACATATTCTAACCATGATGTAGAATGAGGCTCACATTCCTACTAAGATCAATACTAGTGTCCTCTAGGATTTGTGACATAATATGTAACACTTTGATGGTCCTATTACTCTTCAACCAAAGAAGAAAGTGATAACTACCATGATAGTTATTTTCAAGATAGTATATAGATGGATTCTGGGAGCCTTATTCTGGACATCCACCTTAGAAAAACTCCTTGTGGTGATATCTCACCCAGATAATGAAATCCTCCCCTTTTCAAGACACCTTCATATAGAGAGGTTCTTGAAACCCTAGGGATAACCAGTTATAGTTCCCTATAAACCATCAGAAACAGCTTACCATAGTCAATAGGTGACTCAGAGAAGTGAATTATGTGGTTTGACCAGATAGCGGAGTACGCCCAACCATGTCCTGGCCACACAATGTTAAAATTCATGACAAGGACCTGGTTCTAAGACCTTAAAATACACAACATGTGTTTACCTTGTGGGGAATTCCGCCCATCTTAGATGTGATCTAGATCTACGTAACAGGTTTTTACTATAGGGGTTTACCAGCTCACACTGAGTTTATTCCCATAACCCCATACAAGGAAATGGTAGACCCACCTTGATCCAAGAACTAAAGCCTCATCCATGACATGTTTATTTTATTTTAAATATATGAAATAAATTCATTAACAATTAACTATACATGATCCAGATCTATTCAGAAGCAAAAATGAAGTTCCCCTATTCCTATGCGAGAGTTAGATCCACATATGGGATCAAATATAAGAACTAGGTATGAATTTATTTATATCACCACAAGATACATAGTGATACCCAGATATCAAATCCTAGGTCCAACCATAATATAAAAGAAAAATTTCACCCCTACGTATGGGCCTTACCTACATAGGGAATCTTCCATAAAAGAACTGTGGCTTGATTCATGTTGTTATAAGATATTTAGCGATGCCCAGATCTCAAATCCTAGGTCCAACTGCAATATATAAAAGAAAAAAAAACAATACCCCCTCCCTACATATGGATTAGACCTATATATGTAATTTATATATATGAAAGAACTATGTGTGGTTTGATTCATGTTACTATAGGATACGTAGCGATCCATAAGTTCTCAATCCCTGGCCCAACCACAATGTAAAAAAATCCCCTTTCCCTGCTTACAGGTCAATCCTATACATGGAATTTTCTAAATAACAACTATGTGTTGCTTGATTCCCATATTATGGGATATTTAGTGATGTATGGATCTCCCATTTTTGTCCCAAACATGAATCCTCATTATCCCCAACCAGAAACTTCTATGAGAATCATATCCAGATAAAAGTCTTTGGCACATGGGTAGCCTGTACCTAAGAGTATTAATGCCCCATTCCCCACACATGAGCCTGATATGTGTGGGAAATTTTCTTTATAAGAACCACATGTGGATTTATTACTATTACTATAGGATATGTAATGATTCCCAGGTCTCCAATCACGGGTTCAGTTGCGATGCAAAAAAACAATGCCCCTTCCCTTACATATGGGTCATAACTACATAGGGAATTTTTCATATAATAACTAAACGTGTCTTGATTCCTATTACTATAGGATATGTAGTGATTCACGGATCTCAATTCTTAGTCCCATATACCACGTCAAAAAAGTAAGGGAGAGAAATAAAAAAAATCCCCCCTCCCTGTATGTAGTCCAGACCCATGCATGGATCTTTCATTCAAGGAACTACATGTGGTCTTATTCTTATCATAACATGATACATAGTGAGGTTTGAATCCTTTATTTTTAGTTATGCCCATGATGTGTTATCACACCCAACCATTCCCCTATATAAGATTCAGATCCGTGCAGAGACTCCAATCCACATTAAAATGAAAACACCCCCACATATTACCTGTTATACACTCTCACATAGCTCAATTAACTACTTATATATCTCTTGTTTCTCATGAAGAGAATGACTCATGTCATATTAGGGAACCTTGGAAGACACTTTGACCAATGTGATCAAGGAATGTTCTAGATAAGGAACCACATACTAGTTGTTTAATGTTAAAATGGATGACAAATTCCTATTTTCATGATGTTAAACTTCATAGAAATGTCTTAGTTTCATGATGTTAAACTAAATTACATTTGGTATTCATGATGAACAGTTCATACCCTTGATGATTGTGTACTTGGGAATCATATGTTTTATCCCTTCACCCTAATTTTTTTTTCAATACACATTGGAATTTCCTTTAGGGTGCTCAAACCCTTCTTGAATATTACATTCTCCATGAACCAACTTCATATATTCGATATTTGAGTTGACACCAACCAATTCCTTGAGTTTTTATAATTCTCTGGGCACCCCAAAAACCTTGAGCCCATGTACTCTTGGTTCATCCTTGTATTGTATAGGTAACAAGGACTAGATAATCTAAAGAGGAACCACTAGTATTCACTAGTGAATAACATAGTACCTCATAGCTTGTGCCTAGTTGATGTTTTGGTCTTAGAGGAGAGCCCCCTTAAATCTAGGAGATATTATCCTGACTGCGTGGGATATAGACTTTCTCCATTATAAATGGTTAACCCTTACTCACCAATATTCATCTCTAGTTGACTTAGATATTCTTGGATTATTATTTACACTTCCCATAACCCAAATATTCAAGTTGATTTATATAATCTTTATGTTACTCTTCTATACATCATACCCATCTTCAAAGAAATATTATGACATCACATTCTTGTACCCTTTCATTTCAGGGTAAGCATCTCCAATGAAGACCCAACTTCTTTGAGTTTCTAAAACCATTTAGAGACCCCCTTTTCCACCAAACAATATTCATTCCCCCTTTTCATGTCTAAATCACCAGATACCTTGAATTCATATTCTCTTGGCATTTCATGGACCTTGAGCCTATGTCCTCCTAGTTCTCCCTTATGGTATATTGGTAATAGGGACTAACTTATCCAAAAGGAACACACTATGATTCACTTATAAATAACACCATGTCTCATAGATTTTTCCTTATAACACCCCTAGATTTTAGAAAACATCTATCTTTAAATAATTTTATTTCTTTGATAACTTGTGTTACACACAACACTGAGTTTAAATGAATCATGATACACCATTAAAATATTATCATTTAATACGATAGTTATAACCAAGCCATTAAATTGAAAAGTATGGATACAATTAACTAATTTATGAAATATATATAAATTTACTACTCAATATAAACATATTGATAAATTATTAGTAAATAATCAATCATTTTTTTGTAAAGTTATTTTATGCTTCAAAAATACATCTTCTTCAAAAATGATTTTATTGTTTTTTGTGAGAAAATATTATAATTAATTTCTTTAAATTTTATAAATTTTATTTAATAAAAATAATATAATTTTTAAAAATATAATATCAAAATTATTTTAGGGTTATTTTTTGTGATTTTTCTGAAAATATTGATTTTTTATTGAATAGTGAAAAATAATAAATTTTATTGAAAATTGTATTTTTGTTTCAAACATTTGGAAAGTACCAATTTGATTTTAAAATGGTTTCAAAGTAAAATTATTTCTATTATATTATTAATAATATAATTAAGTTCATTAGAATCAATTTTATGTCTGAATTTGGTATAAAAACATTTTTGTACTTAAAAAGGCAATTTTCTAAAATCAGATTTTTATTGCATTTTACAAATTTATATTAAAATTAATTTATGTCACTTATAGGAATTGAATTTTATGAAATGTAATTTATTTTTGGGTTCATAAATTAAAATTTATCCTAGTATTATTTTTTTTACATTTTTACGAAGAAGTTATTTTTTTGGGGGAATAGTAAAAAAATACAATTTTTACGAAATATAGTATCTTTTACGATATCGTAAAAACATAAAAATAATATAAAAATATATGAAACTTATGGAATGAATAAAGTATGATCAAATAATACAAATACAAAACCCAAAAATTTAAAATAAATAAATAAATCAGAATTTATTCCATGATAAATATGAAAATTATTTTCAGTGCCGACACATAGCTTACACAATGCTGAAAAAGTAAAATTTGGCACCCTAAGGATAATATTTGAGATGTAATAAGTAATTTATATACCTTTTTATTAAATATTAAGTATTATATATTATTTTTATGGTTAGAAACTAATTTTGGAGTTATATAACAAGTGGATTATCCCAATGCTTGTGCATTGCTTGCGTAAGGCCGGAAAAGTCAAAATAACATATTAAATAAGTTTTCATGACATTTATATGTGTTAAAATAAATATTTAATGAATATAAATGGATATTTTTATAATAATAAACTTATTTTTATGAGTTTAATTTATTCATTATTTTTAGGTATTAAATAAATACCTTAAATACTTTCACAACACTGACACAACATTTATCTAATTAATAGAAAAATAAAATAAATGATTTTAAAAATAATAAAACTAATATAATTTTAAATAATTAATACATCCCATGATTTTTTTTATCTATATGACATGTTAGGTAACTTTTGAGGTATTATATTCAAAATCCCCCTTTGTCTTGATGTATTTTAAGTTAGATTAAATGAATAGTTTCAAAATTTACATTAATAATATTTTATCAAAATAATATTTTATTAAAATATTTAAAAATTATAAAAATATTTAAATAGGTTAATTTTGATATTATATGGTTTTAAATGTTATAAATTGTCCATTAATTGGCCAATTTTTACCTTATAAGTAAAAATTATAACCCTTTATTATTGAAAAAGTTGTCACTATAATTAAAATCAAAATTGGTTAACTAAAGGTTAATCAAAATGACAACATTTAGAATTACACCAAAACTTGTAGAAATTTTATTTTTTATGATATTGAAACCCTATCCTACATTATATTTGAATACATGTCCATTTGGAGGAATTTTTCTTGACAATTAATTTATTATTATTTAATATTTTGAGAAATTCCAAAAGTTCCCCTCACCTCAATTATAAAAGGACACCTCCCCCCTCACTTATTTACACCACATTGAGCCTTATAGATTGATTTTTTTTTAAATTAATATTATAAAATTACATAGACAAATTATAGAGGTTTTTTTATTCCCAAAACACCAACCCTAGAGCCCTTTAGAGGATATCTAAAAGAGTCATTTCAAGAAGAGGTAATCACCTTAATCAATCACTTTATTTTCTACTCTTATTTAACTCCTCTAAATCTATGGTATTTATAATAAAATAATAAATATATCTCCATAAATATGATAAAATTTTATTATGATTATGAAAACACCATTACACACCCTCTTCCCCATCAAACATGAAGTGAAAGTATTGTTCGTGCATACATACGACTTACCATCTTCACTTAGCGATACAATTCATTTTTCATCACCATATTTTATGGATAGGTATTATGATGAGTTTAATGTTTATATATAAAATTTATGAAATTATTATACTTCTTAAATTATAATATCACATCTACCTACTTTCCATTCAATCCTTTGGGAAACGATAACGTCATTCATGGGAAAGTGTGGGTTACCACCTCCATGAACTGATGTGATTATTTTTTCATTTATATTTTACTTGGATAGTAATGATGAAGAATTTAATGAATATATATGATATATATGATATAATAATGATGTCGTAATGGTTAATTAATATTTAACTTTCTTTCTTTCCATCCGTCGAAAAATAAAAACACCATTCATGTGTACATATGATCTACCATCTCCATGAATGACGTAATTAATTTTTCTATCTATACTTTTATGAATGAATATAAAAATTTATATAATGAATATATATTATATTTATTTCATGATTAAAATTCTGGATATTATGTAATCATGATCAAAATTCAAGGACTAAAACTACCGAACCAAAACATATGTGAAAAACAAAGCAGATATCACCTGAAATAGAAATTTAAAAAAAGAAATGTTAATAAAAGGGTGATAGAAGGTTATAAGTAAATAATACATGGTATGATATATATGAGTATGGTTATTTATTATATGTATATTCTATATTTATTATATAATATATTCCAATGCGTATGATGGAAGTCAGAACTTAGGTAAGGGATTTCTAGTGTCACTTTAATTTCTGGGAGAATTATGATAAATTCACAACTTTTTTCTTTTTTATAGTGTATATACTACTTTTAATCCAAAAATATCACACAAATATGGTAGAAAAAAATGGTTTGATGAGATCTATGAAGTCAATCATTTTTTTTCTGTAAATAATACACTATAGTTTAAAGATTTCATGTCGAGTTTACCATTTTGATTTCATAGGAAAATGTGTATGTATGAATTTTCCCAATGGTTGATTGTGTAGGTATTAATGTATTGAAAAATCACTCACATCAGGTTTACCATTTTTAATATTCCATATAATCTCCCAACATCTCCTACATCTATAACTGAGTATGAACTTTTTTACTAAAGATATACATTCGATTAGGGTTTTAGACCCAATGAAACTTAGGAACTCACATTGGTCAAGAGAAAGGGATGTCGAGCTCATCAAACCCTTTTGGGGGGAATTTTTTGCATAATCTAGGGATCTCTTATATATTTAAGATATTTTCATAAATATCTTCCTAATCCTGATATATGATCGGTTACCCTAATAAAATGATCAAGTGTTAAACCCTTCCATGTGTAAAGAGGCGTCTATTAATGAGTCCATATGTATGTATCTGAGGTTCTTCATATATTTCTCATTTATGGGTAGATGCTTATATTTTGAAGCCTTATAACCAGGTACTCTGAAATTTTCTATTATCCAAGGAGGCAATTAATATCCTGAGGATGGGATTGAACCTTTTTGAGGTGCCTTACATATCCTGTTTATAGTAGGAATAAAAACCCACATAGTTTTTTGAACCTGTGCAGTTTAACATCATGTGGAAAAGAAATATATGGGGGAAATTAGGCACTGAGTATTTGAGCTCGATCCTCAGGGAGGAAACCTACATATCCTAGTTATGGAAGGAATCCGATTGATCATAATTTGAATACACCCTTGGGACTTTCCCCGTGGTGGATACCCTTATATGTGGGATTTCATATCATTCCATTGAGTGGGGATTACACACTATGGTTTCCATAGATGGTAGAGATTAATGAGGCAAATGATATGATCATTGAAAATCCCTAATCCCACATGATCCATGATCAGTGTGGGAAACAAGGTACAAAAGGTAATCAGTCTCACTATATATGGACGTAAGACTTATGCATTGGGGTAGCCCTTGGGATGTTTTATATATATCTTAGGCCTTGGGAAGGAATCATATATATCTTGGTTATATAAGGAATTAGAGTAATCATAGTTCAGTTACCTTATCAATACATTGGTGGATGAGGAATAGCGATCATCCTATGGGAGAGATTGAGGCCCAATGTTTGAAATGTCAAAGACAAAGGGGGACTTACACCAAAGTGGATACCCATTTGATCTCGAGCTTTAGGAATAAATCCTATATATATTGTTTATAGAAGGAATCAAGTTTCTCATAGTTCAATTGGATCGGGACTTACACACTAAGGTTTCCCTTATATATCTATTGGAAAAGGTTATCATGTCTCGGGATGTCTCCTTGACATGGTCTGATTGTCTTCCTGACATGTTCTGATTTTTAGTCTTAAATGTTTGGTTATTTTCCTAACATATCTGTGGATGTTTGTACGACATGTCTAAGGATTTTTGAACATGTCCTCGCTATATAGAGGAAATGTCTGAAGAGAATCACATAATCTAGTTGACTTTCCTAAAGTACATCTCATAATCTGAATGATAGATATGAAGAATATTTTATGATCAAGGATTTCATGTCTAGAGGGTGTCACATGTTCTATATGACTTATACAAATGTCATTATGAGATCAAGGATTACATTTTTGGAGGGTATCACATGAACTGGATGACATATCTAGAGGGTGTCACATGATCTGGATGACTTACCAAAAAAACATAATGAGATCAAGGATGACATGTTTGGAGGGTGTCGCATGACCTAGATGATATGTATGGAGGGTCAAATTATTTGTATGACTTATCTAGAGAACATCATACGATCAAGTATGACATGTTCTAGTGACATCATGAGACCTAGTTGAAATATCCTAGTGTCAGCGCATAACATTAGCGACATGTCTTGAGGACATCGTAAGATATAGTTGGAAAGCTCAAAGGACTTCACAAGACTTGGGTGGCATGCCCCGAGGGAATTTCATGACTTTATTGACATGTACAAGGGACATCACATTATCCAAATGTAATTTTCAGGGTGTTTCTCATGACTTGGGTGACATGTCCTGGTGTTATCATATGATCTCGGTAGTTCATGAGAAGCACATAAAGATCAATGAATCCATCTTCACATAAGTCTCCCATATTTTTAGTCATTATTATAGCCTTTATTTTATATATTCCTTAGGTTATGTCCAATATTAGCTTATTTTAGGTTTCATTTGACTCATTATTCATCCGGGTCCTCCATCACATAATCTGAATGATACACCAAAAGTCCTTCACATGATCTATAGAGTGATCAAACAAAGTGCATACTAATGATACATGATCCCTTAGGCCATTCCCTAAATTTTAACTAGTGGAAGAACTTATGATCATGTGAATGGACTCTCTAATAATTTCTCTCCTATGCTCCCACGTAGCAGTCGACCATAGCGTGCGTCCTTCGTGTGCGTTTTTTGTGTTGAGAGGGGGAGGGATTTATAAGCCCCTTTTCCCTGGTGATATGACACATTTCATAGAACATATATCATATATATGAGTTGGATTTGATGGATGGATTATTGTATCACACTCTTCATATAATCTATTCACGGGTCATCCATGACATCATCATTGCATCACATGATAAACAATGACCACAAGACCATCTTTTCATCGCTAAATTTAAAGTAACACGACTGATCAAATATAATTTTCCTAACCATTTTGACATGTCAAATAGCTTTCACAAGGTCAAAAAGACATATCTAAAAGTCTCGGTGAGATCAGGAATCCATGGAAATGATTTCGCATGATCAAAGATGAATCTTATGGGGTCATTTTTGAGACTAATGTGGGTTTTTAGGGGAACCTCCATGAGATTAGGCTAACATGTCTAAGGGCCCTCTCAAAATAATTATGGATTGTTAAGGGGTACAACGTGTGATCAATTGTGACCACCCAGGGTGTATGGACCCTTTCACATGAAGGCCAACATATCCTCACTTTTCAAGAAGCTTCCATATTTCCCCCTATTTATTTACTTATTTATTTTATAAGGATATAAGATATCACATAGCCAAGCGAGTGTTGTCGAAGACAATCACTCTCCTTGTATGTGATGTGTCACATGAAAAATAGTGGTTCTTATGGAGATGCATGATAATTGTCATTGAAACCCCATCTTATTATCTATGGGGTCAAAGGGGTAGTGCATAATCGAAGTAATGTTTTAGAGATCCTTCACATGATGAAGGTGACATGTTAGTCAGCTCTTGCGTGACAATGTGTATATTTTTCAAAGGGTTTCACGAGGTCTGGTGAACCGCCTAATCTTTTCATATGAAAATAAACAATCTTATAAGGTATTCACCCTTTTAATATTTTCATCATTTATTTTACAAGGATTTTTAGATGATTTTCAAGGGACTGATGATTGATAAGTCGCATGATCAGAAGAGATTTTTTGGAATCCTTCGCATGATTATATGTGATTTTCTAGGTGCCTTCGCAAGAAAAGGTATGCTTCTCAAAGGGTCTCTATGTGATCAAAAGAATATCATGTGTTGTGCATGATTCATTAGGATGACCTTCCAAGGTTCATGTGATCACATGTCCTTTTGAGGGTTATATGATCAGTGTGAATTTTCCACATTCTCTTCCTTTGTTTTATGGGGAAAATAATACCCATGTTTAAGATATTTATTCCATTGTAGATTTTCTGATGCTCATTTGGTGGGTGTCAACAAATTCCCCTCCCTCACGAGAGATTTATATAGGGAAAATGGATTGGTTATGAGGAAAGTAGATTCCCTCCTGAGTCTTTGGGGCTACCACCAATCATTGTCTTGAGTGACATTTGTCCTTCCAGGTTACCATCAGTATTATGAGTAATTACCTATAAATAGGGGATGAAGGAGAATCTCATTCATCATTGAATTTGAATCTCTAGAGATATTGAGATCATTCTTATCACATGATACCTTCAAAATGCCACATTGCAAGATCCTACTCACAATACCCTTCTAAAAGATTCATTCAGAAGATCTGTTTTGCAAGAATACTTCATGAGAACCATTTTGTAGATTTTCTTTGTCCCAAAAATTACTCGAACCAATAATTAATCAAATCATGGTAACTAACTAATCCTTGTACTATGTTCTTGGAAACATTTCCATATTTTAGGTTTCATATGATTCTCTAGTTTGGTCGCATGATCACTCAACTATCATGTGGTTCACATGACCATTTCAGGGTCACATGATAAAGAGTCTTATAACTGGTCATGCAATCACGAGATGTACCATGGGTAAAGTGGTCCATGAGATATTCATGGTTCATGATATTTTTAAGAGCTTTATTAGGTCATGTAATGATGAATTTCTTCAGGGTTCATGCAATTCACATGATGCTACTGGAGTCATTCCTTTATTTTGATGACATTTTTTTCCTGTCTAATATATATTTTCTACTTATATATAGATGGATTCCATATCTCTTGTAGCTTACAATGTGGCATTCCAAAGGTCCTTGATTACTAGGAATCGTAACATTGACCCTCAATATCAAGTGAATTCTAAAAATAAGGTTTTGAATAATTTTCTCTCATCCAAAATTCAAATCTATCCTTTATCACAGCAGCTTCCCCTATATGGATTTTGGATTTTGGATGATGTTGTAATTTCCTCTCCTAACTACAATCATCCATCTTGATGGATTTCAACTTCCCTTGATTGCATTCAGGTGATGATTTATAAATATATCTAACTATTCATAGCATGATCCTAGGGGTTTTCTTATATGCTAGAGAACTCCCCTCAGGGTCTAAACAGTTATGATTTCTCCCACTAGCCCATTACTCAGAGTTATTGGAGAATATTTTTCTACTCTTTGAACAATCCGAGTGGTGGATGGAGCACAAAATGGGAGATATAACCTGGTGGAAACTTTTTTGATGAATGGGCATGGCCATTTTGGGTTAAATAGAGCTATTCATAATTTTCAACCAGCTACACGCCATCCAACTTTACGAGGCCGTATGGGTTTCTCAATTAATTTTCTACCATTAGTAGGATATTTTTAGATAAAATATTAGCTGTTGGTTCCCTGGTACCAATTCATTCCATCTATCCCATGAAGAAACTAGATTCATCCTTTGGGATATCTATTAACTGGGTTGGATATCCCCCCTTGGGGAGAAGTATGATGAGTTCCTTACTACCACAGATGTCTGGGATGACCCCAAACAAAATACAATTTTGGAAAGGGACATACTCAAAATTATGAAAGAAAAGTTAAGGAAGTAGTTGAATATGCACTCAATCATCTCTTTTAAATATTTGATCAAAATTTTCTCTATTGTAGTGGAGTTTAGATAACCGCTATACGCCCACATTAGTGCCCTTCCCGACATGTTAGCAATAGTGGATACTCATATTGGGAAATCATAGAAGTCGAGGAATATTCTATATGGGGATATCATGTGAGATCAGAGATATCTTTGAACCTTAGGCTAGTGGGTTTGATGTCCATGTTCTTGAATGGGTGGCTTTCTCCTATTGGGGATGCATGTTTAGGAATCCAAGTTGGCACATTGGTGATGAAAGCTCGATTAGCAGAGGAGAGACCTATTAATATATCTATACTGACTCTTTAATGCCTCTTATGATCCATATAAAATAGTTAAATTTTCCCTATAATATTAGTGGTCTTTTACATTTTTTATTTGTATGGATAGGGGAGTGTTTCTATTGCTACAAATACCAAAACAATACTAGGATCCCTAGTGACTTGTTCTGCCCTAGGTTGCTGAACATATATGGGATTGAGGCAATGAATTTAGGACCTGATGAGGTTTCTAACATGTTGAGATGGTTTTGTCATTTTAATTTCATTCCTTATCCCACACCAACTGGTCCAATTGTCGATAATGGTGGAAGATATCTTGATGAACAGTTACACAAGATCTCTGTTCAGGATGGGGTTCTCATGGATAGGTTGGATGAATTGGTTATTTATGAGACGTATACCCCTTACTAGTTTTCTCAAAAACTTGGATACATCCAAAGGGGTTATCCTCTCCCCTTGTATGGTGTTCTTGGAGAACAACATCCTGGGATTATCCTCCAATTTTGGATTATATTGGAACATGAGGATACCAACACTAAGATTATTCTTCCACCTGTTGGAACCCATATAATACTATCTTATGATTATTCTCAAGATTGTGTGGAAGCCTACTCAGGTGGTATGATGAATAGAATGGTACTTTAGGTAGAAAAACTATGTGCTTCACCAATCCCCTTTCCTATAGAAACAATGAAGCTGATTCAAGATTCAAGAAAGCCTTCGAGGAAGCATCCTCATCCTAGTGTCCCATTAGTTGATCAGAATTTGAGAAAGAGATTCCTTTGATATGAGTAAAAGATGATGCCTATTTTAAGGGAAGAGTATATGGATATTCCTCTCTTACTTATTTGTCATCTCAACCAATTATTCCCACTTATAATATACCCACTCCAACATTTGTAGAGTATCAGAAATGATGTACGATAATTTAGTAGTGGATCCACAACCTGATCACTGAAACTCCCCTAGAAATATTTCATGATCCAGAGGAACATCTTTGATGACTCTTTCACAATTTGGGGGTGGGAGGATTTTACCTCCATACATTATACGAAATCATGTGAAAAATCATAACAAATAAAAAATAGTTGGATACTATTGATATGGTCTTGTTCGATTTTGATGATAGGACTCATCTAGACAAGCTAACAAGAGAATATTTAGATGCATTGGAAAAAATTCATCAGATAATATCTAATATGTATACCCAAATGGATTACTTGAACTCATAGATAGTAATATATGAGTAGATCGTAGCTCGATCAAAGTCAGATATTTCGGCACAATCATACTTACTAGAAACTACTTAGAAAAGAGTTAGGGAGTTGTATACTCTTATCAAGACTCTTCAACCATGGGCTACAGTAAAAGAGGCAGGGAGGGCGGAACTTTGACACTTTATTGACACTTCTTGTTAGACTATTTCTGACTTGGAATATTCATCCGATCAAATATTACTATAGTATGATCAATAATGTTTTTTTTGTTTTGATGAAATCTTTAGAGAGGATATGAAATGTGGAGATTCATCCTTCCAGACTCTATTAATGAATGGATATTCTGAACTTTATATGTCTTTATATATAATTCCTTCATTAATGATGTGCATGATATTTTATTGATCTGATGTTGCATGATTTTCAACGATACCCATACTTAATATAATATCGAGTAAACCTAAATGCTTGGATTTTAATGTTTAAATCATAACTAATTTTCTTGAGAAATTTAATGAATTCACACTAACATGAGATTCCTCATCGATGTATTTTCTCCAGTTTTCTTGAGATTACCTGATTCAAAAAAGTATAATTTGGATAGAATATATGTTCTGGAGGGATAATGATACGTCTTTTTCTGAAGTTAGTGGACTTAGAGAGAATAGGTTGATTTATAATAAGGCCATATGGCGATTCCCATAAGATTTATATCTTTTTATTCATATTTCCTTATTTTTTTCCTATAATTTATATAGGGTAAGGCTTAGTGGGCATGGAATCAGCTTTTTCTTAGGCCTCCCTCTTATGAGTTTTTGACTTGAAAAATTATGTGCCCTTTCCTTTTTACGAGTGCTTAATATTTCTTAGAACATAAAAAGTTCATGTACATTGAGTAGAGGCTTGGATTTTTCCATGGATTCCCTTATCATATTTTCAACTTGAAAAGAATTATTCCTCTTTTGGTCTTTCAAACTAGACCATTTATATGCTATAGTTTAGGGTCTTCTAGCTTGGACCTTCTACTACTGGTAGTCAAGAGTCTTCTAGCTCGGACTTTTTTATGTTTGTAATATACTATTCAAAAAGTGGTGTTCTCCATGAAGTTTAATGTCATGAGGTAATTACATATACTATATAGTTTAATGTAATGTGGTAAAGACATCATCCTTGCAGTTTAATGTCATGCAGTAAGGATGTATTCCACGTAGTTTAATGTAATATGGTAAGGACATCTTCAGTTTAGTTTGACATAATGTAATAAGGATGTAAATATACTATACAATTTAAATTCTTGATGGTAGGACATGATTAGTGAATATGGAATATGGGGTAGACGTGCTAGGGATGATACAAAACACCCTGAGGTGTTAGTTTCCGCTATGGTGTTTCCAAGTCTCATGAGAACTGGACTTACTTTCCTAAGAGGATATGCCTCTATTTGGTAGGTCACAACCCTTATGCGTCACTATCATGGTCAAACAGAGGTGTCCCATCTCTTTTACAAGGGTTATTAAAAAATTTAGAGATGGTATGGATGGATAGAGAAAATATAGGGAATCCAATTCCACCTAGATAGTCAAAATACGAGTTGAGTAAGTCCTAACCCAAAAGTTTGATTCAATGAATATGAAACAGGGTAAATGTGATGGGGATGAACCATAACACCCTAAGGTACCAAGTTACACCAAGGTGTTATCAAGGCTCACAAGGATCAAAGTTCCTTTCCTGTAAGGAGGGGATGCCTCTAGTTGGTAGGTCAAAGCCCTTATACGTTGATATCATGGTCAAACAGAGGTGTCCCCACCCTTTTCCGAGGTCCATGAAAGATTTATGAAGACTCAAAAATCTGGATGATGAAGTGATAAGTGGAGTGAAATCTATCTAGAAAGGGTTCTAGCACACTAGGGTAGTTTAGCTCTTATATGGGAAGCTCAGACCCTATGCTCTATGGTTTTGAGTCATGGGGTGTGGGCCATCAAAAGGCTAGGGAATGGAGTTACACATTCCTACTTTGAGAAAGGGTATAAAACATGTTGACATAATGTTAATGATGATGAATCTACTTGAATATTTTGGGGACAGGGATTGTAAATCAAGGTCTAAAGTACTCGGGTCAAGAGGATGATATGGGAAAATTGTTCCAAGCATGACCAAAAACACCCTAAGGTGCTGAATTCCATCATGGTGATGTCAGGGCTCACAAGGATCATAAAGAACTTTTTATAAGGTATGATTCATTTGGTTGATGACCATAGGTGCATATATAGGAGCCATAGGTATACATGCATAGTCAAACAAAGGGTCCCTTGAAGCCGAGTATCCTCTTTTATAGGCCATGGAAGGTATGTGGTGATTCAATGCACTCAAATCATGAAGTGTAACTTATGAAAAACATAATATTCAATATGGGTTCAACCACCCTAAGAGTTATATCAAAACCTATAATTTTTTATATATATAGTAAAAGTGGGTTCCCTAGATCCAACTTTATCAGTATTTTGATTACCATACCATGCGTATATTGAGTTATGCATGATGTTCACATATCATTATAGTGTAGAAATTTATTCATCCCCTATTTAATAGTAATTTCCATAGATTATTTGTCACATCAAAAGGTTATAACAAATCCCAGGCTATAATGATATCCTTGAGATATAATTACATTAATCTTAAATATATGTACTATGGTCTAGATACATCATACTGACTAGACATAGTTTATTTTTGACTATCAAGTGTCGGGGGATCATAAACATTAAGACTTCTTCTCATGAAGTTCACACTTGTTGATCTATGATAGGTATGATCATGAGGATAGAATCACCAATAGGAACACCACATTTTCAGGTGTCATTGTTTGTTCCTATCTTCAAACATGTGTATTAGTCTCCTGAATTGAGATCATTATCAATGTATACCATTTGATAATGTACTTAGATGTAAGGAGAAAACCATGACAATGAATTCATGATTAGGTAGTTTGTGTTGGGTGCGTCATTAGTGGCTTAACATTGGTTGAATGATCAAGGCATAATTTGTCACTTCCAAATTGAGGAAGTGATAACTCATGACTATTTGATCAGGATGGTAGTAACTTCATAAAATCCATGGCCATAACAGTCAAAAGGTAAATCTATCTAGTTAGATAAAAAATAATAAATCAAGGAAAGGATGATGACCCAAGTGTGAATATTACTTTATGAGATATTGTATGGTAATGAGATTTTATTACACAATACATGTTCGTATGGTGGTTATCATTTCTATGACGGTTCCTTTTCTCTTTAGGGGCCTTGATGAGTTTCTAGACTCTGCTCTTGGTCTATGAATATTATTCACTGCTATTGAGATAAGGTCTTAGAGAGTCACACACAATAGCGCATTCAAGATTCTTCCCTATTATGGTGAATAGGTATATAGGACATGGTGGGCCCCACCATGGGGTCTGAGAGTTATCCAAGTTCTATCAATCACCAAAAAATAAATAAATTCATTATTATTTGAGTATAGAATAATTAAGTTGAATTTATTTATTAAAAGTATTCATGAGTGTGTTAGCAAATACATGGAATAATATTATACAAACGAATATTAATTTAATATTCAAGGTTCATTTAATGTTAGTGAGAATTAAGAGTCAAGTTAATGACTTGGGTTTATCATGGAATATATATTTAATATATATTAAATGTATATGATAAAATATAAATAATATTTATGATGTAGTTAGTTCTTCATAATTATTTATTTATTACTTATTTAGTGGATGTTAAATATACGGGAGTCAGGGAACCCTAACCAGGCATTTTACAAATCCACTATATAAGTAGATGAGGATATCATTTCTTTAAGAAATTCTCAATCCAATATATTGAGATCTCCTCTATCTTCTCGTATCCTTGAGAGAGAAAGACACCATCCAAGCAATCAATCCATGGATGCCTTCACAGATCATAGGAACAGAGTTGAGATGATCATCATGACATTGAAGATCATTGGAGCTCCATTCTAGCACCTGGAATTCAATGATCAATGTTCGACTAGATTATTTAATCATGTGTGTAAGATCTAGAGGGATTCGACTTCGAATCCTTCGATCAATGATCACCGACGATGAGCTATAGTTGAACATACCTCTGAATCAATTGAGGTAACCAATTATTTAATTTCATGATTTAAAATATTCACATGTGATATTTAGACCTCTATTGGGGCTAAGATTGTTGGAGACAAAAATGTTACATCGCTCCAATGATTATATTTTTTAAATACCCAACCCTTAGGCTTTCTCTATGCACCATAGTACATTCCATTAGTATCAGAGTGATCATGTGATTTTTTCGAGCCAAGAAAAAATTAATCTGAATTAAATTAAGTAGAGGGACTTAAATAAGTCCCAACAAAATAGACCGCATGTCAATCCAATTTTGGATGGCCTAGTTATGGACATCTGAATTTTCGATCAGCCAAAGTTGAGGGTGACTCCTACTATCGGGGAGTTTTTATGAGAGTGATGGGTTGAATTAACTGAAGTTATTAGAAAATAAGTATAAAAATTTATCTTTCTTTAAATTTAGAGGAAATCATATTTATGATTTTAGAAGTTGGTACTTTACTCAAAAGATCAAGGAGCCATGAGTTAATGTGACAGGCCAATCAAATGCCTACCTTGAACTCTCCAAGTAGTTGTGTTTCCAAAGATTATAGACTATGAGGGGAGGTTCAAGGATCCTTTACAATAGAATAATCAAGATACAAAGTATTCCGATTCTAGTACATAGGGTTACTAGATTTCAATAAAACAGTTGGAGACATTTAATGATTTAGTTAATTAGTAATGTCTATTTGGTAATCAAGATAAAATTAATAATATAATATCATTTATTTTTATAGAAAAATGATAAGTAATACCACATATTAATATTGTGATGAATTTTGGACAAAGTAAATTTTCTATCCATCATGAATTTCTAAAGAGTAGTGGTGCAAAGAACTACGACATAGAAAATTCAAGGCATTAGAGTCCCCCTTACATATTGAGTCACCTCAGGAAGAGAGGATGAGAAATATACTTACTAGAGACTCAAGTATGATGTATATTATGGTTATGTCATAATTATACCTCCATATTCCTATATTAGTTATTGATACCACATTAGGATATGGATAATTACACATATTTCCTCATCTATGAGAAGCTTGAGAGGAGAAAGTGGAGTAAGATATGAATAAGGTGATGATGACACCTAAACATGTAAATGGAAAGATGAGAAACTATATTTTCAACACATACCTTAATTATTTAATTTCACTCACTTTATCTAGTTTCATTTAATATTATAAAATTATTATTATGGAGAAAATTTCTTCATTAACTTAGGTAAAAAGTTTGCGAAGTATATAAGAACATGAATAAGGTATAATATTTAGTTCTTATGGTGAAAAAGTTGAAAGACAAGGTGAAAACTCCAGTGGAAAGTTTAATTTTAAATAAAACTTCATAATGTCCTTCAATGTGAAGAGGTTTTTTATTAAACATGAGGTTATTTTATTTGCATATCATGAAATTAAATCTATAGAAGTTTAAATTCTATAAAATGAATTAAAGAAGAAAGTAATCACTTTTTCTTCAAGAATATTAATCAATTATAAGCAATGTTTCTATTATAATTTTTGAGTATTAAATACAATATTCCTATAATATATGTGTATTTAAATATAGTAACAAAATAATTATAGAAATGTTACAATAAGTAAGGTGTGTTCTCCAAGCAGCTGGGAAAGAGTGGTTCCTAAGTCAGTGGTGAGAAACACACAACTTCTAATTTCCCAATAAATGGTTCTAGTTGATTTTTTAAGTATTATCAAAACTTTAACCTCACATGTCCTTTGGACATAAAAAGGAATTATTAAAATTTTGGAATTAGTTTTGTTTGTGTTAATACTCGACCAATAGTTCAGTAATTCTTGAATCATTGGAAATACCTAATGAATATAAAATGTAAAAATTATATACCCAATTGTGGAAAGATAATACTTTATAAGAAAAAACTAAGTAGTTTTCAAGGATATACCGACTATGGTTTTATAATATTTGGAGTTAAAGACCTTAGGTATTATTGAAACACTTATACACTTAGTTTTGGACAAAGAAACCTTTAGAAATAAAGGTAAGCCAGAAATCTTTCAGAACTAGATCATCGAGCATGCACTATTCCAAGGGTAAGATAATGGTAAATATAATTCATTAGATTCCTTTAAGTTTTATTAAGTAATGAAAAGTGAAGTATTATATATGTATTGATATAAGATATGAGTTACTTTGGGTCGGTATGTTGAAGAATATCTTGACCAAGCATTCTTCAATCATTATAATGTAGCGTGGAAAAATTCCTAAACATAGATTACCTTATCCACATAAAAGTTATGATGATAATAAGGAGGATCGATGATGATTATTACATGTTAACATTGATTAACAAAATGTATCATGGAGAAATTCCTAAACACACATTTCCTTATACACATCAAAGTCTTGATGTAAGTAAAAGGAGAATCAATGTTGGTACTTATATGCATTGTAAATACTTCCATCTTTCAAGACATGTATCGCAAATAACAACATTATCACATAAAATCATGCCAACTATAATGAAAAATGGATATCATATGAGTTATAATATGATATAAATTCATTATTTCATAATAAAAATGTGTTTAGATGCAAAGATTTTGTCATTATATAAACAAATAGCATCAACCAAAACACAATGTGAATCTTAGTTAATATCCTAAAGTTAATATTAGATATTATTTAAATCCATATCATAGAATAGTTATAGTCAAGTGCTTGACTATATTTCTATAAAAGGGTGCACATATCTATTTGATATAGTTGTAGAAACATCAACTTGGATTTAGTCAATATCAAAAAATATATAAGTATTTGGAAGAGGAAAAAGTTCCATAAGATCCCATGGAAAATCAATGTTCAAGAGAAACATACTATATAGGAAGGTCAAAACCATGGTAGTGGTTCTATATTCATCAAAGATGGTGATAAATTATTATTTGAGAATAATAAATATTTCAAGAAACAAGTATATGAAAATTAGCTAATATTTACAAGATCAACTAAAATTAAATAATGGATTCCATGTATCAAAGTACAGGGGCTTATTATTTTTAATACTATGGTGGGTAGTCAAGTGAAACTATATATGGATGGTACAAGTGAGGTACCAATAAGGCTCGATTGGTATCAAAAAGTTGTTATTCCTAAATCCATTATAATTTTACTTATAATATCCAATTTCAATGATCATTTTTATTGAGCATTAGATTTCAAGACCACCAATCTTGGAAGGCATCTATACAACGCAACCAGAAAGGGATGTTGACACCATAGAATGAAAATAAGGGATGCAAGTTACTAACATCCAATTTTGGATTGAAGTAAGAAACAAGATGAAAAAAATATCAATTAGTAATGAATTTTTCCATGTCTTTAAAAGAGGTTAATGGGATCACCACTATTTTCTAAGTAAAAAATGTTTTAATAACATATGAAAAACAACTATTTATCTTACAGTTAGTTAAAACCAAGATTAAACTATCTCTACAGAGATTAACTTAAATTAGTAACCTATTTTATAGAGAAAAAGATATACTGAGGTAGATCTATCGATTTCTTGGACCTATTCAATTGTACATATACTGAAAATATATTAAAAAACAAGTTGGTACAATTTGAGATAGAATTGTTACTAGTGTCACATGGCATAAATCTCTCCAAGAAGACATGTGCAGTACATAGGAAGAGATTAATGTGGTAAGTTGAATTCTATATACTTCTATGATAGATTAATCACATATTCCATGATATATACATGAAATTATTTTTCCAACATATACTTTATGGTAGGAAAATATCAGTAATAACTAGGAGAATTGCATGAGAAGCAGTCAGAACTATCCAATTGTAAAAGAGAAAGTACAAATGATATATATATATATACCTAGTATGTATAGAGGAATAAATACTAGATTTAAGGAGATGAAACTAGTCTTTATTGGACCAAAATGATCAAATATCATAGTTAGTCTAAGGTAATGAGCAAGACAAGATCATAAAATCTAGTGGTAGCCATAACTACAAATATCGAGTACGTTGCAACTTTATTAGTAGCTAAAGACATAGTATACAATACAAAATTATATGTTCTAGTTCTTGGAACTGTATCTAGTAAGTAATTTTTTCTAATACTAGTACTTTCCAAGATTTCAAGTTTTGGTAGTGTAAAAAAATGAAATACTCAAGGATATCATATCTTGAGAAGTATTACTCAAGGATGTAAAGTCACCGATAGCAGAATTGACTCACCATGGAAATGTGGTAGACCCATGACTAAATCCATAACTCAGTAGAAACATGATATGATCATGTGATAGATAAAAATATTGGTCTTCAAGTTATATCTAGTGCAACTAGGAGTGTTGTAAAAGTGGGTTCTCTAGACCCAACTTTATCAGTAATTTTGTTTACCATACCATGTGTATAGTGAGTTATGCGTGATGTTCACTTTCCATTATAGTGTAGACATTTCTACATCCATTATTTAATGGTAATTTCCATAGATTATTTTTTGTATCAAAAGATTATAATAGATCCCATGCTATAATGAGAACCTCAAGATATAATGACATTAATCTTAAATATATGTCCTATATTCTAGATACATCATATTGAATGGATACAATTGATGTCTGAATATTAGGTGTTGGGGGATAATAATCATTGAAACTTCTTATCATGAAGTTCTCACTTGGTGATGTCTAGTAGGTGATATCATGAGGACAAACCTGATAATAGAAACATTACATGTTTCGAGTGTCATTGGTTGTTCCTATCTATGAACATGTGTATCAGTCTCCAGACTTTAGATCACTATCAATGTATACCATATGACTGTATACTTTGATGCAAGGTGAAAACCATGAAAATGAATTCTTGGATTGTGTTGGGTGCATCATTGGTGGTATGACATTGGTTGAATTATCAAGATAGAATTTTTCACTTACAAATTGATGAAGTGATATCTCAGGCCTAGTTGATTAGGATGGAAGTACCTTCAATAAATCCCTGGTCATGGCAGTTGATAGTAAATCCATCCAGTTAGATCAAAAAATAATAAACTAAGGAAAGGATGATGACATAAGTGTGCATCCTACTTTATGAGATATTGTATGATAAAGAGATTATATTACATAGTATGTGTTCATATGATGGTTGTCATTGCTATGACTATTTATTTTTTATTCAGGGGCCTTGATGGGTTGCAATACTCTGATCTTGGTATATGAATATTATTCACTTCTATTGAGATATTTCCCTATAGGGTCACACACAATATCACATTCAAGATTCTACTCTATTCCGATGAATAGGTATATAGGACATGGTGGGTCCCACAATGGGGTATGAGATTTGTCTAAGTTACATATCAATCACTAATAAATAATTAAATTCATCATTATTCAAGTATAGAATAATTGAGTTGAATTTATTTATTAAAAGTATTTATGAGTGTTTAAGTAAATACATGAAATAATATTATACGAACAAATATTATTTTAATATTCAAGGTTCATTTAATATTAGTGGGAATTATGAGTCAATTTAATAGATTGGGTTTATCATGTAATATATATTTAATATATATTACAAGGATTTGATAAAATATAAATAATATTTATGACACAATTAGTTCATCATAATTAATTAATTAATTAATTTTTTTAAAAAGGTTGAGGGTCAATCCCCTTTTATTGAACATAAAAAAGTGAGATCCCCTTTTGAAGACTGGGAATAGGGGAACCCCTTATATGGACCACATGTAAAAAAATTAACAAACATGGGCCAAAGTAACTTTCATGGTCCCAAATTCCCAATAAGAAACATACATCATAACAAGAATCGGCCAAAAGTCTCATCACCCCCTTATCAGACAATGAAACAATGAATCTAGTCAAAGATGATGTGCTGCCCCTGCCAATACATGCACTGTTCTAGTGAAACAACAAGAAAAATAACTCCTCCATCCCTTACTAATATGTAGAACAAGGACTGGATGATAGGTGTTATCACACCTATCTATCTTTTTAGTTGGACACTCAATGATGATTGCGAGGCACTTGCTACTCTGTCAACCTGATGCGTTGCAGAATTAGATAGAAAAAACCATGTAGAAATCAATGATAAGGTACCCATCTAACCATTAAATGAGGAAAAATGGATAAATTATGGGTCTTAGCACACCCATTCCTCTTTAGAGGCTGCCCACTTGATTCCATCTATAAGAAATAGAAGCACCTTCCAAATGCAACAAGACAAAATCCAATTCTCACAAAGACATCTGCATGTCATCAGAAAACCAGTCCTAAGACCAAAAATGAAAAAATGTCAACCAGACAACAAAAAATGATTCTCCAATTTCATAATTGAACACCAAAATCACCTAAACCATAATCATCCACTATCAAACCCATCACCTTCCACCACCGGTGAAACTTCATCAATGCCAACACAAAGTCCAACATTAACTAACCCTTTATTGTGCATGATTACATCACTAAAAATACCAAATGACACCAGTACAAACAAATGGATCCTATATCCACCTTTCAAACTCCATCTAAATCTAATAAAGCACTACCACTGCCAATTGAAGCTATGATCATAATCTCCCCACTCGATGCCCGTCCAAGATGACCAGATGATGCCATCAGTGATAAGATGCAGTCAAACCCACTGAAAAATCAAATGAAGTAACTGTTTTTTTATTTTAAATATTTAAAAGATATCCTCTAACCTCTATCAAGGTTCATATTTTCAAATATAACAATGTTACATCACTCTAGTGATGAATTTTTTTAAATCCCCAGCCCACCTACTTCCTCTGTATGCCCCGATACCTTCATTATCATGGTGAGAAGATGTGAAAAATAATTACTCTATATTTGTCTTGGACTATCGGTTCCAATGATCATGAATCAAATTTTACTAGGTCTAAAAATTTGTCCCTAGATCTTTATGACTTGTTCATTTATGATCTAAATGTTTTCTAAACTCTGGATATGGAGAGTTAAGTGATTAGAGGCTTGAATTTTAATCTGGAATCACTTTGAGGGTTTTAAACTTGAATAGTTTTGTGTCTCTTTCACTAGTAGTTTAAGGTATTCTGATTTGTACCATCAAAGGAATAATTTTAAGGTTGTATAGATTTTACTAAAATGAATTTAGTTTAAGGTTGTGACACACATAGACCTGGTATAAGGGGTATGTTACACAAGAGCCTAATTAGGATACCCAAGGTCAAGATTACTCCAACATACTTATGAGTGGGAGATTATAATGATGTAAATCATGTCTTAAAGTTCTCGTTTTATGAGTAATGATGTGGTACAATCATATTGTGGATTGCCCATAACACCCTAAGGTGTTGAGTTCCTCCGTGGCGATGTCAGGGCCCATAAAGATCAAAAATCCATTTTTGAAATGTAATGAATTATTTGGTTGATGGATATAGTCTCATATGTAATAGCCATAGGCATAAATGAATATTCAAACAAATGGTATCTTGAAGTCGTGTATTATTTCCCAAGTTCTATAAAAGGTTTACAGTAACCGAAGGCACTCAATACATTATGCGTGATTTATGAACTGAGGTGCTTAAAGTATGAAAAAAGAACCCCATACTTTGGTTGACCAAGGTTAGGATCTTGTGGTCCTTTGATAATGGATAGTAATGGGTGATGACCTACAAATTTTAACATAATGTAGCTGGGATATATTTATAATGTAGTTTTAATTTCATGTGATCAGGACATTTTCCTTATAGTTTAACATCATACAGTAATGAAATTTTCCTTTCCTTATAGTTTAATGTCATGCAGTAGGGATGCTCACTGCATAGGTCTAGCCCATATGCAGTCAGGGGTGCATTTTTATCTTTCATATATTTTAGATAAACTTAGGATTCAGGATTTGGGTGTCGCTACATATCCTGTGATGGCAGGAATCAAGCCCTATGTAGTTCTTGCATGAAAGTTCCCTACACAGGTCTGACCCATATGCAGGGATGGGGGAATTTTTTATTTTATCATGGTTAGACCCAATAATATGATATTTGGACATCATTATATATCCCATGGTAATAGTAATCAAGACATATGTTTTTATTGAATGGGAAAAACTCCATGAAGGCCTGAACCATATACAGAGGTGGGGATGTTTTCCTATTGATTGTTGTAGATGGGCCAAGGATTGGAGATCCGAGAATCACTACATATCCTATGATGGTATGAATCAATCCACACATAGTTCTTGAATAGGAAATGATCTACGTAGGTCTAAACCATATGTAGAGGTTGTAATTTTTTCCATTTATTATTATAATTGGGCCCAATATTGGATATTCAGGTGCTACTATGTATCCTATGATGACATGAATCAATCCACATGAAATTCTTGAACATGAAATGCTCTACGCAGTTTTGACCCATATGTGTGTGTGTGTGTGGGGGGGGGGGGGTCTTTGTTCCCATTTATTATTAGAGCTAGTCCCAAGATCAAAGATTTGGGCATCAGTATGTATCCTGTGATGATAATAATCAATCCAAACACAGTTCTTGAGAAACCATGTAGTTTAACATCATGCAACAAGGATGTGGACTCCCTGACGTGAAAATGTAATATTGTGATTGGGACCATGGATAGAGGTATGGGCATCACTATGTATCCTAAGATGAAAGGAATCAATTAGCACATAGTTATTTAATGGAGGTGTGGTGGGAGACCAATATCGAGGATAATGTTTTTATTGGGCGAGGTCTATGATAATGCATAGTATTATGTCATGAAAGAGACACTAACTGAGAAGTTTAACATTATGTGGTGAATACCTATGGTGTTCCTTTTAAGGTCTTTCATCCAAGAACACATTCACCCTATCATGAATTGATATGGATCAGTCATGTGAGGAGTTCCTTACTAAAATTCCTTAGATCAAGTGAGTTATGCTAAGTGTGATAAACAAGGAATGGAAAAGGTTTCTCTCACAACACAGAGGCAATTAAAGGAAAGAACATGATTTTTTTATCATGTAGTGGCTGGGCGAAGATGTAGGATCTAGAGATCCCTATATATCTCATTATAATGAGAATTAATCCATATATAGTTATGAAAAACCATGAAGTTTAGTGGAAAGTGGTGAGGACATCATCCGCGGATTTTAACATCATGTGGTAAGGACAAAGGTTACTCAACATGAAAGAAGAGGGATAGTATGGCTAAGACTACGGATAGAGGTATAGGTATCACTACATATACTGTGATGATAGGAGTCAATCCACACATAGTTTTGGAAAACCATGCAGTTTAGTATCATGCAAAAAGGACATCATCCATGCAGTTTAATGTCATGCAGTAAGGACAGGGGTCACCCAAGTGAAAAAGAAGGATTGACTATTATCATACATTATGAGGTTTTATGACTGAGATGAATATATTGTGTCTAGACCCAATATTTAGGGTTTGGGTGTCACTATATAACCTGTGATGGAAAGAATCAAGCCATGCATTATTCTTGAATGGGGAATTCACTATGTGGATCTGACTCACACATAGGGAAAGGGGGCACTTCATTTATCTTGTGCATAGATCTATCTAATATGTGATCAAATGTTGGTGAGACAATGCTTCCCATTCATCTTAATGTCATGTGGTTAGGATGTCTCCCATGTATTTTAACGTTATACTATCATGATGTGTTCCTTAAAGTTTAACATCATGTGGTTAGGACATGAGATGCTATTTAGTTTAACATCTTATAGAAAAGACCTTTTCCATGTAGTTTACCATCATATGGTTAGGAGGATTTTGTGAAGTTTAACATCATGAGACCAAAACTCATTCCATATAGTTTAAAATCATGTGTTCAGGATGCACCATGTAGTTTAACATCATGAGACTATGATGTAAGACACTTTATGGTATCTATGTAATGTATTTCTTTAGAAAACTCACATTGGTGGGGGGCGTGATTCATTTCTTATCTATTGTAGATAATGAGTAAGCTCTATTGTGATAAAACTTATGTATGATACAAGTAACTTTCCATTTGGGTTCTAGATTTGGAGGTTTGTTCCTTGGTATCATTGGGGTTCTGAGAGCCAATACCAGTTCTCCTTGAAGAAATGAGCAGAGGTGAACCTTTTTATTGAAGGTTCATGTGATTCGATTCTAATGGACTTCATGGTTGTGCAATGTACACAAACTTTTATCATAGAGAGACTCTAATTTATCTAGACAATTTTGTGATTTCTCATCATTTGAGAGTTGTACTGAAATGGATATTTTAAGTGAGGGAAACTAGACTTCTATGGATAACACTTCTTCAGTTTCATACACCAATGAATACAGAGTTGCTTGTGTAGTAGTACACAAGGTGGTACATTAGGCCCATAAAGCATGGAGAATCTTGTACAGACAAAACTTCTTGTCCTTATTCACCATCTTCTGGATTATATTTTATATATTATTATTGAAGGCCTCTATTTTTATTTATTTTCCACTACATGATAGTGGGATGAATAATTGGACTCAATATTTTACTCATGGTGCAATTTCTTCAACTCTATAGAATAGAAGTTGGTGACATTTTCCATCAATACCATGTGAGGGACTTTGGACCTAGTGATGATATTGGACTTCATGAAGTTGATTATATTCTTGATCCTGACTTCCTTGAGGGGTATTACCTCAGCCCATTTATAAAAGAAGTTGGTAGAATTTAAGTTGTTCTCAAAATTCTTGGCTATGGATGGGGGATATGGACCCACAACATCCATTCCCCATACGGAAAACGACCAGTAATATTTAGATATATGTAGAAATTATAAGGGTTGATGGATGAAGTTTTCATGAATATGGAATGCATAAAATTTCCTAGTGAATTAAACGTAGTCCTGTATCATAGTTTTTAAATAGTAACCTCGCCTCCTGATTTAGTGGGAGAGTTTGGTCCCATACTGATGAGTACCATAGGAGCCTGCATAGAATTATTTCATAACATCAAGAATCTATCATTATGCTATGTATCTGAGGAGGATTCCATAAAATACTTACTTTTAAAGGGATCTCTACTCATTTGGTCCATCCTAGAGGGTAATGTTTTCCTCAACATCGAATTTTTTCCATTATGTCTTGATCTATTGGGAGAGTCCCACTTTGAAGATAATAAATTACGGGATTTATCTATCCAAAGGTGGATATCACTTCATCAAACTCTTGGGTGGTGTTGAACTAATTGATTTATTCCATTTCATATATGATGATCGATGAGACCATCCTTCGGTGCATGATACAAAAGATCACTTCCTCTTGATCAGGTTCAATCAGTTTTGTAGTTGTATTAGCTAGTGCATCGGCACAAGCATTATATGATTGAGGAACATAATGTAACATGGCTTCAAAAGGGAACTATTCCATCAGTGTTATTATATAGTCAATGAGAGGGTAAAGTTCTTACTTTTTGATGGTATATTCACCATTTATTTTCTTTATCACTAGCTCTGAGTCCCCTTTGATGTTCAAGTAGGCTATTTTCAGTTGTAGGGACAATTCCATGTTAGTAATGAGGTCTTGGTATTGTGCCTCATTATTAGTGAAGCCTTAAGATAGTGAGAAATAGTAGGGAAAAATTTCTTTGTCCAGAGAGACAAATACAATCCCTAAGCCTACCTAATTTAGTTTTAGGTTTTTTAGTATCTTGCCGATAGGGCTTTAAGAGGTGACATAAAAATACATCTCCCATATATGGGGAGTGTGATGGGCATATAAAAACTCCTCATCTAGAAGCTCGGTGTCCAATAGTGTATTTTCTAGGACAAGATATGGCACAATGAAATCATATAGGGCCTTCCCTTTCAATGATTTCTAGAACATGAACTGGATGTCATATTATTGAATAATAACCACCCATTGGGCCAAACGTATGGTCAACATAGGATGGCTAAAGATGTACTTGAGTGGGTCAATATAAAAGACCAAGTGGACTCTATGGTGATTCAAGTAATGACTTATATTTCTCAATGCAAAGATGAGTGTGAGTAAGTTCTTCTTAACATAAAAATATTGAGTTTCAATTTCTAAAATCATTCAGATGAAGTAGTAGAGATTGTTCTCATTCCCTGTATCATTTTTGTGTGTGAGTAGAGTGCCCAGTGATCATTCCATGGAAGAAAAATATAATATGAGTGGATTTCCTTCCACAAATGGAATTGGGACTTGTGGGTCCAATAGGAACTTATTGAGACTCTCAAAGGATTCTTGGTAGTCCTCATCCCATTAGTAGAAGACTCTCTTCTTCATTAGCTTGGTGAAAGAGAGGGATTTTCCAGATAGGTTGGATATAAAATGTTTAATTTAGGTGAGGTTACCTTGGACCCCCCTAAGTTATTTGATATTTAAAGGGGTTGACATTTCTAGAATTACAATACTATTCTCTGGATCAACCTCGATGCCACAATGACTTACCAAAAATCCATGGAACTTCCCTGATGTTACCCTGAAAGTGCATTTTAGTGGATTCATCTTCAGACTGTGCTACCACACATTATCAAATACTAATTTATGGTTTGTGAAGTGATCACATAGCTGTCAATATTTGAACACCAGGTCATGGGCATAACATTTGTCCATTAATCCCAAAAATGGACTAAAGATATGATGCATGGTGCGTTGATGAGTAACACCAGTGTTCTTTAACCCAAAGGGTGTCACCTGATAGAAAAATATCCCATGGGGTGCTATAAAGGTAGTGGACTCCTCATATTTAGGGGCCATATTTATCTGATTGTACCTTGATTACCCATATATGAAGGAAAGGGCTTGGAAGCTAGAATTCACATCGATCAAGAAAAATATGATCTGTAATGGGAAGTCTTCCTTTGGGTAGTGTTGATTAAGGTCTCTAAAATTGATGCAGACCCTAATCTTCCCATTCATTTTTATTGACAGAGATGATTTTAGTGACCCATCATGGGTATTTCACTTCCTAGTCAAAATTATATTTGATCAATTTATCAACCTACAACTCTATATTAGTATCATGAGAGGGATGAATCCTCTTGAATTTCTACTTGAAACCTCAGTGGTCATCGGGTAAGCTAATATGGTGTGTAGCCACATATGGGTCCAATCCTAGAATTTATATATAATTCCAGGCGAACACATATCGATGTTGCTTTATAAATTAAATATAAATCTCTTACTACTCAAGGGGAATGGAAACACTAATCAATGTAGGATGTGATTCTTGTTCTATTCCTAGATTCACCAACCAGATCTCATCAATGGTGGTAGATATTCCATCCTCAAATGTGGGAGGGACATTCCTAAGGTCATCCTATTCTTATTACACCTATGACTTTATATAGGCATTTTCAAATTAAGTAGGCAATTCAAGGGAATCTCTATCACCATTAGGATGAGAGAGGCCATGGGAAGATACATTATCATCCCCAACATCTAGAGTAATTTTAGATAGACTCTGAAGATAATTTTTTTATACTATCGTTAGGGATAGAATGATCTTGGACATCTAGGATTGAGTCTATTACCTTAAATAGATTTATGGGTAGCACATAATTGCTGTTGAGCATACTCTACAGATTCACAGGGGTGGTCCCCAAAATATTTGGAGATGAAACCTATATATTTTCATCCAAAATTAGTTTTTTACATTCCATTTTATGGAAACCTTCCTTAGAATACATGGCTTCACAAGACTCAAAGGGGGATCTGTCACCATGTAGTATGCTGACCATTCCATCAATGAGGTGTATTAAGATTTGATGAAATGTTGAAGGTACCATGATGTGTCTATAAAGCAAGGGCCTTCCAAGAAGGACATTGTATATGGTGTCTTTCTGGATAACCATGAACTCAACATTAGATGTGAGATCTCCAAAATGAGATTTGATATTGATATTCCTGAGAGGAATTTTCTCACTCTTATCATACTCTTGAATGGTTATCTTTGTGGGATATAAGTCCCCATCACTATATCCCAAATGTAAAAGGGTTTGAATTAGTATGAAGTTGATCCTAAAACCATTGTTAGTCAAAGCCCTTAATACATCATCATTTTCAAGTCTTCTTAAACCATGTAGGGGTCTAATGTGCACTTGTATGAACTCTTCCTGATCCTGCTTTGTGAATGATATGGTGACATGGAATTATGATGGAATAGTCTCCACTCAATAAAACTCGACTATAGTAACTTGTATCTTGAACTCATATAGAATATGGAGGGATTTTATGAGTGCATCTATGAGTTTTTTTAAAAATGAAGTGAATCCCAGATTGAGATCTTGGTTGGGAAAACTGAAATCTATTTCAGAATGTATTACTTTCAAGAAAGAGGTTGGTTCTTTCCAAGGTGGGGTTGATCCTTATTATGTGGTTTAGGATTTGGTGAATTTGAGTCATATGGGTATAGTTTTTATGAATAGGTTGAGGGAGCATCTGCTTCTAGTGGCGTAGGTCCCTCCAACCTTCCCTATTGTATGGGATGATCATACAATTGAAGCCCTGCCAGTTGGTTGTGTAAGATGAATAAGTTGGGGTAAAAAATGTATAGATATGAGGAACCTCTGTGTTTTGTTGATATTTTTGAATGATTTTCCATGGTTATCATCTTCATATATGTCCTCTGTGAGGATGTGACCAAGATATTGTGTCAGACCACACCCATACTGTCGCCTTTATCCTCGAATCCTATGCCAACAACCTCCAACTCCCCTATCAGGTACATGGAACTATTACTAAGAGTCATATTCATCACCCGAGAAAGGGTATTCCAAATGTATCACATTAACAAAAACAAATATTATTTATTCATCCGATGAGTGTTCCATTTGGTGGGATGGTTCCCATTCTTTGGATGTCATAGGAAATAAGTCAACAAGAGTCAAAGCTTGTGTTGGAGATGAATATAAATCTTTCTTATCTATCTCTTAATATGTATAGTGATTATGTACATCTCTGGGAGGCATATTTGGTATCACATACCTATATGAAGGAACCATTATGGGTTTTTGAGGTTGTGCTCTCAGGGTGGCATGAGCTCAGTCAAATGTATTTCGAGTCATCTAGTTGTAAGACTTCTACCCATGCCTAGTCAGAAATTTTTTCCAATCACCTTCTTCTTCTATTTGGATGAAGGATTCCCAAGTCACCTATTCCAGGGATTTCTCCAACATCACATATCTGGAATCGATCATGCTTTGTAGGATGTCTTTGAAGATGAATAAATCTTGGATGTTGTGACCTAGCCTACCATGGAAAGGCCAGTAGTTGGGATGATCGATGAAGTTGAACTCATTGGGATTCTTGGGTTGTGGCATCTTGAGAAGGTTATTGTTTATGGTTTTAAGTAAATAATCAAGGACTTGTTCATTCTGGAATGAGTATACTTCATTCATCCATTCCTAAAATCATGAGTGACCTTGATCCATTTTTACTTTTGAATGAGGGATATTTTGTTGTTACTTCCACTTGATAGGAGGTGCTGAGCAGTTCGGGACCTGTCTAGGTGACTGAATGGGAACAGTTATTGGTTTGAGGGTAACAATGATGGTTTTTTCCTTGCTGATCCTTTTTCCCAGTGATATAGGAATGAGTCATGACTTAGACCAGATCTTCTGAATGGCATCTTCCAAATGTTGTGGCATTTCTACAAACTCATGGAATCCACCTGGATATTTTATTAGGATAAAAGGTGTCTATAACTCATCCTAGATATTTTTAGCATAGATTTCAAGAAATTTCTTTTGTAAGAGAGGGATGATGAGTTAATAGGTTAAACCTTTCCATATGGATATGAATTTAGACAACCTCTCATTTTTGTATTTCTTGTAGTTTTTAGGTTGAAAATGTTCATTTTCCTCAGTGTAGAGCTGAACTAATAAATGAATTAGAGATAAAGGTCTTCCCATCCTACAATAGATCACACTGGAAGACTGTTGTACCAAATATAGGCTAGCCCTATCAAACACTATACAAAACACATCATAATGGTCACCTTATGCATATATAGGGGGCCCATCATCTGACCAAATTGGGATATGAAGTGTGTGAGATATTATTCTGGGTCTCCTATGCTGTCAAAGGTGGAGAAGGTAGGATGACTAAAAATGGGTGGGAGGAAAGCGTCATCCATCCATTTGAGATATATATTTTTCTCAGGATGCATAGGTGCATGTCTCCCTTCCATGGATTCCATTTGATCATCCAAAGACTCAATGGAATTTAGAATCTATAGAGGTTCTGCTGCTTGAGCTACCTCCCATATGCATGGAGAAGAAAGGGTTTGATGAGGTGGACCCATTTTCATTTTCTTCTAATTCTCAATCCATTCTAAGACTGAATGATCACCCTGATGGGGGAGGGTCTATCACTGTAATGAAGGGAAGCTGTGATCATCAATGACTTACTCATTTATGTATATTGGCTACCTAGATCTGGAGCCGGTCTAATGCCCAGATGCTGATCTTGTAGGAGGATAGAATCTTTCCTGATGTGTGGGAGGAGGAATATTCATCTCAATATGAAGATGATACCCAATGGGAATGTTTCCCCTGAGTATCTTCTCATTGAGTTGTCTAATATTTTATATCTCGTTCTCATATTGTGCCAACTTCCCCTCCATAGAAGGAATTTCAGATCTTATAGGTGATGATTGGTATAGGAACACTTCATTCCCTTTATCCTTAGTAGTGTTCCGTCATAGAGGTGGAAATTAAATATTCATAGGTGCTAGGTTTTGGATTCTCCTCTGGTTCTAAGTACGTGCAACCTCAGTGGGTGTATTCATATCCTCCACTTGGGGTATATTTTCTGGATTATGTCCCTCTACATTTGAATCTTGATCCAAATTTTTTTTTGTTTTGATAGAGACAACATTCAAATATGTTTTTTGGGCAATGGTAGTTATTTCATTACTCTCAATACAATAGGATGATTACGCAATGACTGTATCAGGGTCATTTCTCAAACCCTTGGCCATATTATACATTTTTGCCTTATGAACCCTATGAGGTTTGATTTTCTTTGGCATATTCTCATCCCATCTTGGCCTGTGATTTGTGACATTAAGGGAGTTTCCATTCAAGATTTTCGAACAGTCCACAAACATCAGAGTTTTTTCTTGCGGTAGGAGGAATATAAGGGATGTTGACCATCGATATTTAACACCCAACCCAAAGAAGGATGATTCTCTCTGTGGTGATGATGATGATGAATATACCCCCAACCCTATGGGTTGGGGAATATTCAGGGCCACCATTTGAATTTTTTGATCCTTTTATTGAGGGTCTAATGATTCTGGCTGAGGATTTGATGAATCATGGGATGAGGATTGATATATAAATGCCCCCATAACATCAGGATGGGGTTGATCTAGAATTGTCTTTGATATCTACAAGACCCTATTTAGGGGTGATGAACCTGGTTATGACAATTGAAATAAAAATGCCTCCAGTCCAGTAGGCTAGGGTTGATTTGTAGATACTATTGATATATCCTAAATCCTCTCAGGGATTGATGATTCAATGGGTGGAGATGGTTGTAGATATCCCCCAAACCTTGTGGGATGGGTTTTCTATTAAATGACTAATATGGTAGATACTATTATGACATATTTTATTTGGCATAGATGTGCTCGTGTATGATCCGGGTGCAATGGCATCCCGTGATAGGAGTCATTTTCTATGGAAAGTTTTTGGGTTTACTAAAACTTTGAATTTTATGTCTGGAATTCATTCCCATTTCTTTGAGGGTTTTAGTTCAAAGATATTATAGTATCCCTATCCCCCAATTCATGATGTATTTGCATCATTAAATTTGGGTCATTCCATTGTAGTGACCAACTGGATTGCACATTACCCAGTCCCCTGATCTCATCAGAGGCTAAGACAATACAAGATTCCCTATCTAGGGTTTTTTGTTCTAGAGACATAGTGAAGTGTAATGTTCCATACTTACCACATCCTCAGATGCGTACATTCAATGAGGCTCTAGAAATCAGTCGATGGAGATTTGTTTCAATATGAATAAAAACACTACGTAGGAGTTTTCATGCTCCTCTATTCATGGGTTCTGGGATATGGAAAAGGTGTCCATATCTAGATAAAAATAGAGTGTATTGATGATATAAATGTTATAATCATATCATGGATAAGGGAGATGTCTAGAATTCAATAATTGATGATTTTACCACATATTTTGACATAGGTAAGGCATTCACTCCCTTTCAAGTTCATCTAGGATATCATATTCATAAGTGGCGAGGGACCAGAACATGGTTGAGAGGTTATTTCTGGATAAATCTTTCCAAACTTCCATGTTGGATTACTCTTCATTAGAATTACACACCTCCACTTAGTCAGACCATATAAATTGCTTCATGAGGTCGATTGCTGACTGGGGTGAAGTGTTGTTAGAATTTGATGGGGAACTATATACGGTTGAAACTGGTGTTTCAAGAACCTCTCTATATAAAGTAATTTTATTTTTGAGAACATATCTATGTGGAGGTTTCTAAATTTTGAGAACCTCTCTATACAGAGGTGTCTGTTCAAGGGGAGGATTTCCCTATTTTTGGGAGATATCACTGTGGGGAGGTTGACTATGAAAAATTTATGGAATAGAGTTCATGTGATCCATCTCCACACTACCATGAGGAGGACTATCATGATAATTATCATCTTATTATTTATTTGAAGAGTCGATGAAACCTTGGGGTGTTGAGAATGTTTCTCGAATGACCTCAAGGAAACTGAAATTGAGCATATTAGGGATATGATCCTGATTTTATGTCATGGAAGAAATATGCTAACTTTCCTTTTGGGATTGTGTAGGGATATGATCCCATTGTATGATGGTTTTTGGAACATGTTGATAACTATATAGTGTTGTGGGAGTATGAGCACGCTGTTAAAAAGCTGATGGAGTATTTCAATAAGATTCTTCATCATTGGTAGGAATATGAGCCTGCCTATAGGTGGTTTATAGGATATGATGGTCAACCCTGGATGAATTGAGGATATGAAACCAGTTCAAATATACGTTCCCTACTAGAATTTACTGATAGACCTTCAAAATGGGATAATGGATATGATCCTCCTCCTGCATAGCCTCTAATGGATACTAGTGCAGTTGTTTATTGATGTAAGTAGGGGCATGAGCCTAGCATCCCCGATCTACTGGAATATGCCAAGTAGCTTCACTAAAAAGAATATGAGCCTACCCTGAGGCGTATATCACTCTCACTTGGTGATCCCTTGTTAGAGTGGGGGTATGATCCTGATCTATTGCCTTTGGGATATGCCACTAGTCTTTTAATACATGGATATAAGCCTGTCCCAAGGAATGTGTCTCTCTCACTTGGTGATCCATGGTTGGATTTGGAATATGAGTCCAATCTAGTGCCTTTAGAGTATGTCGCTGATATTTTTTAATAGATATATGAGCCTATCCTAGGGTCTATTCTACTCTCACTTGGTGATCCCTAGTTGGAATGAGAATATGATCCTAGTATAGTGCATTTGGAGTTTTCCATTGATAATTTTCGATAGGAATGTGTACCTTTCACAAGGCATGTGCCACTCTCACTTGTTGAGCCCCGGTTGGAATGAGAGTATACTACCAGTCTGGTGCCCCATCTTTTATAATAATATACTAATAATCCTCCCGAATAGAAACAAAAATGTGTGTTTTCTTTGGAGTAACCACTTATTTATACTAATCAGAGTGTTGTGCCAACCTTTCTATAGGGATATGAGAATGCACCTATCCCTGTATCTATATTAGTGAAGGAATATTCTAAATAAGTTCTTCATATTTTTCTAGAATGTAGTGACATTTTAGAAAATTGTTCATATAAATGTAGGCATGTACGTTTTATATCTCCAATATGTACTGATATATATCTTCGATTTAAGTGGGGATATTATCCCACTTGTTTCCTCCTTGTGCCATCAAAATTTCCCAATGGTATTCATGCATAGGGGTAGGGATATGGGCCTCCCCCATGATTTCTATAGGAATATGCTCATAAAATTTCTCCGAGTGAGTAGGAATATGAGCTTTCTCATTAACTACCACCAAAATGTGCCATTGGGCTTCATCGGTGGAAGTAGGGATATGTGTCCACTCCCAGTTATCCGAAGATTTCTGTGCCTGATGTGTCTTCCTTGTTTATTGTGCATGAGCATCAAAGGTGGAGATATGTCTGGTGGTTCCCTTAGTAGGTGAATGAGGGGAACCAACAAGATGGAGTTGGTGATGATGGTTGACAAGAGCCATCCTCAGTGGCTCCTAAACCCGAAGGGAGCCGTAGATGACTCCTTGATCTACCTTCATCAGATAATAAAGGCGATGATTTTAAAATTATGGGGATAACCTTCCAAAGTGGTTGGAAGTGGAAATGAGTGACACTATTTTCACTGAAGCTTTATTTGGATGATGCAAACTCATAGGTTTCAACGTTGGGATACCCTTTCATGCGACCTCAAGGGTTGGGGTTATACCATGTTGATGGTATTCTTAAAACATTGCAATCTTCACTTGACGTTGAAGATTACAGGTGGGTGAAGTCATTCTACAACTCGCAAGGGTTGCTATTGTAGCTTATTTTCTAGAATAATAACTAGATGAAGACATAATATCAGATTAGGGTGTTGTTTGCGAGAGCAGTATTTGCAGTCATAAATATAACAAAGAACAAGGTCATAAATCAATGCATCATTGTAGGAATGATACATGATCAATTAGATATGAACATGTAACACAATTTTCCTTTCTTATTCCCAGTTTGGCCATTCTCTTCGTGTGGACTTGTCATAGTGAGGATGAACATCTTTTATTAGAACCACAATTACATTTGGTCGACTGATAATTTTTATCCATTTGAGAGATTCATATCGGGTTCAACATTTTTTTTCATTAGGAAATATCACATGCATATGGTAGGAACAAAATGGACCAATGAGGACTGGATAGTCTTTCCATTATAACCTATAAATAAGACACCATAGTTAAATGACTTCAAATTAGGTTTACAATTTTTGTTTCATGGTAAAACATGTATGGATGGATTTTCCTGATGGATGATTGTTGGGGTGTAAATGTCTTTCACAATCACTCACATCGGGTTTACTATTTTTTAATCTTCTATAGAAACTCACAATGGATCCCATATCTATAACTGAGTACATACCTGCTTTCCAAAGGAAAGTAGTCAATTGCGGTTTCAGACCCAATGACACTTAGGAGCTCACATTGGCTGAGAGGATGAGAGGTCCAGCTCAGCACACCCTTGGGGGGGATTATTTCCTACTCCAGGACTCTCTTATAGATTTAAGACATGTTCACAAATATCTTCTTAATCCCTATATGAGACTGGTTTCCCTAACAAAATAATCAAGTGTAGAACTCTTCCATGTGTAAAGAGGGGTTTATTAATGAGTCTATCTATATATATTTTAGGTTCTTCATCTATTTATTATTAATGGGTAGTTTATTATATTTTTAATCCTTATAACTAGGTAATACATAATTTTATATTATCTGGGGAGGTGATTAATATCTCAAGGATGGTATTGAACCTTTATGAGGTGTCCTACGTATCCTGTTTATATCAGGAATCAAAACCCACACAGTTTTTTAAACCCATGATGTTTAATTTCATGTGAAAAGGAAATATATGGGGGAAATTAGGCACTGGGTATTTGAGATCAAGCCTCAGAGAGGCATCCTATGTATCTTGGTTATGGTGGGAATCAGAGTCATCATAGTTTGATCACGCCCTTGGGACTTTACCCAAGTTGTATAAACTTTTATGGAGGCTATCATATCATGCCACTGAGTAGAGATCACACACTATGGTTTCCATGTCTAGTGGGAATTCATGATGAAAATTATATGATCATTGAAAATACCTAATCCCATATGATCCATCCTCGGTGTGGGAAACAATGGATAGAAAGTAATCAGTCTCACTGCATATGGATGTGGGAATTTTTCACTGGGGAGGTCCTTGGTATGTTTTATATGGATCTAGGGCCTTGGGAAGGTGTCTTATGTATCTTGGATATGAAATGAATCAGAGTCATCATAATTTAGTTGCCTTATCAATCCACTGGTGGATGAGGAAGAATGATCATCCCATGTGAGAGATTGGGTCCTGATGGTTGGAATGTTAGAGACATGGGGGGGGGGGGGCTTACACTAAGGTGGATGCCTATTTTATCTTGAGCCTTAGGAATTCATCCTAAATTTCCTGGTTATAGTAGGAATCATAGTTCACATAGTTCAATTAGATCAACCATTACACATTGATATTTCCCTTATATATCCATTGGAAAAGGTTATCATGTCCCAGAATGTTTTCTTGACATGGTATGATTCTCTACCCAACACATTTTGATTTTCTACCTGACATGTATGAATGTATCCCTAACATGTTTTTTTATGTTTGTACAATATGTATGAGGATTTATGAACATGTCCTGGCTACCTAGTGGACATTCTTGAAGACAATAACATGATAAAGTTGACTTGTATGAATACGTCACATAATATGAATGACAGGTCTAGAAGAAATTGCATGATCAAAGATGACATGTCTGGAGGGTGTCGCATGATCTAGATTACTTTTCCAGAGGACATCGTGAGATCAAGGCTGACATGTATGGAGGGTGTTGCATGATCAGGCTGACATATCTGGAGGACATCACGAGATCAAGGCTGACATGTTTGGAGGGTGTTGCATGTCCTGGATAACATGTCTGGAGGGTGTCGCACAATCTGTCTAACTTATTCAGAGGACATTATGAGATCACGGTTGACATGTTCTAGTTACATCATGAGACCTAGCTAGAATGTCCTGGTGTCATTCCATAACTTGGGTGACATGTTTGGAGGGCATCAAAAATAGAGTTGGAAAGCCCAGAGGACTTGACAAGACTTGGGTGGAATGACCGGAGGGTGTAACATGACTTTATTTACATGTACAAGGGACATCACATGATCAAAATGGAATGTCAAGGGAGTATCGCATGACTTGGGTGACATGTCTTGATACTGTCCCATGATCTGGGCAGGTCATGCAAAGTGCATGAAAAGTACAAAATCTGTCTTTGCATAAGTATCCCATCTTTTTCAGTCTTTATTCCATACTTTATTTCATATGTTCCTAAGTTTTTTTCCAATGTTATCTTATTTTAGGTTTCACATGACCTGATTGACATGTAGGACCTATTTTTCATAATCCTACTAATACACCAGATGTCCTTCTCATGATCTATAGAGTGATCACATGAAGTGAATACTCATGTCGTGTGATCCCTTATGTTTTTCCCCATATTTTACCTAGTGGAATAAAATGCGATCATGTGACTGTCTACTCTGATAAGTTCTCTCTATGCTCCCATGTATCTATTTCCCATGGTGTTCATCCATCATGTGTGTGTTTTTTGTACTGATGGGGGGGATTTAGAGGCCCCTTCACCCTAGTGATATGACACATTGCACAACATGTATCTCACAGATAAGATCTAAATTCAGTGGAGGGATTATGGTATCAAATGAATCACATGATCCATCTATGGGTCATACAAAACATCATCTTTTCATTGCATGATAAATAACAACCACAAGACCATCCCATAATTGCTAAATTTATTGGACCCTATCTGATTAAAGGGACAATTCATAACCACGTTGACATGTCAAAGAGATTCCGCAAGGTCAGGTAGAAATTTCTATAAGACTTTGTGAGACTAGGATGCCCATGGAATAGATTTCATGTGATTAGAGATGAATTTTATGGGGTTATTCATGAGACTAATTCAGCTTTTCAAGGGAGACTCTGTGAGATCGGGCTGACATGTCTAAGAGCCCTCATGAAATCATGATGGATTATTGAGGAGGGCCTTGTTTGATCATTGGTGACCACCCAAAGCCTATGAACTTTTTCGCATGAAGGCCAACATATTATATCTTATCAAGAATCTTTCATCTTTCCCTATTTTTATTTCCTTTTTTATTTTATAAGGATAGGAGATCTCGCACAACCATTTAAGTGTTGTCGAAGACAATCAATCTCTTTTTTTATGATGCATCACATGAAAAATAATGGATCTTGAGGCAATGCATGAGCATTGTCATTAACACCCCCTCTTCTTGTATTTAGAGTCATAGGGGCATTGTATAATATAATGAACATGTTTGAGACCCTTCACATGATGAAGGTGACATGTCATCTGGCACTTGCGCAACAAGGTGGACATGTTTCTAGGGACTTATTGAGGTATAGTGAACCACCTAATCTTGTTTCATGAAAATCAACAACCACATAAGTTCTCTAACTTTTTTATATTCCATCCTTTATTTTAAAAGTATTTTTGGATGATTTCTAGGATCTTACCGATTGAAAAGTTGCATGATTGTAAGAGCTTGTTTAGAAGGCTTCACATGTTCATATATGATTGTATGGGTTCCTTCGCAAGAGCATGAATGTTTTTCAAAGGGAAGCCATGTGATAAATAGAATATCATTCAAAAATTATGATTAATTTTCATGACCTTATGAGGGTCATGCGATCATATTTACTTTTGAGGGTTACGTGATCCATGTGAGTTTGGATACCATCACTTATTTTGTTTTGTGGAGAAAATAATGCCCATAATTTAGATATTTATTCCCATATAGATTTTCTGATTCTCATTTGGAATGCATTAAAAACTACCCCTTTGATATGTTATATCATAAATCTCTTTATTTTAATTATATTTATAGTTTCTATTGATGTTATTCTTTCATGGAGATTATAATTCAAAAGTTTACAAATTGGTAAGGGGTTTTTGTCTCACTATTATTCCTATGGGACACATTCCATATTCACAAATTGTTTCTTTTGTGTGGTGTATATGATACTATTGAATATATTTTATGATTATTCTTATAAATGTTATTGGGATTTACACATCTATCTAAGGATATTTCTTTCATGGGGCTTATGATTTAAATGTTACCAAAGTAGTAAGGGGTTTTATGTTACAATCTCATTGTTTATCGAGATTGTTTATGATTTAGTTTTGCTGATGAAATATTATGATCTACCTATCAAGAAACTTATTTATTTTCTTCTCTAATGTTTATTTATTTAAAATACATTTTTTCATTTCATTTCCCTCACCTTAATTATTTATGAGACAAAAAATATGTTTTTAAGGAAAATTGAATTCATTTATCTCTTTGGTTAAAAAAACTTTTTATTCCATATCCATGTTTTCTAAAAATGTTTTAAAGAAGTATTTTACTATTATCCTTTGATTTTTTAAAGTCATTTTTACCCATGTTTTACTTCTTACCAGATGGTTTGAAATAAACATTCTTATCATTTTCTGAATGAGGTAATTTTTAAATTTTTTTCAACAGTGTAAAAGGAATGTTTTTTAACTTATAAAACATGAATGAATTTTATCTCCTTTATGAATATTTTTTTATTTGAATATTAGTTTAAAATTTTACATGGTTGTTTTCAATGAAAATTATTTCCTTTATACTTATATAGTTTTTTAATAAGTGATTTCAAAATGGAAAGGTTATTTCCTCTGGAATGTTTTAATGACATTCTAATGGTATTTCTATTCATAAAGAAAACAAACTTTATTTGACTCACACTTTACTAGGTATATGATCCAAGGATACCATAATTATTCTTTATATATATGGTTTATGAATATTAAAACACAATATTTATGAAACTCATTTATTTTCCATTGTTTATGATGAAATGATGAAATTTTTATGAAACCCATTTCATTTATATGGGTTATGCTACGATGAAATGTTTATGAAACCTATTTATTTCCATGGGTTATGATATGATGAATAATTTATAATATTTTGGCATACATATGTATTATTTTCATTATGTTATTGGTGGGACCTATATCTCCCTACAATTCATTGGGTAAAGATTGATATCTTATGTGATAAACATGACTATAATGGAATGTAAACCCTATTTAGTAAGGGACTTTTTCCAATATGGTAGTCTTGGGGATAAACCTTGACTACTATGATGGTTTGGAGAGTGAACCCATTACAATATGATAGTATTTTAAATGATACTTAACTAATAATAAAATTATTTATATTCTTATGTGTATTCCACAAAATTATATTGTATTCCAATGTTATGCTCTCATGGATCATGTTCTTTAATTCCTTTCGGATTCTTGTCTTTTAAGATGCTAATATTTATTCCACGACTCAATATTATGATTTATGATATACTGGGAATGATATTCAAATGTCATGATCATATTCTCATACCCTTATGTTCATGTTATTCTGAAGTGATCATTGATATCTCCCTTGTTTAGCTTTACTGAGCATATGAGCTCACACTTTCTTATGTTTCTTTTCCAAAGGTTATGAAGAAAATTACTAATTATGATATGTCTAAGAAGGGTTCTAGTTATGAATAACTCAGTGGGATATGATGTAGATACTTTATAAACAAGTTATTTATATGTCCAAGTTTCTAAATTCACTAGAACTATATATAATTATGGTGTGGATCATTATGTTAGGAAATTTATATTCATATATTAAGATATCATTGTATGAAAATTATGGGTAAGTATATGGCTAGTAGATTTTTTGTTCCCTAAAGGGACCCCACTAGGATTAGCTAGTGAATAAAAAAATACCCCAGATCTTATACCTAATGTATGTTTTGTTTATAGAGGAAAGTCCCCCCTTAACTCCAGGAGCCTTTTCTCTAATAGTGCTATGATAATCCCACCAATCATTAAATATTAATCCTTGATTTATGAATTTAAAGTCATGATTTATTTAATCCATTTTACCACATCCAAGAGGGATCAATAATGAATCAGTGGTCTATGCCTTCATACCCAAGTCCTATAAGTAATAATTTAAACTAAACAAAATCCTTATAAGAACAACACATGACTTGATTCCTATTACTAAAGGATATATAGTGACACCTTACTCTCCAATCCTGGTCCTAGCTATAATATAAATGGAACCCCCCCCCCTCATGTATGAGTATACCTATATAGATAATTTTCCATATAATAAATACATGTGGATTTATTCCTATTACCATAGGGTATGTAGTGACACCCAAATATCAAATCATGGGCCCAACCATAATAATAAATATACCCCTCCCTATATATTGGTCATACTAGTGCAAGGAGTTTTACCCATAACTACATGTGTCTTGATTTCTATCATCATAAAATATATAGTGAGTCCTAGATCCTCTATTTTAGGCCCAACCATGAATTATTATCACCCCAAACTATGTTTCTCTTTGAGAACCAAAATTTTGTGGGGATTCCCACTTGTATCAAAAGAACTATGCATGGAGTTTTACTGAGAACTATATATTTCTTTATTCCTATCATCATATGATACATAGTGACACCTGAATCCTCTATTTCAAGCCTAACCATGAATTCTCATCACCCCAAAATATGTTCCCCAATGAGAACCAAACTTGTGTGGGGATTCCCACTTATATCAAAATATGAATACCCCCAACGTATTCCCTTTCACGCACTCTCGTATGGCTCAATCAACTACCCAATTATCTCTTTCTTATCACACTGATCATGACTCATGTGAGCTTAGAGAACTTGGGAAGATTATTTTACTAGTATTATTGAGGTGATATCTATTCAAATATAGGGAACCACATCCTATTTTTATGACGTTAAACTACATGACCATGTCCTTGTTGCATGAAGTTAAACTACACAACATAAGGTCTTCATGCTGAAAAGATAATCCTTCTAATTTATGTGTACCTAATAATTGTATATTTTATCCCTTAACCTTGAAAATGTGTTCAATACACATTGGAATAGGCTTTATGGTACTCAAAACCTTCTTGAATATTATTTTCTCCATAAAACAACTTCGTATCTTTGAAATATGAGACAACACCAACCAATTCCTTGAGTTGTTATAATTTTATTATAACCCCATAAACCTTAAGCCCATTTACTCTTGGTTATTCCATGTAGTATACTAGTAACATGGACCAACTAATCCAAAGGTACCCTACTAGGATTCGCTGGTGAATAACGCGGTGCCTCAGAGCTTGAACCTAGTGGATGCCTTTGTCATAGATGAGAGACCCCCTTAAATCCATGAGATATTGTCCTGACTACTTGGGATATGGGCCTTTTACATTATTAATGGTGGACCTATGACCACTATTATTTATTTCTCATTGACTTAGATATTCTTGGTTTATGGTTTACACTTCCCATAACCCAAATATTCAAGTGGATTTAGATACCCTTAATGTTACTCATATGTGAATCATACCAATTATCAAAGTAATATTATGACATTTCATTCTTGCACCCTTTCATTTTGGGATATGCATCTCACCTAAAGACCAAAATTCCTTGAGATACCTAATATTCTTGGAAACACTATTTGGTTAAAGATGAATAGACATAAAACTTCATCCCTCATATTTCTTAATCACGTGATGTTAAACTACATGTCATATGGTTCATCCTAGAAATAATAAAAACTACTTAGAGATTGAATTCTATCCATCCTATCCATAAATCTATGCTAGAGATGAATGTTTCATCTCCACACTTGGATATGATATGGAAATTACCTTTCCCTATGTATGAGATCGATCTACTTAAAGGTACCTTTAGCTAAATATAATGTCAAGGATCAAAAATGGAAGATAAAGACTACCCCCTCCCAATATATGAGATAGATATATATAGGGAGTATTATTTATAAAACTATGTGTGGTTTGATTCCTAATCTATCCAGATACATAGTGATGCCCATGTATATTGTCCTCAGTCTAGCCACAAGTTCACCACTATCAGAACCTTACCCTGTTCTTGGTCCATATTGAAAGATGTCAACATTTTTTAGCTTCAAGAGTGTAAATATGCCACAACTAGTGAAATACTATTACAATATGATAGTTATTTCACCTTGATGGCCTCACAAAAAGTTGAAGATCATACACCTAGGTGATAGTGGGAGACTTCTCTTTAAAGTGTAACATATCCCTATCCCTTTCATACGAGTCATATATATGTAAGAAGACCTTTAACATCTCCAAAAATATGTATGGCTTGATTCCTATACTTATAATATACATAGTGATGCTCATAACACCTATCACTGAGCCTAGTCATGAATTAAAAAATTCCCCTCCTACACAAGTGTTTAAACATTTAAAGAGACACCTCAATTACCCAATGGATCGATGATTAGTCAGAAGTTAATTATCCTTTCCTACACATGGGATAGATCCATGCAGATGAATCCTCACAAATATTTTATATGGATTGAAAAATTCCCCCTCCCCACATATGAGTTCAATCCATGTGGGGATCCAATTGATAAATATGTGTGTCTTGATTCCTATTATTGCAAGATATGTAGTGATTCCCAAGATCCTTTAAACTTGGTCCCATCCACTAAATAAAATACAAAAAAAATGACTTTCACTATTTATTATATGAGCTAGATCTATGCATAGGTTTTTCCTTTAAATAGATGAATATGACATGATTTCTTCTCTTAAAAAATGTATATGGAAACCTAGGGAATCCTAGCCATAAAAATTGAATATTCCCCTAAGATCTGGTATACCTTGAAAGACCTTAATATATTTAAGGATGACCAAGTCATACAAACTCACTTATCCTATGTATAAATCAGATCTGCATAAAAGGGACTCCAACACATGGCTACCCACCAGTAAGACTATATAGTAAAAAAAGATTCCTTCCACATCTAAATTACCATGACTAGTGTGGGGTTTAATTAAGGATATCTTGCATAATTCCACATCGATTTCCACATACTTACCTCATGATGTTAAACTACAAGGAAGACTTATTGGTCACATTTTGTTAAATTGTATAATAATTATGTCCTTACCACATGATGTTAAACTTCATGGTAGGTTTATCCTCACTGTAGGATGTTAAACCATGTAGGCCATTATCTATCATCACTCCTTATCAAATGACCAAAAAATCCTAACCCTGATCAACCAAAGTTCAGGGTGTTTCCATCATATTTATGAGCACCTCAATCCATAAATTATACATCATGTCTTGAGCACCTCAAGTTGCTACAAATATTCCACAACCCTCATAAATGAGAAAATATCCCCCTGTTTGACCATGTATGAGTTGGATCAGTATAAGGGCCTTAGACCCGTCAACCAAAGGTATATTTTCCTTATAATAAGGGCCCTATGATCCTTGTGAGCCATAACATCGTCACAGTGAAACTTTTCAACACAGTGTGATTCATGATCATTCACAAAATGACTATCCCATACCATTATTCATGATATGAGAACCCTGATCCATGATTTACAACATTTTAATCTCTTTCTTAAAAGGGAATTAGAGTAATTTGAATCATAATTAAGATTTTTTGTAATACTTCCTTGATACTAGGTCCATGTGCATCAAGACCTTAAACTGCATGAAACTTAGTCAAAGATGTATGACCTTAAACTTTCACCCTCAATGGTCTACATGGAAAGAACCTAAACTAATAGTGAAAGATACATAAAACTTGTTGGGATAATAATGTGCAAAGGGATGTCTAAGAAAAATTCAAGTATTTTATTTATAAATTTTTCATCTTTAGGGTTTAGTAAAAATTTAGAGCATAAATATAAGATGTGTAAATCTTGTAGGACCCATAATGTGACCCTAGTAAAAGCCGATTGATACGTACATTTCATGCACACATTTTTGATATTTAAGTACATTTATTTTGGTAATTTAATTTTTAATTCCTACCTATACATTTAATGTTTTGTTCATATTTGGTAGGATAACATGAATTTAAGGATTATGAGAAAGGGGAACCAAAAATGATCATTTTTACACTATAATATGGATTCCCATGATGTCAGATTCCTATAGGACACTTTAGGGCAGAAAAACTGAAGAACTGAGCTGAAATGGAGGTTTCATTATTGGAAACTGTAGATTCATGTCTTGAATCATATTCTGGACATGAAAACTTTACAAGGCATGATGTAAATATGGGACATGAAGTGAATAAAACACAAAAAAAGAATGGTATGATACTTTAATGATGTGATACCCACTTTCACGGTATGAAAGTAGCCAAGAAGACCCAGTTTCAAATGTTGAAAAATTGATTTTTATGGAAGGAATGGATTTATGAATTGGGCGGCCATTTAATTTAGGGATTGAACTAGGATTCATAAACATATTTAATAATGATGACTTAAATCCAACATGATCCCCATATATTTCTATAAATTGAGAGATTCTGTGTTTTTTTTCCAAGGATTAGATCAAGAGATCAAAGCTTGGGGCAAGAACCTACGCTGTGCAGGGTCCTCCACCATTCTTCTTCTTTGGTTTTCTTTCATGCTTTGTTTTTTTCTTCTACCCCTTACTCCCTCATCACTATGACAAGGAGGGTAACTACCTCCATGTTCTAGGGTGATGTAGCCAAAGGGGGAAGGTGAATTTGGATTGTATTTTCTTTATTTATTCAAGTATTTGGATTGCCGCATATTTATATTAATTTACAATTATTTTCTTTTCATGATCATTGAATTGAACCTGGAAGTGATTATTAAATTGCGCAACTTATTACCCTAAATCAGGAATGACTACTATCGTGTTTAGGGTAATCAGGTTTAAATATGGTATTGAGACAAAATCAATTTATTAATACCCCAAATTACCTAACCATGGAAAAGGGGGATTTCTATGTCAGGGAGGGGGTTTCTTGAACATTGAATATACCTCATCTTGACTCTGACACCAATAATGAATAATCAAATTATTTTCTAAATATAACTGCATATAAACCCTAAAACTTTAATACCTTGACATTCCATAAAACATGATTTAAAAATAACCAATATTCCCTCATTTACTAATTTATTCAATTTACTTTAAAAAACGTTCATTTTTTCACTAAAATATGGTATATCAAGATGTTGGATTAATATAGGACACTTTCAGGGGTCAACACTGAAGAATCGAGCTAGAATGGAGGTTTCAAAACTAGAAAATGAATAATTAAATCATGTATCATGTTTAGGATGTTAAAATTTTACAAGGTGTGAAGTGAAGACATGACTTGAAGTGAAGAAAAAAAGAAGGGGTTGATACTTTCACGGTGTGACACCCAATTTCACACCATGAAAGTGGCCAGGTAGACCCAATTTCGAATGTTAACACATTGATTTGAATGGAAGGAAATCATTTATGACCCAGGTGGCCATTTAATTTGGGGATTAACCTGAGATTCATAAATATCCATACTAATGATGACTTAAAACCAAAAGGATCCCCATGGATGCCTATAAATTGAGATCTACTGGGTTTCTGCCAAGGATCAGATCTAAAGACCAGATCTTGGGGTGAGAAGATGGGTTGTGTAGGGTTATCCACCATTATCCTTCTTCTTCAGTTTCCATTCATGATTTTTTTTCTCCTCCCCCCTTAATCCCTCATCACTAGGATAATGGGGTAACTACCACTATGTTCTAGGGTGATGTAGCTGAAGGGGGAAGGTTATTTTGGATTGTATTTTCTTTATTTTATTCAAGTATTTGGGTTATCATAGTTTCAATTTAATTTTCAATTACTTTATTTTTCTTTTTTAGGATCATTGAATTGAACCTAGAAGCACTTATTAAATTAAACAACTGATTACCTTAAATCAGACATGACCATTATCACATTTAGGGCAATAAAGTTTATATATAGTATCAATAAAAACTAAATTCAGTAATTCTACAAATTACATGACCATGGGAAATGGGTGATTACAACATCGAGGAAGGGATTTCATGACCATTGAATCTACCTTGTCTCAACTTCAACATTAATATTGAACAATCAAATTATTTTATAAATCCAACTACACCCAGAACCTAAAACTATAAAACCCCAACACACCTTCAAACCTAATTTCAAAACAAATAATCTTCCCTCATTTCTTACTTTATTAAAACAAATTAAAAAAAAACCTTTATATATCCCCTATCTTCTAAAAATAAATTAAATAAAATTATTTTCTTTCAAAAACATAAAAATCTAATTTCACAATCTCTATGGGATAGACACTCTAACTTGTTATTTACAAAATTTTAATTAATTATTTGATTTTTTTTTAGTTTATATAAATAAATAATTTTTGGTTAGATCCATAGGGAATTAAAGATGCCCTGTGAGTGTTCAAAACTAGCTCCATTTCTGGGGATAATTAAAAAGTTATTTTTAGGTTTTTTAATTTTAATTTTGTTTTTTTTGCTTTTATTTATCTACTTAATCAAGGTATTTTCATGCTGTAATTTTCAAATTTTTAATCATTCAATGAAAAAATATAACACTTGGGAAAGAGACAAATATATCATCGATAAATCCTAATTTTGAAGAAATCTCAAAGAGAAAATTCATTGTGACCATGGCGGTCTTCGAAAACTAATTTTCTACTAGCGGAGTTCTTCAAAGAGATCCATGGTAGAAAATCCTCACAAATTACCAGTAGCCTTTGAACATAGGATTGAAACTGAGCATACTAGTGCCTCTTATTGTAGTAAATAATTTATATATAAAAACTATAATAATAAAAATGATCTCAAACATTTCAAAATTCATAAGACTACCTCATGAAGATCTAGATGCACATCCAAGAAGCTTTATCAAGCTCTATGACACATTCTAGTTCTCTAATGTATTAAGTAATGCTGTAAGAATTAAAATATTTAAATTTTAATTGAGATATTGATCTCATGGGTAGATTTAGAAATTTCAAACTCATTCCATAATCACTTGGGATGAGTTGTCAAGGAACTTTCTCTCTCACTTCTTCCCACCTTCAAAATCCTGGAATATTTTGGTAAATTTTTTAAATTTCAATCAATTCAAAGATGAATCTCTCTACTATACTTGGGAACATTAAAAATATATGACTTTTAAATTCCCTCATCATGGTATAGATCTATGGATACTAATTGAAACATTTTATAAGGGTTTATCGTAGGAAAAAATGTGTATTTTGGATGATGAAGTTGGGGGATTACTAATGAAGAAATCACTAGAGGAGAGCTATAGCCTACTATATGAAATAGAGAGAAATATCATCCACTAGAAAAATAAATATATATAAAGAAAAATCATCCAAATGATCAATAATAATGATTGGATGGTAGAAAAAATGGAATCCATGATGATAAATATAGATGCAATGAGGGCACTCCATAACCCCACGACACATTTACTGAATATGAAAGTTACATTGATTACAACAGACCAAATAAATTTCAGGGGTATATACAACAATAACCATAAGTGAAAGGATACTAAAAAATTCCATAGGGTTACCAACAAAAATCACCCCATGCTCTTTCACTCACAATCCAAGTACATACATTTAAAGAGACACTGACCACATTCATGACCACAACCAACATGCTAATCAAATAGATGAAGGTAGACTCAATGAACCAGAAGGACACTCTATAAAATATTGAGATTCAAGTTTTCCAGATCACTAAGTAACTTAGTGAGACACCAAAAGATGAATTGAAATGATGCCTCAATGTGCACCCATGAGAATATTTGAAAGTTATTTCTCTAAGAATTGGAAAATTCATTGATAACCATCCTGAATAAAGTAATAGAAAACAAGAACAAAAATCTAAAAAATTATTTTATGAAAAGGGATTCACATCCAAATAAGAAAATAAAGAACCACCAAAATATGAGCCGATATTACCATTTCTATATATATTAGTGTAATAAAATATTGAAACACAAAGAATTAAATTTTTGGAACACTTTACAAAATTTTATATTAATATTTATTTTATAGAATCTCTCACAAAAATTTTGATTTAAAGGAAATTCATGAAATATTTGGTGAGAAAAAAATGTAATATAGAGGAAACTAGCACCATTCCACTCACACAAGTGTGTTCAGCAGTGGTATAAAAAGAACTACCTAAGAAGAAACAAGATCCTAATAGTTTTTATATCCCTATATTTATTAGGGATAATAAATTTGGAAAATATTTATGTGACTTTGGTGAGAGTTTCAACATCATGTCATATGCCACTTTCAAGAGAATGGGATTAGAGGGACTGAACCCCACAAGAGTTGTACTTTAATTAACAGATTCAAAGATAAAATTACTATCAGGACTAATTGAATAATTTTTTATGAAATTCAAGAAATTATACATCCTCATGGATTTCCTAGTGCTATATATGGAATATGAGTAGACACCCCCCATTTTGGGAAGAACATTTTTGGCCACTAGGAGTATGCTGATTGATGTACAAAGCGAAGAACTTTGTCTGAGAGTTGGTAGTGAGCAAGTAAGTTTCAATATTCATAGGACAATGAAGATTTGTGATATAAGAGAATATTATAAGCTAGGATAAGAAAAAATATCTAATTTTAAAGATATGATAGAAGTTGAATAAGTACATGATGTAGCTACTATCATATGAGTGGATATTCAACATGAAAGTACTGAAAAGAAGAAAGTAAACATGAGGGATCAGACCACTGATGTTTTATGAGTAAACTATTCCACCAAGTTTTAGAAGGCCCAATAGGTATGGATGGTACATGAACTTCCATTTAGTTTTTCAAGATTAAGGAAGAAATAATGGACTTGTGACATGGAAATTGAAAAAGTGATGCCATCAGGAAGATTTAAGATATTTAAAGAGGAAGAATAGGGACCAACCTATGTGGATTAGTCAGAGTTGAGACCATTTATGGACCCCAACCAAGTAAAATCTTTCCAATCATCTGTCACATGATTTAAATCTAAAGGAGTTATGGTCAAGATGATGAAGTTAAACAAAATTACTTTCAGGAGGCAACCTGAGTTTTTAGGATTTTTCTTTCTTTATTTTTTATTTTTAAAGGTGCACATGCACTCTACCCTAAATATTTAAATTTTTTTTAACAATAGACTATATATTCACTTTTGAATATTTATTTTATAGGATCGTCAATACCTTAATAGGAAGTATGAGAAGAAGCTATAGGACCAACTCACATCATGAACCCCACTTATGTCGTTAAATCTAGAAAATACATGTTGTGAGGTAGATTCATGTTATAAATATGGTGTAGGAATAACCTGAACAACCATGTTTTAAACATCATTCAAAGGGGAGTAAGAATTTAAATTCTGTATTTTTTTATTGTACTCTCCACAATTAATTGTTTTAGAGTTTTAATTGACAACTACATTCCTTCCTCTATTCTTAATTTAAATCAATTGAACTTGGAGAAATAAACATCCTAGGATAATTACCATTCCGTTATTTTTAATTTTTTTTCAATAAATTTTAATGAAAAAATGGTAGAAATAATTATTAGATATAAGAATGTGGTTTTGGATTTATAAAATCGTGATTTAGGGGAGCATGCTAATCTTTTTAAATGAAATTTTTATGAGATTTGGATTACCTTGAATTTATGATATGTTCATCAATTGATTTAATTTTTCAAATATATTTCCATGAGTAGTTTTCAGAACCATTATTATCATTACCAAGATATTCTATGAACTAATATTTCCCACTCTCTTCTATAGTATATTTATTGTGAGACTGAGGCATGTTATCTTCTATAAATTTCTTGGAATCTTATCAAAGATATGATTGAATAGACTCAATTTTAATATGATCCAGGAATCTTTTGTCTAATCCTTTATCCTTTGAACCACATCACATTAATTCTTTTTAATCTCAGAGAATCCATGAATAGCCTTGTTAGGTAATTAGCCGAGTTACAAGCCTATTTTATCCATTACTTTCATACTCATAGTATATTGCATGATATTTAAAAGAATAATTTTGGGGGAGATACTATCCATGGTAGATAGGGACATAGATCATTAAGGATATTTATTTATGTGTTTTATTGTGATTTTGGGAGTGTCCATGATTCTGTTCATTGTATTTAATTATCCACCTCTCTTGCTTTAAAAAAAATAAAAAAATAAAAAAAAATAAAAAATAAAATAAAAAGGGTCATGTCTTAGGAGAATAAAAAATCACTATTACCAGAAAAATGATATGTTTATCTTATGTGGTTGGGTGATGTATGTGATAATTTTCTTAATCATAAATTTTGAAAAAAAAAGAGAAAAGAGAAAAGATAAAAGAATATGAGTAAGAGAGGATGATTCATTCACAGTGTTTACTTCTATCATGATCCCACTTTGAACTTTTGATGTGGGGGGGGGGGGTAGAGAGAGATGGAATCTGTAAAGGTAAATTTATATTGAGATTATCTTTTGATATCATGAATTATTCTTTAGAGGAAAACCTCATTTTTGATATTTATTTTTTTCATAACATTACCCACATACCCTAAAGACTCAAAGATATTTAAACCTAATAAAGAAGACCTCATGATTATCTATGATTTATGTATTTACTCGGTAGATATGATATATTACTTATAACTCTTGGTAGGTGAAATGTTTTTATGGTATGTTCTAATCTCTATTCACATTTTTTACTTTGATGTTGAGAGGAAAAATTCAAAGTTAGGTAAATTAAAAATGAAATTTATGTTAATAATGAATTGAAAAATAAAAACGGATGGATAATTTTTTTTCTATTTCAAAAGGGTAAAAGTAAAATACATGGTTGGTTTTTTCTTTTAAAAGTGAGGTATTGATGAATTTACTTGTGTGATGCTTGAATATTTAATTTCCCATTTTATCAATTGATTTTATTGAAATTTAATTTAAAGCATGGTAAGGTGAGATTGATTTTTAATATGTTGATATTTCATCCTTGAGGATAAGTATGAATTCAATTGTGGGGGATTTGATATATATATTTCATAAACACATTTTTTATATTTAAATACATTTATTTTTTTAATTTAATTATTAATTCATTCTTGTACATTTAATGTTTTGTTCATATTTGGTATGATAACATGAATTAAGGATTTAAATAAATGGGAACAAAAATGATCATTTTTTCACTAAAATATAGCTTCCTAGGATGTTGGATGACTATATGATGCTCCTGAGGGATGAAACTAAAGAACCGAGCCGAAACATAGGTTCTGGTGCTAGAAACTAGATATTAACATCATGATTCATGTTTAGGATGTGAAAAATTTACAAGTAATGAAGTGAATATAGGGTGTGAAGTGAAGAAAACACAAAAAAATAATGGGTCAATACTTTCATAGTGTGACACCCACTTTCACTATGTGAAAGTGGCCAGACAGACCCAGTTTCAAATATTGACATATTGATTTCAAAAAAAGGAAAGAATTTATGACCCATACAACCATTTAATTTGGGGATTGACCCAAGATTCATAAATTTCCTCAATAATGAAAACTTAAATCCAACATGATCCCTATAAATGTATATAAATTGAGAGTTACTATATTTCTACCAAGGATCAGATCTAGAGACTAAAGCTTGGGGTGAGAAGTTGTGTTGTATAGGATCCTCCACCATTCATCTTCTTTAGTTTTCTTTCATGATTTATTATTTGTTCTCTCCTTTCCCCTTACCCCCTCATTACTAGGATGAGGGGGTAAGTCCCTCCTTGGGGTAGGGTGATGCAGCTAGAGGGGGGAAGTTCTTTTGGATTTTATTTTATTTATTTTATTCAAGTATTTGGGTTTCTATAGTTTCAGTTTAATTTCCAATTAATTTATTTTTCTTTTCAAGATCATTGAATTGAACTTGGAAGCACTTATTAAATTTCACAATTGATTACCCAAGATTAGGCCCAACTATTGTTGCATTTAGGGTAATCAGGTTTAAATATGGTATTGAGACAAACTCGATTAAAAAATTCCTCAAATTACCCAACCTTGGGGGAAGGGGGATTTCTCTGTCAAGGAGGGGATTTCATAACCATTTAACCTAACTTGTCTTGACTCCGATACCAATAATAAAAAATCAAATTATTTTCTAAATATAATTTCACACGAACTCTAAAACTAAAAAACCTCAGTACACCTTTAAAATTTATTTAAAAACAACCAATATTCCCTCATTTATTTATTTATTCAAAAAAACCTTTCTTTCCCCATCTTACGAAAATAAAATAAATGAAATTATTCTTTCAAAAACCTAAAAAACTAATTTCATCATCTATATGGGTTTGACACTCTAACTTTATATGTATTAAATTTTATTTAATTACTTTCAATTGTTTGTGTCAATATAAATAAATAATATTTTGTTAGCTCTATAGGTAATTAAGGATGCCCCATGGGATATCAATGAGCCATGATTGATGGACCCCTCTAGTCCAAGAAAAAGTTTGAATAATGACTTGTCACATCCCCTCGCTGTGATAACATGTTCAGTGCATGGAAACACAACTTTTAGGTTTCTCTAACCCTTCTTGAATATTATATTTTCCATAAACCACATTTATGTATTGTAAGTATTAGATGAAACACACTAACTACTTGATTTTTTATAATTATCCTAGAATTACATATCCTTGATTCATTCCTATTGGTTCTTCCCCATAGTGAATTGGTAATAGGGACTGACTACTATAAATAAAATCCACTAGGATTTTCTGGAGAATAACACAACGCATTAGAGCTTTCACCTAGTGTATTTTTTGGCCCTAGAGGAAAGCCCACATTAAATCCATGAGATATTGTCCTGACTATGTGAAATACTTGTTTCACTCATTGCCAATGGTCAACCAATACACACTTGCCTACATTTTTAGTTGACTCAGATATTCCTCGATCATGTTTTACAATTTCCATGACTAGACTATTCTAGTGGATTCATCATCCTCAATGTTGTTCTACTATGTATTATATAAATTCTCAAATCAAGAATGAGATACTCCATTCTCAAACATTTTGATGGCCCTCATAATGTGATCCAAAACCACATGATGTAGGGATCAAGCTTCATGAACATAAATCAAATCACATACGGGGTTCTAGAACCTTTCATGGATATCCCTTTTCACCATATACCACTTCATTTTCCAAATTTTTGAATCTTTAAAAATATTTCACAGCCCTTAGAAAGGAGTGTGTACCCCTTTCTTGACCATGCATGTAGGTCCTATGGGCTCATGCATAAGGGCCCTTGACCCATCAACTAGAGGCATCTCCTCCTTGTGAGAAAGGAACTCTAATCCTCATGATCCCCAACAACATCATACTGGAACTCGACACTAGAGAGCATTTATTGATCATCCCCAACATGTCATCCCCATCTCAGCACCCATGGTTCAAACTATTGGGTTATGATTTACAAAAACTATAATCTAACTATCCAAGTGGATTCGACTTCCCTAACATTACCTCACCATGTAACAAATCCATTCCAGTAAGGATGTAGGGTGTCAAAACCCTTCATAAATATCCATCCTTCAAAGGATTCACAATGTTAGAAACCTTTATGAATGCCCATACTTTATAACCCTCAATAGTAGGTCTGATCTAGAGGACCATAAACTACATTAATAGAAGGTATGATCTAGAAGACCCTAAACTACCGTAATAGAAGGTCTGAGCTAGAAAATGATAAACTATAGTAATAGTGGGCTTGAGATAAAAGACCCTAAAATATAATTTTAGAAGGTATGAGATAAAAGATATTTAAATACAATAATAGAAAGTTCAATCTAGAAGAACCTAAACTAAAACAACATAAGGTTTGAGCTAGAAGACCCTAAACTATAGTAACCAAAGTTCTTAACTAGAACACCTTAAACTATAGTAATAGAGGGTCTAAGATAGAAGACCTTAAATTATAGAAATATTAGGTTCGATCTAGAATACCTTGAATTATAGTAATAATAGGTTCATGCAAGAGGACCCTAAACCATTTTAATAGAAGTTCTAAGCTAGAATACCTTAAACTAAAACAACAACAACAACATGTATGAACTACAAGAACCTAAACTACAAAAACAATAGGTCCGATCTAAAATAACTTAAACTACAACACCAATAATAGTTCTGAGCTAGAACCTAAACTATAGAAACAACAAGTCCAAACTAGGAGACCATAAAATAATTTAATAGTATGTATGAGATATATGACCCTAAAATACATCACCTCATTGGTTTGACTTTTAAGACCTTAAAATGCTAATTGAAAGAGACACAATCCTCACCAGGTTGAAAACCTGCAAAGGGAAACCTAGGAAAAAGTCAAATCTCTACTCACTGGACATTCACTTTGTGTGATCTAGGAAAACTTGAGCACTTTTGAAATAAAAAAGGCACAAAACTTGTCTAGATGCAAACATGTAAAGGGTGACCTGATAAAAAACGAGTCTATGACCACTAATCCTCTCCCTAAATGGATTAAGAAAAAATCAAGGATAAAAATTGAGATATATAAAGATTTTGGGCTATACCATATGGACCTAGAAAAATCAATCTATGCTTTCTAGGTCCACTGGCCTAGAAACAAATTAGAGCGCATATCTATTACTTATAACCCATCTGAGGGTATGTAGTCTTATAATGTCTTCAATCTACATGATACTGGGTGTATCCTATAGGAACTTAAATTTCTTAGAGTGTCTTACTCTGTGTGGCCCAAAATATAGCATGATATCCATATTCGTGCAATATCCCCACTAGAACATGGGTCCCTACCCATGGTTCTATCACAAAGTAATAACGTCCCCTTTTCTATGTATGAACTAGATCTATATAGGAGCTTTCATCATAGAGTTATTCATCATGTGGGTAAACCTAATATATAAAAACTATGATAGTAATGGAATTGTAGTGTGAGATATTTATGGAATCATAAATATATAAAAATAATATAAAACATGAAATTATAAAATCATGGAATCATAAATATATAGAAACAACATAAAACATGAAATTATAAGCACAATTATAGTATCAATTCCATTACTATCATAGTTTATAGAGTCCCATAGTGAATTGGGTTCACTTATTATTCCCATAAACACAGTGGATAGAGTCCCATGGTGGATTGGGTACACTCCCCATTCCCTTTCACATCATCTTGTGAGATTTAAAGCTTTAACCAATGCATTGGAGGGACATATAATTTTGGTCCCACCTACCACATAATGAAAATAAAATTATTTATATTAATACATGTTCCACATTAGAAAAAAACCATATATAAATCATAAGCAAGTTAAAACCCTTGATAAATAAGTGGGTTTCATAATCTTATCTCGAAGCATAATCGAAGGATATATCATAAATATTCCCAAGATAATAAGGAATTAAATCATTTTGGATTTTAATATTTTAATAAATAAACATATTTATTTAACTTTGAGTTATAATATATTAAACTTCATGAGAATGATTAAGGAGAAGTAATAATAAAAACAAATCGCATAGGTGATGCTTTTTAAAATGAGAAAATGATCCTTTAAGGAAGGAAAGGGATTATTATTTTCCTTTAAAAACATTTTACCATTAGGTTTTTACATAGAATGATGAGGGTTTTTATATTTTATTCATGTTTAAAAACATTTTATGGAAGTGAAACTTTTCATGAAATAAGAAATTAGAAAGTCCCCTTAAGAGAGTTTTAATTAAAAGTGGAATTTTTAAAGGGAAAATAAAACATGTATTATCCAAAAAATAAATGTAAAATAAACTTGATATATATATATTTAAGGAACATATATATATAATATGTATGAAATAAATGAGAACAATATTGATGAGAATAGGGAAAAAGAAAGTCAAAATTTAACTCAAAAGTAATGTGGGTCGTTCTGAGGACCCCTTTCTATGTTTTAAAACACATTTTTTGAAATATCACATCATAAAAAGAGGTAATAAGAAATTATTTTGAAAATAGGAGAAAGTAAATATTATTTAAACATGAGATATAACACAATTAGGTTTCTAAATAAAAAGGGGAACATTGGTAGGAAGGGAAAATATAGACAAGGAGGAAAATTCACCATTAATGAGAATGATGATTATGCTTAATAATGTCATAATTTTATGGGGAATAAGTTCATCGTGGAGGAAAATTTGATTCAAAAGTGTTATTTTACCAAAATATTAAGGTAAATTTTAATATAAAATCTTAGGGTGGAAGGAACCAAACATGAAAGTAATATGTTCATCATGAAACATTATAACTCGAAGAAAGAGGGTTTGAGTTAACAAAACTCTTATAGTATTATAATATTTCTAATTAAAAATATAATGAAGGTATAACATGAGATGGATTTTTAAATAAAATAGATTTCATAAAAGTTATTACAAAAATTAATCCATGTCTAATCATAAGAAAATAAAAATAAACACATGATGAATACAAATTATATCTAAATGAAACAAAATTTAGATTCAAAAACCCTTACCTTAGGTCTTGATTAATTCTACGCATGAGCCTAATATCCCAGATAATAAAATTAAGCTTATTAAAAACTTTCTTAAGATTATTTTTCATCAATATTTCATATTATATGGTCTATTTACTTCTATATGTTATTAATTTACTATATAGTTTTAGTTCATGTCGGTTACTTGAGGTTTTTCGATTGATTTCTTTGTAACTCTCTTGGTATGTTAACCATTTTAAAAGTTTCTATAAAATAGATTAAAAATATCTATAATTTTATATATTTATGTACTTTATTATTCCATTATAAAAAATATATTGTTCCATAAGTTTCCAAAAATGGTCTCAAATTTATAAATGTGGACTGAGATGTTCATTTATTGAGGTGAAATTTACTAACCATTTATTATTAATATTACTTATATATTGAAAAATATTATCATTATAAAATATTAGCAGTTCCATATATTTTATTTATATATATTATATACATTTTTAATTTCAACCATGTTATAAGGTAATGGGAAAACAAAACACATCATTCCGTGGAGTCGGTAGTCCACACGTTCACGAACAATACTTTCATTTTCCATAGAACATGAGGGGATATAAAAAATTAATTAATCATTTCATAATCTCATTAGTGTTTAAAATATTATATCTTATCATCAAACAACTCTTTTTAATAATCCATATAAATATTTATTGAAAAATAGAACCCACCATTCATAGAGGCAATAGTCCTTACAAACCCATAACAATGTCTTCATTTTTTGAATGGTTTTATAGGGAGGTAAAAGAGTGATATTAAATTAATATAATATTTTTTTTTATATTAATAGTATTTATGCTATCATACCTTAATTTATAGTTAATATTTTATGGGGTTTACGAAGTTTAATAATAAAATACTAAGGAGTAAGAAATACTCACGTGGAGAACTTTCACATTCTCTTGAAAGTATTCATAGAAATAAAGGTCCTAAATTAACTTATAGAGACCAGAAGATTATATATTTACAATATAATTCTATTATATTTAAATTTTTTTTAGAGTTTCATGAAGAAACCAAAACTTATAGTTTTCTTGAAGGGGTGGTGATAGGCCCCTTTTATAATTGGAGGAAAATGACATTTTTTGTAAATACCCATTACATATCAATGATGTCATGGAACTATTCAAAGGTAAATGGATCCAAAAGTGGTCCATAATTGATTGTATAGGGTTTTTCGTCAATAAATTATCAACCATTCATTTTCATACATGTTTTAAACATGTTTGTATCCATTTACCATTTCTTTACACTTTACCATTTTTGTTTTTTACCTTGGTAACTAGTTTTTTACAAAGTAATTTAAGCTATAATAAAAATATAAGATATAAATTATTACTAAATTTGGGTGTGGTAAAAATAAATTTAACCTCTATTTAATATAATTAAATTTATAAATATAATAAAATTAAATTTTAAGTTAAAACATATAATATATAGAATCTTTTTATAGAAAAATGTCATTTTGACTATTAAGTGTTCTTAATATTATATAACATTAATAACCAATAAAGTGAATGATAATATATATATATATATATTAATTTCATATCATACTCATTATATACAATATATTAATTTAAATTATTTGATAAAAATTACACAATATTAATAACAAAATTCTTTAAAAATAACCATTTCACCATTATCATGGTCATTAACTTTAATCTTAGTAATCATAATTTTATTAATTAAAATGAAATTAAACTTATTGAATAATATCAAAATTTTGATCTAAAATATGAAATTCATTTTTTTAAATTTAATTTCTACAAGTGATGAAAACTAATTTTTAATATAGGCGAATGAAACCTTTTTTTGAGTAAAATATTACTTAAGTTTCCAAAATGATAAACATGGGTTTATAAATAAAAATTTTATTATTATATTTTTTAATTTACCATATATATATATATATATTATTGAAAAAATTTTAAAAAATAATTTAAGTAATTATTTTATTATGATAATGTTATAAAAGTGATGGTTTTAGAAAAATCAATACTCTTTTAATATTCACCTAAAAATAAATTATTTAATTAAAATTACAAAAAAATTATCCTAAAATAATATTGTTATTATAAGTAAAAAATTTGTTATTTTTTCAAACTCAAACACTAAAATTTATAAATTTATCTTTTAAAGTAAAATACAATTTATAAAGGAAAACTACTTTTATTGAAAAATTCCCTTTTAAAACTGTAAGTGTTATTAATCATATTTTGTATAAATTTATAATTGATTATAGTTTTTTATTTACTAAAGGTTTTTTAGTTATTATATTTTCTTAATAATATTCATCAAATGTGTCTTTTCATGTTTTAGTTTAGTGCTGTGTGTGAATCAAGCTATCAAACACAATGTTTATTTAAAGGAAAATTATATAGTAAAATCTTGGGATGTTATATTCTCCCCCTTAAATAAATTGAATCCTTAGAAGTTTAATTATCACTTACTAATGAAAAAATATAATGGTATCAAAAAGATATACATGAAATATGGTATAATTTTTAGAGTGATATCAACCTTACAAACTCAGAAACATATCGTTTTCCTCAGAATTGGCTTAACCATAACATTGAGTTTTTTTCCAACCATTTGAGGTAAGAGTTTATCATTATTCAGTTTCATGAACCACATTATATAATTACCTTATAAAGGGTGTTCATACTCATCTTTACATTGATAGAGTATCAAAGTATGATATGAAATGTTATCACCTTATTCCAAATAATTTTTCCTTAAAGTGGAGAGAACCAATCAATTTCCAAAATCAAATTAGATGTATCTAAAGGAAGAATAATATTATTTAAAAAAATAACTTTATTATAAAATTAAACTTGTGATAGAATAGTCTTTCCATTTAATTTTTTTATTAATAAATCAATATCTATTCATCTAGGTGATCATTTGATATCCTTAGAAAACATTTTAGGTACATAGAAGTGGGTTAAATAATATATAAATAAAATACTTGGAGTTCATAAAAGGATGATTGATTTTCCTCACTCTAAATTATTTTTGGAACTCAATTTAGTAGTTTTGGTTTTATAGTCTTATCCTTATTCCCTTTTCTATGGAAGTTGAAGATGCCTATCATTCTTGGTAGACCTTGAATTAGAGAATTGTCTTGGATAACTCCCAAGTTCCCCATATTGGAGAAAATAAATTTTTAGTGGAACCTTATAAAGAAATATTTTTTACTTTCACCATGTCCACTAATATCTTCATTTTTTATTATAATTAGTTTTTTAATTCCATCCTTTACCACATATAAAACATATTATAGTTTCTTCAAGACATTCCCCTAGGTTCCTCTTCCCACATTTTTAATATGAAGGTAAATGAATCTTTTTTTACTTTATCATATTCATCGCATGAACTTCCATGATACTCCATACTTATATTATTTGATGTGTTTTTAAATTCAACTTATTTCACATTGTTAACCATAATTCTTGATAGCTTGTTTGGTTTAATCACATGATTTCTCACTCCAACTCTTTTCCTACTAGGATTCTCATTGTGAAAATCTCTACATTGTCCATGGAATTGATTATTATCATGGTTCATTTTGGATTTAACCAATACTAAAACCAAAATGGGTTATAATGAGTGATAAATAATTTACATTATAAGATAATTATTATAAATCATCTCTAAAAAAACTCAACCTCGAAATATCTTACTCTTTGAAACCATCATATTAACCTTTACTTCAACCTAAATCACTTTCAGTTAAATCTAGGATTCTTTTGGTTGGGTTATCTCATACCATTTAACCTAACTCCTCAAAATAATAAATCTTTTATAATGGCCTATAAAGAGAATGTGACTGACTAAAGTATATCCCCTAGGAGTGTCTAGACAGGTTTTCTGTCTTAGGCCCACTCATCATGCATTGAGTGAAGATCAAGTTAATGCTCAACCAAACTTTTCTAGGGTGATTAACCATCAATGAATCTATTCCAAAACTACATCCACCTACCAGTATCTAGATATGGATTTAATTTCTAGGATAACTACATAATAAAAACTTTACCAAAATTCAAGGATGTTATCCTACACTTGGACTTATACATTAGACTTATACCTATGGTTTTCACTAATGTTATCGAATCCCAACCCCCAAAATAACTAGACTAATAATTAAAAAATAGTCATACACACCTTATTTAACAACTATGATTACCTAAGATAAACATTTCTTAAATCTATATAATTACCAAATATTAAACATTACATCTTAAAAAAATCTCACATAGCTCAGATGACCTTTCGTTTTAGTGTTTTTGAGGACCAATTGAATAGGAAATATATTTTATGACTTGTGAAAATTTATCCATAATCAAACTCTTCTAGAACCCCTTTTAGACTTCTCATAATATATACTTATTTTCATAACATGGGAAAGGGAAACATAAGAAAGGGGAGAGCTCAAACACTTAGTAAGTAAAACTTATCAACATGTCATCATGGGTGAGATAATAAGCACCTGAGAAAACATGATCATGGATTAATTTATTATTAAAAATAACACGGGACAATAATATTTTTCCATAAATCATATGAAAGGACATTCAATATCAAAATAAAAAACATGTTTCACGACCTAAGAGTGTGAGATAAGCATGAAAACTTAGAGTAAGGAAATGATATCATCAGACCATAGAATAAATATTTAGAAACAACATAAAACATGACATCATAATTATAAGTTTAGGATCACTTCCAATACTACCACAATGGACATAGTTCCATGGTAGATTGTGTTCACTCCCCATTCCCATAAACACAATGGACAAATTCCCATGTTAGATTGGGTTAAATCCCCATCCTCTTTCATATTATCTCATGAAATGTAAATTTTTACCCAATACATTGGAGGAATATATAATTTTAGGGACACCCATAATAGAATAAAATTCATAACATGTATATGAATATGTACGCCACATGCAGAAAAGAAACCATGCATAAGGTATAAGCATGATAAAACCCATGAGAAAGAAGTGAGTTTTATAAGATTATCTCAAAGCATAATCGAAGGATTTATCATAAGGATTTCCAAGAGAAAAAGGAATTAAATAATTTTGTATGTTAATATTTTAATAAAAAACATAGGTCTTGATCATTGAGTTCTAATGTATAAAAATTCATGATAAGTGGAAAGGAGAAGTAAGAATAAAAATAAACTGTATAGGTGGTACTTTTTGAAGTGATAAAAGGATACTTTAAGGAAGGAAAAGGATTATTATTTTCCTTTAAATAAAAATTGAACTAGGAGGGTTCTTTTAACACACTAGAATGATAAAGAGTTAAATTAATAAATGATATGACTCATGTCAACAAGGTGCACCTTCCTTTTCAAGAGCCTACCCGACTAGAACTCCACAGTTTAGCGTGATTGGCCCGGAGTAGTGATTAGTATGGGTGACCTTCTTGGAAGTTTCCCAGGGTGTGCGTGAGTGAAGAAAAAACACACTAGAAAGGACATGTGTAACGTCCCCGAACCGTAAGCCACTAAACCAGTGCTTTGATCCAGGTGGTTACATGACCTTAAGCGCGCCTTCCCGTACGTCAAAGGCTGCCGACTAGCAGCGGGGGTCTATGGAGTCAAGTGGGGAGACTATACCCCCTTTTTATCAGAGTAAGCCACAACAAAAATAAAACAAATAGCAGAAACAATAACCAATAAACAAGGAACATGTATAACAACCATTTCCAATAATAAACATGCTATGTCATACTATAAGTGCAAGAGTGAACAAAACCCAAAATAAAGAAAACGACCAAAATCCCCAAAAATGGTACCGACTCCATGTTCGGATCCTCCACCAAGTGCTACCCATGTCCACTCAACAATCTGTCAAGGACCTTTTCCCTTCTCTTGGCCTGCAAACATGAAGTTTGCTTGGGCACCCAACAGCAGCCTGAGCAGGGTGTGAGTACAACTCAGTAGGCCACCACCAACGGTGTCTAAAAAATATCCAGTATAAACAAGTAGTACATGAAAAAGGGATATGAATGATAATTACCAAGTAATTACTTAAGGTTCCAATAACAAGTTCAAAGCCAAATCCATTGCCATTTCCATTACCATTCATTTATTACCAATCATCATCACTTACCATTTCATCACATTTCCATGGTTTAATCACATACATTATGTTACATGGGTCTAAGGCCAACAATCACACACAAGAGGGTAAACACATCGTTATCCTATCTCACTAGTACTAACCCCCTCATAGCAACCATAACCTCACCTCGAAGCCTCAGTTCGGGTGGATACCTCATAGCAACCATATTCTCACCTCGAAGCCTCAGTCCGGGTGGATGAAACCATTAGAAGAATAGATCATCAGTCCTCATTCCTAACCAATACATTTAGGGTAGAGTTTAGAACATCAGTCTTCGCTCGACCCGTGGGCGTAGATCCTCAAGTCATACCCCACTCTACCAAGCCATGTACACATGCTTATATATAAGTAACCATCAACCATCCATACCACTGACCCTTGGACAAGCCATTCACAACAAACCACACGGGAATTCACATCATGCCTTAACCCATTAACACATTACCATTTCACATCATTTAACCATTCACCCAATTCCCATGTGTTATGCCTATCTCACTAAGCATTCAATATTAAACCCATAACCTATCCTGTTATGGTCTTAAATCAGTTCACACATTAACCTATTTAACCCATTCATCATTCCATGAATCAACCATTCATGCCAATATGTTTATCAAGGCTTTATAATTCATTACAACAAGTTCACTTGTTTAATATCAATCCCTAAGACAGGGAAAAGCCGACACATCCCATGGACGACCCTAATTAGGTCAAGTCATTCTCAACGCATCCCATGGGGATCTTGAGATTTCCCCTTTACCATTTCAAACACCATTATTACCAAACATGCCATGGTTATTCAAAACATAACCAAAGGGAAACAAGAACATGACTAAACATGCACAAAATACCCAAATAACCATGGGATATAACTTGTAGACAACCTACCTCGAAACTGCGGTTGAACGCACCCTCAATCGAGTCCTTAGACCTTGATTCGACCAACCTTTGGAGCTTTAACCTAAAAATAACCCAAAATATAGGGTTTTAGAGCTTCAGATCAAGTGGGAGAGAAGATACAAACCCTAAACCAAAAAGAGAAGCAAGGATGGGATTAGCCTTACCCGGAGCTTCGATCCGCAACCAACGACACCAAAAAAGCCCTAGAATCGAAGGAGAAACACCCTTGGGAAGAATGGTTCAGCCAAGTTCGTCACTAGGGCTGAGAGGGGATAAATGGAGGAAAATCCCAATTTGGGGTTTAAAAGCCCGGAGTGGCAATTTTGCAATTTTTCCCAACTTTAAGTGGCCGCACGGTTTGGAAAACCGTGCGCAAACCGTGCGCATGCGTTTGGAAAACCATGCGCAAACCGTACGCATGCCACTGTCCGGAGGAGGAGGGGTCGCACGGTTTGGAAAACTGTGCACAACCCGTGTGCATGCTTTTGTCCAGAGGAGGAAGGGTCACACAGTTTAGCCTGGGCAGGCCACACGGTTTACCTGGCCATGCGCAGGCCATGCGCCCTAACCTATCTTGCCCAGTTTTCCTTTCTTTCGTGCCCCGAGCCCCCGGAACACCCCCAAGGCCTCTCACACTTTTAGGAAACATTTTAAAGCCCCAAAAACAAAGGTTTCGACCCAAAACACAACAAAAAAATACCTTTCAAAAAACTGGGATCATACAAACTCCCCACCTTATAACGGCTCGTCCTCGAGCTGAGTTCCCAAGCCTCGTTGATCCACCGAGAAGAGTTTGGGCCATTGAGCTTGCATATCTGATTCTCGCTCCCAAATTTCTTCATGAACCTTTCCATGCTGCCAAAGTACTCTCACTAGTGGCACAACCTTGCCTCACAAGACCTTTTCAATACTATCCACCACATGAACCGGATGCTCCTCAAGGGACGCATCAGTCTCAAGCTCCACATCATCAACATCAACCACGTGAGATAGGTCAGGGTGATACTGTCGAAGTTGCGACACATAAAACACATCATGCATCCCACCATATCGCTATGGAAGAGACAATAGGTAATCCACTGGTCCGATCCTCTCCTCAATCTCAAAAGGTCCCACATACCTGGGCGCCAGCTTACCTTTCTTTCGAATCCAACGGTGACCCAACCTTGGTGACACCTGAAGGAACACTTTATCACCCACCGCAAACTCAAGAGGTCTACGCCTCCGATCTGCATATGACTTATGCCTACTATGAGCCATATCCATCCGCTTTATGATCAACTTAACTTTCTCTGAACTATCCTGCACGAGACTTGGCCCCAACAACTCAGATTCACCGACATCTAGCCAACACAACAGAGATCTACATGGCCTCCCATAGAGTGCCTCAAACGGTGCCATCTGAATTGTAGCCTGAAAATTGTTGTTGTAGGAAAACTCAACTAACGATAGGTGCCTCTCCCAAGATCCACCAAAGTCCAAGACACAAGCTCTTAACATGTCTTCCAACACTTGGATCATACGCTCCGACTGCCCGTCCGTCTGTGGGTGGAAAGCCGTACTCAAAAATGCCTGTGTACCAAGCGCCTTCTGCAACCCTTGCAAAAAACACGATGTGAAATGCAGATCTTGGTCCGAAACTATGGTCCACAGAACACCATGCAACCGCACTATTTCTCAGACATATAGCTCACCCAACTGGTCGACTGTAAAGGTCTCCTAAATCGGTAAGAAATGAGCCACTTTTGTTAACCGATCCACAACCACCCAGATTGCATCATTCTTCCATGGCATCCTTATAAGACCCACGACAAAGTCCATTGTTACATCATCCCACTTCCATTCCGGAATGGTCAATGGATTCAACAAACCACCTGGGCGTTGATGATCGGCCTTCACCTGCTGACAGGTAAGGCACTGTGCCACAAAGCCCGCAACTTCTTTCATCATTCTAGGCCACCAAAACCGCCTTCAGAGATCACAATACATCTTGGTCAAACTAGGATGCACTTCCCACCTTGATGCATGGAACTCATGCATCAACTCTTCCCGCACACACTTTGGCACAACCACACGATCCCAAACCCGAACAACACCGTCCACACCGACGGCCCAACCGGATGGTAGCTCCCCACCTTTAAGCTTTTACTTCATGGTCAAACACTCAGGATCATCAAGTTGACCTTCCTTAACTCGACTCAAAAGCGTTGAATCCATCATTAAGGAAGAAAGAGTGACCTGACCATTATCCTCCTGCACCTCCAGGTGCATCTCTGCAAACAAAGCCATCACCTTCCACTCGGTGATGGACTCCTAAACCACCTGATTCTGAGCCTTCCTACTCAAAGCATCAGTAACACTGTTTCCCTTTCTTGGCATGTACACCAACTCAAAGTCAAAATACTAGAGATATTCAACCCATCTTCGCTGCCAAAGATTCAGATCCCGCTGTGAGAAGATGTACTTTAGGATCTTATGGTCAGTAAACACGGTAAACCGTTCTCCCAATAGATAGTGCCTCCAGTACTTCAAGGCGTACACTACTGCAACCAAATCAAGGTCATGAGTGGGATAGTTCCGCTCATGAGGTCTCAACTGCCTCAACCCATAAGCCACAACCCACTCGTCCTGCATCAACACAACCCCAAGTCTGATCCCGGACGCATCGCAAAACACAACGTACTTTATACCCGGATCAGGTAAGATCAAGATAGGTACGATCGTCAACCGATTCTTCAACTCTTGGAAGGTGTTCTCACAAGCCTCAGACCACTCGAACCTGATTCCCTTCTTGGTCAATCCCAAGAGTGGTGCTTCCAAGCGAGAGAAATCCTGAATGAACCTTCGGTAATACCCGACCAAACCCAGAAAACTCTGAACATCAGAAACACTCTTAGGATGCTCCCAAGATACAACCGCCTGCACTTTCTCTGGATCCACTGACACACCTGCCTCCAAGATGATGTGACCCAGAAAATGCACCTCACTTATCCAGAATTGACACTTTGATTGCTTGGTGTATAACTGATGCTTTCTTAGCATACCCAAGATGATGTCAAGATGTCGGGCATGATCGTCGTTAGTTTTCGAGTACACTAAGATATCATCAACAAAGACAACCACAAAATAATCTATACAGGGTTGAAAGATCCAGTTCATCAAATCCATAAACACTATTGGTGCATTAGTCAATCCAAAAGGCATTACCACAAACTCAAACAACCCGTACCGACTCCAGAAAGCTTTCCGCAGTATGTCAGAAGACTTCAACCTCAACTGATGATAACTCGACCTCAGATCAATCTTATAAAACACCAATTCACCCCTCAACTGATCAAACAGGTCATCAATTCTAGGAAGAGGGTACCGATTCTTCACTGTCATCTGATTTAACTTTCGATAGTCAACACACAGTCTCAATGGCCCATCGGCCTTTTTTGCAAAAAGCACAGGAGATCCCCAAGGAGACGTACTAGGATGTATAAACCTCTTATGATCCAACTCCTCAAGCTGAACCTTCAGTTCTTGGAGTTCTTCCGGTGACATTCGTTATGGAGGAATAGAAACTGGCTCTGCTCCTGGCAGCAACTCGATCGTGAACTCGACATCCCTCTCGGGTGGTAACCCTGAGAAATCCTTAGGAAAAACATCCTGAAACCGATCCACCACAGGAGGAAAAACAGACTATTCTCCTTTTTCATTATCATCAAGCATGAGACATGCCACTCAAGCCATGAGTACATTCAACTGCTGACCAAATGGTTCTACACACCCTGCTTAAACATCCCATTTGCCACGATGGACATAAATGTCACCCTCAAGCGACCTGAATGATACTCTGCGGCGATAACAATCTATGTGCGCCTGACACAAAACCAACCAATAAATTCCCAAGATTAGGTCAAACCCTGACATCTCGAGAATGAACAAATCCCACAGAAAACGATACCCACCAAATTCCAAGGCACAACCCTTGCATTGCTTGGTATCCTCAACTCGCACTCCCAATAGGGTGTCAATTGACATAACTCCACACACCCTCTCCACAGGTAAACCCAGCGCTACCATAAGTTGATAATAGATAAAAGAGTGTGTGGAACTTGTGTCAAAAAATACACTAGAAAAAGTATAATCTACAAGGATCGTACCTAGAACAGTCGATGGTCTGGCCTCGCCATCACCAGGCATAAACTGAACTGCCTGAAGTTGACCTGCCCCTCTACCCTGGGCTCTAGCCTGAACACCCTGTGCCACACTGCCCTGCTGGCATGAGCGATCTTTCCTTGGATTTCTATGTCCACCGCCCCTTCTAGTACGGCACATGGAGCTCCAACTGCCTGCCTGATACGGGGCAACTAATCCCCTTCTCATACCCGACACCAGCTTTTCATCATCATGCTCACCCGTCTGCCGAGGGTTTTTGCAGAACCTCTACACATGCCCCATCCTGCCGCACGAACGACACTCAACTGGAGGTCGAGGACACTGACCACACATATTCCCCAACCTACTGCACTGATAGTAGAACACTTGATTACCACTCTGAGAGGATGACCCTCTCTTCTGACCACCTTGCTGGAAACCTTACAAACAATGCTTCCAACCTTCGGAAGATGCACCACTTGTCTGCCCAGATGGCACGACAAGCCCACCACCCGAAGCTCCCTTCAGGTTCCCCTCAGAGATGAGTGCCCGATCTATCACCTCTGCAAACCTCTTCAAGTGGAAGATATTCACTTGAGACCTGATATCATGTCTCAACCCATCCCGGAAACGCCTTGTTATCACTGCCTCATCCCCGGCTAACACTGGGACGAAGCGTCGCAAATTAGTGAAGCGACTAGCATAGTCCATCACCGATAGCGATCCTTGAGTCAGGCTCATAAACTCTGCAGCCCAATCCTACCTCAAAGTCTCTGGGTAGAAGTGCTCTAGAAACGTTTTCTGAAAAACCTTCCACGACATTCCCTCAACCTGCTTGATTTGAGCCTGAATGTCCCACCAATTCCTAGCCTGGACCCGCAACATGTAAACGGTCAGCTTTACTCTCTTTTCAACAGGGGTCTCCAGATGGTCCAGTATTGTTTGGACAGAATCTAACCAAAACTACGATGCTTCTGGCCCACCCTCTCCGGTGAAGGTTGGAGGGTGCTGCAGCTGGAACTCCCTGGTCAGCTCAAACATACTCGGTGCAACCCGCCCTGGGTCCCGATCCATCATCTTCATAAGTAGAGCCAAGTTCTCTCAGAACTGGTCTTCTCTACCTTTATTTCTGACCACATTTTCTTTCTCCTCTATTGGATGAGTGTTCTCAGCAACATCCTCCCATTCCCAACTAGTAGCCGACATCGTGGTGGCATCTCTCTACATTGCCAAGCACGAGATTTAACACATATACCACATAACTTTCACGACTTTATCAAAATCTCTTTACTAGATACAACCCATTTTCATATGTGAATTTAACAACATTAGCACCTCAAATTCACTACCCCGACCATCCCTACCGCGGGCCATGGTCCATATGGGGTAAACAACCATGCGCTACCACCAAACTCACACAACATTTTACACAACATTTTCCACTTTGTTTCAAACCCTTATGTCTCATTAAACATCATTTACCCACTTGTTTTATTTCATTCTTCTCATTATTTCTTGGTTTCATGAAATGCATAATGCACCCTACCTTCCTGCCTCACACACCCATCCCATGCGTGTGCCTAACAAAATGCATGCCACCTATCTCTCTAGGTGCCTAAAATGATGAATGAATGCAAATCCTCATGCCGTTAAGGCCACAAGCCAAATATCATAAAATAGTCACTTCAAACCACAAGTGCATCACCCAATGGTGAAATATCATCAACTGTAACAACACACAACCAAGAACAACATTTCCCACCAAGGGTGGCTTGGGTTTCCCCCATACCTGGGTTAGCCACTACCAAGAACGAGCTCATTACCAAGGCCTGACATGTCTTAACCCTTGGCTACCAATCCCAAATAATAAGACCTTAGAGAAGGAGAAGAAAGACCTCCTCTAATACCACTTTGTAATGTCCCCGACCCGGAAGCCACTAAACCGGTGCTCCGAGCCGGGTGGTTACATGACCTTAAGCACGCCTCCCCATATGCCAAAGGCTACCGACTAGCAGCGAGGGTCTATGAAGTCTAGTGGGGAGACTATACCCCCTTTTTATCTGAGTAAGCCACAACAGAAATAAAACAAATAGCAGAAACAATAACCAATAAACAAGGAACATGTATAACAACCATTTCTAATAATAAACATGCCATGTCATACTACAAGTGAAAGAGTGAACAAAACCCAAAATAAAGACAACGACCAAAATACCCAAAAATAGTCCCGACTCCAAGTCTGGATCCTCCACCAAGTGCTACCCAGGTCCACTCAACTATCTAGCAAGGGAATTTTCCCTTCTCCTGGCCTACAAACATGAAGTCTGCTCAGGTACCCAACGGAGGCCCGAGTAGGGTGTGAGTACAACTCAGTAGGCCACCACCAACAATGTCTACAAAATATCTAGTATAAACAAGTAGTGCATGAAAAAGGGATATGAATGATAATTATCAAGAAATTACTTAAGGTGCCATTAACAAGTTCAGAGCCAAAGCCATTCCCATTTCCATTACCATTCATTTATTACCAATCATCATCACTTACCATTTCATCACATTTCGATGGGTTAATCATATACATTATGTTACATGGTTATAAGGCCAACAATCACATGCAATAGGGTAAACACATCGTTATAATATCTCACTAGGACTAACCCCCTCATAGCAACCATAACCTCACCTCGAAGCCTCAGTCTAGGTGGATACCTCATAGCAACCATATTCTCACCTCGAATCCTCAGTCTGGGTGGATGTAACCGTTAGGATAATAGATCATCAGTCCTCATTCCTAACTCATGCATTTAGGGTGGAGTTTAGAACATCATTCTTCGCTCGACCCGTGGGCGTAGATCCTCAACTCATACCCCACTCTACCAAGCCATGTGCACATGCTTATATATAAGTAACCATTAACCATCCATACCATTTTCCATTCACAACAAACCACACGGGAATTCACATCATGCCTTAACCCATTAACCCATTACCATTTCACATCATTTAACCATTCACCCAATTCCTATGTGTTATGCCTATCTCACTAAGAATTAAACATTAAACCCATAACATATCCCGTTATGGTCTTAAATCAGTTCACACATTAACCCATTTAACCCGTTTATCATTCCATGAATCAACCATTCACGCCAACATGTTTATCAAGGCTTTACAATTCATTACAACAAGGTAACTTGTTTAATATCAATCCCTAAGACGGGGAAAAGCTGACACATCCCATGGACGACCCTAATTAGGTCAAGTCATTCTCAACGCATCCCATGGGGATTGTGAGAATTCCCCTTTACCATTTCAAACACCATTATTACCAAACATGCCAAGGTTATTCAAAACATAACCAAAGGGAAACAAGAACATGACTAAACATGCACAAAATACCCAAATAACCATGGGATATAACTTATAGACCACCTACCTCGAAACTGCGGTTGAACACACCCTCAATCGAGTCCTTAAACCTCGATCTGACCAACCTTTAGAGCCTCAACCTAAAACTCACCCAAAAGATAGGGTTTTAGAGATTTAGAACAAGAGGGAGAGAAGATACAAACCCTAAACCAAAAAGAGAATCAAGGATGGGATTAGCCTTACCAGGAGCTTCGATCCGCAACCAACGGCACCAAAAACGCCCTAGAATCAAAGGAGAACCACCCTTGGGAAGCTTGGGTCGGCCAAGTTCGTATCTAGGGCTGAGAGGGGATAAATGGAGGAAAATCCTGAGTTGGGGTTTAAAAGCCCGGAGTGGCAATTTTGTAATTTTTCCCAACATTAAGTGGCGACACAGTTTGGAAAACCATGCGCAAAACATGCGCATGCCACTATCCATAGGAGGAGGGGTCGCACGGTTTAGCCACATGGTTTGACAAACCGTGCGCAACCCGTGCACATGCTTCTGTCCGGAGGAGGAAGGGTTGCATGGTTTAGCCTGGGCAGGCCGCACGATTTACCTAGCCGTGCGCAGTCCGTGCGCCCTGGCCTGTCTTGCCCAATTTTCCTTTCTTTCATGTCCCGAGCCCCCGGAACACCCCGAAGGCCTCTCACACTTTCAAGAAACATTTTAAAGCCCCAAAAACAAAGGGTTCAACCCAAAACACAATAAAAACATACCTTTTCAAAAACTGGGATCTTACAACATGTGTTGGAATGTGTGGACTATTATTAGTTAGATGCCCTGTTCGGGCACGTGGGTGGGCCCCAGGGTGGGGACCACATGTCTGCGGGACAATTGGTGGTACCTGGAGGGCCAAGACCCAATGACTATGTTAAGGTGGGGTGTCTGTGCTATCACCAGGACCTAGTTGTCATATTTGGTATCAGAGGAGGAACCCAGACTTAAGTGCGCAGTGCCTGGGTTGAGATGTAGGGTCCACAACAAGGATTTTGTGCTTTAATGGGGGGGGGGGGGTGAATGTAACACCCTAGAATGACAAAGGGATAAATGACTAAATGATATGACCCATGTCAACAAGGTGCACCATCCTTTTCGAGAGCCTTCTTGATTAGAACTCCACAATTAAGCGTGTTTGTCCTGGAGTAGTGATCATGATGGGTGACGTTTTGGGAAGTTTCCCAAGATGTGTGTGAGTGAGGAAAAAACATACTGAAAAGGACATGTGTTGGCCTGTGGGGACTTTCATTATTCAGATGACCTGTTCAGGCATGTGGGTGGGTCCCAGGGTGTGGACCACATGTCTGCGGGGAAATTGGTGGTACCTGGCGGGCCAGGACCCGACGACCATGTTAAAAGTGGGGTGTTTTTACGGTCTCCGGGACCCAGTTGTTACATTTCACCATAAAATAATGAGTATTTTTATAATCTATTCATGGTTAAAAACATTTTATGTAGGTGAAACTAGTCATGAAATAAAAAATCATAAAGTTCCCTTAAGTTGGGTTTACTTAAAAGTGGGAATTTTAAAGGGAACATAAAACATGTATTATCTATAAAAGAATGTTAAGGTAAAATTGATCTATATATAAGGAACATATACATAGAATATGGATTAAATAAATGAGAATAATATTTATTAAAATGGAGAAAAATAAAGAGAACATGTAACTCAAAAATAATGAGGGTGGTTCAGAAGATCAATTTTTATGTTTTAAAACAACTTTTTTGAAATCCCACATCATAAAAAGAGGTAATAAGACATATTTTTAAAATAATTGAAATTATATATAAATTTCACATGAGATAACACAAAATTATGTTTCTAAATATAACGAAAAACATTTTCAGGAAGGGAAAATATGAACAAGGAGGATAAATCATTGTCATATTGAATGACAATTATTCTTAACAATGACATACTTTTATGGGGAATAAGTTCAAAAAGGAGGAAAATTTCGTTTAGAAGTGCTATTTTCCCTAGATAGAAAGATAAAAATCAAAAAAAAATATTTGGGTGGAATAAACCAAGCATGAAAGTATGAAGTTCAATACGAAACATTATAACTCAAAGGGTTTTGAGTTAACAAAACCCTTACAACAATGTAATCATTCAAATTAAAAATCCATGGAAGGAATAACATGAGATATATTTTTAAATAACCTATATTTCATAAAATTTATGACAAAAATAAACCCAAGTCCAATATATACACCACAAAAGAAACAAGTGATGAATACAAATCATATCTTAATGAAACAAAATTGAGATAAAAAACCCTTACCTTAGGTCCTGATTTATTGTGTGCGTTCACCTAACATCCCAGATAATGAAATATAGTATATTAATTACTTTATTATTATTCTTATTCATCTATATTTCATATTATAAGGTTTATCTTCTACCATATGTTATTAATTTACTATATAGTTTTTCTTTTTTCAAGTTGGTTACTTGAGGTTGTTTGGTCAATTTCTCTATAACTTTCTTGATATGTTTACCATTATCAAAGATTTTGTAAAATAGATTCATAATATCCATAATTTTATATATTTATATACTTTATTATTCCATTATCACAAAATGTATACACTTCCATAGGTTTCCAAAATGGACTCAAATTAAGAAAGGTGTCTTGATATGTTCATTTAATAAAAATAAATTTACCATAATAGTTTATTATTAATATTACTTATATATTTTAAAATATTATAATTATAAAATATTAATAGTTTTATAAATATTATTTTTATACATTAGATAAATGTTTAACATCAACCATGTTAGACGGTAATGGGAAAATGAAATTCATCATCGTGTGGAGGTGGTTTTTCGCACGTACATGGATGACACTTTAATTTTCCATAGAATGTGAGAAGGGTATATAAATAAAATAATTTATTTTTTCATAATCTTATTAATTTTAAAAATAATATATTTTATCATCAAGTTTATGAAAAATAGAACCCACTATTCCTGGAGGTGGTATTCCGTACAAACGCATGACAACATCATCATTTTTAAGTGGTTTTATATGGAGGGGGAAGAGTGGAATTCATTTAGTATAATAAAATTAAGTATATTAATGGTAATTATGTTATATTAACTATATGTATAGAGAATATTTAAGGTGTAAGAGGAAGATTAAGAAGAAAAGGCTAAGGATTAAGAATTACTCACGTGGTGAGATTGAACTCTCTTAAATTACTTCTTAAAAATAAAGGGAATAGGATAAATTATAGAGAAAAAGGTATTATGGATGTAAAATGGGCTTCTAGGAGAGTTAAATTGGGCAGAGTTTCAATAATAAACCAAAACTTTTAGTGGTCTTGAAGGGGTGGTGAGAGGCCCCATTTATAAATGGAGGAAAATGGAATTTTTGTAAATACCCATTACATCTCAAGGATTACATGACACTATTATAGGGTTAATGGATTCAAAAAGTGGTCTATAATTGATTTTAAAGGGTTTTGGGTTGATCAAGACCCAACCTTTAATTTTAACACTTGTTTTAAAAATGTTTTGATCATTTACCATTATATGTTTACACTATCATTTTGGTTTGTTTCTCGAAAACTAGTTTTTAACTAATTAATTTAGGTTTTACTAAAAATATATGATAACAATTATTACCAAATTTGGTTGTGATTAACCTAAATTTAACCTAAATTTAATCTAATTCAATTTATAAATATGATAAACTTACAATTTAAATTAAAATATATATTATATAAAAAAATAGTTTTTGTAGAAAAACGATGTTTTGACCATTAAGTGTTCTTAATATTATACAAAATTAATCACCAATTAATTGTGTGATAATATATTTTTATATTTATGTAAAAATAATATCAGATTAGTTATATAAAATATATAAATTTAATTTATTAGATAAAAATCACAACACATTAATAAAACAATGGTTTAAAAATAACCCTTTCACCACTATCATAATCATTAACTTTAATCTTTGAATCATAATTTTATGAATAAAAATTAAATTAATATTATTAAATAATATGAAAATTATTATCTAAAATATTTAAATCATTTTTTATATTTAATTTCTATAAGTGATGAAAACTAAATTTTAACAACGGCGAATGAAACCGTTTTTAGATTAAAATACCAATTAGGTTTCCAAAACAATAAACATGGGTTCATAAATACAAAATTGTGTTTTTAAATTCTTTATTTTACTTTATAAATAAATTTATTTTATTGAATAAATATTTAAAAAAACATTTATATCATTCTTATGTTTTGATAATTTCATAAAAGTGACAGTTTTAGAAAAATAACTATTCTTTCACTACTCACCTAAAAATATATTATTTCAGAAAAATGCTAAAAAATTTATACTATGATAATATTATTATTCTAAGTGAAAAAATGAATTTAATTTTTTCAAATTAAAACTAAAAAATTTATAAATTTATTATTTAATTAAAAATATAATATATAAAAGAAAACTGATTTTATTGAAAAATTACCTTTTAAAACATTATCATATTTTGTATGCATTTATAATTGATTATAATATTTTTATTTACTAGAGGTTTTATTATTCTTAAATTTTATTAATGATATTCATTTAATATGTTGTGGATCAGTTTACTTCGGTGTTACATATGAAACAAGATTTCGAACACAATGTTCATTTAAAGGAAAATTATATAGTAAAATCTTGGGGGCATTATATTTTAACATTAAAAGGTTAATCAATTAATAATAAAAATGTTAAAAATTAAAGAACCACACTAAGAATTTAATCTTAATAAGTATGTAATTAATTATCTTTTTATTTACAAACAAATTTTAGTGAGGTATATGATAGTTATCATATTAAAATAATTCAAAAGTCAATTATTATAATAATTTCCCATGTGTGTGCGAAAGTAAATTTAGGATTGTCTCTTTATTATATATTCAATATATGTAGGCCACCTGTAACACCCCAAGATTTCATAGTGTGTTATTTCTTCAAAATAATTCAATAACTTGCACTACACGCAACACCGAGTTCAAGCGCACCATGACTTACCAAACAAGCCGTTCAAAAGAGGTTATGAATAGTATTAACTAAATTTTAAACTTTATATAATCCTTATAATTTTAGAATCCATATTATGAGTTTCTTAGACATAATGTAAGAACAAATTCATTTTCAGTAGTGCACTTTTACAAACTTTTAATAGTGAACCCTTATTAAATCCAATATTTTAAACTTTTATATATTCAATTTGACTAAATAAATTTACTTTTTAGAATGGGGACATCAAAAATTTACAATGAAACATCCCAAGCTTCCACGGTACGTTTCCCTTTGAATAATGCAATGACGTGCATTGTACGCAACTTCGAGATTCTAACACACCACAACCAATCAAACTAGCCGTTATGAATAATAATACCTACTTTTTTAAATTTTATAAATTTTATCTTTAGAAATGGACTTCATTTTTGGATTCATGATATCGAAATTAGCTTAGGGTGAAATTTTGGTACTTTTCAGATAACTTTCATATTTTGATGAATAGTGAAAATTACTAAATTTTAATTAAAAAAAACTTTTTTAATCGAAATAATTAATAGTGATAAATTATTAATTTGAGTGGTTTTAAAGTATATTTATAATATATTTTTACCATTTAATACAATGTTGGTCATTTTATGTAATTTCACATTTAAACAAGACATAAACAAGTGTCAATCTTTTGATAGTTATTATCTCTTAAAAACACACTATTTGTTTTGACGACGTGAATTAATTTTTAAATTAATTAATGCAACTGATATGTTCTGAATTTGGTAAAATAGACATAATTTTTGAATTCATAATATCAAATATATCTTAGGCCTATTTTTTGGTATTTTTCTAGAAACTTTCATTTTTTGATGAATAGTGAAACCACTAAGTGGTAGTTAAAAAACTGATTTTTTCATAAAACTCAATTTTACCGCTTCTGTGAGTGGAATTTCAAAAATCCGAGAGACACGGTTAATATCAAGAAGTAAAATGTGGTTCAATGAGATGAAAATAATTTTTGGTGAATAGTAACTTTTTACTTTTATTTACCACGGTTAAAAGTAAATAGGGTAATTAAGGGTAAAAATGATATTAATATTACCCTAACACATGTCCTAATTCTATTGGAAAAGTGTATCTCGACCAAACACAATCTTAGGAGTAAAATATTATCTTTTAGGTCCACTTGTATTAGATTAAGACATTTATTATTATTTAATTCAAAGAAGAGTTAAAAGAGTTAAAATCAAAGTTTATTTACTAAAACATTTTTAATATAAGGTTATACATAAGATAAATTCGATTGTAAATATTAATTAGAAAGATAAAAATATTTCATACATAATGGTATTTTATTTATAATTTTTAGACATTAAATAATTTAATTTATTTATGACACAATGGTGATGCAATAATTACCTAATTAATGAAAAATTAGAATAATTGATATTAAAAATACCCAAATAAATGTAATTTGAGACTTTTTATAAATACCAATAATTTTCTAAGTCAATATGACATGTTAGTATTGATTTAATTAACTTTTTTCGAAGTAATCATTTTATTATGATTTTTACAAAAATCAATTATTGAATAGTGTCAAAATTGACATAAAAGAGTTTTTAAAAAACATATTATATTATTAATTGATATTAAATTCTTAAAAATCTAAGGTTTGGCCAAGAGACTTATATCATGATAGGTGTATCATTAATGTACCACTTGGGGGTCGCTTAGATGTATATAGTATTTTTATTAACCATATAATATAAAAATACAAAGAGACATTGTAAAAGTAAAACTAATTAACTAAGAGTTAATACTTAAAGATAAGGTTAATATAATGAACCAAACCTATCTAAATTCTATTGGTTGAGTGGTTTTCGACCCATACCCACCTTAAAATTTAAATAATCAACTTTGGATCCATTAGAAACCGAATATGAATTTATTATAAAATAATAATTTTAGCTTTTCCAAAGGTGCCCCTCACCCCTCTTATAAAAGGGCACTCCCCCTTCTCACTAATTCACACATTCAAAGCCTTTTGGCTCGACCAAACCCTACCCAAATACTCTCTCAACTTCCCTCACTACAACTTAGAGGACTTAGTTTGATCATAAATCCAACCTAAGGAGCCCTTTTGATCAAATCAAAAGGAAGAACCCGAAAAAGAGGTAATGTTTTCACCACCCTCTTTCAAGTTCCTTTCTTATTCAACTTCTTCTTTCTTTGTTATTTCTATTCTAAAATAATAACTCCATTATCTTATATATACTATTATGTTATTATAAATATGGTACAACCATATTCAGTATTCTATCCATCCTTTGAATGGCATGTCACCATACGTGCGTACGTACGACTCACCGTCTCCACGTCGTGGTGTAATTGTCATTCAATAAATTATTATTTGGATGGGTATAATAATGATGTGTAATTCATAAAAATAATAAATATAACATGATAATTATTCTATATATATAATATAACATCCAATTATATATTATTTTAAAATCAAAATAATGATATTGTCACTCGTACGTACGTACGGACTACCGTCTCCACGAACGCGATGAGATTCATTCTCCATCGTATCCATTCAAGTATAATTCGCATTTGATGATTAATAATATTATCTAAGGACTTGATATCATTCTAGATATGATTAAGATACAACCTATCCATGAGAAACACGACTTACATAACAAAACATATAAAAGAAAACGAGTAAGTTAACACCCGAAACAACGATAATACTAAGATATTATTAACAAATCAATGTTAAAAGATCATATATGATATCATATTAATGTATATGATTCTTGTATAATTTAATAAAAATTATTTCACCATTATACATGAGGTTAACCTACCCCCAACCAAGGAAAATTACAAGGTAAGGGTTATTTCACAATCTCTTCATTATCCAAGGTTGTTTATACGTAATTATCTACTGGGATCTCTTTATCATCCACATCCATGTTTCTTGAAAGTGTATTTCAAAACATTCTTACTATTTTATAGAATATGGGTTAAAGTCATTTATACCCTTGTTGTACTTTTTATAAGATGTTTATAAAGGAATCTTTCCATCGTTTTCCAAACAAGGTCCTTTTTAACCTTTTTGACAGAATTAAGGTAAGAATGTCTTTTTTTAACTTATACGGCGGGTGCCGCTATTTTCCGCCGTTATAAAATTTTCGAAGCTTCCCTTACAATATTATAAGGACATTTTCAAAGTAAATGTTTTATTTTATAATTATGTGACTTTTATATGATTTTAAAAGGAATATTTTAAGGATTTCTGAAAGGTACTCTTTATCAAAATCAGAATTTTAAATGTTTTAAAGATTTATCTTTCTAAATCTTTTTAATTAATGCCCATGTTTTCAAAATGATTTTAAGGATTTATTTATATGGACCTGAATGTTTTGAAATGATATTTCTTTTCAAAAGTTTCGAAGTGGTATGGGACACTTTGATTAAAAAATCTCTTTTAAATTACTTCCTTGATAAATGTGTGACTTTTAAATGATTTCAAAAAAAGAGATATTTCTATCAAATAGTTTTGATTTCATATATGTCAACATCATTTGATGGATTCTAAGTTGATTTGTTATGATACAAAACTTCCATATTGTTTTGAAGTTTTTGTGATGTGTTTGACTGTGGATGTGTTATTCTTATAACATTCGTGGTTTATGGATGAAGTATTTACATTTCGTATGCTAGTTTTAATACGAATGTTTATGTTATGTTTGAACCTTTTCATATGGGAATGCATTGGACTTAATAAGTGAGAGGTGGAGCCTGTTATAGCTCCGCGATGCATCGGTAGGTCTCATGAGACAAACTAGTGTCTTGGCATAAGGACTTGGAAAAATCTTATTTGTAGTATTGGCATGAGGCCTTGGCTATGTGGTTATGATAGTCTGGCATTATGCATTCCATTATTATGAAAGTGGTTATTGATATTTCATGTGATTACTCGATTAGTAGAATATCCATGTGAATAAGTAAATTTAATTATTTCATTTTATTTTTTCCATACTATGTTGAAGTTCAAGTTTAAAAGGCTTTTGTTTTAGTTATACATTGCCTTAAATGTTTATTCTAATTTATGAAAGTTTCCGCTATATTGTTATCCTTACTGGGCATTTGAGATCACCCCTTTTTCTATGTTTTATTTTTCCCAGGATGTGAAAGTAGTATTTTATGGATGACCTGCAAGGATAGTACGAGGGGATAGGAAGACAATATATTGTTGTAGTTTTTCACTTATTGATGTAATGTAAACTTTATGAATATATCTAATCTTTCCAAGCCTACTAAACTAATCAGTCTTTATAGACTTGATCTTTCTTGTTATCATGCCAATTTTATGTAATAATGCACTGACTCTGGGTATCTAGGGTTGGGGCATTACGGTTGGTATCAAAGAAAGTTTAGTAAAAACCTTGAAATCTAGATTTAGATAAACTCTGATTAGAGAACGTAAACCTAAGATGAACTTTGAGGACTAGTATAGAAGAACTTCCTAGAATTTTGGTATTGTAGAAATTTTGTGAGTTTTCTGAGCAATACATCCCTGTCTGGATACGAGCAGGTAAAGGCGGCTCTGGAACAGATGTACCTAGGGGTAAAACACAAAAACACCGCTTTGAGCTAGACTCGAACGGGAACTGGTGCACGACAACGGTCCTTGCTGCACTCTTGGTTACGACACTCCCAGGGGATATGCTTAGGATAATTCTCATTTTCTTTACAAACCATTATGAAGGGTTTATGAGTATATAATTCCTCAAAGGAAACATTTTTATGATTATAGATTATATCCATAAACTATTTAATTTATGTTACATGTTTTACAAGTTTGGGATTAGGTATTGTTATTCATAAACTAATCTAGTGTATGCCATTATTTAGAAATGGCGCCCAGTAGAAGGAATGTGAACTCTAGAAAAACACTAGATCCAAAGAGAAAGAAGGATCATATCTCTCATGGTCTTAATACAGAATTTATAAGAGAAATAGTCTCCCATGTATTATCATCATATGAAGAAATAATATCATGTGTTGATAAGATAAGTAAAGAGTTTACTGAGTCCTATGGCTTTGAAGGGAAGCAAGAGAAAAAAAGGATGGAAGAGAGAAAGATGGATAAAGGGAAGAGGGAAAAGAAGAATTTTCCCATATGTGATAACTGTGGGAAGAAACACCCTGGAACTTGCCTGAAAGGAATGGGAGTTTGTTATAAGTGTGGAGGAAAAGGGAACAAAGTACGTGACTGCAAGGGTAAGAAAATGGTTTCAAATGTACAATGCTTCATTTTCAAGGAGTTTGGACACTACGCGAACCTATGACCCAGTCATCAGACTATGCCACAAATGATGCTATTGGATAATAATCAAGTTATGATACTACCATAGATGAATAGGAATGATTAGAGTTCTTATATTGATTATGTCATTTGAGTGTTTTATCAACAATGTACTTGTTATAACAATTATGGAGTATATAAGGATTGTACTGCAGTACTATTTCATTAAGGACTTGAGATTGTGTGGAACAAAGAAAAGTGACTCAATAGCAGGTTAAATTTTTGGAAAATATATGGTTGAGAGAAAGATAAACCATAATATGGTTCTGATACCGAGGTAGTGATTTTAGAATAATACATGATTGATTTGGATAAATTATATTGGATATTCTTGACTACCTTGAAACTGATTAATGATTTGTATATTCTATTATTGTTTGGGTTTACAAAATTTTTGGATTGAAGGAGTATATCTATTATTCTTTAAGGAATAAGGGATCATGAATCTAATCAATAAGGTTTTATGATAATTCAGGATGTTGCAGTGTTTTAAAAGAATACATGATGAAGGTGTTCACATTTTATTACACGAAAAAAAGGATCTTCATTGTGTTTACCTTCCTTATAAAATTTGGACTGAAGTATTTTGGATAGTTCTAGTTTGGATTATTTTGGATTGCCATTAAAGGACAACCCGGAGGTCGGGCGTCAACCCGTCGCGTTCGGAATGGCCGCGAGACTTGAACCCACAACCGAAGGGCGACAAGGGTGTATCACCTACCACTGACCCACGTGATGTCCTGGATTGAATAATGTCGTTTTTTAATGGTTCTGCTAGATGAATTATAAATTCATTTTTTAACCCTATACGAATAGGATAAATAGAATATTATTTTTAAGTTCTATTATCTTTTAGAGTGAAAGATGAGTTTGTGGTAGAACTTAGTTAAAGGATGAGACTCTACTTGTCAAGTATATATTTTTCTTTTTCTCTTATTCAATGAAGAAATTAATTCTTATACTTTAGTGAAGGGATCTTAAAACAAAAAAATGTGTTATCCTAATAACATATGTTTTTCTGAACCGATGGTATTTTAAATCATCATAGATTGATGAATTTAAGGCCCTAAATTTTACACTTGTTTGTGATTGATGACCTCAATCACTACCTGTAAATATTTACTTTTTTCCTCCAATTATATGTCTCAAATTTCCACCAATGTTCTCCAAATAGAGATCATAATTTGGTGGTGACCATTTCGTTTCTCTTTTCCTCTTATTAAGACTAAATTTTATCAACCCAATTTCCAATGTGGGTTTTCCCACAAAGATATTTTCTATATTCAACCTTTTATTTTCGAAGAACAATTTCAAATTTCGAGGACGTAATTTATTTAAGGAGGGGAGAATGTAACACCCCAAGATTTCATAGTGTGTTATTTCTTCAAAATAATTCAATAACTTGCACTACACGCAACACCGAGTTCAAGCGCACCATGAATTACCAAACAAGCTGTTCAAAAGAGGTTATGAATAGTATTAACTAAATTTTAAACTTTATATAATCCTTATAATTTTAGAATCCATATTATGAGTTTCATAGACATAATGTAAGAACAAATTCATTTTCAGTATTGCACTTTTACAAAATTTTAAAAGTGAACCCTTTTTAAATCCAATATTTTAAACTTTTATATATTCAATTTGACTAAATAAATTTACCTTTTAGAATGGGGACATCAAAAATTTACAATGAAACATCCCAAGCTTCCACGGTACGTTTCCCTTTGAATAATGCAATGGCGTGCATTGTACGCAACTTCAAGATTCTAACACACCACAACCAATCAAACTAGCCGTTATGAATAGTAATACCTACTTTTTGAAATTTTATAAATTTTATATTTAGAAATGGACTTCATTTTTGGATTCATGATATCGAAATTATCTTAGGGTGAAATTTTGGTACTTTTCGGATAACTTTCATATTTTGATGAATAGTGAAAATTACTAAATTTTAATTAAAAACAACTTTTTTAATCGAAATAATTAATAGTGATAAATTATTAATTTGAGTGGTTTTAAAGTATATTTAGAATATATTTTTACCATTTAATACATTGTTGGTCATTGGATGTAATTTCACATTTAAACCAGACATAAACAAGTGTCAATCTTTTGATAGTTATTATCTCTTGAAAACACGCTATTTGTTTTGACGACGGGAATTAATTTTTAAATTAATTAATGAAACTGATATGTTATGAATTTGGTAAAATAGAAATCATTTTTTAATTCATAATATCAAATATATCATAGGCCTAATTTTTGGTATTTTTATGGAAACTTTCATTTTTTGATGAATAGTGAAACCACTAAGTGGTAGTTAAAAAACTGAATTTTTCATAAAACATAATTTTACCGCTTCTGTGAGTAGAATTTTGAAAATCCAAGAGACACGGTTAATATCAAGGATTAAAATGTGGTTCAATGAGATGAAAATAATTTTTGATGAATAGTAACTTTTTATTTTTATTTACCACTGTTAAAAGTAAATAGGGTAATTAAGGGTAAAAATGATATTAATATTACCCTAACACATGTCCTAATTATATTGGACAAGTGTTTCTAGACCAAAAACAATCTTAGGAGTAAAATATTATCTTTTAGGTCCACTTGTATTAGATTAGGACATTTATTATTATTTAATTCAAAGAAGAGTTAAAAGAGTTAAAATCAATGTTTATTTACTAAAACATTTTTAATATAAGTTTATACATAAGATAAATTAGATTTTAAATATTAATTAGAAAGATAAAACGATTTACTACATAATGGTATTTTATTTATAATTTTTAGACATTAAATAATTTAATTTATTTATGACACAATGGTGATGCAGTAATTACCTAATTAATGAAAAATTAGAATAATTGATATTAAAAATACCCAAATAAATGTAATTTGAGACTTTTTATAAATAACAATAATTTTATAGGTGAATATGACATGTTAGGATTGATTTATTTTAATTTTTTAGAAGTAATCATTCTGTTATTATTTTTACAAAAATCAATTATTGAATAGTGTCAAAATTGACATAAAAGAGTTTTTAAAACAAATATTATATTATTAATTGATATTAAATTCCTAAAAATCTAAGGTTCGGCCAAGAGACTTATATCATGATAGGTGTATCGTTAATGGACCACTTGGGGGTCGTTTGGATGTATATAGTATGTTTATTAACCATATAATATAAAAATACAAAGAGACATTGTAAAAGTGAAACTAATTAACTAAGAGTTAATACTTAAAGATAAGGTTAATATAACGACCCAAACCTGTCTAAATTCTATTGGTTGAGTGTTTTTCGACCCATCCCCATATTAACCTTTAAATAATAAACTTTTGAGCCATTATAAACTGAATATTAATTTATTATAAAATAATATTTTTAGCTTTTCCAAAGGTGCCCCTCACCCCTCTTATAAAAGGGCACTCCCCCTTCTCACTAATTCACACATTCAAAGCCTTTTGGCTCGGCCAAAACCTGCCCAAATACTCTCTAAACTTCCCTCACTACAACCTAGAGGCCTTAGTTTTATCATAAAGCCAACCTAAGGATCCCTTTTGATCAAATCAAAAGGAAGAACCCGAAGAAGAGGTAATGTTTTCATCACCCTCTTTCAAGTTCCTTTCTTCTTCAACTTCTTCTTTATTTTTTATTTTTATTCTAAAATAATAACTCCAGTATCTTCTATATACTGTGATGTTATTATAAATATGGTATATTCATTATTCTATCCATCCTTTTAATGGCATGTCACCATACGTGCGTACGTACGACTTACCGTCTCCACGTCGTGGTGTAATTGTCATTCAATAAATTATTATTTGGATGGGTATAGTAATGATGTGTAATTTATATAAATAATAAATATAACATGATAATTTTTCTGTATATATAATATACCATCCAATTATATATTATTTTAAAATCAAAAGAATGATATTGTCGCTCGTATGTACGTACAGACTACCGTCTCCACGAACGCGATGAGATTCATTCTCCATCCTATCCGTTGAAGTCTAATTCTCATTTGATGATTAATAATAGCATCTAAGGACTTGATATAATTCTGGATATGATTAAGATACAACCTATCCATGAAAAACACGGCTTACGTAACAAAACATATAAAATAAAACGAGTAAGTTAACACCTGAAACAACGATAATACTAAGATATTATTAACAAATCAATGTTAAAAGATCATATATGATATCATATTATTGTATATGATTCTTATATAATTTAATAATAATTATTTTACCATTATACAGGAGTTTAAACTACCCCCAACCAAGTAAAAGTACAAGGTAAGGGTTATTTCACAATCTCTTCATTATCCGAGGTTGTTTATACGTAATTATCTACTAGGATCTCTTTATCATCCACATCCATGTTTCTTGAAATTGTATTTCAAAACATTCTTACTATTTTACAGAATATGGGTTAAATTCATTTATACCCTTGTTTGACTTTTTATAATATGTTTATAAAGGAATCTTTCCGTCGTTTTCCAAACAAGGTCCTTTTTAACCTTTTTGACAGAATTAAGGTAAGAATGTCTTTTTTTAACTTATACGGCGGGTGCGGCTATTTTCCGCCGTTATAAAATTTTCGAAGCTTCCCTTACAAGATTATAAGGATATTTTCAAAGTAAATGTTTTATTTTATAATTATGTGACTTTTAAATGATCTCAAAAGTAATATTTTAAGAATTTCTGAAAGGTACTCTTTATCAAAATCAGAATTTTAAATGTTTTAAAGATTTATCTTTCTAAATATTTTTAATTAATGCCCATGTTTTCAAAATGATTTTAAGGATTTATTTATATGGACATGAATGTTTTGAAATGATATTTCTTTTCAAAAGTTTCGAAGTGGTATGGGACACTTTGATTCAAAAATATCTTTTAAATTACTTCCTTAATAAATGTGTGACTTTTAAATGATTTAAAAAAAGAGATATTTCTCTCAAATAGTTTTGATTTCATCTATGTCAACATCCTTTGATGGATTCTAAGTTGATTTGTTATGATACAAAACTTCCATATTGTTTTGAAGTTTTTGTGATGTGTTTGACTGTGGATGTGTTATTCTTATACCATTCGTGGTTTATGGATGAAGTATTTACATTTTGTATGCTAGTTTTAATACGAATGTTTATGATATGTTTGAACATTTTCATATGGGAATGCATTGGACTTAATAAGTGACGGGTGGAGCCCTCTATAGATCCTCGATGCATCGGTTGGTCTCATGAGACAAACTAGTGTCTTGGCACAAGGCCTTGGAAAAATCTTATTTGTAGTCTTGGCACAAGGCCTTGGCTATTTGGTTATGATAGTCTGGCATTATGCATTCCATCATTATGAAAGTGGTTATTGATATTCCATGTGATTATTCGATTAGTAGAATATCCATGTGAATAAGTAAATGGAATTATTTCATTTTATTTTTACTATACTATGTTGAAGTTCAAGTTTAAAAGGCTTTTGTTTTAGTTATACATTGCCTTAAATGTTTATTATCATTTATGAAAGTTTCTGTTATATTGTTATCCTTACTGGGCATTTGAGCTCACCCCCTTTTCTATGTTTTATATTTCCCAGGATGTGAAGAAGTATTTTATGGATGACCTGTAGGGATAGTATGAGGGGATATGAAGACAATATATTGTTGTAGTTTTTCACTTATTGATGTAATGTAAAATTTATGAATATATCTAGTGTTTCCAAGGCTACTAAACTAATCGGTCTTTTGAGACTTGATCTTTCTTGTGATCATGCCAATGTTGTGTAATAATGCACCGACTCTAGGTATCTAGGGTCGGGGTGTTGCACCACCTAAAATATTTCATCTTTCTATATTCATAACCACCAATTTATCTCTTATCCTTTATAATAAAATTTTCAAAACTGACTCTCTTAATCATTCTACATAGTAAAACCTTAAGGCATCTTTGTCACAATCCATCCCAGTGGGGCCTGTGATGTGACTCTACAAGCCTGCCTACAATAGGCCAGGGGGCTGGTGACTAGCACCAAGTAGGCAAAACACTAACATGGAAGGAATTTACTATGTAATTGTACACACACACACACATCTCTGTGCTCACAAAATACTGAAATGTAAAAAAAAACCCACTAAGAACCAAATACATGCGTACCACTATATCCCAACCAGAGTATAATAGGATAATAAAGTGAAATAAAGTAAACTGAGCTAGAATATAGGACCACCAAAAATAAATCTATAACCACAAGTCCAACCTATAAGAAGAGGTATTGGGACGACTGTCTAAAGCCGTAGGAATATACCTCAGACTTTCTGATATCACAAGGCACTGTCTAGTCCTAGTTTTCCTAGGACTCCATCAAAAGGCTGCTCATCTGCATAATACACAACATGTGTGGGAAAATCCCATGTAGGGGTGAGTATAACAATACTCAGTAAGACACCCTGAAACCACAAAGCAATATACAAAGGAATGTACAGTCATCTATACAGAATATATGTCTACAACACATATAACAAGAATTTCTATATATAATCAAACCAATAAATATAGTCTAGAGGTAAGCCACAACTACTTCATACCTATTCTAGGGATTCAGCTCAAAGATTCCACTAAGCACTCATCCAGGAGAACACAATCCTGAGTCCAATAGCAATAATGATTTCTGTCTGAGAAGTACTATTTGTCGGGAACCGTCATGAGAGAGATACACTAATAGATCTGAAGAGAGAGATATGATACATAGATAAGGATCATAGCCAGGGCCATAGGGTGATACCAAAAATTCCATCTGGATTAACCTACAAAGTAGAGGATCAATGCCCGGTGAATTTGGTCACGTCAATACCAAAGACTCTACTTAGGGAACTAATAATTAATAGAGGATCCAAATACTCACCTCTTGGGGGATTCCAAAAACTCTATCCAGGAAGTCCTACTGAAGGGATAATACTCCTATGAATAGGAAACAATATGCACCAACCTTCTAGGAAACAGTCAAGGGAACTAACCCTAATGAAACTTATCCAAGATATGGTGGAAAAGAGATTCAATCCAAGTAGAAAGGGGTACATGATGTGTAGTAGGGTCACACGTTATGTACCTTACCCCGGGTACTACCTGTGTCATTACAACTGTGTCGTGTAGAAGATGGGTACATGACATGTAGAAGGAGTCACCCGTTGTGTCCTTCCATCTTGGGTCCACCCATGTACTCCGACCGTGTGCTTGTACAAGATGCCAACCCGTGTATCTTTGCTCGTATACCGGTATATGGGGTAGTCCGTGTACTTGGTCTAGGCCAAGTTGTGTGGTGGGGTACACACCGTGTGGGAAACCCGTGTACTCCACCACTTGTCCGTGTATCTCCCAAGATACACACTGAGTCTATGGGAAGGGCCTACATGTTGTGTGACATTTAACTATCTCCCAAAACCCTATCTGCCACTCAGTGGGGGCCATATAGAATGTAACCATGGGTTACACACTATGTTCATCAGGATTTTCTAGAAACTCGTGTTCTTCCTACTGCATGTCATTTGATCTTATGGGTCTCTTTCTAGTGATCCTTTCAGCTCGAAACTCTAGATCCAAGGTCATTCCATAACCCAAAAACTAAATAGATGTGTTTGGGGCCTTTAATATTCCCATAAATCTTTTTAAATCGATTCTGATGTAAACCAATCAAAGAATGATTTCTTATGATTTGCCCTGATTCATCTGTTGTCATCGCCATCACACCTACGTTAGGTCATCTCATGGTTGGATCTTTAATTTTGGATAATTTCACAAAGAAAAGAAAGTGAAAAAATCATCAGTTCATTACCACATGAAGAACGAAGAACACACATAGAAAACGAGGGAGATAATACATGGAACAGACCTGAGGAATGAACATCGACCATTGTTCATTTAGACTGTGATCCATTCTCTTAAGAACAATCAAAAATCAAATAAATATAATAATAAACCCCATAAAACCCTCAATTTAAAACCCAACCCCCATGAACAATCAAACCACATATCAGCCTATTTTTTGTTGGTACACATTCGTTATTGAATCTAAGAATAGTGAAAATAATATCAATACAACATGCCCTACCTTGGAAAAGGATTGTTTTTACGTATTGAAGACTAATTGTTGTTGGTGAATCCCACCAAGAATAATCTTTGAACCAAGTCTCTACCATCTTCGCTAGGATAATTCTCTAGGGCTTCTCTCCAAATCCTCCATGGATTTTTTAGGGTTATGATCCTAACCCTAGATCCCTACCTAAAGGATTATTTAAAATAAAAATCATTATTCCATGCCCGCATCGATGAAACAGTAAAATAAAATAAATCTTCAATTTATTTTATTCATTAAAAACACCTGAAACTACCATTCACAGTTGACCTACACCACCCAATGTTAGGCCTCATCTAGGGTAAATCCACTACTCTGAATGCAGTGGTGACCTCATATTTCTGATCTGGGAACCTATTTAGAAGTTATTCTACTTTTTTAGAAAAACTATGTGCATGTGCTAATTAATATTTTAATATATTTTGAACATTTATTATGGGCATATCAGGCCTCATAATTTCATGTAATCTCACCTACTTCTCTAAAATTTAATCCATATAATATTTAAAAACAACACATAGAAAATTCGAGACGTTACATTCTCCTCAACTTGGGGCTTTATATCCCAAAAAATCCAAAACAAAGGCTACTAAATAATATGTAGGTAATGAAGACATATCTGAGCCTCCCATGCCCAAGTTCTATTCTAGAGATTATAGTGATACCAACAGACATGTACTAAAAGAATCACTTTCCCATAAAGGATCCTCTCTTTCTGATCCTCAATCTCTACTGGGTGCTTATAAAAATTCGCTATATCCTCGATGTAAATCTCATCCCATTAAATGATGTGTGATGGTTCATGCACGTACCTACTTAGCTATGACATGTGGAAGATGTTGTGTACCTGATCCAACTACAGGGGTGGATCTAAGTGGTACTCCACCTCACCAAATCTATGCAGTATTTGAAAAGGGCTGATAAACCTCAGAGATAAATTGCCTCCCCATCCAAATCTCTATAATCCTCATAGAGGTAAAATCTAAAGGAATATATGGATTTATTCCTTGAACTCCAAAGTCCTTTACCACCTATCATCATAAGACTTCTGAAGGCTCTATGAAGTCTTCATCCACTCCTGGATTATTTTCACCTTCTCTGTTGTATCTCACACCAACTTCGGGCCCATAAGTGATGACTCTCCTAGGTCAGTCCAGTTAAGAGGTGACCTGTAGGTTCACCCATAAAAATCTTTGAATAGACCATACCAATGGTGGAATGGTATCTATAGTTGTACATGAACTCCACTAGTGGTAGGTGATCCTCCCAACTATGGCCAAAGTTCAACATGTAATCCCATAGAATGTCCTCCAGAACTTGAATGGTCTGCTTTGTCTAGTTGTCCGTCTATGGGTGAAACGTTGTGCTCAAATGAAATTGGGTTCCAAAAACCTCTTAAAATCCTTTCCATAATCGATATATAAAATTATCATCACGATCTAAAACAATCATTGATGGAAATACATGAAGTTGAACTATCTCCTGCACGTGGAGGCATCCTATGATCTCTACTGAACTTTGCTCTCAGATAGCTAGTAAATGGGTCAACTTGGTGAGTTGGTCAACAATCACCCAGATGGAATCGTGTCCCTTAGACGTATGTGGTAAACCTATCATGAAGTCCATCGATATCCCATCCCACTTCCATTCTGGAACCTTAAGGGGTTGAGCTAAACCCACTGGAACCTGGTGATCAACCTTCACTTATTGAAAAGTAAGTCACCAAGAAATAAACTCCTCCACTTATTTCTTTATTCCTGACTACCAAAACTAACATCGGAGGTCCTGATACATTTTTCCCACACCAGAATGTACCACCAAAGGGGATGTATGAAACTCCCTCAGAACCTCCTCCCATGACACCACTAGTACTACTGATCTCCCCCTAAAAAGAACGACGTACTCCCAACCTTTTGAACATCTATTAGGATATTTCCCTATGGATATCTGAGCATGCAGAGTATTGCAGTTGGTATCCCCAAGATGTTCCTTCCTAACTCACTATAAGAGTGGAGGGGTAACAACCATCAACTGGAGGTTACCTGCTCCATCTCCGTCCACTAGAGACAACTAAAATGAGGCCAACTGCTCTGATTCCACATTCCAAAACTGTGAACTAGATCTCCTACTAAGAGCATCTACCACCACATTCCCCTTCCCAGGAGTATAGAAAATATCAAAGTGATAGTCCTGGAGAAACTCTATCCATCACCTCTATCTCAAGTTCAGATCCTTCTAAGAGATGATATACTTTATACTCTTATGATCGGAGTAGATGATAAACCACTCTCCCATCAGTTAGTTTCACCACATCTTCAATGTGAAGACTATTGCTGCTAACTCAAGATCATGGGTTGCGTAGTTCTACTCATGTGGTATCAACTGGCGCAAACCATAGGCAATCACCACTTTTCTTTACATCAGTACACAACCAAGATCGGTCCACGATTCATCTCAGAATACTATGTAATCAACACTCTCCTCTAGAAATCTAAATATCAGAGCACTCATCAAACTATACCTCAGTTGTTGAAAAGTCTGTTGGCACTTCTCTGTCCACAAAAAAGGCTTCCCCTTTTGATTCAAATATTTCATAGGTACATAAATCTTATAGAATTCAGGTATGAATATCTGATAATAGCCTACTATCTAGAGGAATCTCCACACCTCCATCGCATTCTTAAATGGATCTCATGCTAACACAGCCTCAACCATGGCTAGGTACACTGCCACTCCATCCACTGAGATAATGTGTCCCAAAAAGTGGACCTCTTGAATCCAAAACTTTAACTTCTAGAGTTTCCCATAAACTTGGTGTGCTCGAAGTACATCCAGAATTATCCTTAAGTGCCTTGACTATTCCTTCTCGGACGTTGAATACACAAGGATATTGTCAATGAAGACTACCACGAACCGATATAAGTAAGGATGAAAGTTCCAGTTCATGAGTCCCATGAACATTGTTGGTACGTTCATCATTACAAATGGAATCACCAAGTACTCATAGTTACTATAATGAAATATGAAGTCCGTATTCGGTATATCCTCATCCCATACTCATAGCTGGTGATAGCCTGATCTGATGTTAACCTTAGAGAACCACCATGCCCCTTTCAACTAATCAAAGAGGTTATCGGTCCTTGATAGTGGATATTTATTTTTCACAGTCACCCAGTTCAAGTGTTGGTGGTCCAAACACAACCTCAAGCACCCATCTACCTTTTTGGAAAATAAAATTAGGTCTACCAAGGGTGAAACATAGGGTCTCACGAAGCCCATCCTCTACAATTCCTCCAATTACACCCCTAGCTTGCAAAGCTCTTTGAGATCTATCTGATATGATGGTGCAGATATCAGTGTCATCCTGGGGTGTAAATCAATGAAAAATTATATCTCTTAGTGGGGACGTAAACCTAGAACATATTCATTAAAGACATCCTCATACTATGCCCCTACTACATGAAACTAGAAACTCACAGTATCCACTACACCAAGGGTTGGGATAGCCAATTGATGAGTAATTGGATACACCCTCCTATGCATGAGTCTATTATATAATTCCTCGGTTTCCTTTTCATGAAAAAAGGTAAACATCATTCTATCACTGCAGACACACCACTCCCTTCGCCTAAAACAATCAATCTGGGCATTGACTATAGATACCCAATCCATACTAAGAATGATGTCGTAAGGCCTCAACATTGACACCAAGTGGTTCCAACCAAAACCTCACCTGTAAGGGTTAGGTGACACTATTGACACAAGTGTGTGATCACTGAGTCTTCTCCAGTAGGTGTCTATAAGTGTAAGGTTCGAGTCAATGGTTCAACAAGAATCTCTTGGTCTCAAACAAGATATGTGGCGAGAAAGGAATTACTAGAACCTGTGTCTATCAGTACTAAAACTAAAGTAGAAAAGATAATGATCATAAATTTAATCATTCACGAAGCCCCTAGGTCATATGCCTCGATCACATGCAACTGTCCCCACCCTTATCCTCCAGCTCCCTGAGCCTGGCTTGGACCACATGGGGGTGGTGGTGGTAACATGTTAAAATGTTGACCACCTCCTGCTACTCTCCCGTATCCTCTGCCATGTCTGCCGCCCTATAGATCTGCTTTCTCATGTCGTTATCTCTACCTCGATGGTACATACACTATATCTTTGTCAGTAGCACGTCGAGTAGGAAAATCTCAAGCAATATGTCCCCTTCTATCACATTAATAGCACCGCCTCTCTCTAGGATGACTAGACCCACCCAGTAAGCCTTGAACTATATATCCTATGTCTTCAAACCTCATCCTAAAATGTCTATCACGTCTAGATCCCTGAGACTGATGTCATCCCCCTAATGTCGAGGTCTCTACACCTTCTCATCCACTTCTGACTATCACCGATTTTATCTGCTCATCCAAGAAGCCTTTGACCACTAAATCTCTCTCAAGCACCCCAACATACATCAAAATGCATAGAGGGATAAAATTATCTCAGATGTATCTATGCAGACCTCGCTCAAAGGTATTAGCCTTGAAGTATTTATCTCTAACCATATCCATTGAGTACATGGAAAGGTTTATGAACATTGATGAATAATCATCCATTGTCATGATCCCCTTCTGGAGCTGAAGAATCTCCTATATATGCATAGCTCTCAGCATAACTAGTGGGAAATCCTCTCTAAAGAGATGCTCAAACTCTGTCCATGAAATATTCGCCTTATCGTGAGTCTGGATTGTGAAACTCCACCATCTCCCTACTAATCCATGTAAAAGGCTCACCGCCAATACTACTATATGATTTGCTAGTGTCCTAACTAGATGAAAAACTCAGGTCACCGCCTTAAGCCATTCCTCAGCCACTTGAGGGTCGGTCTCGCCTCATAACCTGAGGGGTATATATCTCTGAAACTTGTGAATCACACTCAGCCTACGCTTCTCATCTATTGGTACTGTGAGTACCATGTGTTTCTCCACAGGTGGTGGTATCGCTGGTGAAACACCTAGAGGTAACATCTGGGGAAATTGTCCCTTTATCAAAGCCTCATCACTGAGGGGTTCATCCTCATGATCAATCTACTGAATCTTAGCTAGTATATGTCTTGGAGGAATCTTATAAGAAAAAAAGATGTACTATGGTCAATGAGTATATTTGGAGACCTGAATCAAGAAGGACATGGAACCACAACCCATTCCTATATGATGCATGTGCCGTTATTTTACCTGCAACCAATGTTCTTGTGTAAAAAGTCAAAAAAAGTTTATCAAAGTCTTGGTATATGGATACATCAACCATCACACTAACACTAGAGTCCCTGTCTTAAAATCCGAATTCAAAACACTTAACATTGTTTCCCCAAACCATTTTAATAGACTCTCGATCCTAAAGTAGAACCGACCACCTCTGATACCACTCCATCACAACCCATCCCAGTGGGGCCTATGTTGTGACTCCCCAAGCCCACCTCTAATAGGCTAGGAGCTAGTGACTACCAATGAGTAGGCATAACACTAACATAGGAGGCATTGCCTATGTACCTACACACACACACACACATCTCCAAGCTCAGAAAATGATGAAATGTAAAAAAAAACCATTAAGAAAAAAATGCATGCATACCACTATATCCCAACCAGAGTAAGATAGAAAATTAAAGTGCAGTAAAGTAAACCAAACTAGAATAAAATCCCACCAGAAATAAGTATGTAACGACAAGTCCAACCTGTAAGAAGAGGTATTGGGACTGCTATTTTAAGTCGTATGAATACACCTCATCCCATCTGATCTCACAAGGCACCATCTGGTCCTGGTCTGCCTAGGACTCCATCAAAAGGTCACTCATCTTCACAATACACAAAACATGCAGTAAAAGCTTGTTCATGGGTGAGTATAATAATACTCAGTAGGATACCCCGAAAGCACAAAGCAATACACAAAGGAAAGTACAATAATCTCTACGTAGTATATGTCTACAGTACATATAAAAAAATATCCAGATATACTCAAATCATGACATGAAGTCTAGAGGTAATTCACAAATAATGTATACCAATGCTAGGGATTCATCTCAAAGATTCCATAAAGCACTCATCTAGGAGAACACACTCCTGATTCTGATAGCACTGATGATGCTCGTCTGAGAAGTACTGTTTGTTGGGAACCATCATGAGAGAGATACAATGATAGACCTAAATAGATAGTTACAATACATAGATTAGGATCAAAACTAGGGCCATGGGGTGATACCAATAGCTCCATATGGATGAACCTACTAAGTAGAAGATCAACGCCCGATGAAGTTGGTCACATCTATAACAAAGAATATACTTAGGGAATGAATAATGAATATAGGATCCTTCTCTAGGACTCTTGGGGGATCCCAACAACTCTATCCAAGAAGTCCTACTGAAGGGATCATACTCTTATGAGTAGGAAACGATACACACCAACCTTTAGGGAAATGAGAAAAGGGCACGAACCCTAATGAAACTTTTCTAAGATACGGTGGAAAATAGATTCAAGCAATTAGAAAGGGGTACACAATGTGTAGTAGGGTCACACGTCATGTACTTTGACCTTAGGTACTTCCCGTGTACAACAGTCCATGTTATTCCAACTGTGTTTTGTAAAAGATGGGTACATGACATGTAGAAGGAGTCACACGTCATGTCCTTCCATTTTGGTTCCACCCGTGTACTCTATCTTTGTGCCTGTATATGATGTCAAACCATGTATCTATGCTCGTGTACCAATACATGGGGTAGTCCATGTACTCGATCTAGGCCAATTCATGTGGTAGGGTACATGTCATGTGGGCAACCCGTGTACTCCACCCTATGTCCGTGTATCTCCTGAGATACACATCAAGTCTCTAAGAAGGGTCTACACACCATGTGATAGGGTCACAGGCCAGGTGATAGGGTCACACATTGTGTGAAATTTAACTATCTCCCGAAACCCTATCCTTCACTTAGTGGGGGCCACATGCCATGTAAACCTGGGTTACATGCTGTGTTCATCGAGATTTTCCAAAAACTCATGTTCTTCCTCCTGTGCATTAACCAATCTTAGGGGTCTCATTCTGATGATCCATTCACCACGAAACTCCAAATCCAAGGCCATTCCGTCACCCCAACACCGAATCGATGTGGTTGGGGCCTTCAACCGTCTTAGAATTCTATTTAAATGGATTTCGACTTAAAATTCTCAAAGAACGATTTCTTTTGATTTTCTCCAATTCGTCTGTCACTGTCGCCATCACAACTCTGTTAGGTCATCCTAAGGTTAGATCTTCAATTTCGAATCATTGTGCTAAGAAAATAAGGCGTAATGATCATTCGCTCATGACCCCATGAAGAATGAAAAACACACGTAGAAAACAAGGGTGATAATTTTACATGGAATAAACCCGAGGAAAAAACCTTGACCATTGTTCATTCTGGTCTCAATTTGTTTCTGTAAGAATGATGAAAAATCAAATCAATATAATAGTAAACCACATAAATCTTTCAATTTAAAACCCATCCTATAAGAATGACTGAACTATAGATCAACCTATTTTTTGGGTGGTCTGTGTTCATCATTGAATCTAAGGATGGGGAAATAATATAAAAAAACATAGCCTACCTGGGAAAGGGATCATTCACTATTGAAGACTGATTGTCATTGGTGAATCCCATCAAGAATGATATCTGATACAATTATTTTCCATTTCCACTAAGAGAATTCTCCCAGGTTTCTCTCTAGATCCTCTAGAGAATTTATAGGGTTATGACCCTAACAATGGATCCCTACCTAAAGGATTATTTAAAATAAAAAAGAATCACTGTGTTGATGAAATAGTAAAATAAAATAAATCTTCAATTTATTTTATTCATTAAAAATGCCTGAAACTACATTTCATAGTTGACCCATGCCAGTTGATGTTGGGCCTCGCCTAGGGTAAATATGTTGCTCCTAATGCAATGGTGCCCTCATATTTCTGATCTGAGAACCTGTTCAGAAGTTATTCTACTTTTTCAAGAAAACTTTGTGCTTGTGATAATTAATATTTTAATACATTTTGAACATTTATTCTAGCCACACCAGGCCTTGGAATTGCACGTTGTCTCGGCACCTGGTCTCGAATTGAATCCATATAATATTTAAAAATAATACATGAAAAATCCAAGACATTAAAATCTTACTATATCTATTTTTATTTTTTTAGGAATAATAATATTTTTTATAATATATTTTATTAGGCAGAGAACAAAGGTTAATTTAATATAATTATGAAATAGATCAAATAAGAAACAAAAATATTGAAAAATGTTTGAACCTAGGTTATTCATGAGATGAATAATGGGTATTATGAGAATATTATTGAAGAATAACCAATAATAGTTGTGTTTGTTAGAAATATGTCAAAATGGATTATTTTTATCATTAGTAAATCTTGGAAGAAATTTGGGATGATTGAAGGAGCATTATAGATTTTTTTATTAATTTAAAAATCCACATTGTAATAGTTTTAGTCATGGAATAGTTATTATTGGTGAATTTTAGTGAGCGATGTGATGAAAAATATTCCTTGATGACAATTTATTATGCCACAATGTATATCACACAAGGTAGAAAAAATAGGAATTATTACAATGTTGGAATTTGATGGTTTTATTTCATGCATGCATTTTCATTGATATATTTTTATTTTTTAAGGGGTTTTTACCTAATTTAATTTGTTTTAATTTTTTAATAGTAGGAAATTCCTATTTTTGAATTTTTATAAATATGGGGATGATAAATAATTCTATATTTGGAAGAAAAATATGGAAAAGGAAAAAAGGAATATTAATAAATATTAAAAAATAGGTCAGCTCGACCTAACACTTCAGGAGCTCAAGTCTACTACCACTAGTAAGCTAATTCTGGATTTTAAAGAAAAATATGGAAAATGAAAAAAGGAATATATATATATATATAAAGATTAAAAAATGGGTCAAATCAACCTAAAACTATAGGAGATCAAGCCGACTTCCATGAGGAAGATATGAAACTCAACCATGCCACATAGATGAGTGGTAGTAGGATGCAGTGAGCCAGCATGGTGTGGTTCTAATGTGTGATAAGAGTGTCAATTTGGGGTGGAATCAATAGGGGGTCATAGTATATGGAATTTCCATGGTGTGGAAATAAGTTTCCTTGCAGTATTGAGTTTAACAAGGAAGCTATCTACCAACAAAATTTTAAATGTGGGATAAGAAAAATACGAGGTGCTATACACTTAAGTAAAATGAATAAGGGAGGATAAATTAAAACTATTTTTTCTTGTTTAATTACTCTAGTTTTATGGATTTAGTCTTTTTAATAATTCTTTATATATATTTGGATTTTTTGACTGAGTCAGCACTATGTTTGGGTTTCCTAGGACCCTAGAATTAATATATTAAAAATATTAATATATATTGAAGCATAATTGATCATTATTTTTTATTAAATGACTTTCCCATTGATATAGGCCTAGGATGGAAAATTTCATACCATGGTTGATTCATGAACACGGGGGTTACCCTAGGCATGACCTAAGGTTGGTTGGTGCTAGATGTTTGGTTGAGGCAACCATTGGCTGGTACATTAAGTGAATAAATAAATAAATTTATTTTTAAAACTAAACTTAGAAACCATTTATAAATATATCATTACGTTTTTTTCTGTGTTTAGATAAATAACCCTAGGAGAATTAGAGGAAGAGGAATCCTTCCCCATTATTTGTTGCTAGATCATGATCGAAGAATGACGATGAGCAGATCGAGGTGAATCATGAGACAAACAAAGAACACAAATAATATTCTTCCCCATTGCTAGAACCCATATTCTACACCAATGATCAATCCATAATAAATTTAGGGCTAGTTATTTGTTTTTCATTTCCTTGATTAATGTTTAAACATTAATTTATTATTTGTTTTCATTTTTATATCAAATTTTATTCTTTATATAATCCCATAATTAAAAAACATTCTTGATTTTTTATATTTGTAATTACACCACCTGATTTCAACCCTTGGTTCCCCCTTTATGTAATCATTAGTTGAGATCACATCAGCCAACAGTGGTTTCACTTTGTTTATATGCATTCATCCCCCACTGTTCTTCATGTTCTTTTCCTTTGGCCCTCAGGATCATGGTTTGACATTGTTGGGTTGGATTAGAGTGTGATAACCCCCTATTTGTGTGGAAGATGTGTGAACATAAAAATTATTAGATTTTGTGGAAGGATCCTAATGCATATTTAGGATATGGGTTAAGTCTATAGGTTTTGGGACCTCGAATGATAGCAAACGTGTGACGGATTCCCATGCGGGTGATTGGGTTTGCGATTTTTGGCTATTGGAGGCTAGGAATCGATGAACAAATATATTTAACTTATATTTTGGTTAATTAGGGATATCAAAGAGGTGTTATCAGGGGCCAAAATAGTGGATCTAGAATCCTCATAAAGAAACACATTTTCTAGAAAAATACCGACTTACATGATGTGTAGTCCAGAACACATGTTGTGTATGAATCATACATATAGTGCAACCTAGTGTTTGAGGTTCAGTGTGTACTATGAGAGTACATGAGAATAAACGTGGATAGACACATGGGCATGAACAGAGTACATAGGAACATCTTTGTACTCAGATATAGATAATATACAAGGGAACATGCAGTACATAGGCATATGTTGGAAGGACAAGGGTATTTCTTAGGCGACTAGGATATGCCATGTATCACATGTACAGACTATGTAGTCCCACATGGATATACAAGCTATGTGGTTGTAAGGACACAACCAGGTTTCCAGGTGAGGCCACACATTGTGTGAACCTAGTTACACATTGTGTACCTTTCTTAGGAACTTCCAACTTGCATATCTTCTTCTCCAAGAATCAGATTTGGGTCCTCAAGTAGCTTATCCTGATCACTTTTTCATTTAGAATGTGATGGTGGAATTTGTTTTGACACCAGAGATATGAAATGAGCTGATGAAAATGTGATTCTTCTTTCAGTGATACTTGGCCAAGTTTAGTAATCATTCTATGTTATTAGAGAGGCGACAGGGTTGTAAAATCACCTATCGCAACAGGGCATGGCCCCCCATACTTTTTATATCAATAGAGTCAGTTTCCCCCCTTAACAAAATAGTGTATGGGTTTCTCTATCTATAGAGTGTTACTCTCCCAAATTCAAGATTTGGTGGTGAGGGTCATCCATAGAAGATAATTCTCCCTTGGCTGTGGAGAACAATATCAAGGATCGAGCCCCTCCACTTGGATTCTTTTACAGTTTCACATGATGTTGTGAATAAGAGATATACCTTTGGATCTACAGGATGACTCATCATTATTATAAAGGATATGAAATAGAGATCTCCTATCTCTCTTTTTTGGGTTTGTTTTTTTATCATATATGTGTTGAATTTTTATTTCCCTCTCATTATGCATTGAGATGACCACTATTGTGTCTTTATATTTCTCTCTTTGTGGTTTTTATGGAATCCTAATGGGAATGTATATATTCAACCCTACATGGGTTTTTTCCTCTTGTGTCATATCTTATACAGATGATAGGAAGATCAATGGTTACTTCAGTGGAGCATAGCGATACTTCGGTACATCGACCACATATGGTGGTTAGACTTGGAGATCAAGAGATGGGTTCTCTCCAGCTTTCCCTCTTTCTAGTTATTTTAAGGTTGGGACTCCATTTCTAGTTGGGCATTTATGTTTACCCTTTATAGTTTGTCTTTATATTTTCATACTCTAATGTATTTACTAGAGGTAATTTCATACATGGTTTTACACTATATGTTGTAGTATTTTATTATTCATAAGCACTTTTTCATGGATATGGTTGTGTGTGTTCATACATGTACATTAGGATAAGGAATACCATTTTATCTTATGCATTGTTAGTGCTTTTCTCTATCCCCTTGCCTATTATAGGCAGGATTGGGGTGTCACACTCAGCTTGTCGCTGGCTAGGAAGGCCCCAATGGGTTAGGTTGTGATAGAGTGGTATCATAGAAGTTCATCCTCAGTTTAGTTCTTAGAGTTGGACCCATGGTGAGGATTGGTTTGGTAACCTAAGGAAATAGTGTAGAAGTTTCTTGAGTACATTTTTGACAGATCCAAATTTCATGCATATTTTTAATCAATTTTCAATGATTTTAAATGTTTTCAATGATAATTACAATGAAATTTAATGTTTTATTAAATTTTGGGAAAATAAGAAAGTTGATTCAAATGGTGAAAGAATTTATGATTTTGAATTTATAAATGAAGTTATATTTAAGAAATTATTAATTTGAATTTTTTTATGTATCTTGAAATATTTTTGGAGTGTTTATTTACTATTTCAGGTGTTTACTTATTAAAAAAAAATATAGGCTAGATATCCCTCAATCGACTAGACCAAGTCACATAGACAACCCTTTATTGGACTAGCCAACCATGGCCTAGCGGGAAGGCTAGCTTAAGCCGCAGGGGTGCATAGGGGCATCTGGCTCGTGAACAGGTGGCCCACAGGTGGTCAATCCCATGAGAAATCATTTCTTGGACAAAGGTCCACACAAGATGCATGTGTGTGGCCTGTATGAGTGTGTGCATGTGGATTTTGGGTTCCCACAGTGGTGTAGGAATTCTGACTGATTGTCACATGCCTTGGCTTATAAACTCCTGGAAAACCTTCAGGAAGTTTGATGTGGGAGAAAAATGTCATGGTACTATTCATCCTTTAATAAAATAGTGCATTCTGATCCAACATTTCCCTAAGACACCTGTAGTTCACCTAGCTCCACTGCCACTACTTCACTACATTCACTGGCCACCATTACTCCTTGTTGAGATCCTCGATTGTCCCACCACCAAAGCTCGAGCGTAACCTCAACCATCATTTCCACCACACAAGATCTTGTGAGAGGCCCCAAACAACCTCCATGAGACATGTTTTGAAGAAGAAGACACCCCATGTGAAGAATGAGATCCCTCTATCCACTGTGAAGGCTAGAGGAGTTGAGTAGCTCCACCAAGACATTACCTCACTGGTCAACCACCACTGTCAGGTGCCTTCTCCAAGATCCCTAGCCACATGTAAATACCACCATTCACCCCAAGATGACCACCCCAAAGCTATTTTTTAGGATAATTTGGCCACTTTTAAGGCTGAATTAAGCCCATACAACACCTCTTCTATTCCATGTTTCCATGCACACCATGCACCATTGAAAGAGGCTACATCAAAGCTACATGATCGATAGGGGCTTCAAAGTTTATCACCCTGAGTCTTGGGGGAGTTTTGAAATTAATGAGATCTCTGAGGATCTCATCTAGGGGATATAATTTTTTCTTGACCAAAAGAGGCTAAGGATCTTTCCCTTAGTCTATAAAATGAGGTCCCTACTACACTGCCAAATTAGTCCACAACCATGAGGCAGGAGGCTGTTGAGGCTGATGCACCATGATACCGCCTCTTTCTATTTTTGATCTTATTTTATTTTTTTCTTTTATTACTTTTTTATTTTTATTTATTTTGTAATTTTAATTTATTTTATTAAATATAATTCAATCATTTTAATTCTTCTTGAAACTGTGTTTCACACACCAATTCTTATTCTTATTCTTCTTCTATTATTTTATTTTCTTATTATTTTAAAATTATTATATATAATTATTTTGTTTATATTATTTTATTTTATTATTATTTTAAATATAATTATATTTTATTATTCTATTATTATTATTATTATTATCTCTCTCTCTCCTCATCCGCCATTCTTCCATTTTTATTTTATTATTCTTTTTATTCTTCCATCATTTTTTATTATTATTTTTTATTTTATTATTTTATTCTCTATCTTATTTCTATCCACCAAGTGATCTCTTACCATAGAGTGTGAGGGGATGACTTGAGGCTTGGCTCAAGGGAGGTCAAGGTGTTCTTTAATTCTTAGCTAAAGTTTATTTTATGTTTGTGGTAGATCTGAGTGACATGAATGGGTGTGGAGAATGTACCCCATGACATGAAACCCAATCTATTCCTATTCTTTTTTCTAATTTTTTTCCTTCTCTCTATTTGATTAAATATTTACATGATGGATTTGGGCCAATCAATGGATTAAAATACATCGATTGAGATGGGTCTTGGAAGATGGAACACTCCAAACCAATGTGTGTCATCATCCTTGATTATAGGAGGAGGTGAAATTAATATTTATTAAAGGAATTCGAGGTTTCACAATTTCTAAATAAAAGGATAGTAATTAATCATGATATTTCATGATTATATTATCAAACTAAAATTAAAAAAATAAAGGAGAATAATTATAGAACACAAAACCAAACTCAAAACCAAGTTATTTTTTCTTAAATCATTATGTTTAGAATTTCATGTTAGTATAAGTTTAAATTGTCATGTAATTTCAATATTTTATAAAAAAAAATCCAAAACATTATCCACTAGTTTCACAGAATAAAAAAAAACAATCAAAAATAAATAGTATAGGTGAATTAAATTAAGTAGGCCAACAAAATGAAAAGATCCTTAAGTAAGATGACCCTAATTAGCCATAGTGCTACACTACAAAAATAATTTTCTTTTACCACACCCCATGACATGTGTGTGTTAGGCTTCCATACCAAGGAACCCAGTGTTAGTGTGACAACCTATGTATCCATTCACCAGGACTCTGACTACCTTCTTGTTGACTCAAATTTCCAAGGCATCAACTATAGGAAAAAATGGTACATGCATAATAAAGTATTGGTTCTTTTAACCTTACATCTTGAGTTATCTCTCCATATATATATATTTGATCATATTACTATGGAATGTCTTGATAAATATTAGGATTCCTCAATTAAGACAACCAACTAGGATGATGATAGAGGATCGTGGTGATGTTGAGTTGAGTGATAATACCTCAATTTAAGGACATTATCATGATATGTTTACTCGAAGAAGGTAGAGAATAGTAACACCACCTATCTATAAGTGGATTGTTCCAGAAGGTTAGGATGATAATTGATGTAGGTTAAGTGTATTGCATGAGTTCTAGTGATATTGAGCATAGAGGTTTCATGGTGAGACCAAACCTCAGGTAGTATAGGATTTGATCAAGTAAGTGATATGATTTTTAAAGATCATTAAAACTCTGACTGATCAGATGGTTTCACTTACAATGAGTCTTATTCATGGAGAAGTAGGGCACTGATGGTGTTTGATTACACATACCGATGTTGAGATGACACTCTCATTGAAATACTTCCAAAATATATTTTTATGATGAGTATTACCTGTCATTATTACACTCCATGTGGATTTAAGATATTCTTGAGCTTCAAGAGGGGGATATGAAAGTTGTTGAGTATGCTGTGAGGTTCACTAACCTCACGTGTTACTCCCTTGATATGATGCAAGATGGTTTCTTATAGGCATAAAATTTTGAGCTGGTCCTTTGCAGAGACATATGTACTAGTGTATTCTCCTTATGTATTCCTAATAATGATAGAGTTATGGAATGGCATCTGGTCACATAGAGCTTCCTAGAAGAGGAATTTCATGTGGAAAGAGGTGGTAGTAGTCATCATGGGGATGAGTCATCTGTAGTAGCTAGTAGACAACAGATGTTAGGGTCTCATCATAGGAGGTATACACATGATTAGACCTAGGAACATGGATCTGTAGTGCAGAAATCAGACAAACGATCCAATTAGATAGGATAGGGGAGAGACTATAGTTGGAACAGGACATGTCACATGGTTCATGATTACCTGTCCCATCGTGTTGAGCTGGATAGGTAGATGGTGGATGGACCACCATAGTAGAGGCAACACCATGATTAGGGTTATCTTAGGTAGGGTTAGGGAAACCCTCTAAGAGGCGGTGCTATATGAGGAGAAAGTGGATCTCTAGAGGGTGGATCTACTGGTGGAGTATGAATCTATGAGCTGCTCCCACCACCACAACCACTGGTGGCCCATGTTAGGCTTATGGAGTTGGCGATTAGGTTGCGTGTAGATGAAGGCTATGGAAGGATATGATTAGGTTTCTCATGAGATGATTCATGATAGTATTTTTGTCTTTTATACCCTTTCTACAATACTTATAGACACATACACGAATCATTTATTCTTCTCCTTATCCCTTGTGCAAGAGTTGGATCTTCTAATTGAGACTTTATCCTAAAATCTATGGATAGAGGTTCCTATAGGGAGAGATTATTCTATATCACATATCTTCTGGAAGGGTGAGATAGTACTAGATGGAGATAGTTTCTCATGGGACCTCTTGGTCATTATGATGAAACCCTATTACTTCATCTTGGGTATGGACTAGTAGTCCATAATTTGTTCCTAGATTGACTATCATCACAGGTGAGTTAGATGCCTTCTGATATATGGGAAGAAATTATCCATTGAGGGTGATATATATCTCATGGATGTGTTGATATGCCTTGTGATTAGGAAGCTATAACCCATCACCCACTAGTTAGTGAGTTTATCCCTCGGTGCATTGGAATATTTATAAATTTGTCCTATAACAGTAGTGGAGGATTATATGTTTGTCTTTCCTAAATATGCCCCAGGACTACCTTCAAGGTGGGAGATTAAATTATATATTAACCTACACCCTGAGACCACCCCATTATATTATATAGAATATTATATGGCCCTTATATAGCTCTGGGATCCAAGGGTGCAGTTGGAGGACTTTTGAGAGGAAGTTTTTATCAGACCCAGTGTATCCCCTTGGAAAACTCCAGTTTTTTTCATGAAATAAGTTAATGAGTACTTGAGGATTTGTGTTGATTATCATCACCAAAATTAGGTAAAAATAAAGAAAAAGTTCCCCTTGATATGTATTTATGACATCTTCTACCATTGGAGAGGTGTGATTTGGTTCTCAAATATTGATCTTAGGCATGAATTCAACTAGTTGAGGGTTCGTGAGGATGATATTATGAAGGCAACATTATTATGTTTCTATAGAAACTATGAGTTCATGGTGATGCCTTTAGGTGTAATAAATTACCCCACCATATTCATGGATCTTATGAATTGGATCTTCCATCCATACTGGGATGGATTCATAGTTGTCTTCATCGATTAAAGACTCATTTACTCTATGTTAGAGGAGGAGCATACAGAGCATTTGAGGATGGTCCTAGAATTTCTCTAGGAGAACTAAATTTATGTTAATCTCTCAAAGTGACAATTTTGGATCCATGAGGTTCAGTTCCTAGGTAATATAATCTCTAATAATGGTTTATCTATATAACAAATTAATATTGATGTGGTTCTTTCTTGAGAGACACCCAAGAGTATGCCAGAGGTGTAAAGTTTCCTTGGCTTGGCAGGGTACTATAAGAGGCTCATGGAAGAATTATCATGGTTAGAAGCTCCTATTACTAGTTTTAAATGGAATGGGTAGCTATTTAATTAGATCAAGTAGTTTCAAATATCCTTCAAGGAGCTAAGGCAGAGGTTGAATAGTTCTCCCTTGTTGAGACCACAAAAGGAGGGCATTGAGTACATAGTGTTTTGCGATGCCTCTGGAGATGGGCTCAGGTGCATGTTGATGAAGATGTAGGTAGTGATCCATTACGGGTCGAGTAAGTTGAGACCCCATGAGAATAACTATGTGAATCATGTTTTATAGTTGGAAACAATAGTCTTTTCTCTAAATATGTCGAGGCAGTATCTTCTAGGTGAGTATTTTATTGTTTACTCAGACCACCAGAGTATCAGTTAAATATTCACTTAGAAAGATATTAACTTGAAATAGAGGAATTGTTTAGAGTTCCTAAAATACTATGTCTTTGAGATATTCAATACTCTTGGGAAGCACAATATGGTGGCAGATACCCTGAGTAGGAAGTCCCATTATCTCATAGTAGAGAAGACATTAGAGAAGATGGATTTGTTGTAGCTGACCCTAGTGGAAGAGAGGGGTGTGGTTTTTCTTCGGTCAATGGTGGAGAATCCTCCATTTATTCAACACATGGGAGAATCTCAGTTGGTATACATCGTGTTTGAGGTTATACATGACCATATATCCTTAATAAATGCACTAGATGGATTTTCTAAAAGATGCTAGCATGTCCTCCATTTCTAGGCATAGATGGTGGTTTCAGTCACATTGTGAGAGGAGGAAATGAGGGAGTTTCACACATCCCCTTTGTATATCAACATGTGGAAAATATGTACAAGGATATTTAGTAGTAGTTTTTGTTGGGATATCATGAGGAGGAGTGTCACCAATTTTTTCTCCCAATGTTTCACATGTTAGTAGGTAAAGGTTGAGCACTAGGTTCCAGTAGGTTTGAAACAACCTCTTGAGATCCTAGAGTAGAAGTGGGATGAAATATACATAGAATTTTTGATGGAGATTCCATGGATAATGAGATTCCACAATTCCATCTGGGTGATTATTTACCGACTTACCAAGTCGGCACACTTTCTAGACTTTAGGGAGTAGAGTAATGTTGAGAGTTTGGGAAAATTGGGTTGATTCTGGGGTGCGCAATGGAATTAAATGGGTTGGGGATTTTAAAATTTTCATCACTAGAGTGACAAAACTTCATCGTCTCTGGTGATCCAAGACCCTATACAATTTGTGGATCTCACATGGTTTAATCGAAGAACATAAAAATAAATGAATTACTACCTCGTTCCAATATGAATCTTAAACGTTTTTCATAAGTCACTGGTAGTCGTTGCTATAAGGATCTAACACCAAACTCCTCTAGATCCTCCACACAAAATTCTTGAATATACACATATTTCATTCATTGGATTCTGAATGCTATTGTAGATGTCTGATGATCACTTCGATGTCGCGATGATCACCATAATCCTCTACCTTTGATTCTCGAAGGGGAACTTAGACCGTTCACTTGGATTGAACGATTATATCTCTAGGATTCAAGAGGATATAAGAGCTCTAAATTATGATTGAGTGAATATTCCACTACAATGAGCTTCTCTCCACTTATATAGTGGATGTTCAAAATACCCTATTAGGGTTCCCCAACCCCCATGCATTAAACATCCACTAAATAAGTGATATAAATAATTAATTATGGAAAACTAGCTACACCATAAATATTATATATATTTTATCACATACCATAATATATATTAAATATATTATGTGATAATACCAAGTTATTAACTTGACTCATAACTCCCAATAATATTAAATGGACTTGAAATATTATAAAAATATTCATTTGTATAATATTAATCCTTATATTTACTTAAACACTTGTAAATATTTTAACAAATAAATTCAACCCAATTATTCTTTACTTGAACAATTATGAATTTATTTATTTATCGGTGATCGATAAAACTTGGACAATACTCAGACCCCATGTGGTGGGGCCCACCATTTCTTATATTCCTATTCACCTGAATAGAAAATATTCTTGAATGTGCTATTGTGTGATACCCTCTAGGACCTTATCTCAATAGTAGTTATTAGTATTCACTGACTAAGAGCGGAGTGTAGCAACACATCAAGGCCCTTAAAGAGTTAAGGAAAAGTCATATCAATGAATACCAACCTATGAACATGTACTGTGTAATATAATCTCTTTTTCATATGATATCTTATAATGTAGGATACAGACTTATGGAACCATCCTTTCTTGATTTATTATTTTTTATCTCTCTGGACGGATTTACCTTTGACTACCATGTCCATGAATTTATAAAGGTACTACCTACCTAATCAACTAGGCCAGAGATATCACTTCCTAAACTCGAAAGTGATAAATACCATCTTGATTATTAAACCAATGACATAACACCAGTGAAGCTCCCAACACAAACTACCTCACCAAGTCTCCATTTTCATGGTTTTCGCCTTGAATCAAAGTACGTGATCAAATGAAACATATTGATAATGATCTCAAGTCAGGAGACCAATGCACATGTCTATAGATAGGAAGAAACAATGACACTCAAAAAATGTGGTGTTCCTATTGGCGGGTCTATCCTCATGATCTCAACTACTAGAGACCACCAAGTGTGAACTTTATGAGAAGTATCAATGCTTATGATCCCCCATAACATGATAGTCTCATATAATCTATGTCCTATTAGTATGATTTATCTAGACTATAGGACGTTACTTTAAGATTATCACCATAATATCTCTAGGTTCTCATTATATCCTAGGAACTACAATAACTCTTTGATACAACATGTAATCTTAGGAAATTACTGTCATTATAGTGGACACAAATATATCAACACTATCATGGTAAGATAAACACATATATATGTATAAAACTGTATACATGTAGTGGTAATCAAAGTACATCACAAGTTGGGTCTAGGGAACCCAATTTTAATACGCCCACTTTCAATAGAGACAACTACCAACAAGTTTCAATCTACTAGTTCTCACATGAGAATCATGTTTCTACTAAGATATGGATTTAGTCAGGGGGTCTACCACTTTGTCCTCTGTGGCTACTTTGTTAACTAAAACTTTACCACTTTGAGTAAAATTCCCCAAGATATGAAACACCTAAAGTATATGATTTGTCTTCTAGTGTGACCCAGTATCTTTGGAAATCACCACTATTGTAGTATTATCACAATAACCTGGAATAGGGCCTACACTTCTAGGAACAACACCAATGTCTAAGACAAAACTACATATCCAAACTACTTCCTTTACTACATTATAAGTTTCCATATACTCAGATTATACTATATAATTAGTAACCACTAATTGATTCCATCTTCTCTAGCTCATTTCACCACCATTTAGGAAAACGATGTAGCCTAAATGCGATTTTAGATCATCATGATCTGTCTGGAAACTAGCATCAGTGTATCCTCTCACTACTAGTTCCACATATCCTCTATATACTAGGAACATATTGGTAAAACAAATTTTTATTGAATATTTTAATGATAGTAAATGACATAATTTCCTCACATTGTGTTAAATATGTTCATTTATGGCATATTTAGGATTAGATCATTCATTTTCAAATTTGATGAAAATTATAGTATCGAACCTTTAAAGTTTACTATTGTATTTTAGATGTAAATATTTTTATGTGAATTATTTGAACTTAAATTTTTTTAACAGTGTTACTTACTCAATGGGATACAACTTTCATTTAGTACATATGAGATAGATCATGCATTTTTTTAGAGTAAATGATTCATGAAATCAAATATGGAATAGACTCACCAGATTGGAAACCACTTCATTATTTGGAACATAACTTCTTCATTAGTTATTGGATTGGTCCCAAATTTGTACATAATCTAGAAGACCAAATTTATCACAAATAAACCTTTTATAATTATAGTTAGTTCAATGATTTTTTAAGTTCCATAAGTCTATACCATTTTGATTAAAATATTTGGCTGAATTTACCATTCACACTTGAAAAGTCATGAAAACCTAGCATCCCCTACATTATAAATTTGTTTTTTCTCATTTAGAGGGGGTTTGAAATGCCTTATATAATTGGGAGTGTATGATAAGTGGTGAATTTCCATTTCAATAAAATATTGTTGGATGGAATTTCTCAATCTAGGATCTCCTCTAAAATGATCTTTTTTTCCTCTTCTTTGTTGAAATGTTGTTGTTATTGCAATAAAATCTCTATTTCTCTCCCATTTATTCAATTATTTTCATTTTATTCTTCATTATTTTACTTATTTGGGATGAAACTTAGGATTAGAAACATAATTTGGTTATACCCTTTATAAACCTTTGTAAATGCGGTTTGTTTCTACAATTACTACACTGCCCATGGAAGAGTAGTTTTTTTTAGCAATCGATATACCTCTTACCTTCTTCAATTAATTATTTTGAATCACTGATATAATATGATTAAAATAATATGATATATATATATTTTTAAACTTAAAATAAACTAATAAAGTAATTTAACAATTATCACAGAACACATGAGGTCGAGTAATGTGTGAATTCTGAGAGCATGATCTTAATCAGAAAAAAAACAACATGGGGTCAATTTGTAGAGTTCAAATTTAATCCCTAAACTCAATTAATCCCTAATTAAAGTATGTATATTAGCCATAATTCATCATTTACCATAATATAGCATTGTAATGACAATCCAATATGGGTGCTATGATTTCATGTCCCAAAGCTAGCCTAGGGTATAATTCATTTTATCATTGTTGTTGAGGTAAATTATCATAGTATTTAGGGATTAAAAAATTTGGGGTTAATAATTAAGTGGATTTTAATTTTAATTATTATGATAATTATTAATAATTAAGTGAATATTTATTGTTATATTGATTATTCCTTCTAAAAATATTTTCTAAAAAATATCTTCTCATTGAGTTTTTTCAATTTCATTTCAAAAATACCAAACAAAAAAAATACAATATTCTTCCAGCATACATCTTAAAGATTTATAAATTTTAATCACCACCAACATTTTAAGTAGTTTATTTTATTTTATTTCCAAAACATCTCTAATATGTTGTTTTAATTACTTTCTCATTTGATATATAACATCGATCAACCACTTTCCTACACTTAAATAACAAAAAACAAACATCATTTGAGAGCACCAATGACAAAAAATTTCAAACTGGAACCATTTTCAATGATGAAAATATTTTCTTAAACCGATTGGAGGTTTTTTTACTTTAATTTAATTATTTTCTATTTTTATTATTCCATATTTCCCCTTTATCAATTTTTATTTTTTTCCTTCATTTTTTTGACCATCAAGTGAAACTTCTTTTCTTTTTTATTATGGTCCATTTTTCTCCATTTCCTTTTTCTATTTTTTATTTATTTATAAAATTAAATAATCCCAAGGATCTCTTAGATCTTGATACTGATATTAAACACATCCTTAGGGCTCGAATCAAATAATCTCATCCTATGGGAAGTTTCAACATTCACCAAGTTGGAAAATTCCTCCATTATAGGAACATTGAAATTGGAAGCTCATTTGAAATAAATATTAAACTAGATCCAATGGTAGAAAATAAAAAAATGAACTCAACAAGACCATTCAAGAGTTTTCTTTACCAAATATTAATTATTAACCTACATGAATTTGATATCCAACTCTAGAACCATACTTTGAACTAAAATCTAGGTTAATTCAACTTCTTCCAAAATTTTATGGCTTATCTGGTGAGGAACCAAACAAAAACCTTAAATAAATCAATATGTTATGATCAATAATGAAACCAAGAAATGTATCTGTAGATAAAACCAAAATAAGAGCATTCTGATTTTCACTTGATGGAACTGTAAAGGATTGGATATATTATTTAGAACCTGATGACATAACAAGTTGGAACGATTTGAAATATATTTTATTACAGAGATTTTTTATAGCATAAAGGACCACTTCCATTTGAAAGGAGAACCCATGAATCAAGAAGGAATAAGGAGATTTATTGTATGAGTACTAGGATCAATTCAAGAAGTTGTGCAAATGCTTCCCGTATCACCGAATTAGTGAGAAACCAATAATTTTATGAAGGCATCATGCCTATGGAAAGGAGTATGGTGGATGTTGTGGTTGGAGGGGTATTGGTCAAAAAAACACTAGTAGCTGCACATTCATTGATTGAAAAGATAGAACAAAACTTCCATCAATTTGGAGACTGAGGTACACCACATGTTAGAGGAGTACATCAGGTAATTCCTTCTTCAATTGAAAATCATTTAATTGATACTAAGTTGGATTAATTGACTACTATAGAGAGATATATTTCTATGGATCAAAAGACATCCCAAACCACACCTGCAAGGTATTGTGGAATTTGTACTGAAATAGACCTCCCAACTAAAAGAGATGGTGGATTGCACAATAGTATTCCCTGGGAGGCCATATCAGTAGAAAGAATAACAACATCCCCAGAATAAGTATGATTCCTTTTCACCAAAATATAACCAAGAATTTAAAGATCAATTGAACATGAGGTATTGATCGAGAAAAAAAATCCCCCTTTTCAACAAAACTTCCACCAGCCTCCACCTTACTAACAAGGTTGTCAACAACCCCGAAGGATATTTGGAGCCAAAGCCTTAACAACTCAACAATAGAAATGGAATTATCAAAAAAAGGTAGATTATAATACTGAATAACTTTTGAATCAAAATTTCCTTAATCAATATAATGAGCTGAAGAGTCAAGGTTCAGAGTTGAGGTACTTGAAGACTCAAATGATCCAGACTTCCACTACCCTCCATGAACTGGTAAGTAAGAACTCTGGAAATCTTCCTTCCCAACCTACTCCAAATACCAAGGGTAATGTCAATGACATCAAATTGAGAAGTGGGAAGAAAATTAATGATACATATTCACCTATCATTGCACCAGGATTCACCTCAACCCTGAAGAATCCCCATTAAAGACCAACTGATGAGAAGCCCAAGGAGAAGGAAAAAGGTAAGAAAAAGGTTGATGATATTCCTCATAAACCCTTCCATTTAAAAATATAGTTTTACAATCCAAGAATATGGTTAAAGAGGTGATGAAAGAAGATTTTTTGGATACATTAAAGCATATTGAGATCAATATACCTCTACTTGAAGTAATAAAGCAATTTCCAAGGTACACATAGTCTTTTAAAGAACTATGTACAAATAGAAGAGGGATAAAGGGAAATTATAGGATCAACTTTGGGAGGAATGTATCTTAACTCATCAAACCAACCTTATAAATTCCTATAAAGTGAAAGGAACATGGGAAATTTACTATTCCATTCACCATAGGAGAGTTTCATTTCTATGATGCTTTATATGATTTGTGTGCCTCCTTTAATGTCATGTCTCACTCTATTTTCTCTTCCTTGTAGGTTGGTGAATTGAATCCAATAAGGGTGGTGGTGAAACTAGGGAATAGGTCCATAAAATAATTTTTGGGAGTCATCAAGGATGTCCTTGTTCAGGTAAGGTACATGATTTTTCCTATGGATTTCTACATGATGAATATGGAAGATGATTATGTAAGTTCTCATGATCCCATTATTATTGGCAGAACCTTCCTAAAAAATTCCAAGATAATAATTAATGTATATGAGGGAGAACTTTCTATGTAGTTTAGATATGATATTGTACAATTTAATATTTTTGACTCTATAAAGTACCCCTGTGAGGACCATTCTACTTTCTTCATCTCCCATTCTGACATATCTTGTAATAAATCTCCCAATTTTGATTTTCAATATTTTAAAAATGGGGATCATTCCATTATTATAGAGATATTGAGGATTGGTTCTAGTTTGATGTCATAAAATACTGTCACACATATTCCTCATGATAAAATCTCACTCAATTATGATTTGGATTTGGATTCTTATTCTGATTATGGGCATAGAATTTTTGATTACAGCATGACTGTTGATTTTGTAGATGGATTTGATTCATTATTCACTGATTTTGATGATGTATATTCATAACCAAAAATTCATTATGCACATATATCAGTTTCCACATCATTATCATCAATATATAACCTACCCAAACTCGAACTCAAACCATTTTCACCAAACTTAAAATACTCAAACCTGCTGAATAATGAAAAATTTCCTGTGATAATTTATAATAATCTTCTTCCTAAATAAGAAACACAACTTTTAAATATTTTAAGGGTGAATATTAGGGTAATCAGGTGGACCTTAGTGGACATAACAGGTATTATCCCCTATATTTTCATGAATAGTATTCTTTTAGAGGATGGAGCTAAACCAGTTAGGCAACCACAAAGGAGACTTAATTCCACACTGTTAGAAGTTATGAAAAAGTAGTGGAAAAGTTGTGTGAGGTAGGTATAATTTAACCCATTTCTGACTCTCAATGAGTCATCCCTATCCATTTTGTACCCAAGAAAACTAGGTTCACTATTATAAATAATGAAAATGATTAGTTAGTTCCCATGAGAGTAAAAAATAGTTGGCAAGATTGAATATATTACAGGAAACAAAATTAATGCACTCATAAAGACCATTTAATCCTTCCATTCATTGATCAGGTGCTTGAGATAGTTGCAGGTAGGACACAATATTACTTATTGGATGGATTATCTTGCTATTTTAATGTTCCCATTGTAGAATAGGACTAAGAGAATACAACATTCGCCTACTCGTTCGATACATTTTCTTATTGAAGTATGTCGTTTGAACTTTCTAATACCCTAGGTACCTTCTAGAGATGCATGGTAAGTATTTTTTCTAATTTACTTGAAACTTTCATATAGGTACTTATGGATGACTTTACCATGTATGGATCATTAATTAATGAGTGTCTCTCAAGTTTGGGTAAAGTGTTGCATCATTGTATTCAGAAATATCAGGTTTTTAACTTTGAGAAGTATCATTTTATTGTTGAGAAAGGAATTTTCCTAGGTCATGCAGTGTCACAAAATGGTATTGAGGTTTATAGGTATAATTTAGATATTATTTCATCCTTTCCATATTCTACATGTGTGTATTTTGTTTGATCATTCCTTAGACACATTGGTTTTTATCAACACGCCATCAAATATTTTAGTAAGATCACTCTACCATTATCTCAATTGCTTCAAAAATATATTGACTTATTTTTTGATGATTCATATAGGGTATCATTTTATGAGCTAAAGAATCATTTGAACACTCCACCGATCATACAACCCCCATAGTGAGAGCTTCCTTTCAAGCTTATGTGTGATTCATCCAACTTTGCGATTGGAGGTGTCTTATCTTAGTGGGTGGAAGGGTGGTACCATGTGATTTATTATGTGTCGATGAATTTGGATTCATCCAAATAAAATTACACCACAATGGAAAATGATTTTCTTACTATTATATTTTCTTTGAAAAAATTTCACTCTTATTTATTAGGATCTAAAGTGGTTGTTTTCTCTATTCATGTAGTTTTGAGGTACCTCTTAAAGAATCCATATGAAAATCCATGACTTATTCATTGGAGGATCCTTCTTCAAGAGTTTTAAATTGAGATAAGGGATAATAAGGAGCCAAAGAACTTGGTGTATGACCACATGAGTAGGATGAATCACATGTTGGAGCATGATATTGCAAACTAGGTACCACTTCAGAACACTTTCCCCAATGGGAATATCTATGTTAGCTCAGGTACACATCCATGGTATGTAGATTTAGTGAATTACTTGGTTTCCTTTTCAATTCCTATAAACCTAAAGAAATATCAAGTCCAAAAATTAAATACTGAGTCTAGGTTTTATGTGTGGAATGATCCCTACCTCTGGTGCATGTGTAGTGAAAAATTCATTAAGATACGTGTTCTCGATCATGTGTTTGATACTTTTTTGATTTTTTTTCATACAATTGATTATGGTGGACACTTTGGACCCTAAAGGATGGCTAAGAAGGTCTTAAAATCTGGACTATATTAACCTACCCTATTTCATGATACCCATGTGTTTTGTAAGTCATGATCTCATTTCCAACACACTGGAAACATTTCGAGGAGACATGAGATGCCCCAATAGCCCATATTATTTTGGGAGAATTTTGATGCTAGGGGAATTGGTTTTATGGGTCCTTTTACAAGTTCATTTGGTTTCTTGTACATTTTTTCCATCGTTGATTATTTTAGCAAATGGGTGGAGTTCAAGTCCACTAGGATATATGATTTTCATGTTGTAGTGGATTTTTCGAGGCTCAAATCTTTTGTAGTTTTAGAGTACCAAAGGCCATCATCAGTGACCAAGGGACACAATTTTACAATCAAAATTAGAATTATCTCCTTCATAAGTATAGGGTGTTGCATAAAAATTATACTCCATACCACCCCCAAACAAATTAATAGGTCAAGGTTTCAAATCAAGAGTTGAAATAAATTTTGGAGAAAATCATGCAGCCTAATAGGTAGGATTGGAGCAATCACTTGGATTATGTTCTTCTAGCTTATAGGATGTAATATAAGTATACTATTGGTATGTCCCCATACCAAATCATTTTTGGGAAAGTATTCCATATTCCTTTAGAGTTTTACCATCAATCATATTGAGTTATAAAGAAATACAACATAGATTTAGCAAAAGATGGAGATCAAAGGAACCTACAAATTTAAGAGCTTGAGGATATTCAATTATCATCATATGAGAACTAAATGATCTGTAAGGAAAGATAAAATGTGTAATATGATAACATGATCCAAAAAATGGGAGTTTCATGTTGGATAGAGATTCCTTCTCTATAGTTCATGACTAAAGCTAATGGTGTTCCAGATGGCTAGGTCCTTATGTTGTATCTAATGTTTTTTATGGTGTAGTGGAGATTACACAAGGGGAAACATGAATGGGATTTATATTCAATAGGTAATGTTTAAAGAAATACATTGAGGGATTCCCCACACATGTAGTTGATATTATCACACCGCATGATCCCTTCATTACTTAAAATTATCAGTCTATCCCTAACCCTTTCAATTTTATATTATTTATCCTATTTAAAATTATAAATTTCATTTGAATATCATATCATAGGTTCACATTGAAGAAAATGAACTATTTTAATTGAAGGGGATGGGACAAAATTTTTAGGTAGCTATTTTATATTTTCATTTGTGTATTTAGTGTGTGCTTTCTATTAGGTTTTTGGTTAAATTAAAAAATAACTAAAAAAATGAAAAAATAGAAAAATAATAAAAAAAATATCATCTTACATACTCATTTACATGAAGAACATATGGAAAATTTATGTTTTCAAAATTAATTGGTATAATTATAATAATGAGAAATATTTAATCATTAAGGATTTATTTTTATAAAAATGGAAAATATCGATGATATGATTGGTTGTGTCATTATAAAACATTTTAGATTTTAATAATATTATTTGTGATATTTGTTCATCATAAATTTTGTCATTTATTTCTCCACACAAAATTTCCCACAACCATGAATTGTGAATTTTTTCCTACTCAATTGAAGGTATAACCATGTTAGGTAAATAAAAATTTCATCTTATATCAATGGCTGGTCCATACATTCATTTCTCTTCTGATCAGTTTCATTTTTATAACAAATTGAACTATGCTTCTGTATATGATATCTGATTATTGTATGACCTCAAAAAAAATCAAAGATAAAAAAAATAAAATAAAAAAATATATCTTAATAAATATGGGAGTGATGAAATGTAAAACATGTGGGGGTATCTAGGTCAGGAGTTTAAGGTTTAAATTTCAATAATTTTTAAGTGAGCGGGTCATGAGATTTTATTGAAAAGGAATTTTTAAAAGTTTTAGTGGAATTAAACCAAGTATGAAGAAATTTTTTACATAACCTAAATATACTCAATAAAGGGTGGAGATATGAGCTTGAAATGGTTGGTACACACAGATGTGGGGAATTAATGGCATGGTAGATCCATAAATTTTTTCACTATGATTAGTGTCATCAATATCACTAGATTTTTTTTGATACAATTTACAATATAATAAATTTCAAATTTATTGATATTGACTTCTTTATGAGATTCTTAATTTTCCCTATATTTCTTCTATGGATTGGGAAATATGAACATGCACATCTTGTTATAATTTTATGGATTACATAATATGAGGTTTTTACCAAGAGTGAAAAAGGGTAAGTGTGTGGGAATTGAGAAATTTTTTATTGAATATTTTACTAATAATAAATGACATATTTTCTCCACATTATGTTAAATATGTTCATTTATCAAATATTTGGGATTAGATCATTCATTTGAAAATTTGATGAAAATTCCAGTTTTGATTCATTAAATTTTACTATAGTTTTTTGCATCTAAATATTTGTATTTGAGTTATTTGAACTTAAATGTTTTTAATATAGTTCCACAATCAATGTTATACAACTTTCATTCAAGACATATGAGCTAGATCATGCATTTTCTTGGAGTAAATGGGTCATGGAGTCAAAGTTGTACCAGACTCGCTAGATTGGACACAACTTCAGTATTTGAGTCATAAATTATTCATCCATGATTATATTGGGAAAAATGTTGTAGAGAATATAGAAGAAATAATTTATCAAAAATCTATCTTCTAAAATAACATATGGTTCACTTGTTTTGGAGGTCAAAAAGTTGTTTCAAAATGGATTATAGTATTTGGATGAACTTACCATTCACACTTGAATAGAATTAAAACCCTAGCTTCCATTCCACTCTATAAATGTGTTTTTTCATTTTAATGGGATTGGATGTTCCATATAGGATTAAGATAATATTATAAGTGGTTAATTTACATTTTAATACACCATTTGTTGGGGGAAGCTCTCAAGCTAGGATCTCCTCCAAAATGCTCTTATTTTCCCATTCTTTGTTGTAATGTTGTTGTTCTTGAAACAAGATTTCTATTTGTATCCTATTTATTCTATTATTTTCATATTTATTCTTACTTATTTACTTATTTGGGATTTAAATTAGAAGTATAAATATTATTTACCCTTTCTAAACATTTGCGAATTCAATTCGTTTCTACGATGACTGCACCACCCATGGAAGAGAAGTTTTTCTTAGCAATCGATCTACCTATTACCTTATTCATTTAATTATTTTGAATGAATGAGATATTTTAATTCACATAATATTATATATAATTTTTTTTATATTAAAATAAACCAAGAAATCAATTTAACAATTAACACAAAACACACGATGTTGATTAATGTGTGAATTATGAGAGCACGATCTTAATAAAAAAACACAAGATCAATTTGTAGAGTTTAAATATAGTACCTAACTCAATTAATTCTCAATTATAGTATGGATATAATCTCTAATACACCATTGAACATAATCTATCCATGTAACAACAATCAAAGTAGGGTTCTATTATTTCATGTTCCAAAGCTAGCCTAGGTTCTAATTCATTTGATCATTGTTCTTGAGGTAAATTCTCATAGGGTTCAGGGATTTACAAATTAGGGGATCATAATTAAGTGGATTTTAATTTGAATTATAATGATTAATAATTAAGTGAATTGGTAGAGTTATATCAATTATTCGTTCTAAAAATATTTTCTAAAAAACATATTCTTTTTGCATTTTTTCAATTTCATTTCAAAAACAAAAACAAAAACAAAATAAAATATTCTTTCAACATATATATTCAAGATTTATAAACTTTAATCACCCCATCCTTTTAATTAGTGTGTTTATTTTATTTTGTTTACAAAATACCTTTAATATTTTGTTTTAATTTCTTCCTTATTTAAGAGACGATCTTGGTCAACCACTCCGCTGCACCTAAATAACCAAAAACCAAAAATTACTTGAGATCTCCAACGACAGTGCCTCACACAAATCCTTTATATGACTCAAGTAAATTAGGATAGTTTTGATAGTCTCCCATTGTAGGTATCTTGTATAATATTTATATATTCCCACCATACTTAAATAAAAGGCAACATCAAACCTAGAACATAGAATGAAATACATGATAGATCCCACTATAAAGGCCTAAGGGATTATACTCATTATTTTAATATCTCCCTGTGTTTTTGAACAAATTTTATTAGAGATATTGATACAATGTGACATAGGTAATAACCATCTCTTGAATTGTTCCATACTATAACTTTTGAGTACCTTGTTAATATATTTACTTTGTTTTAGCATAAGCATCTTCTGAGATTTATCTCAATAGATATTGATCCCTAGAATGTAGGATACTTCAATTAAGTATTTCATAGAGATGAATTCATTTATCCAAGTATTAATTGACTATAATTATTGCACTTCATTTACCATAATTAATATGTCATCAACATATAATACTAGAAAAATAATGACATTCACATTAACCTTTTTATTGAATCAATGCTCAATTTCATTTAAAAAAACAAATTTCCTAATGGACTCATAAAAATGAACACTCTATGACCATGATACCCACTTTAACCCATAAATGGATCTCTGCAGCTTGCATACCTTGCTTTAGTTCTTTTACCTAACAAACCCTTTGGGTTTAGTCATATAGATGTCTTCAACCAACTTACCATTGAGAAAAGTAGTTTTGGGATCCATTTTTATGGAAGGTTATTATTGCAAGTAATATGATTATGGATATCATCATTTATATCAGTGATAAGTTTTCTTTGTAGTATATGATTGATTTTGTGTGAAACCATTCAGTACTAGTATTTCCTTATAGGTATTAAACTTACAATCCATGTACAATATTTTCTTGAATTTCCATTTTCACCCAATGGGTTTTATATTAGCTGGAGGTTTTACAAAAAATCCAAACTTGATTATGATACACAGAATCCATCCTAGAATGCATGAAATATTTCCATTTAGTAGAATCCATGACTTCTACTACTTCCTTATAGTTTATAGGTACATCATCCTCAAGGAGTAATGTGTCACCTGACTCGGTAAAAAGAAAACCATCTAGTTCTCTAACCTATCTAGTTGACCTATGTAGTACTTGTGTCTTAGGAACTTCTTTATCCCCCACTGTCTTTTGTGGAGATTTTTCCTATACCAACTCTTGTGCATCTGGAGCATTAAATTAATCAAATTCAATCTCACTCCCACTATTTCTAATGGAAATGTTTTCCCTTTCTAGAAACATGGATTTTCATGCCATAATTAATTTTCTATTGGAAGGGTTATATAGCCAATATCCTTTGTTTTCTTTAGGATAACCTATAAATATGCACTTTGTGCTTCAGGTTGCCAAATTTTCACCAGGTATAGTCTTGATAAAATCCTTAAATCCTCATACATGTAAGTGTGATAGATTGGGTTTCTTTCCACACGACGACTCATATGGAATCTCATATGTTGTCTTAGTTGGTACTCAAATAAGGGTATATGCCACTGTCTTCATGAAATATCCCCAAAAGAATAATGAAAGAGTTTCCTAACTCATTAATGATCTGACCATGTCTAGTAATGTCCTATTCCTCCATCCACTAACACCATTCCAATATGGTGTATAATTAGGAGTGAATTGGGATATTATCCCATAACCCTTTAGGTGATCAATGAAATCCTCGTTATGATCAAAGTTCCTTGGTCTTCTTACCAAGATGGTTTTCAACTTCATGTTGATATTCATTAATAATATTAAATGAATCTAAATTATATCACATTAAGTAGATATAGACATACCTACTATAGTGATCGGTAAAAGTAATGAAGTACAAAAACCCACTGCTTGCCTCTACTAGAAATGGACCACATATATTAGTATGAATTAATTCTAGTAATTAAGTGTCTCTTACTCCCTTCCCAAAAAAGGGTGATTTGGTCATTTTCTATTCTAAACAAGCATGACATACATCTATGGGTTTTAACTCAACTGAGTCAAAATACCCTTCTTGATGTAATTTTTGTAATCACTTCTCATTTACATGACTAATATTGAAGTGCTATAGATGTGTGTTACATGAGTCATGTTCTCAGGTTTTTTTTCATTAATTGTAATTATCGACTTTTAAAGTTCAAGTATATATTATCCAATGTTAATATGCGCCATAACATAACACGTTTTATCCTTATAAAATAGAGAAAATTTATTTCCAAACTTGAAATAAAATACCTTGGGGTATAGAATTGACACTGAGATTAGGTTTTTAGTTATAGAGGGTACATAAAAACAATTATTTAATACAAGAACCAAATAACTAGAAAAAATCAGATGATAATCTACCACCACTGAGGCTGTTATACTTGCAACATTTTTAGCTCAAATATCCACTTTTCCTTTTTCAATCTTCTTAAATCTACTTGGTTCCTATATATGAATACAAATGTGTGATCCACATGTCGTATCCAATACCTAACTTGTATATAATGAAAAATTATATTCTATGATAAAAATACATGAAGTAGAAGTGTCACCTGGCTTCTTCTTCCCAAATCTTCAATTATTCTTCCAGTGGAATTTCTTACCACATAGAAAGAAGAAAACCTCATACTCACTGCCCTACCTCTATATCCTTGGATTTTTGGAAGGATGGTGCATCAATGTATTTGGATTGGACTCAACCTTATAACCCTTATCTTTTCCCTTCCTCCTCTTATTCTCCATAAGGGATAAAGAATTGGTATTATTAGTATCCTTATCTTCTTGTTGAACTATAGAAAAAATATCAAGGAGTGACTTTTTCATGTTATTCATATTTAATTTAATAATGAAAGTCAAGAAGCTTGATGATAAAGAGGAAATAATGAGATTAGTTGCTAGTTCTTGGTTCAGTTTGAGCCTAATGGATTCAAGTTTCTCAACGTACCTAATCATCTTGAGTACATGAGTTCCTTCTTGGTTCCCTTCTACTATCCTACACCTATACAGTACACTAGAAATCTCATACCTTTCTTTCCTAGCTCTCCCCTGATATAATTCTATGAGATGATTCAACATCTTGTAGGAATTTTTATCCTCATGCATTTTCTATAATTAAATGGACATAGATGAAAACATGATGAACTGTACATCTAGTTAATCATATAGATTATTATTATACTTATCTTTATATTCCTTGCTTTCTCCCTAAGGAGGCTCACCAAGAAGTGAGGAATTAATCACATAAATCTTTATTTCTTGGCATATACTATGCACAAGTGCATGTACCACTCCTATAGGTTATGGATGGCCATGATATTTTCTCTATCCAATATAGATTGCAGTGATAATGTTTTCATGGAATTAGTGATTTCCATTTTTAATACATAATAAATAGATTTTAGAAATCATTAAATTATCTTGATTACCTTTTAGACATTTTGATTAATTAATTATTAAATCATTAAATGTCTCCCATGATTTTATCGAACCTCAATAGCCCTAAATATTTCATTTCAAATACTCTGTCGCTTGAGTATTATAGTGGTAAGGATCATTGAAACATTTCCTCATAGTGTAAAATATTTGGCTATTCCAATACTTGAAGAGTTTCTAGGGAGGCTTTATACTATCCAATCACATTAAATTATAGAATTGTTGAGTAAAGTCCCATTGCAACGTCCCAGTTCCGGGTGCCGCCCAAAGGTGCCCCATACCCGATTCGTCACATGGCCTCAAGCACATTTCTCCAAACTCCAGAGGCTGCTGACTAGCAGTGAGGGACTTGGGTGTGATAGTGGAAAAATTGTGCCCTCATTGGCAGAGTAACACAACAAAAACAAATAGTGCACAATAGCAAAAGCAGTAATACCATACAACATATGTAAACAAAGGAACACTGATAGTATAAACAACTGAAACATATATATAAATAAATGATGCATGTCACATGTATCTAGGAAAGAATCCAAATAAGTCACAATGTTGAAAATACAATATTGAAACCAAAGTATAGAAAACAGTAAACTCCAATAGCATCGCAAGCCTCAGCTTGGTCCCATGCTCTCCATCTCCAACAACAATCAAGTACCTGATGAAGAAGGGAAGTTTTCCTTATCTATACCTGCAACCATATAATCTATTTGGGTCCAAAATCATGACCCATACAGGGTGTGAGACGAATCCCACTATGAAACCACCAAAAGATCTGTGCCTATGAGTCAGTAAATATATATATATATATATAGCAGGAAATATGCAGAAATGAAGCAATAAACTAAGAAGTACTCAAAAGTAAAAAATCTTACAATTTTAAATTATATTCATTTTCATTTATTAATTAGTAAAACCATTGGATAATGTAATATAAAGATATAGCCTAATATCTATATCCCCTATGTAATAGGAAAAAAAAATATCTCAAAAGACCATCTAACAAATAAGTAAGACTGAGCCCAAGATTGTGATTTGGATTGGCAGGCTCGTCACATTCAAAAAACATTCAAAAGAAACCCTCTGGAAAATTTCTCACAGTATAACCCCTCTAGTTTAACATATCATCAATTCAATAAACAATGAACCTCTGGGAAAGCTCACACGGACTAACCCCTTTTGTCCCACATATCACTAATCATTTAAAAACGACCTCCTGGGTATCTCTGATGGTCAATACCCCCTTGGTCTGCATAAAAACAATATAATATAATGAACATTGGTAGCTCTCGCAGTTAATACCCTATGGTCCAACATTCATTTAATAATGACCCTCTAGTTATCTCTCACAGTTTAACCCCTCTAGTCAATGACCACCCAAAAACTCTCATATTCAATACCTCTGGATCAACATAACAAAAATTCATACATAAATTACTCTACCTCAGGAATCTCTCACAGTCAATTCCCCTTGGACATACTTTCACAATGCGAAACACATGCATCTAAAATAAACAATATCTCCATCCTAACAACACTAGTCATGGAAAATAAATCAATCCTAACATGATTTCAAGACCAAACAACCACAATCAATCAAACATGAGAAACACACCCATAATCAAGGTATTAAACATTACGCCTAAGCAATAACACTTTCTCAATCAAACAAACCATAACATGTATTAAAGAGGGTTAAATTCCAAAACATGAAATACCCCAAACATGGGTATTTTTCAATTTTAGCATATATAATCCAAAGATAATTAAAGTAAAGAAAAAACCACCTACCTCGATGTGGTATGGTGAACAATCTTGAACGTCAGCCCTTGAATCAACCTAGAACATTGTAGATCTACAAAAAGGTCAAAATCGTTCAACCTTGAATAACTTACGAGAGAGGATAAATCAGGAAGATAGGCTCTAGGGAAAGAGAAAAATCACCAGTGGGAATCCAACGCATCCGACAAAGTCTCAATTGGGGCTCAGATGGAGGAATGAGAGGAGCTCTAAGATCTTCGGCCATATGTCGCCCTCCTATACAAGACATGGGTAGAAGAAATTTTTTATGAAGATGAGATGCGACCCCGATACGACTCATCAAATAAAAATAAAAGTACATGGCATGTTCATTTAATGTACACACTGTGTACTAGCCTCAATCAGATTCCACTTTAGGTGTTCTGCCAAGTCAGCCACACAACCATCTACTCGGCTGTTACACAACTAGTACACGGCTACCTGCGGTAACTGAGTACACGACGTGTACTTATAAAATTTCCAAAACTTCCCTTTTCTTCATAAACAATCTGAAATAAAATATCCATACCTAAAATGAAGATTTAGGTTCTTACAAACTTCCCCCCTTACAAAAATTCATCCCCAAATTTCCCTTCTAAGGGTGGTGAAGAAGAAAATTCAAACAACTCAGGCCACTGTGATCATACGTTGGCCTCCCTCTCCCAAGTCTCATCTTGTACTTGCCCCTACTGCCATAACACCCGTACCAGGGGAACATATCGGCCATAGAGAACCTTCGTGTTGTGATCCACAATCCTAATAAGGTGCTCCTCCAAGGATGAATCCACCTCTAACTCAACCTCCTCAGGTTTAAAAACATGAGATGGGTCTAAAAAGTAACGTCGTAGCTGAGAAACCTGGAAGACGTCGTGTATAGCCTGGTACTTCTGAGGTAACTACAACTGATAGAAAACCTGCCAGACTCTCTCCAAAACCTCAAACGGACCGACATATCTTGTTGAAGGATTCCACTATTTCATAATCCTCCAGTGTCCCAACCTCGGTGTGACATGTAAGAAAACCTTATCTCTAACCTCGAACTCTAGAGGTCATCTTTGTCGATCATCAGAAGATTTCTGATGAGACTGCGTAGTAGAAATCCCCTTATGAATCAACTACACCTACTCAATGGTCTCCTAGACAAGTTGAGGTCCCAGTATAGCTGCCTCTCCTACCTGTAGCCATCATAGGGGTGATCGGAATGACCTTCCGTAAAAAGCCTCATAATCTGTAATCTGAATCATCGCTTGAAAACTATTATTGTAGAAAAAAATCCACTAAGTGTATGTGTCTCTCCCTAGATCCCCCAAAATCCATGAAGCATGCTCATAGAATGTCCTCCAAAACCTAAATCGTGCACTCAGACTGGCCATATGTCTGGGGATGGAAAGTTGTACTCAGAAGTACCTATGTACCCAAAGCCCTCTATATTCCCTTCCAAACATGATAAGTAAAACGGGCGTCCCTTTTTGAAACAACAGAGTGCAGAACCCCATGAAAACGTACAATCTCTCGGATGTAAAACCTTCCAAGATCGTCAACACTGAAGGTTTCCTTGATTAACAAGAGTCTATCAACAAAAAACCATACTGCATCATCCCCTCAAGGAGACCTCAGTAAACACATCACAAAATCCATCGTGAAATCATTCCACTTCCACTCGGGAATGGGTAACTGCTGTAAAACCCATACTGGTCGCTGATGCTCCACCTTTACCCGCTGATAGGTAGAACATATCATAACAAAACCAACCAAATATCTCTTCATGCCTAGCCACCAATACTAACGGTGTAGATCTCAATACATCTTGATGACACCAGGATGAATATCCCAAACCGAGGAATGAAAATCCCACATCAGCTCCTCGCATATGTCTTTTGACACCCATATTCACCCATGAAAATGCAAGATCTCATCCTTTCATATGGTCTACCCAGGGGTAGGGTCCTCTCCTAACACACTCTCTTATAGGACTAGGCCTTTAGAATCTAATAACTGCCTCATCCACACTCGATCCAGTAGAGTAAAGGTAACAACTATAGAAGAAATAAACATTTGCACCTGTCTATCATGCACCTCCAAATGCATCTCAGAGAATAGATTCATAAGATTCCACTCACTACTGGCCTTCTGAAGATCCTATATATGAGTCATCATGATCAACGTATCAGCCACTGCATTGCCTTTCCCAAGAGTATAGGAAAGCTCAAAGTCAAAGGACTGAAGGTACTCAACCCACCTTCGCTGTCTCAAATTCAGGTCACGCTGAGTAAAGATATACTTGAGACTTTTGTGGTTAGTGAATACCACAAAATGCTCTCCCAAAAGATAATGTCTCCAATAACACAAAGCATGTACAACTGATTCCAACTTGAGATCGTGCATCGGGTAGTTCCTCTCATGTGGCCTCAACTGCCAAGACCCATATGCAACAACTCCTTCCCCCTGCATAAGCACTACTCCCAGACCGATAACTGATGGATTGCAGTAAATAGTGTAACTCTTTCTTGGATTTGAAAAAATCAGTATCGGTGCTGAATTCACTCTACCTTTCATCTCCTAGATGGCTGAATTGCAGGAATATGTTCGCAAGTACCTCTCACCCTTATTATTCTGACCTGTCAGTGGTGCTGCTAAGTGTAAAAAGTCTTATATAAAGCACCTGTAGTAACCAGCTAGCCCCAAAAATCTCAGTACCTCAAAGATGTTCTTCAGATTCTCATAAGAAACAACTAAACTCACTTTCTTTGGGTCTATTAATACTCTTGTCTTTGAGATAACGTTACCCAAGAAGTGAATATGGTCCATTTAAAAGTGGAATTTTGAGAGCTTGGCATATAACTGATGCTCTCTTAGTGTACTCAATACGATCTCAAGATGGATGGAATGGTCATGTCGAGTGTGAGAGTACACCAATATATCATCCATGAATACTACTATAAAAGAATCCAAGGAAGGATGGAACACTCGGTTCATCGGTTTTATAAAAACTGCTGGTGTGTTTGTGAGATCAAATAGCATAACCACATACTCGTATAGACCATACCTACTCCAAAGGGCTATAGGAGGTATATCTGATGGTCTAATGCACAACTGGTGATAACTGGACCTCAATTAAATCTTTGAGATCACCCAAGCTCCTCAAATCTGATCAAAGAGACCATTAATCCTCGATAAGGAATATCGGTTCTTGACCGTCAACTGGTTCAGCTTATGATAATCCACACAATGTCTGAGGGTACTGTCCACCTTCTTCGCAAATAGGACATGAAAACCCCAAGGATAAGTACTAGTTTAGATGAAACCCTTTTCATTTAACTCCTCTAATTGCTTATTGATCTCCTATAACTCTAGTGTATCCATCCTATAAGAAGTAATGGACACCAATGCCACTCCTGGAACAAGCTCAATAGAGAAATCTACCTCTCGGTGAAGAGATATACCTAAAAAGTAATCTAGAAAGACATCCCTGAAATGTTCCACCACTAGAGGCAAGTCCATCTCTAAAGTCCCTTGGTCATCCAGACATAAACTAGCAATCTAGGTTGAAACTCCTTCCAACCCATGATGCTCGGGTCCAGCTCTACTCGCCTGAACATCCTATTCAGCCTAGTGTAGAAAAGACCCACCATCTAGTGATGTGAAACTCACCCTGCGATGATAGAAGTCAAAAAAGGCCTAAAAGGAGACTAACCAGTCCATTCCAAGAATGACATCGAAGCATGTTCTCTCTAATACATAGAGATCCCATAAGAAGTGACACCCACCAACCTCAAGAGGTCACACCTTTCACTTATGTACACTAACTGTACTAATTCGCAATGGAGTGTATAGCATCATAACATCCTCAAAAGTAAAGATACAGAGCCCAAGGATCTCCAAAACATCAAAAAATATAAAACTATGGGAAGCCACTATATCAAAAAGAGCAGAAGCTAAAACTAAGGCAACTAGAATTGTACCTCTAACTGTAGAAGGTTTGAGATCCTACTTGTGCTGGGTCTTCTCCATTGCAAAAGTCTAACCTCTATAGTGTCCCTATGACCCTACCTAACTACCATGATCTCATCCACCACATTGTCATTTAAAACCTTCCAAATAGATACCACAACCACAACCACCTCCTTGACCTGAATGGCTGAACGAACTCTAGTTACCTGACTGATGAGAAACCAATGGTCCTTCTCCTGAACATGGAGTCATAGTAGAACCCCTATCACTCGCTACTAGTGAAAACACCTGAAAAAATGCTGAAGATAACCCATATTTCCATAATCTTGACACTCAACTAGGTCTCTTGGGCACTGAGGTCTCATGTTCCCACTCTTCTCGCACTAGTAGCATACCACCTGGCTACCTGAAGAAACATCACATGAAATCTCCCAACAACGCTTCTTGATATATATCGAAAGAGTACTAGCCCTGGATGTTGAACCACCCTGACTCGCAGCTCATAACTCCCTCAGATTGCACTTAGTAATCAACACCTGGTTCACTATAGCAGTCACTGAATTCATCCTGCAAACATTCACCTGTGATCTGATGTCGTACCTAAGACCATCCTCAAATCACCTAGCCAAAGATAGCTCATCACCTCCCAGAATAGGTGCAAAGCACTGAAGCTCTGTAAAAAGAGAGGAGCAATCCATCACTAAAATAGATCCCTACTCCAAATCCATGAAATCTCATGCTTGATCCACCATCAATGTCTCGGGATATATGTAACAACTCAGGTACTTATAAGATAATTAACTTTAAACATAATTTCCCACTTCTATGTTTCGAATTTTGAAAAATGGTCATCTATAATTGTGATCAGTAAGTTATTTAGAGTCTAATAAGACCAACTTATTTTTTGTGAAAATTAACACACCCTTATGAATAGTAACATACCCTTATGAATAGTAACATGCCCTTAAGAATAGTAATGTACCCTTATGAATAGTAATGTACCCTACTAAGTAGAAACTTGACCCTAATGAATAGTAATTTACCATTATAAATAGTAATTTTACCCTTATGAATAGTAAAATACCCTTATGAATAGTAAACTCACCTATGAAAATGTATATATAAGATTTAATTGAAATTATGGTACACCCATATCTTTGAATAAGTAAATAAATGCTTTAAAATTGTTATTTTCCTAATAAAGTATAATTTTATTTAAAAATTAATTTTCTCATATTTATAAAATTATTTTGATAAAATGGAGTTTATTTTTGTATTCTACTTGTTGAAAAATTCTTTGGGGGAATTATTGGAAATTTTCTAAAATACTTGATTTTTTGGTGAATAGTGAATTTTTGGTATTTGACAAGTAAATGAATTTATGCATCATGGAGGTGCCATAGATGATGTGGTGATGATTTAAGCCAAATATCTTGAACTCACATACCATCATTACTGTTTTTAGTCATGGAAGACTCACTATTTCTTATCTTGAGGCAAAATAATAAAATAATAATTAAATTAATGTGAAATCTCTCCCCTCCTCCACTATAAATACCACCCATTTTCCCCCTCTTCCTCTGACACCTCTCAAGCCTTGATCATTGTCTAATTTATACCGAATTATATCCCCAATCTCCTTCCCCACGTCCAAGACCTTCTGGTATCACCCAAAGGCCAAAATCAAAGGCCTTAAGGAGGATCTCAAGGAGAAGAGATCAAGAGGTAAGAAATCCTCTTCCTTTTTCATGTGTTTTCCTTTCTTTTCCATTTATTTTATTATAGTATCTTCCCCTCATCTTATACAAGAGGCATGAAATCTCCATAAATATTGTATATTCTAGATGTTCTCATGTTCATGTAAAATTCAACACCATTCTTCTTTTCCTCTTCCACTTATTCAAGGAATAAAAACATTGTCCGTGATGTGTCGAATTACCGACATCGTGGAAGATGTGATTTCAATTTTCTTTAATTACTTAAAGTCTAGTCAGGAAACCATTTGTATGATTGATAAAAGTTATAATATATTTATTATGTCTCATAAATGGTTCTATAATCCTTTTGTACACATGGTTTTAATTTATAAAATGAGGTCGTTATTATCAAAGAACCACTAAAATGATCTAAACAAACATCATTAATGTTTTAACTAATGAATCTTTCTCAAATCAGAATTCAAAATGATAAATTGTAAAATTAAGGTTATGGAAGCATGTAAATACCATTTTATTCCACTTTTGGAGTTTCATTTACAACTGACATAAAAATCCATTACAAACCGCTCATGGAAACCCTATAATGCACGCACCCAAAACAAAGGAAATAACAAAGTATTATTAATGAATCGGTGGAATGATGTTATAAAGTGATCATAAAAAATGTTATAAACATGAAAATGTTTCTGTAAAATCATAATAACACTATTTTAACCATTATAAAGGAGGTTTAAACACATTTCAAGGAAGTCGAATATGAGGTAAGGGATTCTCTCTCTCTCTCACTTCTATTCAAGAATCTCCTCTATGTTGTGTCCTTTTATTTTTAATTACTAATGATTGATTATGTTTTCAAACCTCCCCCATATTGACCTTATTATATATTTATGATGATATACCACATTATATCTCATTAATATCTCCCATGTACACTCGATACCATGCCGAAATTTCATAAGTGAATTTTAAACCCAATTTCCATTCTTTGGGTTAACCTTCAAATTCAATGATTTTTATCATTCTAAGATGACTTGTGAAATGAAATTTGATTATATAATGTTTTATTATCTATATTTACAGTATATATACATATTTCATTCATTTAATCAATTATCTCTTCAATGTTATGGTATTTGTAAAGGACCCCCCTCTTAAAATCCTTTTAAATGTCTCCTTTATGAAATCCAAAGAGATTGTTCTTTTTTTATGACATGAGTGTACTATTTTGATTTCATGATGTTTTATTACCATAGTGTCTCCCTTATATGTTTTTATGGTTGTTTTTTAATATTAATATTTCATTATTATTTGCGAAGTGTTTATGTTCTAAGAGTGATTTTTACAAGAAAAAGGTATTTTGAAATGTGAACGTGTTTTTCTCAAGAGTGTATACGAGTTATGAAATGTTTTATTCATGGTATGTTCATTGGAAATTATTTATGTTGTCTTTATCCCATTATAGCTCAAGATATGTTGGTTAAACCCCATTATAGATCATGATATGTTGGGTTGAGCCCATTATAGATCAAGATATGACAGGTGAGCCCCATTATAGCTCTCTAATGAATTGGGTACTCTAGAGATGGAAGTTGACCACATGGTTATTCTAGGTGTAAGGGTGAATGTAACAATTATATGGTAAATGTTTCCCAAGGCAACTACATGAGTATTTTATGCATTTAAGTTTTTATGATATGGGTTTTATTGTTTTTTTATGTTATCACTTAACTAACAATTTCTCTCTTTATACCCCTTTCTGAGTTTTGTACTCATCCCATGTTTTTTAAATGTTTTCCATAGGATATAATGATGGATATGAGTAAAAATGGAGTCATGATAAATGTTATGAATATTTTTCAAAGAAATCATGTTTTATGTTTTAATGTTTTATACTTTGAAAAAATTGGATACTGTTTTTAATAGTATCCTATTTTTACGAATGTGGATTGTTATGTATGTAAGATATCCTAAATCTATAAAACTATAAACCTAGAAGATCCTCAGTGTGTAATAAATATATTTTCTTGACTAAAATTCAATATTACGTAATTTTTTAAGGCTGGTTCCTGATAGTTGGTATCAAAGGATGGTTTAGATAACTTTATGGGTTAGAATGATGTTAATTGAATACCCTATATGATTTTTGATTTATGGTTAATTTAAAATTAAATATCATTTTAAGGTTACCATGTTGATTCAACTAATATATGTCTGTTCATAATGTATTTTCGTAGAATAAATAGGGAAGCTGATGTAGGAAGGCTCCAAGAGGCTGATACATGTCTGAATTTGCAGTCTGGAATGGTGGGAATCAGAACCAAGTAGTTTGTGATAGAAATGGCGAAGTTAACGTAGGCAATAAATGGTGGTGGTATCCGTGATATATAGGAACATGATATAACACAAGGAATATGTCTTTTATGGAGCATTTCATGAGGCAGCATCCTCCATCTTTCATTGGAACTGTAGATCCAGTGATATCTAAGGGATGGATCAATGATCTTGAAAAGATATTTGATGTCATGGGATGTTCAGAACGCCAAAAGGTAATACTAGATGTTTATCGTTTTGAAGTTGAAACCGATCAGTGGTGGTCTCTATTTAAGAATATGAGAGAAAAAGATGATCTTGATAGTCTAGAATGGGAAGATTTTAAGAATATTTTTTTTTTCTGGAAAAATATTTTCCTAAAACTATTCGAATGATAATGGAGAAACAATTATTGGAACTGAAGTAGAAAGATCATGAATATGTGGCTGAATATGAAGAAAATTTTACAAGACTATCCAGGAACATACCAGATTTTACTCGGAACTTTTATAATAAAATTAATAGATTTTATTTTGGTTTGAAACCTTTTATACAAAGGGATTTGGCTTCACAAGAGTTTAAAAGCTATGAGAAACTTGTTCGGTGTGCTGAAAAAGTTGATATGGAGTTTACTGACACATATGTTTCTCGTGATGAAAAGAATAATAAGTGTCCATGTTGGCATGCAATGGAGAAGAACTCATCAAAGAATACTGGAGGTAAGAAAATAATTTTTCCTTCTTGTGAAAAGTGTGGTAAAAAGAATCCTTGAGAATGTATTGTGAATTCTAGGAAGTGCTAAAAATATGGAATGTTTGGGTACTTGTCTTGTGAATGCAAGGAAATTGATCCGAAAAGTAATGAGAAGTCGGTGGTGAGATGATTTAACTGTAAGGAATTGGGTCATTATGCTAATTTTTGTCCAAATATTTCCACTCAAGTAGGAAATTAGCAATACTGGAAGAAAAAGGGTGTGGAAAAATCTTTTGTGACTACTTCAGTAGTTGTTGAGCCATCAAATGAAGTGGTGTCAAGTAAATTATTTATTTACTCATATTTTTCTAAAGTCTAGTTTGATACTAGGTTTACACATTCTATCATTTCTGAGAAATTTTTGTCCAAATTGGAAATTCAACCTCAAGAAATGAATCTAGAACTTATGGTAAAGACACATGGAGTAAATATTGTAGTAAAAAGATACTATAAGAATCTACCTATCTTTGTATGTGGAAAGATTTTACCTGCGAATCTTTTTTTCCTCTAGTAGAGTTTGATTTTATTATGAGGATAGACTGGATTTCTGTTTATCATGCAAAGATAGATTGTAGAGCTAAATAAATTGTTTTTTATACTGAGTTTCAGTTTTTGTACAAGAATGAACCCATATCGTTGATAACCTAATAAGAATCTGAAAAAATATTAAAAGAAAGAAATTAAAGTTATCTTTCTCACATTGTTAAAAATAAGGGAACTATTTAGATTAATGATGTGCCAATGGTAAATAAATACCTGGATATTTTTCCTAATGAGTTGCCCAGGGTAGTACTTGATCCAGAAGTGGAATTTACAATTGACTTAGTTCTTGAGTCTAATCCAATTTCAAAACCCCATTATCGAATGACACACGTGGAACTGCATGAATTGAAAAATTAGTTGCAAGAGCTATTTGATAAAGGCTTTATTTTTCTTAGCACTTCACCATGGGGTGCTCCTATTTTTTTCATTAAAAAGAAAGATACTTCCATGAGACTTTGCATTGATTATAGATATTTGAATAACATCACTTCTAAAAAAAGTATCATTTTCCTCATATCGATGACTTGTTGGATTAGCTCTTGGGAGCTCAGTATTTTTCCAAGGTTGACTTGAGATCCAGGTACCATCAGCTGAAGGTGAAGTAAGATGAAATTTCGATAATAGATTTTCGTACTAGATATAGGAATTATGAGTTTTTGGTTATTCCATTTGGTTTGAAAAATTCACCTACTATATTCATGGGTCTTATGAATTGAATATTTCATGAGTACTTGGATAAATTTTTGGTTGTGTTTATTGATGAAATTATTGTTTTTTTAAGTAAAAAGAATCATGAAAAACACCTAAGGTTGTTTTGAAAACCTTAAATGAAAAGAAACTGTATGGAAAATTCAGTAAGTGTGAATTTTGATTGCAAAAAAATCCATTCCTTGGTCACATTATTTCTAAATATGGCATAACTATTGATCTTACTAAAATAAAGGTTGTTGAATAATGGACAAGACCAACAAATATAACTAAAATTCACAGCTTCCTTTGTCTGGCAGGATATTACTGACATTTTGTTGAAAACATTGCATGGTTATCCATCCCAATGAATAAGTAAACTCGAAAAGGTGTTAAGTTCCTATGGAAAAAAGAATTTGATGATTATTTTTAAGAATTGAAAAGAATATTGGTGAATGATCCGGTTCAAACTCTAACTTATAGAAATAGAGAGTTTGCTATCTACAATGATTCTTCTTTGAAGGGACTTGGTTGTGTTCTGATGCAGAATGATTAGGTAATTTCTTATGCTTCATGTCAGTTGAAACCTCATGAGTTAAATTACCCCACACATGATTTGGAACTAGAAGATGTGGTTTTTTTCTTTAAAAATTTGGAGGCATCATTTATATGGATCAAAATGTGAAATATATACTGACCATAAAAGTTTGAAGTATATATTCACTTAGAAGGAATTGAACATGAGGTAGAGAAGATGTCTTGAACTGATAATGTATTATGATTGCACAATCAATTACCATCTAACAAAAGAAAAAAAGTGTCAGATGCCTTGATTTGAAAAAATCATGCATCATTAACCATGTTACATTTGGAACATGATCCCTTGATTAATGATTTGACAAATTTTGGATTAAAAGTTGTTAGTGTAGGAAATAAATCTATTTTGTTTCAGGTTTCAGTGTAGTCATCATTATCAGACAAAATCAAGAAAGCACAGAAGGAAGAACATGAGCTATAGGAAAAGTTAGAATTGGTTAAAATGGGTAAGTTTATAGAATTTAACCTTGATAAAGATTGTGTTTTGATATTTGGGAAAAGATTGCGTGTGCCTTGTGATCCTCAGTTGAAGAAATATTTTTTGTGTGAATCTCATAGTTCTCCATTTTTAGTTCATCCTGAAAGTACTAAGATGTACCGAGACCTTCGAGAGAATTACTGGTGGGATGGAATGAAAAGAGATATTTCATATTTTATTGTTAAATGTTTGACATTTCAACAGGTTAAAGCAGAGCGATAACTACTGAAGGGGATGCTTTAGCCACTACCAGTACCAAAGTGGAAATGGGAGAATATATCCATGGACTTCATGGCAGGATTACCTAAGACTTCTCAAGGTAACAATGCGAGTTGGGTTATTATTGATCAACTAACTAAATCTACACATTTTATTTGTATTCGAGATACAATGTATTTGGATCAGATTTTTTTGACTATACATTAAAGAGATTGTCTGGTTACATGGAGTTCCTCTTTCCAATATTTCTGACCGCAATCCTAGGTTCACTTCTAATTTTTGGAAGGGACTTCAGAAGTCGTTGGACACATAATTAAATTTTAGTACATATTTTCATCCCCAATTAGATGGGCAGTTAGAACGAACAATTAAAATGATGGAGGATATTCTTTGATCATGTTCAATGGACTACCAGGGAAGTTGGGATCAACATCTTTCTTTGGATGAGTTTTCTTATAATAACAGTTTTCATTCCAGTATTCATATGGCAGCTTTTGAGGCACTGTATGAGAAGCGGTGTCAGACTCCATCATTTTGGGATGAAATCGGTGAAAGAAAGTTGATGGGACTAGAGTTAGTAGAGGAAGTGGATGAAAAGGTGAAGATGATCCAACAACACATGAGGAAATCTCAGAGTAGGAAGAAAAAGTTATGCAGACAACAAATGGAAAAGCTTCTCTTTTGAGGTTGGGGACTATGTCTTCCTTAAAATCTCTCCTTGGAAAAGTGTGATGCGTTTTGGAAAGAAAGGAAAACTAAGTCCACGTTCATCGACCCTTTTAAAATCCTAGATAAATTTAGACCAGTTGCATACCTAATAGATTTGACTCAAAGTTTTTCTTAGGTACATAATGTTTTTGATTCCAGAACTAGTTTAGCTGAAAGAGAACCTTTATTATATAGAGAAACCTATTCAGATTATTGATCACAGAGAGTAAGTATTTAGGAATAAGGTAATCTACCAAGTAAAGGTTTTGTAGAGAAACCACATGATTGAAGAAGAAACATGGGAATCTGAGAATGATATGAGAGAAAGGTACCCTCACTTTCTTGGGTAAGTAAATAAAAATTGTGAGGACGCAATTTCCAGAAGGTGTGTAGAATGTAACAACCCATGTACTTATAAGATAATTAACTTTAAACTTAATTTCCCACTTCTATGTTTTGAATTAAAAAAAATGATCATCTATAATTGTGATCAGTAAGTTATTTAGAGTCTTATAAGACCAACTTAATTTTTGTGAATAGTAACATACCCTTATGAATAGTAACATACCCTTAAGAATAGTAACGTACCATTATGAATAGTAATGTACCCTTCTGAATAAAAACTTGAACCTAATGAATAGTAATGTACCCTTATGAATAGTAATGTTACCCTTATGAAAAGTAACATACCCCTTATGAATAGTAACCTCACCTATTATAGTGTATATATAAGATTTAATTGAAAGTATGGTACACCCATATTTTTGAAAATGTAAATAAATGCTTTAAAATGGTTATTTTTTGAATAAAGTTTTATTTTATTTAAAAATTAATTTTCTCATATTTATAAAATTATTTTGATAAAATGGAGTTCATTTTTGGATTCTAAACATCGAAAAATGGTTGGGGTAGATTTTTGATAATTTTCTGAAATACTTTATTTTTTTGGTGAATAGTGAATTTTGGTATTTGACAAATAAAGAATTTCTGCATCATGGAGGTTTCATCGATGATGTTGTGATGATGTAAGCCCATTATCTTGAAATGAAATTCCATTATTACTTTTTTTAGTCATGGAATACTCACTATTTCTTGTCTTGAGGCAAATTATAAAATAATAATTAAAATAATGTGAAATCTCGCCTCTCCACTATAAATACCACCCATTTCCCCCTCTTCCCCCCACACCTCTCAAGCCTTGAGAATTATCTAATTTCTGCCAAATTCCATCCCAAGTACCCTTCCCTATGTTCAAGACCTAATGGTCTCACCCAAAGTCCAAAATCAAAGGCCTTAAGGAGGATCTCAAGGAGAAGAGATCAAGAGGTAAGAAATCCTCTTCCTTTTTCATGTGTTTTCATTTCTTTTCCTTTTCTTTTATTATAGTCTCTTCCCATCCTCTTTTCCAAGAGGAATGAAAGCTCCATAAATATTATATATTCTTGATTTTCTCATGTTCATGGAAAATTAATCATCATTCTTCTTCTCCTCTCCCACTTATTCAAGGAATAAAAACATTGTCTATGATGTGTCGAATTACCGACATCATGGACGATGTGTTTTCAGTTTTCTTTAATTCCTTCAAGTATAGTCATGAAACCATTTTTATGGTTGAACAAGGTTATAATATATTTATTATATCTCATCCATGGTTCTGGTATCCTTTTGTACACATGGTTTTAATTTATAAAACAAAATGAGGTCGTTATTATCAAAGAACCACTAAAATGATCAAAACGAACATCATTAATGTTTTATCTAATGAATCTTTCTCACATCAGAATTCAAAATAATAAATTGTATAATTAAATTTATGGAAGCATTTAAATACCATTTCATTCCACTTCTAGAGTTTCATTTACAACTGTCATAAAAATCCATTACAAACCGCTCATGGAAGCCCTGTAATGCACACACCCAAAACAATGGAAATAACAAAGTGTTATTAATGAATGGGTGGAATGATGTTATAAAGTGATCATATAATATATTATAAACATGAACATGTTTCTGTAAAATCATAATAACACTATTTTAACCATTATATATTAGGTTTAAACACATTTCAAGGAAGTCGAACATGAGGTAAGGGATTCTATCTCTCTCACTTTTATTGAAGAAGCTCCTCTATGTTGTGTCCTTTTATTTTTAATTCTTAATAATGGGATATATTTTCGAACCTCCCCCATACTGCCCTTATTATATATTGATGATGAGGTAACCCATTCTATCTCATTAATCCCTCCCATGTACACCCGATACCATGCCAAAATTTCATAAGTGAATTTTAAACCCAATTTCCATTCTTTGGGTTAACCTTGAACTTTAAAGTTTTTTATCATGATAAGATGAATTGTGAAATAAAATTTGATTATATAATGTTTTATTATCTATATTTATAGTATATATACATATTTAATTCATTTAATCAATTATCTCTGAAATGTTATGGTATTTGTAAAGGACCTCCCTCTTAAAATCCTTTTAAATGTATCCTTTATGAAATCCAAAGAGATTGTTCTTTTTTTATAACATGACTGTAATCTTATGATTTCATGATTTTTTATTACCATAGTTTCTCCCTTATATTTTTTTTTTGTGATTTTTAAATAATAATATTTCATTATCATTTTGGGAGTGTTTATGTTCTAAGAGTGATTTTTACGAGAAAACGGTATTTTGAAATGTGAACGTGTTTTGCTCAAGGGTGTATAGGAGTTATGAAATGTTTTATTCATGTTATATTACTTGTAAAATATTTATGTTGGTTTTATCCAATTATATCTCAATATATGATGATTGAGACCCATTATATCTCATGATATGTTGGGTTGAGTCCATTATAGCTCAAGATATGATGGGTGGGCCCCATTATAGCTCTCTAATGAATTGGGCACTCTGGAGATGGAAGTTGACCAAATGGTTATTCCAAGTGTAAGGGTGAATATAAGAATGATATGGTAAATGTGTCCCAAGGAAACTACATGAATATTCTATGCATTCAATTTTTTATGATATGGGTTTTATTGTTTTTTATGTTATCACTTGACTAACGATTTCTCTCTTTACATCCAATAGTGAGTTTTGTACTCATCCCACGTTTTTTAAAAGTTTTACACATGATATAAGGATGAGTATGAGTAATAAAGGATTCATCATGAATGTTATGAATATTTTTCAAAGAAATCATGTTTTATGTTTTAATGTTTTATGCTTTGAAAAAAATGGATATTGTTTTTAATAGTATCCAATTTTTATGAATATGGAATGTTATGTATGTAAGACATCCTAACTCTCTAAAAATATAAACAAAAAAGATCCTCAATTTGTAATAAGTATATTTTTTTGACTAAAATTCAAGATTATGTAATGTTTTAAGGTTGGGTCATGATAATAGAAGTAATCATAGAAGGTCCTCTAAAACTCTTCCCAAGACATATCCCGATGACATCCCACCTATTAGATAACATCTCACCATCTCTTAGAGGAATAATGTAACATGTACATCACAAGATTCACCCTCCTATCCAGAGGTATCTCCAGATTCTCAAAGATAGTAAGCCTGGCCTCTAACCATGTATATGCAGCCTGTGGTCCTACATTCCATGAACAAGTGGGACGCTGCTACTGCTGGAACACCTGCGTCAGCTCTGCCATAGATGAGGCAGGATGTAGTACTCCCTAGAAAGTCTGTAATATCCTCAAAAGCCTTCACAAAACTGTGCATCAACACTTGTGTTCGTTATAACAGCTGGTGCCAAGACAAGCATAATGGGAGGATCTTCCGGTAGTCCCTAATCTACCATTTATGGTGTCTAATCATTTCCCTATATATGGCATACAATTGGAGGACGTCTTGGTTGCATGAATATGCAAGGTCAAGCACACACTTCAGTTCAAGATTATCTAGAAAAAAAAACTATACGTACAAGAAAGGAACAAGAGAATAAACATTCAAGTTTTACAAAATAGGGTTACATGGTATGTATAACCCCTACATGGAGTGTTCCCTTAAGATTTTAACTTGGAGTGTACCTCTACCAAACCTGGTCATATAACACCCATACACATGACGTGTCCATCCTAGGACATGACATGTACTTGATTTTTTTCCTCTAGGTAACACTACATGGATTTTTCACCCTAGACACGACATGTACTAGTTCAGTTCCAACCACCCGTGTCATTAGTCACATAGTCGGTTACACGGTCGACTCTACATGACATGTACAATCTAGATGTAGCATGTAAAACCTAAGTTTCATCCACCCGTGTCATTGGTCATATGACCAGATACATGGTTCTATACACACAAAATGTACAATCTGGACACGACGTGTTCTACCAGAATTTTTCCAACCCTGTGTCTCTTCTCCCATAGTCAGTCACACGGTCAAAGACTACACGATGTGTACATACAGTACATGACATGTACATAAAAAAAGCTGTTTCTTCCCGAACAGAAGAAAACATGTCATGTTTTCATAACATCACATGCCTTATTGTCTGGGTTTCTAGACATTAAGCCTCTGAAACTTCTTCAGAACCCTTAAAAACTTCTAATTTTTTCCAAGGAATGACAAATTCCGACCTTTGAGATCCCATACTCCCACAAATAAAAGTTTGGTATCCTTTTTCACTTAAAAACATGACAAAATTCAATTGAAGTTCAACATGATCCAGCAAATTCCGATCCAAGAGGGGCCATAACACCTCAGGGACCAAAGTTTTCCATCCATCCAAATGAAACTTTAAATATTCCAATACCCTATCAAAATAACAGGTATTCTATCATGGAATCCATCACAACAACATGCATATCTTGTACAATATCTATCACAACAACATGAAATCAGTAATGCACCCTAAATGGCATGAAAAGAATGCATGACATGTGATCACTATAAAGTGCCTATATGATGCATGAGATGGAATACCCTCATCTCATCAGGTTGCAACAGAAATAGAACCTCAATAATATCAACGATAACAACACAATACAAGTGAATCACCCAACAGTGAAATCAAATCAACTGAAACAATTGAAAAACTAGACAAATTTCAATATTCGAGGTAACTTGGATTTTCCCTGTACAAGGGCTAGCTACTTCTAGGCATAGATTATTACCAACTACTTATTCCTTTATATCCCTATCTTTAGGCTCCAAATAGTAAGACAAAGCAGAAAAGAACCTTCCTTTGATACCACTTTGTAACGTCCGAGTTCCAGGTGCCGCCCAAAGGTTCTCCATACCAAGTTGGTCATATGGCCTCAAGCGTATTTCTTCAAATTTCGGAGGCTACCGACTAGCAGCGAGGGCCTTGGGTGTGATAGTAAAGAAACTATGCCCTCATTTGGCAGAGTAACACAACAGAAACAAATAGTGCACAATAGCAGAAGCAGTAATACTATACAACATAAGTAAACAATGGAAGATTGATAGTATAAAAAACTACAACATATATATAAATAAATGATGCATGTCACATGTATCTAGGAAAGCGTCCAAATAAGTCACAATGATGGAAATAAAATACTGAAACCAAAGTATATAAAACAATAAACTCTAATAGCATCTCAAGCCTCATCTTGGTCCCATGCTCTCCAGCTCCAACAACAATCAAGTACCCGATGAAGAAGGGAACTTTCCCTTATCTATACCTGTAACCATATACTCTATTTGGGTCCAAAATCATGACCCAAATAGGGTGTGAGACGAATCCTAGTAGGAAACCACCAAAAGATCTGTGCCTAATAGTCAGTGAATATATATATATATATAGAAGACAATATGAAGAAATGAAACAATAAACTAGGAAGTACTCAAAATTAAACAATACTATAGTTTTCAATTACATTTATTTTCATTTATTAATTAGTCAAACCATTGAATAATGTAATCTTGGGATCTAGCCTAAGCTCTATATCCCTTGTGTAATAGCAAAACAAATGTCTCAAAAGACCATCTAACAAATAATTAAGATTGATTCCAAGATTGTGCTTTGGTTTGGTAGGCTCGTTACATTCAACAAACATTCAAAAGAAACCCTTTGGAAAATTTATCAAAGTCTAACCCCTATTGACTAACATATCATCAATTAAATAAACAATGAACCTCTAGGAAAGCTCACATGGTCTAACCCCTTTGGTCCCACTTATCACTAATCATTTACAAACGACTTCTTGGGTAGCTATCACAATCAATACCTCCTTGGTCTGTATAGCAACAATATAATATAATGACCCCCTGGAAGCTGTCACAGTCAATTCCCTATGGTCCAACATTCATTTAATAATGACCCTCTGGGTAACTATCATAGTCTAACCCATCTATTCAATGACCACCCGATATCTCTCATAGTCAATACCTCTGGGTCAACATAACAACAATTCATACATAAATGACCCTAACTCAGGAAGCTCTCATGGTCAATTCCCCTTGGCCATACTTTCAAAATGAGAAACACATGCATCTCAAATAAACAATATATCCATCCTAACAACACTAGTCATGGAAAACAAATCAAACCTAACATGCTTTATATACCAAATGGCCATAATCAATCAAACATGGGAAATGTACCCATAATCAAGATATTAAACCTTACACCTAAGAAATAACCATTTCTAAATAAAAAACAATAGCAGGTATTAAACAGGGTTAAATTCCAAAACACGCAATACCCTAAATGTCACGAACCAACCCGGGTCAATCCTAAACTGGTTCCCCAAGCCGGTCTGCGACATTTCCCTAGAGGTGTTCCTGATCCTCTCGGGCTGGCGACAAGCGCCAGGGAATCAACAGAGGTTGTGGGAACGATTTCGCTCAGTAAAAATAAATAAATAATGCAGCAGAAATAGAACAGAGCAGTGCAAAATAAATAAACAGAGTAAAGTAACTAAACAAGAACAAAAGAAAATAAAACTAACCGAAAGAGACAACCACTATCCCCGTGTGACCTCGCGGGTCACTCTCCAACTCACGACCAACCATCTCCCAAGGCGAACGCACCCAAGCTGTAGCCTGCACAAACACTAAAAACAGAAAAGAACTATATGCATGAGTATCAAAACTTAGTAGGCTTGCCCGATATCTATTCCCAATGCACTACCTTTAAAATAAAATAAACATCATTTCAAGTTTGAACTACAATTTATAAAATTAAGGTTTTCTACATGTTACTCAAAAACAAAGTATGAGTCATTACCCCTATTCATTTCTCAAAAACCCAAGTCATTATTTTAGTGAGACATTAGCATTTTTCAAAGGGGAATTAATTTTTACATTTTCAATTTGCACAAAAAGTATAAAAAACCTTTATTTGAAAATAGCTTTTATAAACCACTTTAAAACCACACATCACTTTATAGTAAAAACACTACACATGAAAACGCTACAGTAGTTACACAATAAGGGAAATGAAAAGAAAATATATACAAGTACCATATTCATCAAAACAAGTAACTGAAATCCAATAGACATGGGTGAACCTAGGAGATCAAGAATAAAACAGAAGACACCAATACATGAGAAATAATCCTCGTTGACATGTCACTCATGATGAAATCAAAACGCTCAATACGCTCAACCATCCTTTCTCAGGCAGGCCAAGGGAAAATCCCATAGTAATAAACCCAATATATCCACCTACTATGGGCCACTGGTCAGTAACATAACCTACCGGTGAAAAAACCATTCTTAGAATATTCTCTCAATGTGCCAGATTCCCATGTCTCAAGTGTTTGGAGAAGGGGTGAACCAACCGATTCCAACCGAGCATCCAATCATATATATATATAAAGCACAACAGGCATCACCCCAAGCCACTCCATGGGACAACCTCTTTCCTTTAAACTACTCAAGTACCCGGGAGCCTCTAAGCGTGGCCTCCCAAACAATCAACTACAACCAAGGAAAGAGAGTTATCATAGGAGGGTTTTTGTCAAAACATTTTCATCGTTTTCCATAAAGTGCCAAATGGGCATTAAATAAATCTCACAATCACCACTTTAAAAAGAACCAAAATGTTTGTTAAAGCTTCAGAAGAAATCATTTATCATTAAAATTAGAACTATAATTGAAATTCCTTGAATTATGTTTAAAATCCAAACTGGCATTCTTTCACTACTGGGTGTTCGTTAATCAAGAAAATATTTCAAGTGTCCTGTATAAAATAAATGACTCTTTTTACACCAAATAATCATTTAAAAATTAATTGTCTTATATTATATCACATTTATTAAAATTAATAAAATATTTAATCTTAACAAATAGTGTGCGCAAACAGTAGGAAATAATGTAAATTAAATTTGAAAAAGCAGTGCAATGGGGACCTACCTCGACTCGAAGATCGAACGCGACAGCACGACACGCCTCGCACAGGCACACAAGCACGCACAAACCGATGATCACGGTAACGCGGGGTTACCCCGCCTACGTGCTGCAACCACAAAGATAAATAAAATACATGAACATGAACTTAAAACAATCCAAAAAAACAAACATCACAAAATAACCACCTCTACCTACTTTCAATGCATGACTCACACCATTCGTACTATTTAATAAGTCACTTTGAAATTCATAAGACAATTTCGAAGAGACTCATGGTTTTACACACCCAAAACCAATTTCCCACATTGTTTGCACTATTCACACATTTTATAAAACCACATAATCAATTTATAAAATACATTCAAGGGGCATAACAAATGATGTATATATAAAATCCAAGCCATCTCCAAAAAAACATTTTCCAACATGCACACACCAGAAACATTTTGAAACTCAATCTAAACATTCCTAAAATAAAATAATCCAACTACATAATTAAAAGAAACCATTTTATGATTTAAGCAAACCATTAGAAGATTTATCAAACAACTTGATTTCATTTTCAAATCCCTTTGAAATATCATCTTTCACTTTCCACATGAGGCATAACCATTTTTCCTTTCAAAAATTCACCTCATCATATATGTATGTCAAACACTTCCAAAATATATTTTCGCACCACACAATCAAACCATAAGACATGATTAAGCACGCAAGCAATCCAAACCAACACTACACACATTAAAATCACCATTAACACACCCAAAAAGTATTTCAACACCACACACACTCAAACGGGATTTCAAAAGTGTGGAATGTCCATGTAAACATTTTGGAAAAACTCTACTCCATTTATAGCATGCTTTTGCAGCGTTCATAAAACTCAATAAATCATAAATAAAAATTTATATGATAGTTTAAAAATAATTCACTTAGCTTTACATACTCAACGCCCACGACATCTTCAATACCAAACACACAAAATATACCATGTCAAAATGAAAATCACAACACTTGCACAGATTAACAATCAACTACACAATTTATTCAAATGCAAACAATTGACAAAACATAAACTTCCAAAAAAACGCATCCATACCATATGGGAAAGCTACTAATCAAATCAGACACATGCTAAACTCCAACAAAACCAAATTTTCACCAAATAAATAAATTAAAGAAAATAGCATATTAATAAAAAAACAAGAAAATCATCATAGACACATGCTGACATAGACCATGAACCGACTCAAAACATACTTTTAACCAATTCTAAAATTTTCAGAACTCTATAGAAAGATAATTAAGTGAATAACAAAGCTGCGAAACAAGTTTTAAAACTAAAAGATATAGCGCAAACATTAGAAGAGTGCTCCAGAAATAAAATACGCAAATTCACCTACCTCGAAGGTGTGTGAATACAACAACACATTGACGGAAGGAAGAATATCACTCCGGAGATTAAACGCATACCCTAGATACTGAAAAAAACGTGCCAAAATGAACCGCGATATTAGAGTGATGATAGATTTGAAAATAACACCAAAAATAAAAATGGAAATATACCAGAGGAGAACACAAGAAAATGAGGTCGCGCAAGGAGGGGCCACACAAGGAGGGGCCACACAAGGAGGGGCCACACAAGGAGGGGCCACTGGATAGAGAGGGGGCGACATCACCGGACCGGTGAAGGGGAGGGCATAGCTTCACCGGACCGGGGAAGAGGAGGTCGCAATGAATGGAGGGCGACTGGGATGGGCGAGCCGACCGGGGACGCAGGGTTGCAGAGGTGCTGGGCGAGTTGGCGGAGGGGAGCGGGGCCGCGGAGGCGCTGGGTGAGCTGGTTGAGGGGAGTGGGGTTGCAGAGGCGCTGGGTGAGCCGATTGAGGAGAGCGCAGGGAGGACCTGGGGGAAGACCCAGGCGACACAACTTCGTAGAGGGAGGAGGCTGAGGCCTCGCGTGACTGATGCGCAAAGAGAGGGGGGGAGGTGGGAGATGCGTGTAGAAACAAGGGTTTTCCTTTTTTTAACCTATAATAATAATAATAGTAATAATAATAATAATAGTAATAATAATATTATTATTATTATTTTAAATTATTGTTATTATTATTATTAAACACTATAAAATTCTTTTTAATTTAATTTAACATACTTTACATCATTTATTTATTTTTATTATTTTCCAATTTAATTCATTCCTCCAATTTTATAATTTATCTAAACGGTTGGGAAACCGTGCACTCACCAGGTCTGAACGCACGATCGCTACTAGCGGTACGGTGACCGCGCACCCACCTGGACCGAATGCGCGGTGACCGCTAGCAATGCGGTGACTGCGCACTTTCTTGAGACCCACCAAAAACAACAAAGCTTCAAAAATTTCAAACCCGAACCCAAACCCAACTCTACCCAAAGGCGCGGGACTGAGAAAAGAATAAAACAATAGGCATCTGTGGTCGGGGTGTGACAATTATCCCCACCACAAACACTTTCTTCCCCCAGAAAGTCTCCAAACCAATAGTTGACACAACTTGAGTTCATGACCAGACAAAATCATAGAGAACTGAGGGTTTCGGGGTAACCATTCCCAACAAACGTCGCACCCAAAGAATTCAAGAAAAACCACTACTTGAGATTGAGGGGAGAGCATGAGAGGGTTCTCCCCACCACAAGAATTTACTAATACAAAAACCATTGAAACCTAAAAAAACCACCCCGAGGGGGGGGGGGGCAACACGGGAACTTCCAAACAGAACTCATTCATCTTCCCCACATGTAACGAACAACACACCTGAGACTTGATGAAAAGCTTTCTATGAAACAACCCAACAACTTGAGGACGAGACATTAACTCAACACCTCCCATCAATTTCATGAAATGAAACACCCCCACTAACGAAAAAAATTGAGACTAACTCAAAATCAGATCAGGTATGTCTATTCACAGGCCCACACCACTCAAAGAGACTGAATGACTTAAAAACCACACTGAGAGCAGATAAGACCGTTTTTATTATGGGGGAACGAGCTCATCACGCCACCACAACAAGGATGAGCTTACGACAATGACGACAATAGAAAAAGAAAATTTTGGATATTTCCATCCCAAAGATGAATACATTATCCGGATCGAGGTTCCATAAACCCTCGACAACTCCTGACTGTGCGCGAGCTTCACCCTGAGACCTGTTGTTGGGGCCCTTATGGTTGAAGCATCTCCTACCTCACAGTCAAGCATTTGCATCCCCCGATCCCTAAATCCTTCCTCCAGAATGTCGCTTCTTATAGAACTCTTCCTGGTGGCCCGAACAGTCACACGGTAGCAAAACTTCAGAGGGATGTGACAAGGCAGCTTAGAATGCCTGAAATGGCCACACTAGTGGCATGTGAGAGAACGGTCCAACAAACTGGGAGTCTGTACAGACGAAGGTCCTTGCCAGATGAGGAATCTTCATAAGAGCCGACCCCCACCAACTACACCCAGACTCTAACGTAGATGAGACATCCCACCTTTACTAGTCCAGAACTGAACCCTAAACTAACTCTGGGATGATACGAACCTTAACTACCCGGGGAGTTCCCAACAACCCGAAGACACGCTATCTTTCCAAACTACACAACTGCCTCTAACAGACCTCGATTACCTCGATAAGCAAGAAACACACAAAAGAACTGAGAACTGGATGTAACTCATTAACAAATTTTAGAGTCTTTCTGGGCGGAAAACTCATAACAACACAAAAACAACATCGAAACCATCATCAAGCCAAAACTCAATCAAAGCAATAACACAAGCCAAAGGAAACATGCCCATAAGCCAAACATATACAAACACAAGCATAAATCACTTTTCCAAAACCATCATTCATTTAAAATTTTAAAACCCACCTATGGAACCTTTTAAACCGTCACTTGTGCATTCATTCAATCTCACTCACATCATCTACAAACAAGTGCCCCTATTCACACTCCGTACATACCCATGCACGTGTGACCTTCCATAAGGAGTGCCAAGGTTCAAACACTTATTTTTCCTTACAAAATTCAAACACATACCAAGTTTTCCAAACCAATACACCTTCTCTAAAAAAACCCAATTTAGTAATTTCACAAATAATTTGGAAGAAAAACTTTTACATTTAAAAACCAATTTCACTTTTAACGCACTCAAATCAACCGATATTAAAACAAAACACAAGCAGTAATAAACCACTGGAATGAGGAACTAGTGCATATGTCTGACCCAACAACATGGTGGCGAGCCATGCCCCAAGTAAAGCATAACACCAAGAGGACCTTGAGCCAGACACTTGGACTTCACCTAGGTCACCACCCCATGTGAGGCCGCAAAGTGAATCAATTCTCCCTCAATATTCATTCCTCAATCCAAAACAACCAAAGATAAAAGATTCAAATCCTGGACTAACCCTGGTAACTCAGGTCTCGTCACAAGTGGTGGTGATCAGGCACCGACCTGTAACCTACCTCCTGAGACCCGACAGTCCTAATCTCCATCTACTGGACATCCCAAATAACAAAGGGTGCTCTGAAAAGCGAGGTCCGCTAAGGGCCGACCTCCTATGATACCATTTTGTCATGAACCAACCCAGGTCAACCCTGAACCGGTCGCCCGAGCCAGTCTGCAACATGGACCGAGAGGCGTTCCTGATCCTCCCGGGCTGGCGACAAGCGCCAGGGCATCAATAGAGGCTATGGGAATGATTTCTCCTAGTAAAAATAAATAAATAAAGCAGCAGAAATAGAACAGAGCAGTGAAAAATAAATAAACAGAGTAAAGTAACTAAACAATAACAAAAGAAAATAAAACTAACCTAAAGAGACAACCACTATCCCCATGTGACCTTGTGGGTCACTCTCCAACTCACTACTAAACGTCGCCCAAGGTGAACGCACCCAAGCTGTAGCCTGCACAAACACTAAAAACAAAAAAGAACTATAGTCTTGAGTATTAAAACATAGTACGCTAGCCCGATATCTATTCCCAATTCACTACCTTGAAAATAAAATAAACATCATTTCAAGTTTGAACTACAATTTATAAAAGTAAGTTTTTATGCATTTTACTCAAAAACAAAGTACAAGTCATTACCCCTATTCATTTCTCAAAAACCCATGTCATTATTTTAGTGAGACATTAGCATTTTTCAAAGAGGAAGTGATGTTTACATTTTCAATTTTCACAAAAAGTATAAAACACCTTTCTTTGAAAACAGTTTTCATAAACCACTTTAAAACCACACATCACTTTCTAGAAAAAACACTACACATGAAAACGCTATAGTAGATACACTGTAAGGGCAATGAAAAGAAAATATATACAAGTACCATATTCATCATAGCAAGTAACTGAAATCCAACAGACATGGGTGAACCTAGGAGATCAAGAATAAACCAAAAGACACCAATACATGAGAAATCATCCTCGTTGAAATTTCACTCATGATAAAATCAAAACGCTCAATACGCTTGACCATCCTTTCTCAGGAAGGCTGAGGGAAAATCCCATAGTAATAATCCCAATATATCCACCTAGTTTGGGCCACTGGTCAGTACCATAACCTACCAGTGCAGCAATCATTCTTAGAACATTCTCTCAATATTTCATGTTCCCATGTCTCAAGTGTTTGGAGAAGGGGTGAACCAGCTGATGCCAACAGAGAATCCAATCATATATATATATATATAAAGCACAACAGGCATCACCCTGAGCCACTCCATGGGACAACCACTTGCCTTTAAACTAATCAAGTAATCGGGAGCCTCTAAGCACGGCCTCCCAAACAATCAATTGCAACCAAGGCAGGAGAGTTATCCTAGGAGAGTTTTTATCAAAACATTTTCATCGTTTTCCATAAAGTTCCAAACGGGCATTAAATACATTTCATAATCACCACTTTGAAAAGAACCAAAACACCTGTTCAAGCTTCATAAGAAATCATTTATCATTAAAACCAGACCTATAATTGAAATACAGTGAATTATGTTTAAAATCCAAACTAGCATTCTTTCCCTACTGGGTGTCCGTTCATCAATAAAAAATTTCAAGTGTCCTGTATAAAATAAACGGCTCTTTTTACACCAAATAATCATTTAAAAATTAATGGTCTTATATTATATCACATTTATTAAAATTAATAAAATATTTAGTCTGAACAAATAGTGTGCGCAAACAGCAGGAAATAATGTAACTTAAATTTTAAAAAGAAGTGTAATGGGAACCTACCTCGACTCGCAGCTCGAATGCGACAACGCGACAGGCCTCACACAGGCGCACAAGCACGCACAAACTGATGATCGCGGTAACACGGAGTTACCCCGCCAACACGCTGCAACCACAAAGATAAATAAAATACATGAACATGGACTTAAAACAATCCAAACGAACAAACATCACAAAATAACCACCTCGACCTACTTTCAATGCATGACGCACACCATTCATACTATTTAATAAGTCACTTTAAAATTAATAAAACAATTTCGAAGAGACTCACGGTTTTACACACCCAAAACCAATTTCCCACATTGTTCGCACTATTCACACATTTTATAAAACCACATAAAAAATTTATAAAATACATTGAAGGGGCATAACAAAAATGTATATATAAAATCCAACCCATCTCGAAAAAAAAAAATTCAGACACGTGCACACCAAAAACTTTTTGAAACTCAATCTAAAAATTCATAAAATAAAATAATCCAACAACATAATTAAAAGAAACCATTTTATGATTTAAGAAAACCATTAGAAGATTTATCAAACAACTCGATTTCATTTTCAAATCAATTTGAAATCTCATCTTGCACTTTCCTCATGAGGCATAACCATTTTTTCCTTTCAAAAATTCACCTCATCATATATGTATGTCAAACACTTCCAAATATATTTTCTCACCACACAATCAAACCATAAGACATGCTTAAGCATGCAAGCAATCCAAACCAACACTACACACATCAAAATCACCATTTACACACCCAAAACGTATTTCAACACCAAACGCACTCAAATGGGATTTCAAAAGTGTGGCATGTCCATATAAACATTTTGGCAAAACTCTACTCCATTTATAGCATGCTTTTGCACCATTCATAACACTCAATGAATCATAAATAAAAATTTATATGACAATTTAAAAAGAATTCACTTAGCTTTACCTACTCAACACACACGACATCTTCAATACCAAACACACAAAATATACCATGTCAAAATGTAAATCACCAAAATTGCACAGATTAACAATCAACTACACAATTTATTCAAATGAAAACAATTCACAAAACATAAACTTCCAAAAAAAATGCATCCATACCATATGGGAAAGCTACTAACCAAATCAGACGCACGCTAAACTCCAACAAAACGAAATTTGCACCAAATAAATAAATTAAAGAACATAGAAGATTAATCAAACAAACAAGAAAATCATCACATACAAATGCTGAAATAGACCGGGAACCGACTTAAAACATAAATTTAACCAATTCTAAAAATTTCAGAACTCTATTGCAAGATAATTAAGTGCATAAAAAAGCTGCGAAACAATTTTAAAACTAAAAGATAGAGAACAAGCATTAGAGGAGTGCTACGGAAATAAAATACACAAATTAACCTACTTCAGAGGTGCGTGAATACAACAGCACATTGACGGAAGGAAGAATATCACCCTGGAGACCAAACGCATACCCTAGATACCGAGAAAAACACTCCAAAATGAACCGCGGTATTATAGTGATGATATATTTGAAAAGAACACCAAAAATAAAAATAGAATTATACCGGAGGAGAACACCAGAAAATGAGGTCGCGCAAGGAGGGGACACACAAGGAGGGGCCACTGGACGAAGAGGGGGCGGATTCACCAGACTGGGGAAGGGGAGGGCGCGGCTTCACCAAAATGGGGAAGAGGAGGTCGTGGAGAACGGAGTGCGATCGGGATGGGAAACCTGGCCGGGGACGTGGGGTCGCGGAGGCGCTGGGCGAGCCAGCGGAGGGGAGCGAGGTCGCGGAGGCGCTGGGCGAGCCGATTGAGGGGAGCGGGGTCACGGAGGCGCTGGGCTAGCCGGATGAGGAGAGCGCAGGGAGGACCTAGGGGAAGTCCCAGGTGGTGCAGCTTCATACAGGGAGGAGGCAGAGGCCTCACGCGGTTGATGCGCAAACAGAGGGGGGGGGGGGAAGGTGTGAGATGCGGGTAGAAAATAGGGTTTTCCCTTTTTTTACCTATAATAATAATAATAATAATAATAATAGTAATAATAATAATAACAATATTATAAATTATTGTTATTATTAAACACTATAAAATTATTTTTAATTTAATTTAACCTACTTTACATCATTTATTTATTTTTATTATTTTCCAATTTAATTCATTCCTCCAATTTTATTATTTATCTAAACGGTTGGGCAACCGCGCACTCACCAGGCCCGAATGCACGATCGCTACTAGCGGTACGGTGACCGCACACCCACCCAGACCGAATGCATGGTGACCACTAGCAATGCGGTGACTGAGCACTTGCCCGAGACCCACTGAAAACATCAAAGCTTCAAAAATTTCAATCTCGGACCCAAACCCAACTCTGCCCAAAGGCACGAGACCGAGAAAATAATAAAACAATAGGCGTCCATGGTCAGGGTATGAAAATTCTCCCCACCACAGACACTTTCTACCCCTAGAAAGTCACCAAACCAACAGTTGTCACAAATTGAGTTCATGAACAGACAAAATCATAGAGAACTGAGAGCTTTGGGGTAACCATTCCCAACAAACGTCACACCCGACCAATTCAAGAAAAACCACTGCCCAAGATTGAGGGGAGAAAATGAGAGGTTTCTCACCACCATAATAATTTACTAATACAAAACTCTTGAAACCCGAAAAACCCACCCCTGGGGGGGGCAACATGGGAACTCCCAAACAGAACTCATTCATCTTCCCCACATGTAATTAACAACACACCTGAGACTTGACGAAAATCTTGCTACGAAACAACATGGCTACTTGAGAATGAGACATTAACTCAACACCTCCCATCAATTTCATGAAATGAAACACCCCCACTAATGAAAACAGCTGAGACTAACTCAAAATCAGATCAGTTATGTCTATTCACAGGCCCACACCACTCAAAGAGACTGAACGACTTAAAAACCACACTGAGAGCAGATAAGATCGCTTGGATTGTGGGGGAACGAGCTCATCACGCCACCACAACAAGGATGAGATTCCAACAACGACGAGAATAGAAAAAGGAAATTTTGGATATTTCCATCCCAAATCTGAATACATTATCCAGAATGAGGTTCCACACACCCTCGGCAACTCCTGACAGTGCACGAGCTTCACCCTGAGACTTGTGGCCCAAATAGTCACACGGTCCCTAACTCCTTCCTCCAGAATGATGCTACTTACAGAACTCTTCCTGGTGGCCCAAATAGTCACACGGTAGCAAAACTTTGGAGGGATGTGACAAGGCGGCTTAGAATGCCTGAAACAGCAACACTAGTAGCATGCGAGAGAACAGTCCAACAAACTGGGAGTCAGTACAGACGAAGGTCCTTGCCAGATGAGGAACCTTCACAAGAGCCGACCCCCACCAGCTACACCCAGACTTTAACTTAGATGAGACATCCCACCTTTACTAGACTAGAACTGAACATTCAAGTAACTATGGGAAGGTACGAACCTTAACTACCCCGGGAGTTCCCAAAAACCCGAAGACACACTATCGTTCTGAACTACACAACTACCTCTAACAGACCTCGATTACCTCGATAAGCAAGAAACAAACAAAAGAACTGAGAACTGGGTGTAACTCATTAACAACTTTTGGAGGCTTTCGGGGCGGTAAACTCATAACAACATGAAAACAACATCGAAACCAACATCAAGCCAAAAATCAATCAAATCAACAACACAAACCAAAGGAAACATGCCCATAAGCCAAACATATACAACCACAAGCACAAATCACTTTTCCAAAACCATCATTTCTTTAAAATTTTAAAACCCACCTATGGCACCTTATGAACCGTAACATGTGCATTCATTCAATCTCGCTCACATCATCTGCAAAAAAGTGCCCCTACGCACTCTCCGTACATACCCACGCACGCATGACCTTCCATAAGGAGTGCCAAGGTTCAAACACTTCTTTTTCCTTACAAAATTCAAACACATACCAAGTTTTCCAAACCAATACACATTCTCTAAAAAAACTCACTTTAGTAATTTCACAAATAATTTGGAAGAAACACTTTTCCATTAAAAAACCAATTTCACTTTTAACGCACTCAAATCAACCGAGATTAAAACAAAACACAAGCAGTAATAACCCACTGAAATGAGGAACTAGTGCATATGTCTGACCCAGCAACATGGTGGTGAGCCATGCCCCAAGTAAAGAATAACACCAAGAGGACCTTGAGCCAGACACTTGTACTTCACCTGGGTCACCACCCCATGTGAGGCCGTAAAGTGAACCAATTCTCTCTCCATTTTCATTCCTCAATCCAAAACAACCAAAGATAAAAGATTTAAATCCCATACTAACCCTGGTAACTCATGTCTCGTCACGAGCAGTGGTGATCCAGCACCGACCCGTAACCTACCTCCTGAGCCCCGAAAATTCTAATCTTTATCTACTGGACATCCCAAATAACAAAGGGCTCTATGAAAATCAAGGTATGCTAAGGGACGACCTCCTTTGATACCATTTTTTCATGAACCAACCCTGGTCGACCCTAAACCGGTCGCCTGAGCCGGTCTGCGACATGGCCCAAGAGGTGTTCCCGATCCTCCCGGGCTGGCGAAAAGCACCAGGGCATCAACACAGGCTATGGGGACAATTCTTCTCAGTAAAAATAAATAAATAAAGTAGTAGAAATAGAACAGAGCAACGTAAAAATAAATAAATAGAGTAAAGTGACTAAACAAGAACAAAAGAAAATAAAACTAACCAAAAGAGACAACTACTATCCCCGTGTGACCTCGTGGGTCACTCTCCAACTCACGACCAAACATTTCCCAAGGCGAACACACCCAAGATGTAGCCTGCACAAACACTAAAAACAGAAAAGAACTATAGGCATGAGTATTAAAACTCAGTAGGCTAGCTCGATATCTATTCCCAATGCACTACCTTGAAAATAAAATAAACATCATTTCAAGTTTGAACTACAATTTATAAAAGTAAGATTTTCTGCATTTACTCGAAAAATAAAGTATGAGTCATTACCCCTATTCATTTATCAAAAACCCAAGTCATTATTTTAGTGAGACATTAGAATTTTTCAAAGGGGAAGTGATGTTTACATTTTCAATTTTCACAAAAAGTATAAAACACCTTTCTTTGAAAACATTTTTCATAAACCACTTTAAAACCACACATCACTTTATAGTAAAAACACTACACATGAAAACGCTATAGTAGTTACACAGTAAGGGAAATGAAAAGAAAATATATACAAGTACCATATTCATCACAACAAGTAACTGAAATCCAACAAACATGGACTAACCTAGGAGATCAAGAATAAACTATAAGACACCAATACACGAGAAATCATCCTCATTGACATGTCACTCATGATTAAATCAAAACTCAGTACCATAACCTAGCAGTGCAAAAATCATTCTTAGAATATTCTCTCAATATGCCATATTCCCATGTCTTAAGTGTTTGGAGAAGGGGTGAGCCAACCGATCCCAACCAAGCATCCAATCACATATATATATATATAAAGCACAACAGGCATCACCCCGAGCCACTCCATGGGACAACCTCTTGCCTTTAAACTACTCAAGTACCCGGGAGGCTCTAAGTGCGGCCTCCCAAAAAATAAATTGCAACCAAGGCAGGAGAGTTATCCTAGGAGGGTTTTTCTCAAAACATTTTCATCGTTTTCCATAAAGTGTCAAACGGTCATTAAATACATTTCATAATCATCACTTTAAAAAGAACCAAAACGCTTGTTCAATATTCAGAAGAAATCATTAATCATTAAAACCAGAACTATAATTGAAATTCTGTGAATTAGGTTTAAAATCCAAACTGGATTTTTTTCACTACTGGGTGTCCGTTCATCAAGAAAATATTTCAAGTGTCCTGTATAAAATAAACGACTCTTTTTACACCAAATAATCATTTAAAAATTAATTGTCTTATATTATCTCACATTTATTAAAATTAATAAAATATTTAATCTGAACAAATAGTGTGCGCAAACAGCAGGAAATAATGAAACTTAAATTTCAAAAAGCAGTGCAATGGGAACCTACCTCGACTCGCAGCTCGAACGTGACAACGCAATAGCGCGACACGCCTCGCATAGGCGCACAAGCACGCACAAACCGATGATCGTGGTTACATGGGGTTACCCTGCCAATGCACTGCAACTGAAAAGATAAATAAAATACATGAACATGGACTTAAAAAAATCCAAATGAACAAACACCACAAAAGAACCACCTCGACCTACTTTCAATTCATGACTCGCACCATTCGTACTATTTAATAAGTCACTTTAAAATTAATAAAACAATTTCGAATAGACTCACGGTTTTACACACCCAAAACCAATTTCCCACATTGTTCGCACTATTCAAACATTTTATAAAACCACATAAAAAATTTATAAAATATATTAAAGGGGTATAACAAAAGATATTTATATAAAATCCAACCCATCTCTAATTTTTTTTCCCAACACGTGCAAACCAGAATTTTTTTGAAACTGAATCTAAAAATTCATAAAATAAAATAAGCCAACTGCATAATTAAAAGAAACCATTTTATGATTTAAGAAAACCATTAGAATATTTATCAAACAACTAGATTTCATTTTCAAATCCCTTTGAAATCTCATCTTGCACTTTCCATATGAGACATAACCATTTTTCCTTTCAAAAATTCACCTCATCATATATGTATGTCAAACACTTCCAAAATATATTTTCGCACCACACAATCAAACCATAAGACATGCTTAAGCACGCAAGCAATCCAAACCAACACTACACACATCAAAATCACCATTTACACACCCAAAACGTATTTCAAAACCACACTCACTCAAACAGGATTTCAAAATTGTGGCATGTCCATATAAACATTTTGTCAAAACTCTACTCCATTTATAGTATTCTTTTTCACCATTCATAAAACTCAATAAATCATAAATATAAAATTATATGATAGTTTAAAAATAATTCACTTAGCTTTACCTACTCAACTCACACGACATATTCAATACTAAACACACTAAATATACCATGTCAAAACGCAAATCACAACACTTGCATAGATTGACAATCAACTACAAAATTTATTCAAATGCAAACAATTGAAAAAACATAAAATTCCAGAAAAATGCATCCATACCATATGGGAAAGATACTAACCAAATCAGACGCACGCTAAACTCCAAGAAAACCAAATTTGCACCAAATAAATAAATTAAAGAACATAGAAAATTAATCAAACAAACAAACAAATCATCGTAGACACATGCTGACATAGACCAGGAACTGACTCAAAAAATACTTTTAACCAACTCTAAAAATTTCAGAACTCTATAGCAAGATAATTAAGTGCATAACAAAGCTACGAAACAAGTTTTAAAACTAAAAGATAGAGTGAAAACATTAGCGGAGTGCTCCAGAAATAAAATACACAAATTCACCTACCTCAGAGGTGCGTGAATACAACAACACATTGATGGAAGAAAGAATATCACTCCGGAGACTAAACACATACCCTAGATACTGAGCAAAACGTGCCAAAATGAACCACGGTATTAGAGTGATGATATATTTGAAAAGAACTCCAAAAATAAAAATAGAAATATACCGGAGGAGAACACTAGAAAATGAGGTCGTGCAAGGAGGGGCCACACAAGGCGGGGCCACTTGATGGAGAGGGGGCGGCTTCACCGGACCGGGAAAGGGAAGGGTGCGGCTTCGCCGGACCGAGGAAGAGGAGGTCGCGACGAACAGAGGGCGATCGGGATGGGTGAGCCGGCCGGGGACACGGGGTCGCAGAGGCGCTGGGTGAGCCGGCGGAGGGGAGCGGGGTCACGGAGGCGCTGGGCGAGCCGGTTGAGGGGAGCGGGGTCGCGGAGGTGCTGGATGAGCCGTCTGAGGAGAGTGAAGGGAGGACCTGGGGGAAGACCTAGGCGGCGCGTCTTCATACAGGCAGTAGGCGAAGGCCTCGCGCGGCTGATGCGCAAAGAGAGGGGGTGGGGAAGGTGGGAGATGTGGGTAGAAACTAGGGTTTTCCCTTTTTTTAACCTATAATAATAATACTAATAATAATAATAATAATAGTAATAATAATAATAATAATAGTAATAATAATAATAATAATATTATAAATTATTGTTATTATTATTATTAAACACTGTAAACTTCTTTTTAATTTAATTTAACCTACTTTACTTCATTTATTTATTTTTATTATTTTCCAATTTAATTCATTCCTCCAATTTTATTATTTATCTATGTTGGAGTTGGTGGACTAAAACCAAATACATTGTACTTTATTCATTAATAAAAGCCTTATCACATCTAGATTGTTCTTCTACGTGAAAATGCATGTGATAATGTCCTAAGGATAGTTGTTGCATTAACGGGTCATAGAGGATCCCTGCTATGATGAGAACTCGGAAGTGCCATAACACTATTCTTGAATATATGTTCTATGGCCGGATGACATTATTTGAGGGACACAAATAATACAGGCCATTAGGGGTGAGGACTCATAAAACTTTGAGGCACCATCTCATGGTGTGCGCCCATGGTAATATCCAGGAGGATATTATGAGAACGAGACCCGCCAGTAGGAAATCCACATTTCAGAGTGTCATTGGATGTTCTTATCTGCGGACGTGTGTATTGGACCTTAGACTTTCAGATTATTATTAATGGGTATTACAACTCCCACACTTAGATGTATTAATGGAAATTATGATGACACACTGTTCGCAGTGAGGTAGGATATGTTGAGTGCATCACGAGTAATACCGCATTAATAGATAATGCGAGAAAGGATTTGTCCCTTCTGTTCCACAATGGAAGTAGATATCTCAGGCCCTTTGATGGAATTAATATAGCCTAAATAAATCCATGTCCATGGTAAGGTATGGACAGGTTCAATTTCGGAAAGTCGAAGAAAGAATAATCGAGAACATGGTTTGATGGCAGTAGCATGCAACCTGCTTGATTAGAGATATCGAGACAAGTGGATTATATTCCACGATAAACGTTCGTAGGAGGTGACACATCATTGCGGCATTAAATTATTTCTCTATGGGTGCCTTGGCGTGTTTCTAGACGCTAACCTTGGACTTTAGGCAGGCTCTGCCTAATGCCACTAAGAAAGAGGCCTAGAGGGCCACACACTAAGTGTGTCCATGTATCTCAGTTAAATATTAATTTAACAAGTTAAATAAAGATTATTCTCGACTGTGGTTTAATAATTATTTAAGAATGCCTAATCGCATTTATTTTGACACTAGTTATTTGAGAGAATATATTGTGGGTGAAATAAGATATTTATTAGCGAGTAATGCAGTTACATTTATTTAAGAAATAAATAGCCATTACTCAAGGTCTAATAAA